>CM077032.1:28082881-28795618 GCA_039090855.1 Macrothele yani | reverse complement strand
ATGCAACAGTTGTTCACGTATCTCGCAATTTTGTTTCTCCATTTCAGCAACCTATGAAAAACAGCAAACAGATTAATACAGACGAGGAACTTATTTTCTTACATGTCAGATAGAGCTGTAACTCAGCACATACAAATCTCTAGGTGCACTCATTGGCATAAAAATCCGCGCACCAAGAAGGCGGCGTCGGCTTGAAATGAGATTATAGTAGTGAGATGATACATCCTAAAGACAGAAGGGATTACAATATCACAGCGGCAGGACGATTTCCCGCGGACATACGACACACATTCCGGGCAGCGTTAGTAACGCGTCGGACCGCCTCGTTCTCGGAAACATGCGGTGACACGGTCCGGCATGGAGTTAAAGAAACACCGTATGTTAACCTGGGAAAGATTCGCCCACACGTCTTGCAACAAACGCTCTAAATAAAGAACACTGGGACATGGAGAACGACGGCGTCATAACTGGTCCTACACGTGCTCCATGGCCGATAGATCAGGCTATCCAGGAGGCCACGGAAGCGTCAAAGCATGGCGTAGACAGTCCTGGAAAAACCCGAGCTGTGTGCGGATAGACGTTATCTTGTTAGAAAATGGCTCCGGGTAGCACTGCCGGGAAAGGCAGCACATGGGGCCACAGGATCTTCTGTACGCAGCGCTGGGATGTCAGCGTCCCTAGGATAGGGAAGTCCGGCTGTCATATGCGATGGCTCCCAGGACCATCACGCCTGCAGTTTAGGACGTGTGATGCTGTAGAGTGAAGTTGGGTTTGAAGCGCTCAATTGCGTTCCTCCACACTCTGACACGGTGGTTGTCCGTTCCCATACAGAAGCGGGATTTGTTGCTAAAGACGTTATGTTGCCAGTCCGTAGCATTGCATGGTTCTCGAAGTTGACACCGCTGCAATCGACACTGACGATGGTCAGGTGTTAATGGCAGAAAACGCAAGAGCCGTCGAGAGTTCAGATTCGCGTCTGCCAGGCGTCTATAAATGGTTCTGGCGGACAAAGGAGTACCTTGTACAGCTGCCGTATGTCTCTGGATATTGGACAAGGACGTCGTTGCATCTGTACGTGCCGCTCTCACGATCCCACGGTCCTCTCTGCTGGTGGTATTTCTGCACGTCTAGAGCCAGTCCGGCGTTTCTAGGTGCCTTGTCGTGTCCAATGCTCCAACCACGGGCGCACCATAATGTCCGTCCAGCCCAAATGGTGGACAATTCGCCACCCTGGTCACCCTGCCCCTCTCAAACCGACGATACGGCCTCGTTCAAACTTCGTCAGTTGCCTGTACGAACATCTACGGTGGCTCCTCGGCATGTCTATCGCTCAGGGATCTCACATGACTCTTACCGTGCTTTTCGGCACGAATGTGGAGTCCCTTGCGCGGCGCCTTATAAGCCACAAGAATTACGATTGTACCGCCGGTCTTAGACGCGTATGCATGCGGGATCACACGAAACTTTAATCATTTGCATATCTGCCCTCCCGTAGATATTCGCCGAGTTTCGCGTTAATCACACGGTTCTTTCTTGGTGCGCAGATTATTATGGAATCAGTGTATATAGGTTTGAGGAATCTGTGAAGGCTAAGAAATCACCTGCTCTCTATCGTGTATCAATATTTATGACTCCCCTCTTATTTCCCTTTTCAGTTGGAGCCCTGAAATGTGAAAACCGTGATTCTTTAATTTTCGTCTTTTCTCGAAGTATAATTTTTGTAGCTAGGGGTGTGTAAAAGCAAGTGCTATAAAAGTACAAATGTATTTTATTTGCACGTCAGGGCCTCTAAAAGCGCTGTTTAAAAAAATTGTTTCGTTTCCATTCTCCCTCTGTGTGAATTACACTTTGCCGTCTTCGCAATTGTTTGCCAAGTGGAATGAGAAGAAACCGATATCTGATACAACTTTCAGAAGAATTTTCTCAGACTACTCGAAGACGGCACACACATACACTGCTATAAGCTTGGCCATCACAGAGGGACATTTTCCGTGTTCATCTAAAAAGACCCAGCCATCCTTTTAGGAAAGAGGCCATACAGTAAAACAGGTTGTAGTTGGATGGCGCAAAATCCGGATTCTACAAAGGACGGGGTATGATTTCAGCCATTTTCAAGTTCTCTACTTTTCAGCAGACAACTCTGCAGTTGAGACTTGGGGCATCACCCATCTGCAGATGCACACACGTTTCCTATTGATAAGCGCTGAATAGCCTTGACGCAGAGCATCATGGACCGCTCTAGAAGTGAAATTTGGGGTAATATCCATTTGGAGCAACACCTCTTTCTATTGATGAGCGCTAGGTAGCGTTGGCGCAGAGCATCATAGACCACTCTCGAGGTATGATTTGGGGCAATAGCCACGTTCAGCAAAGCTCGATTCTTATTGACGAGCGATGTGTTGCGTTAGCGGAGGGCATCATGGCACACTCTGGAGGTGTGACTTCGGGTATTACCACTAGCAGCAACAACGCGCTTCCTATTGATGAGCGCTGGGTAATGTTGGCACAGAGCATCATGCATCACTCTGGAGGTGTGACTTGGTGAATTATCCACTTGTAGCAACGCTAACTTCCTATTGATGAGCTCTGGGTAATGTTGGCGCAGAGCATCATGCATCACTCTGGAGGTGTGACGTGTGGCATTATCCACTTGTAGCAACGCGCACTTCCTATTGATGAGCGTTGTGTTATGTTGGCGTAGAGCATCATATATCACTCTGCAGGTGTGACTTGGAGCGTTTTCCACTTGCAGCAACGCCCGCTTCCTATTGATAAGCGCTGGGTAATATTGGCTTAGAGCATCATGCATTATTCTGGAGGTGTGACTTGGGGCATGATCCACTTGCAGCAACGCCCACTCCATATTGATGTGCCCTGGGTAGCTTTGGCGCAGAGCATGATGGACCACACTGGAGTTGCTCGGCATAGCGGTTTCAGTACACAGCTAGAATATTTTGTACGAATTCCCAGCTTACAAGAACATCAAAATTCCACCAAATGAAAAAAAAACGACTTCCCTCTCAAACGCCCTCTTTTCATCACGGGCAGTGTGTTCTTTCTGGTTTGGCCTCATTCATTTGTTCCTAGCGGCAGGATAACGTAGGAATTCGTACGACGGAAACCTACCGTTCTATGGTTTTGACTTCAATCTGCACAGAAAGTGACACGTTGTTTGCCGACTGGCGTACAGTATATAGTAATAGGAAACCATTTGATGATACCTAGACAAGAAACTGAGCTGGTGCACTTAATGAACGATTGGATTTATAGGAATTACGCTGCACAACACGCCAGAAAGCGGCACTTTGTTCTGCCGTCTAGCGTATCAAATAATAGGGAAATATTATGTGGTACCTGGACTAGAAACCGAGCTGGTGCACGCGATGAACTATTGGACTTATGGGAATTCACCTGAACTCCAGAAAGCAGCACGTTGTTCCGTTGCATGGCGTACCTAATAATAGGGAACCATTCGACACTACCTGGACTAGAAACAGATCTGAAGCACATGATGAACGATTGTGGAGATGGAAGACCTCCCCTCAGCAGCCAATTGTCGTGTACTGGTATCGGAGTTCGATGTCACAACTTAGATCAGAATGTCGATGTTCGGGGTCGCTGGATGCCCTGCCTTATCTTGTCTTCGAGACTGGTGACTGCAGCAGTGAAACACTGAAACCATTTTGTCACGGATTCGACCAGGAAGTCAGTGTTCGTGGTCGTTTGACGTCCTAATCTCATATTGTCTTGCAGAATGGTGTCCGCAGCACTGAAACGCTGGAATTAATTTTGACCCAGCTTTAACCAGGTGTCTGTGTTGGTAGTCGTTTGACGTCTTGACCTTGCCTTGTCTTGGAGAATGGTATCCCCAGAATTGAACCACTGCAACAATTTTCGTCACAGCTTCGACCAGGTGTCTGTGTTGGTGGTCGTGTGACGTCCTGACTTCGTCTTGTGTTCGAGAGTGGTGTCCCCAGCACTGAAACGCCGGAACTTAGTTTGACCCAGCTTTGACCGTTCGTGGGCGTTTGACGTCCTGACCTCGACTTGTGTTCCATTTTCCCCCCAGCTTTGTCACCAGCATTGAAACGCTGGAATTAATTTTGACCCAGCTTCGACCAGGTGTCTGTGTTGGTGGTCGTTTTACTTCCGGACCTCGTCTTGTCTTCGAGAGTGGTGTTCTTAGCATTGAAATGCTGCAACCATTTTTGTCCCAGCTTTGTACCGTGTGTCTGCGTTGGTGGTCGTTTGATGTCCTGACCTCGTCTTGTCTTCGAGAGTGGTGTCCCCAGCGTTGAAAGGCTGGAATCATATTTGACCCAACATCTACCAAGTGTATGCGTTGGTGGTTGTTTGACGTCCTGACCTCGACTTGTGTTCGAGAGTGGTGTCCCCAGCATTGAAACGCTGGAATTAATTTTGACCCAGCTTCGAGCAGGTGTCTGTGTTGGTGGTCGTTTGACTCACGGACCTCGTCTTGTCTTCGAGAGTGGTGTTTTTAGCTTTGAAATGCTGGAACCATTTTTGTCCCAGCTTTGAACCGTGTGTCTGCGTTGGTGGTTGTTTGACGTCCTGACCTCGTCTTGTCTTCGAGAGTGGTGTCCCCAGCGTTGAAAGGCTGGAATCATATTTGACTCAGCTTCAACCAGCTGTCTGTGCTAGTAGTCGTTTGACTTCCTGACTTCTTCTTGTCTTCGAGAGTGGTGTCCCCAGCATTGAAAGGTTGGAACCATATTCGACCCAGCTTTGACCAGGTGTCTGTGTTGGTGGTCGTTTGACTTCCTGACTTCATATTGTCTTCTAGAGTGGTGTCCTCAGCATTGAATGCTGGAACCATTTTTGTCCCAGTTTTGATCAGTGTCTGTTTTGGTTGTCGTTTGACGACCTGAACTGGTATTGTCTTCTGGACAGGTATCCCCAGAATTGAAATGCCGGAACCATTTTCGTGCACTGCTGCTGTCCACCGTTTTTTAGCTTCAACTGCATAAAATTTTCTCTCTCACTGGGACCGGGATGAACTCTTTTTGCCAATTATGTCGTAGGAGTACCAGAAGAGTACGTTTATCAACCTTTATCTCCTACTAACAAGGTAAATTTGGCTCCGTAGCCGATGAAGCACGGAACAAAATATTGTGGCTCCAAAGCCGTTAACTTATGGAACATCATATTTTGGATCCGAAGCCGATGATGTATGGATATTTTGGATCCGAAGCCAATGTCATGGAACAAAATATTGTGGCTCCAAAGCCGTTAACTTATGGAACATCATATTTTGGATCCGAAGCCGATGATGTATGGATATTTTGGATCCGAAGCCAATGTCATGGAACACACAAAGCCAATGACGTGAATTTTGCTCCATTCCAAATGCACGTCACCGGCTTTGTGTGTTCCATGTCATTCGCAAAGGACCAGGGGCCCAATATCATATATCATATGTAGCTCAAAAATGGACCGAACTTTTGACTCACCTTGGTAAAGTTTTAACAGGATTGTTTGAATTCTTGTCAGTTTTTCTCATGTTTCGAATGTAAAATTTGAATATTATAATTTCTTAAGACCTTGCTTGCATTTTATTAGGAATATCTTTCTTTATTTAAATTCATTTGCTTCAGGTAATCGAACTATTCAGCGTCTTGGGAGGCTATTTGGGGTTATGGCTGGGAGTATCACTAATCGCTGTCTACAACTTCCTGGAATCCGTTTGCCTGCTATGTGGAAGAAAATTGAGAAGACCTCACAAACCTCCCAGTAACGGACATCAGACAACTAGCGTCAAAACTTTTGTAAACGCCCAGGAGAAATCGAGGGAAAATACCGGTAAGTCCAATAAATACGAGTCATTCTTTTAAAAATTAAACCGAACTTTTTGTTCTGAAATACCCTACCTACTATTAACAACATACTTTTGAAATCAAACTGAATCACCTGGAATACCCTACCAAGTAATAACAACATTCATGCTGTATAACGTACAGGTGACTACGATGGTGCGTACATGATGAACTTTACTTTATAATCGACTTAAACGACATTACTCGGGGTTAGCAAATTGGGTTGAAATCAGCTCGAACGAATATATTCGCTGTCTAAGAAGTGTGCCGAATGCGACTGTGAAGGCTAAACCTGCGCATCAGAAACGTTGCCTTTTCCCTTAGCTTTGTTTTTCAGAATTATTATTTAGGTGGGGAGGGGATTGACACTAATTATTTCAGACCTATTTAGCTGCTTAAAGGGCTATAACAAGGGCATAGAGCATATGAAAGGAAAGAGACGTCTTAGTTACTTGTTTCCACTCAAAAGCATGATGTCTATGCTGAGGGAACTAACCCTTCCCTATTATTCTCGGGCCATGGAGCACCGAATAGAGGACTAAAAGGGGGCGTTTATCTGCCGTGACAGATTTTGTTTGTTTGTTTGGGAGTTCGATGATCACCGTGAGAAACTCGATGTGCCATAAGCAGTCACCCGTCCCTAATCTAAGGTCACTGGCTCCAAGGAAGGGAGAACGCCAGTGTCTTAAGACAAACACAACGCCCATGTTTTACCGGTATTCGAACTCGGACCCATCCCGGAAGAATGTGTTCAGAAGCCAGAGCTTATAGACACCACTTCTCTACCTGGGCGGCCAAGTCATAGGATTAAACCGAAGATGGAAGAGAGAGAGAGAGAGAGAGAGAGAGAACTTGTTTGAGTCAGTTGTTTCTACCCAAATGCGTGATACCTATGTCAAGGGAGCTAACCCTTTCCCATCATGCCTTGTGTCATGGAGCAGCGAATAATGGACTAAAAGGAAGCCAGTTCCACGATTAAACACAAGAAAGGAGAGAGAAGTTGTTGGAGTATTTTTTTTTTACCCACTGACATGATGCTCGTGTCAGGGAGACTAGCCCTTCCCCAGCATGGCTTGGGTCATTAAGCAGAAGATTAAGAACTAGAAGCGAACGCTTATCTCCAGTGACAGGATTATACCTAGGAAAGAACAGAGAAGATGTTGGAGTAATTTGTTTCCACACAGAGACATATTCGTGTTAGGGGGATTAGCCCTTCCCCATAATGCCTTGAGTCATTGAGCAGAGAATAAAGAACTTGATAGGAGTGACAGGATTAAACCTAAGAAATGAGAGCGAAGATTTTTGGGTCATGTGCTTCTACCCAGTGGTATGATGTCCGTGTCAGGGGGACTAACCCTTCCCCATCATGCCGTGGATCATGGAACAGAGAATAAAGGACCATAAGGGAGTTCTTATCACCAGCTACAGGACTGAACCTACGAAAGCAGAGAAGATGTTTCGGTCACTTGTTTCTACCCAGTGGTATGATGTCCGTGTCAGGGGAATTAACCCTTCCCCATCATGCCGTGGGTCATGGAACAGAAGACAAAGGACCAGAAGGAGGTGCTTATTACCAGTGACAGGATTAAACCTAAAAAAGGAGAGAGAAAATATTTGGGTTACTTGTTTATACCCAGTGGCATGATGTGCGTGTCAGGTGTACTAACCCTTCCCCGTCATGGCGTGGGTGATGGAACAGAGGATAAAGGAGCAGAAGGAAGTGCTTATCACAAGTGACAGGATTAAACCTAAGAAAGGAGAGAGAAGAACTTTTGGGTCACTTGTTTCTACCCAGTGGCATGATGTCCGTGTCAGGGGTACTAACCCTTCCCCATCATGCCGTGGGTGATGGAACAGAGGATAAAGGAGCAGAAGGAGGTGCTTATTACCAGTGACAGGATAAAACCTAATAAATGAGAGAGAAGGTTTTTGGGTCACTTGTTTCTACCCAGTAGCAGGATGTCCGTGTCAGGGGACTACCACTTCCCCATCATGCCGCGGGTAGAAACAAGTGACCCAAAATTCTTCTCTGAGAATAAAGGACCAGAAGGGAGTGCTAATCACAAGTGGCAGGATTAAACCTAGGAAAGGAGAGAGAAGATATTTGAGTCA
Source organism: Macrothele yani (assembly GCA_039090855.1). Classification (NCBI taxonomy): domain Eukaryota; kingdom Metazoa; phylum Arthropoda; class Arachnida; order Araneae; family Macrothelidae; genus Macrothele; species Macrothele yani. The sequence goes on along the minus strand of CM077032.1, from coordinate 28,787,672 downwards.
CTTGTTTAGACCCAGAGGCATGATGTCTATGTCAGTGGTACTAGCACTTCTCCATCTTGCTTTGGGTAATGGAGCAGAGAATAAAAGGACTAGAAGGGAGCTTATCACCTGTGACAGGATTACACCTAAGGAAGGAGGGAGAAAATTGAGTCACTTATTTCTACATATGTGGAATAAATGAAAGAAACAGAAATTTTATTTATTTCAAAAGAAATATTGTCTGCAAATCAGAAAGGTATTTATAAAGTGTACGGAAATTCTTGAAAACCTATCAAAGGCCCTCTGTTTGGTCTTACTATGCCAGATGTAAAAAAATGGAGAAATAATTATAAATTCAAATTGCATTTCGTTTTAGCAAGTTCTGGGAGGGTGTTGCAATATTTGAAAAGTTTGTGGGTATGTTTCTTTAATTGTTAATACTTCTCTTGACTTTCCATGTTTCTTTTAATTTTAAAATGAAGAACCAACTTTTGTGAGCGAAATTATTTATAACTTAACGTTTACTATAGATTCTTTTGAAACCCTGTTCCAGCTTCCTGAGGAGTACGGCGTGTTGATTTCTCGCGATGACGGTTGCTCCTTTCACGTGACAGTTCTTGATTTTGACAATCGCTTTTCAAGCTCTCAAGAGATATGGCGATGTGGCCGAATCAAGCACCAGAAAAGAACGGGTTCGAAAAATGTGAAAGGCTTCTATTACGGCTATTCAAAAGTCACTGCTATTATCAAGAGTCGTCCCGTGTTAGACAATTACTCAGTGCGCATGCGTTATGCAGATAAGAAGAACGCATGGCCGGAAATCCGGATCGTTTTGTTGCTCTACGATAAACCGCCTGACACTGGATGAGGTAGTTTCCCGAAGAAGTTTCGTCTGACCTCTACGAAAGACCACCTGCCACTGGATGAGGTAGTTTCCCGAAGAATTTGTGTCTGATCCCTACGATAGACCACCTGACACTAGATGTGGTAGTTTCCGAAGAATTCTTGTCTGATCTCTACGATAGACCGCCTGACACTAGGTGTGGTACTTTCCCGAAGCATTTTTGTCTGACATCTGCGATAGACCACCTGACACTGGATGAGGTAGTTTCCCGAATAATTTTAGTCTGACCTCTATGATAGACCACCTGACACTGGATGAGGTAGTTTCATGAAGTATCTTTGTCTGACCACTACGATAGACCACTTGACACTGGATGAGGTAGTTTCCCTCACGATAAACCGCCTGGAACTGGATGTGGTAGTTTTCCACTTCTTTGGTCTGACCTCTTCGATTAACCGCCTGACACTGGAAGTGGTAGTTTCCCGAAGTACTTTTGTCTGACCTCTACGATAGACCACCTGACACTGGATCAGGTAGTTTCCCAAATAACTTTTGTTTGACCTCTACGGTAGTCCTCCTGGCCCTGGGTGAGGTACTTTCCCGAAGTATTTTTGTCTGACCTCTACCATAGACCACCTGATACTGGATAAGAAAGTTTCCCAAAGAATTTTTGTCTGACCTCTACGACAGACCGCATGACACTGGATGTGGTAGTTTCCTGATGAATTTGTGTCGGGCCTCTACGACAGACCGCCTGACACTGGATGTGGTAGTTTCCTGATGACTTTGTGTCGGGCCTCTACAATAGACCACCTGACACTGGATGTGGTAATTTACCAAAGTATTTTTGTCTGACTTCTACGATGGACCACCTGACACTGGATGAGGTAGTTTCCCGAAGAATTTTTGCCTGATCTTTACGTTAGATCCTGACACTGAATCAGGTAATTTCCCGAAGAATTTTTGTGACCTCTAAGATAGACCGCCTGACACTGGATGTGGTAGTTTCCCGAAGAATTTGTGTCTGACCTCTACAATAGATTACCTGACACTAGATGTGGAAGTTTCCCGTAGTATTTTTGTCTGACCTCTAAGATAGATCACCTGACACTGGATGTGGTAGTTTCCCGAAGAAATTTTGTCTGACTTTTACGATAGACCGCCTGACACTGGATGAGGTAGTTTCAAGAAATATTTTTGTCTGATCTGTACGATAGATCGCCTGACACTGGATAAAAAGGTTTCCGGAAGTATTTTGGTCTGACCTCTACGATAGTATTTTTGTCTGACCTGATACTGGATGAGGTAGTTTCCCGAAGAATTTCTGCCTGACCTCTGCGGTAGCCATCCTGACCCTGGGTGATGTGCTTTCCCGAAGTAATTTTGTCTGACCTCTACGATAGACCACCTGACACTGGATGTGGTCGTTTCCCGAATAATGTTTGTGTGACCTCTACGATAGACCGCATGACACTGAATGTGGTAGTTTCCCGAATAATTTTTGTCTGACTTCTACGATAGACCACCTGATGGTAGTTTCCTGAAGAATGTGTGTCTGTCATCTACAATAGACCGCCTGACAATGGATGTGATAGTTTTCCGTAGTACTTTTGTCTGACTTCTACAATTGCCACCTAACACTCGATGAGGTAGTTTCCCGAAGAATTTTTGTCTGACCTCTACGATAGACCGCTTGACACTGGATGTGGTAGTTTCCCGAAGTATTTTTGTCTGACCTCTACGATAGACCTTCTGATACTGGATGAGATAAATTCCCGAAGAATTTTTGTCAGAAATAAAATTGCATTTGTCAACGTTGTTTCTTTATATTAAAATGAAAAGCGTGTTAATGCAATGTTTATGGTTCATAATTTTAAATAATACGATTTCTTTGTTTTCAGGTTATGGAACAGTACATGTACGTACTTGGTTGAATGAGAATATTGGTAGCAGCCAATACGCATATCCTGTGATGCCTAATGACGACTGTGCGCGTTGTCATAGCAAATCCGTTAATCTGGAGCCATCCGAGTTTTCGGGTAGAGTTTCGAAATAAATTTTTTGGTAACCTTTGCCAAATGTTTGAAACTACTTTCATGAATGAGAGTAAGTAGCATGCCTAAATTAAATTTCAACAGGAAATCTTTCGGCAGATCCAGCCGAAAACTGACCGTACCTGAAAGAAGAAAACGCTGTTCCTGTACAACTTTTCATAAATTTCCTTTCACGAATCTCCAGATAAAATTTGAATGAAATTTCTGTTTAGTAGATGTTTTTTGCTGTGCTCTTTGTACTTCGATTTGTTATGTTAATGAAATAGTGAAACACAGGGTCATTTGGCTTGCTGTATGGTGTTTTCAACTTTTCTTAATAATGGTGGATCATTTGTGAAAAACTGATTCGTAGCGAACGACTCTTCTGTGTGAATAGTTCGCTCTCACCACTTTGAATTGTCATTTCATCCGCCATTACTACTACACACACTGAACTTACAGCGTGGTAAAATGTCTTCCGCGACAGGGTGTTCTGAAACAAAAAGGTGTTAAAAACTCTGCTAAAAAAAACGAAACGATACACCTAGAAGGAATCATTAAGTAGCGGTGAAAATTTGTATGTGAAATGCACATGCGTAGGAAGCGAAATGACTGGAATTCCAATGCAGTTGGGCCGTTTATTCGGATGAAACAGCTACACGAGTGCAATAAGTCAATACCATGTAGCGTCACATCTAGCTCAGATAATGGCGGTTACACGGCGTGGCATGGGCGCATACGGTTCACAGATACTGTCCTGAAGTACATAGCATGCCAGATGGTGTCTAATTTGCAGGCCGTTTCGCCGACATCCATGATACGCGTAGGTGGCGTCTCAACATGTTTCAAACATGTTCAATCGGTGAGAGGTCGGGCGATTCCGCTGGCTATGGAAGGGTATCGCCGTTGCGGAGACAGGCCGAAGAGAGCCAGGTCGTGTGAGCCCGGGCATTATGCTGTTTAAAAATTGCTCGGTGATGTTGCGCGAGGAATGGCAACACAACAGGACTTAGAATGTCATCGACGTACCATTGATCAGTGAAAGTGGTACGGAGGACTACCAAGGTTGTCCGGCTGTCGTAGAAAATGGCTCCCCAGTCACTCCCAGCATATAGTAAAGACAGTTTACGTGCGCTGGCTAGCTCATCTCCAGGCACTTATGCGCTAGTCATCGACGCCAAGTGCAAACCGTGACTCATTACTGAAGACACCACGATGACATTGGACACTTCCCAACGTTGAACGACCCTTGCACCACTGCAACCCGTGCCGGCGACGCGCGCTGGTAAATGATAGGCAGTGGAATAGCCTCGTCGAATGTAGTTCCCGGGCCGCAAATCGTCTGGCAACGGTTCGGATGGCCGTTTCCTTACCTGTAAACAAAATAATATGGTTACGGATTATTGAGAGCGACGAATTCGGTTTTGTTCGTGCGGCTATCACAATCGCTCGATCCTCGCGTTATGTTGCTGCCTTCGGCTGTCTACTACTCGCGTACCTCTGGGTTTCCCCTCTACTCGACCTGCTGGCCCCAACATCGTCTGATTGCCGCGTTGCTCGACCAAAATGCCTGGCGATACGGCGACTTGATCAACCGGCCTCTCTCAGCACAATTAGACGTCCTCTCTCAAACTGTCTCAACTGCTCGTAATGTGCACCAATCAGATGTCGAGACATCTTAACAGTGTGTGGAGGTTAATATAACCGCAATCCGTTATCACAATTGTCCCGGCTTGCGAGCTTTGCTCTTGATGCATATTCCCCGATACGCGGTTCTCCTGCACTGTGGAGGAGGACCTCTATTTAGTCATCGGTCGTTATTTTTTATAATTTGCATATTCAGCCCTGAGGTACTTGCATGCAGGGTTTCTTCAAGATCGAACAACCTTCTCGGGGTGCTTCGGGGTCTTTTTGGCAAAGATTGTAATTCTGTTTTAAATGTTACCACTAACCTTATGGGAAGCTGGTATTTTGCTTTCTTTTTGGGCCCAGACTAAGAGGATTTTAACCTGTTGTGAAGAAGAATTTTAAACTACACTGCTGGCCACCCAAAATGCAACACCAAGAAGGACACGAGATAGGAAAGCCAGATTTACTGGACTCATAACAAGAGATACAAAGATGAAACGATTGAGCTTACAGGCCCGTGCGACTTGCGGAACACGCAGGCATCAATAGTTCGTGTGGCCCCCATGGCTGGCAATAAAGACCGCTACACGCAGCGGCATTGAACGAAAGAGGCTTTGGATGTGAGCTTGGGGTATGTCGGTCCAGGGTGCTTCCTCACGTTACGTTGCCACAGTTCATCAGGCGTAGCCGCGGGTGGTGCTTGCCGGGAAACTCGGTTGCCGATCAGCGACCAGACGAGTTCGATTGGCGAAATATCGGGAGAACAGGCGGGCCACGGCAGTAGTGACACCTCGTGAGCCGTGAAGAATTGTTGCACGATGCGTGCCACGTGCGGGCGCGCATTATCCTGTTGAAACGTGGCCGCTGGTAGGTCTTGCAGGTAAGGGAGGACTACAGGCTCCAAAACGTCGGAGATGTAGCGGTGGTTGTTGAGTGTACCGGCGATGCGGACCAAAGGGGTGCGGGTGTCATATCCAATTGCGCCCCTAACCATAACGCCAAGCAACGGACCGCTATGGCGATGCAAAATGCAGGCGTCATACAATCTATCGCCGCGGTGCCGCCACACGCGGAGCCGACCACCGTGGTGTTGCAGACAGAAGCGGGATTTGTCATAGAAGACAATGTCGTTCCATTCCGTAGTCCAGGTGCGGCGTTCAACGGCCCACTGCCGCCACACTCGCCGGTGGTGTAACGTCAATGGTAATCGGAGCAATGAGCGCCGTGCGACAAGTCCCTGCTCCTGCAGACGATGTCGAACGGTACGTGCTGACACAGGTTGTTACGCAACACACCCTAATTCCTGCGCTAACGTTCGTGATGTGGCGGTGCGAGTCGTCGATTCCCGCAGCACAATATGCCGCTCCTCTCGTGCGGTGGTGTACCGCGGCTGCGGCAATCGCTCACTTCGGTCCGTCCGCCCCTCCTGCGCCTAACGAATCCATACTCGCCTCACTGTGGCTGGATGTCGTCGCACACGGGCGCCGATGTCTCGGTACGATAAACCGCTATCGCGATAAGCCACTATTAGTCCTCTTTCGAACTCCGAAACGTTCTGGAATGACTGCCGTATTCTTCAACGAGGCATCAGGAAGCTTCCCACGCACAGGTCGGGCGTCACAGCACACTTCCACTACTTACACCCCGCCTTCTGTGCACCCTTCTTATAGTGCTTCTCGGTGGCGTGCCGGGCGCACATGATTTGCATATGCCCTTCAATGCTAATCGTTTGCATGTCCTCTTGCGGGCGACGCATGCTGCGAATTTCAGGCCAATCGGATGCTTCCTTCTCGGTGTTGCATTTTGGGTGGACAGCAGTGTATTTTTCCGTCTGTTGTTTTCATTTGAATGGCCTTACATTTTACATTTAAGACAGGATGCCTACAAGTTTTAGTGACCATATTCAACCTGAATTATACCGTCTGCCTATACCTCCATTGTTTTACTCCGGACCTTTGTTCTTTAATAACATTTTTATTGCTTTATAATAAATCGTTTGTTCATTTTTCTGAAAATGTGCTGTCAATATAAGAGTTTGTAAGTGCACTTCGTTTTATAAGTAAGAATTAGGAAATATGTTGAAACTTAACACTGGAAATGAAACGTGAAAATCATTCATTTCAATCGTGCGTTAGAGAGTAACGGAGATTTATTCGTGAATGGTGAATGCCTCGTGAGCTACTGCGCTCTTGGTAATTGGAGTTTTCTCAGCTACAGGAAATTCATCTGCGGACGGTAAATACGTTCAGAGCTTCCGCTCTTTTTGGAAATTGCGAATTTACGTTCTCGCCTTTAATTCGAATGATGTCAACGAGAGGAGAATCATTTGTAAACGGCGAATGCGTTCTGCGATGCCGCTCTTTTCGGAGTGTGCGAATCTTCACTTTTGGCTTGAGTGCGATTGTTGTGTTCGCGGCGAGTGGAGATTCATTTATGAACTGTGAATGGGCTCCAATTAAGCTCGAGCTGTTTTGGGCAGTTTTACAATTTTTTCTCTTGGTGGTAAGAATGGGATACCTGCGACGAATGAGTTACCCAGGGTTTGTAAAGGTACAACCGGAAGTGGTGGAAATTGATTGACAACTAATTTGAACGATCATTCATGAATGATTCTTTTGCATGGATATTGAATGAATTGCTAAGAACGAATGATTTAACCGATCACTACTTATTTTTTGTCTGCGCTACACTTTCTTTATTTGTTTATGCGTACATGAACTTTTTTGTGGTTTGATCCATCCATTCACCATCACACAGAAACTTTAAAAGAAGTGCTCGAAGCTCTACTAGCTTATTCGTAAGAGCATTAATCATGGCTAAGGACATGATGACCCCAATGAAAATACAGAAGCGAGAAATGTGAAGAGTAGCTACTCTCAGAAGAAGAATCAGAAGGGTAAAAAGTGATGCTCTTTACTAGCAATAGTCAAACCTAGCTTTTAACGTACTGCCTGGGACTTTACCTTCAAAGATTTGTCGCAGGACGTTCGCGATGTACTGTCACTAGCTATGACCTTGACAAACTTTGCATGAAATTTATGTTCCTGATAGGAAATTGTCACTATCGAACAGTATGATCAGAAAAGGATGTGCGTTATTTGACTAACTGCTTCAGATGGCTGGCATTTCCGTTTAGCAAGGGAAGTTGTTTCCATTGTGGCCACATTGTTTATATGTTTAATTCTCACTTTGATTCTGAATTTCGACTTACAATATTTTATCTGTTTGCAGACGATTTTTCTTAATTCCAGTTAGCTAAATGGATGCTTCTAGGAATACCTATCAGTTACTTGTATTACCTAAAAAGTTAAAAAAAAACAATACCTATGTTATTTGAAATTTCTTAGAAACTACCTCTATAACTCAAACGTCATTAGGTTTAGTTTGTTTTACTTAAAAATCCGTAACAATTATTGTACTAATATCATCATCATCATCATCATTGTCAACCATTATCAATCCACTGCTGGACGAAGGTCTCCCCAAGTTTCCTCCACAACGGTCTGTCTTGTGCCAGTCTCCTCCATGTCACTCCTGCATACTTTCGAATTTCATCCACCCATCTTCCATGTGGTCTTCTTCTGGGTCTTTTCCTGTCCCTTGGAATCCAATCTAAAATTTCGGCTGTCCATCGATGGTCTGTCCTTCTGGCAGTATGTCCAGCCCATTGCCATTTCAGGGATTTAACTCTGATCATGATGTCTTCCACTCTTGTCATTTTTCGGATCCACGTGTTCCTCTTCTTATCTCTCCTTGTTACACCAAGCATGCACCTCTCCATGCTGCTTTGAGTTGTCTGCAGTCTTTGTATGTCTCTTTTAGCTAAGGTCCACGTCTCTGCACCATACGTAAGCACTGGAAGGATGCATTGATCAAACACTTTTCTTTTAAGACATAATGGCATATTGCTCTTGAAAATTATGCTGTTTCTTCCAAAAGCTCTCCAGGCAAGTTTTGTACGCCGATTAATTTCTTCATCAATGTGACCCTCACTTGATATCTGCTGTCCAAGATAAATGTACGTGTCTGTTATCTCCAGCTTTTCTCCATCAATCGATAAATCTTCATTTCTTGTAAAAGCATTGTACATCACTTTTGTCTTCTGAAAGTTCATTTTTAATCCCACTTCTTTACTCTTGTCAGCAAGTTCCTGGATCATACTCTGTAGCTCTGATGGGGTAGTTGCAAAAATGACTATGTCATCAGCAAAACGAAGGTGGGTTAGATAATCTCCATTAATCTTTATCCCTTTGTTTTCCCAGTTCAGTGATTGAAAGACATTTTCGAATGTGGCATTAAAGAGCTTCGGAGATATGGTGTCACCTTGTCTCACTCCTTTTCCAATTTTTATGTGTGTTGTATTTTCAAACAGCCGAATCTTTGCACTTGCATTTTCATAGATGTTATTAATAATATTAATGTATGCATCTTCAATACCGCAGGATTTCAGAGCCATTGCAACTGCTGATGGTTTCACCGAATCAAAGGCTTTTTCATAATCGATAAAAGCCATGCACAATGGAAGTTCATATTCCCTCGCTCTTTCAATTAGTTCTCTCAGTACGTGGATATGATCTATTGTGCTGTAGCCACTCCTGAATCCAGCTTGTTCTCTCGGTTGAGCCATGTCCAGTGTCACCTTCAAGCGGTGTGAAAGAACTTTAGTGAATATTTTATAAACCACTGAGAGGAGGCTGATAGGTCTGTAGTTCCTGAGATCCTCAATGTCACCTTTTTTGTGTAACAAGATCATTGTAGCGTTGTTCCAATCCTCAGGAATTTTCCCTTCATTAAGGCATCGAATGAAAATTTGGGCGAGTACTGTTTCGATTTCTCCACTTGCTTCTTGGATGATGTCTACAGTAATTCCATCTTCTCCTGGAGCTTTTCCCCGCTTCATGTTCTTGATTGCATGTGCAACTTCTGCTGGAAGGACTGGAAGAACTCTGGTACTGGTATCTTTCATGATGTCTGGAGTACATGTATCATCCCTTTCATATAATTTGGAGTAGAAATCTTTCACTCTTGTCAAAATTTCGCCTCTATTTCTTGTTACAGAACCATCTTCTTTTCTGAGTGCCATAATCTGTTTTTTTCCCTTACTGAGATGTCCCTTTGTTATCTTTAGGCTTTGGTTGTTTTCAATTGCTTTCCTCACTAGTTCACAGTTGAATTTCCTTACGTCTTCAGTGATACTTTTTCGTACTGTCTTGCATAGCTCTATATATTCCACTTTGGAAGTCATATTTTCTTTAGTTGTCCTCATCTCTCTTCTTTTTTGCATCAACATTATGGTTTTTCCTGATAATTTGTTCACATGCAACTTGTTCTTAGACCCAGCTAATTTTGTTGCTGTTTCCATAAGAGCTTTGGTTACTTTTCTGTTAACTTCAGAAATATCCACTTCTTCCGATGTTAGGCCTTCTAAAGCAGAGAACCTGTTCTTCAGTTCCAATTTGAAGGTATTATGGTGTTTTTTAAGGTTGGTTATGTCAATACATTTTGTTTACCTTATGAGCTTGCTACGTTCGAGTTTAGTGTTGAGGTGCATCTTACATCTCACCAATCTACGGTCACTGCCTGTGTTGAACTTGTTTAGCACACTGCAGTCTTCTATGACGAATTTTTTGTTACACATAATAAAATCAATTTCACTTGTCGTCCCAATTGGATGTCTCCATGTCCATTTCCTGTGTGGCTTTTTCTTGAAAAAGGAGTTCAAGATGAAAAACCCTTCTGCCTCTGCAAACTCTACGAGAGTATGTCCACACTGATTTCTGCTGCCGTGACTGAATTTACCTACTGAAGTTTCATTCTGTTGCCGTTGCCCTATTTTTGCATTGAAATCTCCCATAATTATCTTCAAGTGCTGCTTACCTTTATTATTTAGATCACGAATTTCCTCATAAAATTCTTCAATTTCTTCTTCAGCATGACTTGTGGTGGGTGCATAAGTTTGAATAATCTGAGCCTGGTATCTTCTCGAGAGTTAGATAACGAGTCGTGCAGCTCTGTCAGAGGAACTTTCAACTTCTACAACTTTATCCTTCAGTTTCTTGTTTATTATAAATCCAACACCACTAGTTCTGCCAGTATCTGTCCCACGGTAGTAGAAGAGATGTCCACTTTTCAGTTCAATGAGATCTTCTCCTTCTCTCCTTACCTCACTTAGCCCGACGATGTCCCACTTGATCCTTTGTAGTTCCTCTTCCAATTCAAGAAGCCTTGAATTAGAAGATAGGGAGCGTCCGTTATATGTAGCCAAGGTCAGCATCAGATGGCAGCCTAGTCCGGTCCTCCGGGGATTCTTAGCACCCTCTGCCTTCATGTCGCACTGGCCGCTGACTTGGCCTGGTACATTCCAGCTGCCGGAGATTGAGGGCCAAGATTTAAGTTGTGGAGTCATTTTGGAGGGGTTTGGCCATAACTCACCACGCTGGCCAAGCGGGTTGGTGAGTGTGGGATAGCATTTCCTCTAATCCCGATGGTATAGTTATACCGCTATTGGCGGTCGTCAGAGCCCCTTTAGTGGGAGCAGGATGTACCACGAGAAGGCCGGGTTGACATTTGTCAAGGAGAGGCTGTGATGTTACGCATCACCTGACCTTACACCCCTCGTACTAATATATACTTAGGTAAATAAGTCATCCGTAAATTTCTAATAGCTGCCTGTATTACCTAAAACTCCACAACAATTACTCCACACACAAGTTTAAGATGGATAGATAGATGTTTTTGTTACAGAAGAGTATTTGTATATTCTTTTATTTGCGTTGTTGAAAAGCCATTTGAAAGTTCTTAAAGTGACCTGTAATATTCAAATTTCTTAAGCATTTACGTGTATTATTTGAAAATTCATAGCACTTACTTGTGCGAATTAAAAGTCCGAATACGTTATATGATCAGAGATATCAGGATTGCCCTATTCAGCAGTAGATTTGTAAAATCTACATCACAGCCATTGCGAACAAAAGTATAAAATGTACCTCGTGATCTGTCATAACCAGAAATCCTCTTTTTACCCTTTAACCTTTTTCTGAGAGATACAATAAAGAGCAATTGAATTAGCACCACCTTTCGTCTTGATGACGGCGGCGATTCGTCTCGGCATGGACTCGACAAGACACCGGAAGCGTTGGGAAGCCATACGGATCCACGACCCCTGAACAAGATCCCACAGTTCAGGAAGATTTGATGGAGGCGGGTCAGAGCCTCGTACATCTCTCTCGATGGCATCCCAGATGTACTCGATGGGATTGAGGTCAGGTGACCTAGCTGGCCAAGGAAGCGAGGTGACGTCGGTGGAGTGTTCATCCAACCATTCGGATACAATTCGGGAGCGATGGCACGGTGCATTGTCTTGTTGCAGGATGAGGTCCCCAGTGGAATGTTGAAGACGCACAAACGGGAGCAAATGGTCTTCCACTATATCCCGGTAACGTTGACTTGTGAGGGACGATGTCACACGTACCAGGGGTTCCAGTTCAGTCCACGTAAACAGTCCTCAGACGGAAATGCCGCACCCCACCAGCTTGAAGAGTATCCTGTTGGCAAGAAGGATCCATCGCTTCATGTGGTTTGCGCCGTACTCGTATCCTGCCATCCACATATACCAACGCGAATCTCGACTCATCAGTCCAGGCAACATTTTCCCAGATGTCTAGGATCCAGTAGCAATGTTCCCGCGCCCATGCTAATCTTTGCACCCTGTGATGTGCGGTCAACAGCGGTACCCTCGTGGGACGATGGCTTCTGTACCCCATAGCGAGGAGATGGTTCTAGATGGTGTAGGTGCTTACACGCTTTTGTGCACCAGCGTTAAATTGCCGAGTAATTTCTTGCACTGTGGCTCGTCTATCCGCTGTTAAAATGTGAGCTAGCCGATGATGACCCCGCTCATCCACACGCTGTTGTCCACGGCAGTTGGCCCTTGCAGGGATGGTTTTACCGGATTCAATGTACTCACGATGCACCCGTGACACAGTGGCTCAGGAAAATCCCAGTGCCTTCACGACGTCCGAGATGGAGTGACCCACTCGTCGGGCCCAGACAATTTTCCCACGGTCAAATGCGCTTAGATCCTTCGTCTTACCCATAGTGCGTCCGACTCTTACTGATTCCCGTCGCATCACTCCTTATATTGTCGGATCGCTGCATACGTCCTGTCGTTTCCGTTTACAGGGCAGCCCACATCGCCACATTTGCATAACGCCAGCTGTATCTAATTAAATTGCGCTTCAACGTATGCGTTGTTTTCCCGACATTAGCTCCTGTATGTGGATTTCTATCACTCTGAAACTCTTAGTCGACACAAAAACGTATTCTGAAGTGTAACTACCCCTTAAGCTTTTCGTCACATTCAGAATGTATATATCAACCCTCTTCCGGATTCTGTTACAGCATCTATGTGTACTTCTCTCATGCGATATTGAACTCTAGCCGTCTTTGACGATACATGAAAAGGTACTCAGTGAGGATCCTTATCCTTCAACGTTTCCTCACATTCCGACTACATAAAAACCCACACTTCTCCTGAATTATCTTACAGCCTGTACGTGTATTTCTCCCATGGGACACTCCACTCTGGCCCTCTTGGTCGGTACATGAAAACGTACTGTGTGGGTCTTAAGCTTTTGCCCACGTTCTGACAACATCAACACTTACATTTCTCCCGGCTTCTCTAGCCGATTTGTGTCCTCATGGGGAAATCTGTTCTTCAGGTTTATTCATATTTACGGTGCTCAGAAAACTGAAAATAAGATATCTCGGGGCAGACATTCTTTAATAAACATTAACTTTTATTTCTAAGGATTAGATATTCAAAGTAAGCAGCTTATCTGAAGAATTCCAATATTTTAGGACTGTGTTCTGTTCGCAAATACTACAAAAAAGTGAATCTCATTGCAGCAGTACTGTATTTACAAGGCCAACTCTGTATTTTATAACAGAGATTTTCGCCTTTGTTCTGTGCTACAGAGCTAAATCAGTAATCTATAACTGATCTCATCGCTTCTACACCAGAGCAGGCTCAATAATCCATGACTGAGACCACCACGTTTACTCTGTTCTACAAAGTATCTTTGCTTGAGAGATCACTCATTAACAAGATACCCGGCTTTACGTACAACAAAAACTGAGGCTCGCCCTTTTCCTCTGAGCTACAGAGTATCCTTTCCAGAAGTATCTCTCATTAACCGAGTACTCTGCCTCAAGTACAACAAGTAGTGAGTCTAGGCAAATTCCTCTGAGGCACAGAATATTTTTGACTGAAGGATCACTCATTAAACAGAGTACCCTGTCTCAAGCACAACAATGACTGAGGTTAGTCAGCTTCCTCCGAACTACAGAGTAGCCTTTTCTGATGACTAACTCATTAAATAGAGTGCCCTGCTTCAGGTACTACAAGGCCTGTGGCTCGTCATCTTGGTCTGAGATACAGATTATCTTCTCCTGAACGATCACTCCTTAATCAGGGTACCCCATCTCAGTAATCAAAATAACTGAGGCTCTCCTTCCAGCTCTTAGCCTTAGCTACAAAGTACGGTATCATTTCCTGAAGGATTGCTGATTAAATAAGACTAAGCTGATGACTCAACCTGCACCGTCTAAATGCGGAGTACGCAGGGATATATGGAACTCTATCGTAAATATAGTAGTGAAGGCGTTGCGAGAGCAACCCCACCAGGATCCGGCAGTCCTTCACCCGGACAGTATCAGTCCAGAGACCAGCAGAGATCTGCCTCCCCACGGGACCTACACTTTTCACCCCTCCCGTACGTGGGACGTGCTGATGTGCAGAGGCTCTAACTGCATCTGGCAGGGAGATTTAATCTCCAGCGCGAGTGGGTATGGAGCTTAAGCTTGTCTAAAAGTACAGAGCACATGTATGGAATGGGGGTCCCGTGCAATGGGTAAAAAAGAAAATAGTATTTATATCGTATTTACAAGGCTTCTAGGGTCTATGCTGCTGGGACGACACTAGGGCAGGTCGTCACTCCTCTTCTGTCTTCGCTCTTCTTCGCTACCCTTCAGTAAGTAGTTTTTCCTGCCTCGCTACAAAGTCTTTGACCAGCTCGAAGAACCTGGACGCGCTGTGGGATATGCGATCAAGATCGAGAGGTCTTTTGTTTTCCCTAAATCGAGGAAGAGGACTTTTCTCCTACCTGCAAGAGAGAAACAGTCCAGAATCATGTGTGCGACATCTGCTGTTCTGCCCCGCAGCCGCACACTCTACCCCTTATCGCAAAACGGTAGGAGTACTCAGGCGATAAGCCATGGCCGGTGAGTATTTGATTCAGGAAACCTTCACATTCTAAACGCCTGGCGGTGATTCGGGGGAAAGATACGGTGTGTCCTCCTTCCCGTATCCCCCTCGTTCCACCGTCTCTGCCACTCCACCAGTGTGGCCCTTTTTAGCTTTGTTCAAACGCTTTGTACTGGCTTTTGAATTTCAACGTCAATCCTTTCTCTCTTGCCAGTTTCCTTCGCTAGCCGGTCTGCTCTTTCATTTCCACTGGTTCCGACATGACTTTAGACCCAATGGAACGATATTGTCGCATTGCACTTAGGCTCAAGGAGAGCCTTACTCCCGAACTGACCAAGCGCTTTTAGAGCAGCTTGGCTGTCTGAGAACACCCCGACTTCAGTGCCACAGCAGTCGGACATAGCCCAACGCAGTGGCTCTCTGATCGCCAGCAACTCCGCTTGGAACAAGTTTTAGTTGTTCCACAAGGATCTCGTTGCCATCCGTGAGCACGCAGAAACCAGCCACTACATTAGCGTTTATTCTGGAACCGTCGGTAAAGATCTCTCTCCCCTTCCACGTAGGGAGGACTTTGTCCCAGGTGGGACAAGTTTCGTAGGCCAGATGGCCAGCCCAGTCAACCGTCGCCTATTCTACATCGGTTGACAGGTAATGGTCACCGAGTAGTTCAACACTGCGACCAAATCTAAGAGATTGCATAGCTGCTTCTCTTGCAACCACCAAGTACGCTGGTTCACACCCAGCTAGCACTCGTAATGCTGCAGTGGATGTTGTGCGGAAACACCGAGTAATGCCCAGCAGCGCTCTGCACTGAATTTGGTTGACACCATTCCTCATTCTGCCCGTGACCAGGAGGAACACGCATACGTGAGGATTCTCTCGACTCCACGCTTGTATACTACCTTTTTGGCTGTCCCAGACAGCCTCATGCCATTGATCCTGTTAAGCATCAAGGTGCTGCGACCTTTAAGATAGCGAAGGTGAGGGAGTCCCGACAGCTTAGTATCCAGAACATCACCCAGATACCGCATTTTCCTTACTGCTTTAATCGTGTGCCCGTTGAAACGACACTTAGGGGAGTGAACATCTCTCCCTTTTTCGCTATAGCCAATAGTGTCGTTTTTTTCAGGAGCGAAGCATAGCTCACACTCATTGTTCCAAGCGTCCAGCTTCCCTAGAGCGGTGTGCACCTTCCGCTCTATCATATGCCTACCAGATGCAGACATTATCAGAAAGAGATCGTTCGTAATAGCCACATTATTTTTCTAAAAATTATTGTTAAAATAAAATTAATTACTCTTGGCTTAGTTGCGAATGCTTTAATTTCATTGATTAAACGTTCCATGTAATTTAATGGTGTAAATAATATATGGACTAAGTGTCGTACTTTTTACGACGCGACTTGAGTAACTTATTTTTACTCTTCATATTTATACCGAAAAATTACATGATCTACTGTAGTACAGTATGGAGGTGCAGGATACAAAACAGATTAGCTGGTCTAAGATGTTTAAACAGTATTTCATTACTTATAGATTTATTATGCTCATGCGAAAGTTAAGACTTTTCTTTTCTCGCTTTGGCTGAAGAGAATTGATCTGCTATGGCATCTACATTAATCTGTGAAACCAATGCAACTCAGTATTTTCCCCCATATTTGAAGAAAGCAGATAAATCTGAAGTCTATTTCTTTTTGGAGGTATAACGACCACCGTTTGCAACTCAATGGGCTATATAGGCAGTCGCCCGTCCCTAATTTAGGGTCACTGGTTCCAGGAAAGAGAGAGAAGCAGTGCCGTGAGACAAGCACAACATCCATACCTCATCGGGATTCGAACCCGGACCCCGTTCGGACGAATGATCAGAAGCCATCGCTTAGACCACTGCGTCACCAGGGCGGCAAATCTATTTATTTCATCAAACCTTGTGCTCCAAAAACTGCTACGTCACCTTAATTTCTGCGATCTGTAAATACAATAGAATTTACTGACTTTTTTAAGGCGGTAATTAACGTGCAGATGAAAATAATTAATTTCTATGCGAGGATACATAGAGGAGTTATGAGAAATTTTCAAGAAGAAATCGAACGTAAGGATCGCTTAAGAAGAATCCGTATCTGCTTCCGAGGCAATATTCCTGGTCAAAGGCGAAACGACACAGAAGTTCACGGATGATGTTGTATCCGGATGAAGTTTTCTACGACTATTGTAATAATGTGTGCTATCTGGATGATAATGACCCTGAACTCTTTGATTTTACTATCGATGATTCTGTCGACCATTCTGTAACTTTTCGTAAGAATGATTGGAACTTTCTGTTTACTTTTCGAAAGCCTAGATCATATACTGTGTTTCTCGCTCGCATACTACTGGTGAGTCGCACGCTTACTTGCATTGTGCTTGGATTTATGTGTTGCTCTGGACGATTCCTCGGCTAATAAGACTCTATTATTTATTTTATTTTTTTTTTTTTGCAGTGGCGCTCCAGCCTAGTTTTAAATGCATAGTCACACGTTTGTAAATACACAGTCGAGTCGCATTAATGTGACCCCTTTCTACTTTCGACGTCAACAGCGCGTAGTCAATGAAAGAAGCCAGGTGTCGGGAGCCTGCTTGGAGGGCATATAAGGTGTGAACTAGGCAATGTGAAAAGATATCACTCGTTTCTGTCATGGATAAAGGAACAAATTTATAAGATTTGCAAAAAAGGATGATTATCGGCTTTCGGGCCAAGGGTGGCAGTATTTCTGAAACAGCGCAGTTTGTGAACTGTTCGCGTGCTGCTGTGGTTAAAGAGTATCGTGATTGGAGCAATAGCACCATTGCAAATAAGCGAGGTGGAAACTGTGAAGCACCACTTGCCATGATATGAGAGATGAACGTCGGCTTCGAAGGAACGTGAGGGCCGAACGACACGCTGCAGCGGAACAACTCATTGGCCGAATGAACCAGGGGGCTACCAGAAGTGTGTCTAAAACGACAGTTCAGGGAACCCTGCTGCGCAGGCTCCCATGCAGACGGATGGTCACTGAACTTATGCTAACGACGGTGCATCGACTGAAATGGCTTACATTTGCACGGCAGTATCGGAATTGGACCTCCGCTGATTAGAAAATGATTGCCTTCTACAATGAGCTATGTTTACTGCTTCATCGAACGGATGGAAGATGGTGTATAAAGCGAGAAACATCGGGGAATAAACACTCTTCAACCATTGCTGGAAGAACATAAGCTCGTGGTGATAGCGTTATGGTGTAGGGAATGTTCTCATGGCATTATCTTTGTCCACTCATACCGGTGAAAGGCACTTGGGACCGAATTCGTTCTGAATCCCTTCTTGCAGACCACGTACACCCATACATGCTAATTGTCTTCCCTGGGGCGAATGGGATCTTCCAGCACGACAATGCAACGTGTTACACAGCTAGAAATCTTGGAGAATGATTGGAAGAGAAAGATAAAGACTTCAAAGCACCTCTCTGGGCCCCTAATTCCCCATACTTAAACCCAATTGAGTATCTGTAGAACCACCTCGATCGTGTTCTTCGTTCTATGGATCCTCCACAACACACCCTCACTGCAGTAAACATGGCTCCACATACCTGTGAACATCTTCCAGCACCTTATTGAGTCACTCCCAGTCAGTCTAGCTGTTGTCTATGCTGCAAACGACGATTACTCTGCATATTAGCTGGTGGTCACAAAAATGTGACTCGACCGTGTGTACCCCCACCGTATGCCCATGCATTGATTTTAATGTGTAAACATTGGCGCAAAACAAGACATCAATAAAATTAAATTAGAAGTAAAAATGAGCCTTCAATAACATAAAAAACAAGAAAGATGGCACCAAATTTTCGGGTGTAATAAGCACGTCTTTTGAATCCGTTCTGAGGCAAATTAAATTTATCAAAGCTATTCAAAGTCAATGGAACCGGTATGGAAAACAATAGTATCTGAGGAAGAAAGAAGTTTTTCAATTGGGTTTTTAATTTCTCAGATACTGCTGTAAACGGAATCGTGAGCTTACGCCCTCTGGTTGTAGACTTGTGCGTTAAGAAAAACATGAATTTATATGAGAAACATTTCGCGCCGGAAACGCTCTCCAACACAGAAATAATTTTTCAAATCTGACTCTTAGAAACAGAGATATCGACAAAAAATAAGAAGCGACTTTACGTCCCCTGGTGGGAAAACCATGCATTATTTTAGGAAGAAAGTATTCTCAAAAGGTTTTTCAATATGAGAGGTATCGGACCAAGAAAAAAAAAACTTTAGTCGAGTTTTCAGGAGCCCAGATGTTGCTACAAATACATCAGAAGCAGAGATTAACACTTATGACCCCTGGTGGCCAAACCATTCTTTGCCAAACATTGGAAATTATGTGAAAAATATTTTTCATCAGGTCTTGTATGCGATACAGGAAGAATTTTTCAAATCGGAGCTTTAGAAGCAGAAATAACGCAGAAAACGTAATTTACCTTTGTGACCCCTAGCGGAAAGTCTATGATTTGCTTGAAAATTTGGAATTTATAGAAAAAAAAAAAACATTTCGCATCGGAAACACTATCCAACAAAGAAGGAATTTTTCAAATCGGACTCCTAGGAGTAGACACATTGACAAAAATAAGATATACATCTACGCCCCCTGGCGTAGAAACCATGCCCTATTTCAAGAAAAAAATGTTCCTAAAAGGTTTGTAGACATGAGTAGTATCGGTCAACAAACGACTTTTTTTCAACCGAGATTTTAGAAGCTCATATTTTGCTGCAAATACGTCAGAAGCGGAAATTAAGGCTTACGCCACCTGGTGGCCAAATTTTTTACAAAAATTAGAAATTATGTGCAAAAGATTTCCCATCAAGAGCTGTATCCGGTGCTGAAAGAAATTTTCAAATCGGAGATTTAGAAGCAGAGGAAAGCAATTTACCTTTACGCCTCCCTAGCGGAAAGTCTATGTGTTACTTGAAAATTTTGAAATTATATGAAAAACATGTCACACTGGATACACTATCCAACAAAGAAGGAAGTTTTCAAATCGGACTCTTAGAAGTAGAGATATTGACAAAAATAAGATATACATCTACGCCCCCTGGCGTAGAAACCATGCATTATTTAAAAAAAAAACCTTTCTAAAAGGTTTGTCGACATGATTACTATCGGTCTACAAACGACGTTTTTTTCAATCAAGAATTTAGAAGCTCATATTTTGCTGCAAATACATCTGAAGCGGAAATTAAGATTTACGCCCCCTGGTGGCCGAACTATTTTTTTTTTAAATTAGAAATTATGTGCAAAGGATTTCCCACCAGGAGCTGTATCCGGTGCAGAAATAATTTTTCAAATCGGAGATTTAGAAGCAGAGATATAGGGGGAAACGCTATTTATCTCTACGCCCCTAGCGGAAAGTCTATGAATTACTTGAAATTTTTTGTAATTATATGAAAAACGTGTCACACAGAAAACACTATCCAACAAAGAAAGAATTTTTCAAATCGGACTTCTAGAAGCAGAGATATTGACAAAAATAAGATATACTTCTACGCCCCCTGGCGGAGAAACTGTGTAATTATTTAAGAAGAAAATATTCCAAAAAAGTTTTTCGATGTGAGTGGCATTAGTCCACGAATAAATTTTTTGAATCAATATTTTAGAAGCTCAGATTTTAAGGCGAATACATCAGAAGCAAAAATTAACACTTACGCCCCCTGGTGGCTAAAGTATTCTTTACCAAAAATTTGAAATTATATGTGAAATATTTTTTTTAATTGGAATTTTAACGACCACCGTGAGCAACTCAATGGGCTATAAGCAGTCGCCCGTCCCTAATTTAGTGTCATGGCGAAAATTTTAACCTCTGGTGAATTTCGGAAAGACCTGATCAATCTTTCTGTTGGTTTATCGGAGATTAATTAATGCAAAAATTTTCTCCCATGACATACGTTAGAAGAAAATTCCTGGTTGAAAGGCAGGGGAATTCATGCGCAAAATTCGCTTGTCTTAATCACAACCAGGAAAACAAAATTTCATGTTGGAGAAAGAAAAAAAAAAGAGAAAAAGAATAATATTTGATTTAACTGACTTTGGGCTTTTGAAAATAATTAATTTATCTGTTCTTTTATCGCGATAGGAAAAGGCGAGTAGGTGTGCAGCTCAGAGAATCAAAATTAATTTTACTTTCACATCACGGAACGAGAGAAAAAAGAAAATTAAAATTAGTGATTTTCTGCAAGGCAAGAATTCGCCATTTTTGCGTTCCTGTTTCCAAACGTCGTGAAAAAGTCGCACAAAAGTGCAACATCTTTTCGTCTTTTGGGTAAGGAATTCAGCAACAGAATCTATTTTTAGACCTCAGGGTCAAAAAGCCTGGTCCCTACGTGTGAAGGTCAGAGTGTCACCCCTGGCTTGCGTGGGAGTGAAATTCCGTTGGGAACCTGTGAGTTGCTAGGCTGAAGTTTCGACCAATGGGAGGGGTCAGCGGTTTCAAGCACCCCAGAGTTTTATCCGTTGAGAGAAGACACTTTTGTTCTGGTCCTCTTGCTGGCCGGCAGAGAAAGAGGGGACGGCGGAGTTTTTTTTCTCCTCGCCTTTTGGCGGGAGAGAACCACAGAGAAAAAAAAAAAAGAGTTTTTTTTTCCATGGCAGCATTTTGCTGACCACCAGTCCACCACAATGGGACACTCTGGCTCTGGTATTCGTATTCGCATTCGAGGGGTTGACGATGTAGCACGCCGATAAAGAAGCCTCCCGCCGTCCGGAAACTTCGCCCTGGAGAGAACTTAGCCGAGGAAGGCAAGACATGCCTTCTCCCTTAAGGATATACCGCCAACAGCATCTACACCTCTCCATGCGGTTGCTGCCCCAAGGAGGAGGAGGCCTGCTTCAAAGGCCGAAGGAGAGAGGCCAAAAACAGTTCCATCTCCTCCCAAAGTTTGGGGAGGAGTTCTTTTTTTTGCTTGACGGCTTTTTGATGACCACCAGTCCACCACAATGGGAGGTACCTGCTGGCTCCGGCGATGCTCTGCTGCAGTAGGAAAGAAAAAAACTGTGGTTGTGCCAGGACTGTAAACTGTGGTGAAAAAAAAAAAAAAAGGAAAAAAAGAACGCCAGCTCGAAGGTAATGTTTTAGTCCATATCTTTCTGTATTGATATATAACATCCCACGCAGGGTACCTAAACTTCGAGCTGAGCATAAGAAACAAAAAGGAAAAGAGCAAGTTTTTTTTTGCCTCTGATTATGGCTGTGTTGTCGTTCAGCTTTCAAAATTAGGATTTATTGGTTCCTCAGGTGTGAGTTCAGAGAAAAGAAAGAAAAAAAGAGAGGGGAGTTGAAAATGTTTTCATTTATGCTTTTTTTTGTGTTGTCATGTCTGGTATTTTAGCAACTTCCCAGGCCAATAAATTTTGATGTATCGGAAAAATTTAGTTTAATGTTTGGGCACAGTAAATTTTGGTGCATCGATAATAGTTTAGTTGGGCATGTGATAATTGAAAAGCAGTGTTATTGTGATGTCGTGGGTGATAAAATAATAGTAAACATTTCTCTCTAGTCTTTTACAGCGTTGAGTTTTTTTTTTTTTTTTGAGTGAAGATAAATTATGGGATGATTTATATTGGGATTTTGGGAACATATTATAGTGTGATGAAATTGGAAACCTAAAGTGTTGTTTACATTCTTGGAGTGTTGAGTGTCGAAACTGAGATGGTAGGAGTGTTAATTGAGGACCAGTATTTTACATGCTCCAGATGAGTGTTAATCTCCCATTGGAAAGGGGTGATCTTAGGGCAAGCCGGGAACTTGTCCTAGGGCAGAATGCTCTGAGTAGGGAATTTTCACCAGGATGCGATAGGTGCAGAATAGAAGTTAAAGTATTTTTTGTTCTCAAGTTTAGTATTTCACAAAAAGAATGAACAGCATGGGTTGAGAAGACACACTTTTGCTCACCAGTTCCAGTATTAATTGTTCTTTTCTTTGGCCTAAATTTTCTTGTTTTTACTATAAGGTTAAAAGTCTAAATTGTAATTTTAATTTTCAATAAGGTGAAAATATGTAGTGGGTTATGTAAATGGTCAGTGTTATTGTCTGAAGTGGACCTGCGCATTGCCATGGTGCAGAAGAATTTCCTTGCTAGTGAATTTTCCTGGGATATATGTGGATATTGTGATTTAGGATTTCTTGGGATATATAGAGAGATAAGTGAATTTTTCCTGGGATATAGTTGTGTTGGTTCTGGGCCAGATGTGCCTGGAGTATTTAGGGTTGAAGTACGACAGGCTCTTGCAGGCGTGGTTGATCAAGGTGGGATCATGCATTGGTTCGAAAAGGGAGATCCTTGAGGACGTGGTTTTTGGGGGAAAACTTGTCTTCAAACCCCCCAGTAGTTTCGCTGCTCACGGAGGTATGTACTGCCAGCGAGGGTCGGTCGGGTGTTGCTTCAATAATTGGCGAGATCATGTTAGAGGAAATTCTGTGCCTGATGATGATGTGTCGCACTTGAGGATTTTTTTATTTCCTTTTGCATAGGCTGAAAGTGGATTCACGACCCAATTTCACGCCTTCAGCCTGACTGGTATTTTCTTCCTGTGTTGGTTCTCAAAAACCCAGGGTAGTGTCTGAACTGAGAGTATTTGCCTCACCGCTACCTCAGTAATTCACTGCAGGTGTTAAATTTAAGTTTGTTTGGAGATTTAAAGTATCTAAATTTATTTGTTTATGATTTGCTGTAGTGCTAGGGATGTAAATTCTAAATTCTGGTTGTTGGTGTTAGTGAACTTGATATTTAGTTTGGAAATTTAGTTAATTGGTATTTTGAGCTTTTGTTTACAGTATAGAGTTATTAAGTATCTTGAGCTATTATGTGAAGTGCAGAGTGAGGTGATTTTTATGAGCAAGCTAGTGCAAGAAGATTGTTTGAATTTCTGAATTATGGTGATGTTATGAATAGTGATAATTTTTAAGATTAGTTAGTGAGGTTTCTTTATAAGTGAAGTAGGTTCATTCAGGGTAGTCCTATAGGTTATGTAATGTTTATTAATGCTTGTGCTCAGTGTAAATTCTGTTTTGAGGATAATTTACTTGGTTTGTTTACTTTCAGATAGTAGATTTGGTTAATGTATAATTTGTGGCTCTTAAGATAACTGTAAATGTAAATTGAAGTCTTCGAAGCTGGTCTGGGGGATTGCGGAGTTTGCTAAGATTGTTTAGGTGCTGTAAATTTAAATCAATAAGTGTAAAATTGTAAATTTGTCATTGAGCTAACTAGGTGAGAGAGAAGAGAGTACGTTTCAAAAGAACAGAACTTGTACACCTGGTGGAATTCAAAAGAATACAGTAATTTTTTTTGTGTGTAAGCTATGTGAATCGTAGTGGAATTTTGGATGCATACAGTGTGTAAACCATGTGAATCATAGTATGATTTTGAAGGCATAAATTCAAAGCCTAGTGTTCAAACCAACTGTGTTGAAATATGTAAAGTTGTGCTGTTCATAAGGCCAGTGGCCAAAGAGAAATAGAAAAGAAATTGAGATTCTGTTTTTATACTGCTGTGTTTTAGCAAACAACAAAAAAGGAAATGCCATCTGATTGTCCACTAAATGACCTTATTAAGTTTTTAAAGAAAAATAATAAATACAGGCAGCAGCCTTTCAAAAAAAGTCCAAAATTAGTGCAGTGTGAAAATTTTTGTGTCCTGTTGTCATCCATGACTTGGTCCCATGTACCCCACCTTAGCTTGACTAAGGCTATCGATCCGAATCCTGGTTTTATAAGGTATTTCATAACTGCAATTTTTGTCCTATCCTTTTAAATTGACTTTCACCGCCTCCACAAGTTGTTATTGAACGAGTACATTTTATCCTAGGACTTATAGTGACACCTTTTCGTACACATGCAACAATATCCACTTATTTTTGCACTTTCAGATGACTCAACTCTGCGTGAACACAAACAACGCAAACTTTCCTATAACTTCTTGTGGAATGTAAATGTTCAGATGCATTTTTGTTTAGGATGTTCATGGCCTTCTAATACTTAGAAAATATTTTTGTTTCGAAATGCATCCACCCATCTCCCAAAGTTAAATTTTAGTCGAAATTCAAAATTTCCCTTCAGATTTAATTTTGGCTACCTATTTAATAGATATATAACGTGGCTGAGATTTCTCACCAAAACATTAGGGTCACTGGCTCCAGGGAAGGGAGAGAGCCAGTGCCGTAAGACAAACACAACATCCATGCCTCACCGGGATTCGAAACCTGACCCGTTCGGACGAATGATCAGAGGCCATCGCTCAGACCACTGCGTCACCGAGGCGGTGAAATACTTTCCATCAGGAAGTGTATTCGCTGAAGAAAAAATTTCAAATCGGTGTTTTAGAAGAAGAGTTATCGGGAAAAATGTAATTTACTTTTACAACCCCAAGCGGAAAATGTATGCGTAATTTGAAAAAGTAACTATATCTAAAATTCTCTTCGACATAAATGGAATCGAAAGATAAAGGAATTTTTTCAATCGGATGTTTAGAAGCAAATATGGGGAATAAAACTTATTTTTGAATTCGACATCACCTGCATTTACGCCGTTTAGCGGCAAAATTGTACATCGTAAAAATAAACGAAAGAAAGGATCATCATTCGCATATTTGAAGCTTACCAACGCAAAAATAATTTTTCAAATCGGAGTAATAGCTGCAGAGTTATCATGGGTACAGACGGACGGACGGACGGACAAATCGGTAACATAAACACGATCTTTTTTTACAAAAGACGTGCTAAAAACAGGGGCAGGAAGTAAGGTAAGAGTAACCATACAAGTGTCTCCAATTCGAGCTGTTATCTAACTTCAGTATGTACTTTCTGCTAGGTGAAGGAAGTTTTTGACAAGAAAGTATTATGCCTTCTTGCTTGCTGCTCTATCTGCTATAGCGTTACTTTATCCATAATAACCTCAGAGAAGAAAATACCATGATTAGGAAACTGATACATTTTTACCTTTTGGGCATTTTTTTCTTGATATTGCAGCGTAGTGATAAATAGATACTGAAATAAAAGCATATATTTCAAAAATTCAGGCCTGATGTGTCAAGTGTTAATAATATCGTATTGATTTAAAAGTATATCTCATATAAAGGAACAAAAAGAGTGGTACCCAAAGAAATTTAGAAGTTTAAAAATTAGGACAATCTCAATACATACCGTACATTCATTTTTGAAGGGAGAATTGCATGGAATTTCTCCAATAGACACATCAAACATTGATCTTTCATATGCAGTAACAATTATGAGCAAAAACGTTGTACGAAATGCCATCGGAGTGAATTTAAAAGTGCGTTTTGCAATTTTTCCCATGAAATGTTTACTCTACCGAAGAAATGATATTGCAGTGGCATGCTGATATTATGTGTTACAAAACCGAATGCGTGAGTTTTTGTTGTGTTTTGTTCGTTTTCTTAAAGAATGTACATTGTGTAAATCATATAATAGATACTTGAATATCAGTCTTTGGAACCAGATTAAAACTTATTTGTTTGAATGCTTTTCCCTGCAGTTTTGAACAATTATTTGTGTGAGTTCTTCTCCTAGCTGTTTTAAGCCGCAAAACACCTATTGCGCTGAATGACTAATACGTTAATGTTTTACGAAACCGAATACGTGCTTTTTCTAAACAGAGGGCTGTGCAGAATTGACACCATACGTACCTGAAAACTTCATTTCCCATATGCAGTAACGGTCATGAGTAAAAACATTGCTGTGAATAAAATACAAGCGTATTAGTTTGCAAACAAAGTAATGTCCGGACACGAGGTACACAAAGTCGAAACCCTGGCCACGACTCACATTGGCCACTGAGATTGCGCAGCGCACAGGAATGATATCGGCAGGCAGGTGGCTTCAATTATTGGAAGTTAGCCATGAGAAAGCGAAGAGTGTAAGCGCCAGTCAACATGTAAGTGGACAAGGAGCACATCCTCCATTGCTTGCTGTAGGAGTTTCGTAGCGATAGCACCCCCGCAAGTACTGCAAGGAATGTGATGTCGTCTGATGCAGTATTTTCTTTTTTACCTACGAAAAGTAGCAGGAGGCTGTGCGTTGCATTCCGCACTGCTACACCACTTGCAGTATTTAATGATGGAATGGTAAGCGCCTGCGATGGAAGACAAACTGGAAAGTAAAGTTCGGATCAGTTGGGATTGGTAGTGCTGCCACCAGTCGAAACTTGGTTTTCGACAAACTAAGTGAAGAATGACTCATTTTACATGATTCAACACATGACATTGAGTACCTATGTACAAGGAGATTTATTTACATACAGTGCATCACGGGTACACAATGATTTGCGTCTCTTGAATAATGCAGTTAACCGTAATAATGCGTACAAGCTTTAGAATGAAAAATAATCACTTCTAGGTCGATTTAGACCACAGTTCTTATCTGAATCAAGCCGTCAGAGTTCGCTTGTCATGACTAAGACAGTACCTCAGTACTTCTCGGTCGGTCCAGAGAATCAAGTTCGTACAGCTAATATATGAAACAATATCAGAAGCAATAGTTTACCTCTCTCGATGTATATATCCAGATGCACTCAGCATTTTAGTGCTCCCTTGAGAGACACAGTTGCCAGGGTTACTTTGCTACTACTGAACCGCAGTTCAGGTCCTCTAAATATGTAACCGCAGTTACTCTTTCCAACGTTGTGACCCTCGTCCCTATTGACTCCAAATTCTGATGACCTTGGCCATCAGAGAACCATTGACTTCATCCTCCTACTACTAAAGTTACCAGAGAATGCCCCGAATTCCCGCTTTTTCTGCAACTCGCTCTCACCTCGGGAGCATCTCTACAGCTTTGGGCCAATCGGAGCGGCACGTTCCCGCGGGACGCTTGCATCTGACCCCATAATTTTTTTGCAACTGTCACCTCTCTCCGCTGAGGTCCGGCCTTTCTTCATCGATGCTGTAGCTTCGCTACCACGACCTCTCTGCCGATTAACCCAAAATGGCTTCCTCCCGTTCATTTCCTACTTTCCAACTCATTTTCTACTTAAATCTGATTTGGGACGTGGGTGTGCTTATCACATCGCCACAAGGAACATTACCAGTGCGTATCCCAATGCCATATCACATTTTCAGTGCTGTCGTTGGTTCGAACAGCTTCGAGAGGGAAATTTTCACCTGCCATACCGTCCCCAAACCGGAAGACCCGCAACAGTTGATATGGACATGCTGAAGACCATAGAGGAGACCGACCCGAGTTGGTCGAACAGCTTGGGACTACCAACACGAGAATTATCACTCACCTGCATCAACTTGGGAAGATGTAAAAGAGGGCAGTCTGGGCACCCTATCAACTTACAGTTGAGCAAAAAGCAAATCGCGTGAGTTCATGCGTTTCCTTGCATGCACGCGACCAAATTTAACCGTTCTTAGATAGCATTTTGACAGGCGACGAGAAATGTGTCCTATATGGCAATGCAAGCACCTCGCAACAGTGAGTGGACACCAAACAAAAGCCAACACCGTCCTTCAAAGCCGCCTTATACATACGTAAGACCTTGTTGTTTGTTTGGTGGGACATGCGGACTGTCGTGATATGCGGGCTGTTCGTTGCTGTCGGATAACACCACTATCGCTTCCGTCAGCTCAACGATCTGCGCATATCTCTCACGTCGAAACGACCAGCACTCTTGAGTTGTAAGGGTATTGTCTTACAGCAGTATGGAGCGAGACTTCACACAGCACGGGTGACTTGTCACACGATCAGGTACCTGGGCTGGGAACTACTGCCTCACGCAAACTATTCCCCGAACATTGGCCCAAGAGACTTCAAGTTTTTCCAGTCGTTGCAACATTTCCTGGACGGACAGCGGTTCCCCAACCGGGATTGGGCCGCGGGTGGCCTAGTGGGCAACGTTCGTGACTGCCAGGGAAAGGATCTCAGATTCGTTCCCAAGCAGGTACGAACGCTCGACCCACTAAATTCCCACCGTGCGTTGGATGGGCACGTTAAGCCGTCTGACCACAGTCCTGGCCCCCGGTAAAAAATAAGGGCATCTTCCTCTCCCTTTCTACTTCGCTTCCGTGTCACTTTCCTATTGGGCACTCTAACCTAAATCTCCTAGCTTCCTATTTCTAAGGGTTGTGGGAGAGTCTGACCTGGGGTCAGACTCTCCCTTCCAAAAATCTCTACATGTGATCTGATCCCCAACCGGGACGATGTCGAACGCGCACTTATTCATCTCGTTGCGCCCAAGCAGCCACAATTCTGCAAGGACGACGGGAGTAGGTTGTGGCAAACGATGTCGACTACATTTTGAATTGATCTGTACTCGTGTATTATATAACGTCTTTTAAAGTTTGTTCCTGTATGATGTATATATACTCTTCTGAAGTCATGATGTTGCAGTGATGTAGCAGCCTGTTAAAGAATAATTTTCATTTCGTTTTTAAAGCAAGACAGACGAAATGAACGAATAGGGTGGATATTTCACAAAAAACTTTCAAACAATTATATAGAAAACGGACAACTTAATTGCCCATTGGAGCACAAACAAATGGAATATTGAAATTTAAGTATTTCCGAAATGGGGAGGTCTTCCGTTCTGTAACCTCCACACTTTGTTAAGAGGGTAACTCAAAAAACACTATATTACGAACAAAAAACAACAAAAAAAAATGACATTTTAAAATTTCTGACGCTGGTTATGCAGCTCCTACCCACATTGATTCGCAGATAATTGAAAAAACGGTTATGGCACAAACAAAAATGTTTGCGGTTCAGTCGAACACAGACATAACACAAACGAATAGTATGCCGAAAGTATGAATTTTCCGAGGTTAGGTCTTCCGTTTACGCAGCTCCTCGCCACGTTTTTCACAGGTAACTGAAAAATGGATGTGGTACAAAAGAAACTTTTTTGCGATTCATTCGAGCACAAAGATAGCACAAACTAATGGTATGTTGAAATCATAAAATTTCTGAGGTAGGGGACGACCTTTTCTAACTTCCCTTCCCGTACTTTGTTTCGTGGGTAACTGAAAAACTGTTGTGGTACAAACTAAAATTTGGTAAATGTGTAGTTTAGCGTCCTAAATTACTTGGATGAAACTTTCGAGAAAAAGTTGTATACATATTTTAAAGTATGTAATTTGATATAAAATGGTGAAAAAATTTGAACTTTACAACCCATTTTAAAGGTTTTTACCGGAAAATTTGCCTCCAAGTGCAGGAATGTAAATAAACGCTGCGGCGAGCATATCCTGAAAAGTCCTCCGAAACTTCGAGTTGTGCTACGGCTGCAGTTTTGTGAATCTGCTGAAATGAATATCACTATCGTATTTTTTTTTAATCCACTTAAAAACTGGG
Organism: Macrothele yani; assembly: GCA_039090855.1. Classification (NCBI taxonomy): domain Eukaryota; kingdom Metazoa; phylum Arthropoda; class Arachnida; order Araneae; family Macrothelidae; genus Macrothele; species Macrothele yani. The sequence goes on along the minus strand of CM077032.1, from coordinate 28,757,563 downwards.
TTGTAAGGCCCTTTCTGCAGACAATAATGGTAAGTTTAGAACTCTTTTTCCAGAGCAAAGCAGATTTTGGTAAGACGCAAAGGCTTGCTCTGTTTGGTTTTCCACCCATAAAATGGCAGCCGCAGCACGAGAGGAAGATCGTTTGGAAGACGCGGCGGTGCTGTGGATAAGCTCACCGCAGTGTGTGTTTACAGCCCCGTCGTACCGACAGGCAAATCTTATGGTAAAATTCTTTAAAATGCTTTGTAAAGCTTAAACTTTTTTACCATTTCACATCAAATTACATACTTTAAAACATGTATAAATTTTTTTTTCTCCAAAATTTCGAAATTTTCAGCCAAATAATTTAGAACACTAACTAAACCTTTCATTTACCCAAATTTTTTGCATTTCATTCGACTGCTGACAAACGGCATGTTGAAATCACGAAATTTCCGAGGAGGAGAGTTCCGTCTCAAACTAACTGAAATGACAGCACTCTAGTTTATAGAGGTAGGTCCATAAGAACCGCCCAAGGCACAAACGAAAATATTCCATAATGAATCGCACAACAGATCATATATAGAGGAATTTAGCGCCTGACCTCGGGTCTTAAATAACCCTTCGAAACAGGAAGCTAGGAGATTTGGGCTAGAGTGCTCGATAGGAAGGTGACGGACATTTAGTAGACACAACCTGAGGTCCTTTCCGTGGCAGTCACGAACGTTGCACACTAGGCCACCCGCGACCAATGAATCGTCCAACACTTTATCAATTACTATTTATAATTAATTTTTCACACAAAAATCTGCAAGCTAAAATCAAACAGAAATGTTTCATACTTTTATTGCTGCGATTAGATGTAACGAAGAATGAATGTTTTTATTATCCATTTCTAAATCAATCTGATATCCAAATTAAGATTTATCAGAAATACATTAACAAAATTTGGAATTCGATAGTTTGTCAAATCGAAATAAAATAATTGTAAGATTTTTAAAATACTGCAAGATTAAATTCATTACAAAATATGGAGGCCATATCAGAAAATTTTTAAATTCAAGTGTGAAATATAATTAAATTTAAGTATGAAATATATTTATTTTGGACCCTCATGGTTGAGAAAATCGTCACACACCTTTATAAAATATGAAAAAGTTTCTTAACGATAATCAAAATATATTGGAGATATCGAAATGACATTTGAGTTCTGCAAGATCTATTAAATACATGAGATGTCTGAAGTTATACTCTTTTTGGTTTATATACAACACCAGCGTCACCAAATTTGTAATCGTTTCCATCGTGACTTTTATCAGTCTTCCTTATCAGTACCCTCTAGTGCAACGATCCCTAATTTATCAGAAAGCTACATTCAACAGAAAGATGAAAACTCTAGATTTACAAGATGTCATCATTTAAAACGCAGACTACCTTTAATCTCTGCATCACACAGTACTACCATCGAGAGCAAAAAAGAAAAAAATATGTCAAAATAAATTTTAAGTTTTATTAGTTTAATTACGCAGAAAAAATCGCTCAGCAGTTTGCACCAAAAATTAGAGCAAGAGCACTACCGTCTGGGGTTAAAGACCATTCTTCAAAGGCGCATGAAACACGAAACAACTTGGTGCAATTGGTTCAACGTCTGACCAATCTGGCTGAATACCAAAACATAGTGGTTATTGCATTATGTTCCACTGCGTTTCATGCAAAACACAAGCCTAAAACATGATGCGGCAGGAGAAGTACCACATTTTCGTGCAACATAAAACAAAAATTTTGAGAGAGCACTTTCTAAGATACGCACTGTTCTTCTTCTCAACAATTTCTGTTCCAGACGGAAGCAAAGTTTGGTATTTAAATACATTACCAACCATTTGTCTATGTTTGTTTTTTATCTCTTTTATTGTTTTATTTTTATTTCTTACGTGTCATCTCTAAATTTTCCAGATTGTAAGTTTTGGAATCTACCCAATCTCTATGTCTTTACAATTCCATTCCTACACCTTTTTCAAATAGATATTCGTCGTATATTCTTCGGGTATTTCCTTTCCATTCAGACGGCTCTGCGCTTCACACGTAGTTCCAAACATTTTTCTTATGTCCTGCTATGTGCCGATTTCCATTTCATGTATCTCATTCAGCATTTACTCATAACCATTTCTTCTTTTTGCAGTATTTCCTTCATTTTTTTTTCTCATCCAAGTTTCTGATCCAAATAAAAAAGAACAGTTGCTGTTCTGCGTATTTCTTAATGCCTTTCAAAAGTTGCTGCAATCGATCTACTCAATTATTCCAACATTATATCGTCCATTCTTTTACCACATTCTTGCAGCTTCCACTATTTTTTAAGATTCAACCGAAGAACTTAAACTATTTCATGTTAAGCTTTCATAGCATGAGTTAAGAGATATGGTTCAACGTACGAATTGATGTCAGTATTTATCCACATTTTTCGTAGAGCGACCTTAACAAGTGTCTTTTGCCAATCCGTAAAATTTTAAAGAAAATATTGTACCATACGCCAGATACTTCGTTTCCTCTCTGAGACCCCTGACAATCACAGTCTTCACTGCCCCTGATTTGTTTCAGTGATTCGTTTGTTTGGACAATTTCTCACAACTCTCTTAGCAAATATTTTCCTAGAGCAGTTTCAGTTCAAGTCAGGCACTACATTCTAAAATCTCCATTGTTCGTTAGTTATTGGTCAAAATTTGTTTTCTTCTAAGTTGATTAGAGGGAAAATATTATCGTACCAGGAAATGCTTATTAAACCTCGATTGCGTCTAATACGGGTCTACGTCAAGCAGTGTTAGCAACAAAAATGGAATTCACGCATCTCTCTCTCTCTCTCTCTCTCTTTTTTGCCGAAAATGATCACATTTTACCTCTCATGAGCGCAGTACACCTCCTATTTCACATCAGTGGCAATAAGCGTACCACACTTGTCGTAGGATTTGATCCAATATTTATTTTTTCTTAATAAAATTTGTTTTAAAATAATATATTATTTAATATATTTTTTTTAAATAAATGCCTTAAATTGTTGTAGAATTTGATCCAACCTCAAGGAGTGTCGTAGGATTTGATCCAACCTTAAAATGCAGCTAAAATTTGTTGAAAAGTTATAAATCAGACCTCTCGAAGGTCATTCTCCGCATTTTCGCGACAAAATTGAGTCGATAAAACATGATCAAACCCTTCGAACTGATATTAAACTTCAGCAAGGTGTAGAAAATAATTTTAAAAATCAGGGGAAAAAAAGGAAGCACAAACCCAAATCCTTATCAGCTTAAAACACGCTGTAGAAAAAGGAAATTAACTGTAAACGCTAGCTGAGATGTCGCACGAAATACAATCATTTGCAAAGGTTTAAGACAACCACTTGGTATTAGAAGATTTCTGCCGATTGTGTCAGCTACTGTCTGTATTACTCAACTTCCTGTCGGTGTTGCATCATTCTACAGTGGCAGCTGTTGATAGAGTTGGGGGAATCGTAGGAGCATCAGTTTGCTTCTGGTTTTCATGCTCAGATGTTTTGTACTTACTTCGTATATTGCGAAAAATGGGCAAAAAAGCGTCATTAAGTGTTACCCAGAGGACCAAATAATGACTTTATGTTATGAAAGATACTCCGAACGTGACTTAAGTAGAAATGTGAATGTGAGTCCAAGGAAAACAACCCCACGTCATGACAATACCATAAGGCGAATAGTTAGGCTTTCGCCGAGGAATTCGTGGACGAAAATCAAGTCCTTTCTACATTCAAAAGGGTCTGATATTAGTAACAGCACTGTTTCCTGACGTCTCAGCAAAGATTTTGCATTAAAGTTTTATAAACCTGCACATAAACCAAGAATAGCCTCTGTCATAAAAAAGAAGAAACTGCAATTTGAGAAGGGTCATCAATCGTGGTCTGGTGAAAATCGGAGCAAAGATCTTTTCTCCGATGAATCAACTGTGCGTCAATTTGAAACACGTGAATCACATGTTCGGCGACCAGAAGGCAAATGGTTTGATGAAAAATACACCGTTAGCACCGTGAGACATCCACCCAGTCAGATGACATCGGGTGCTATGTCAACATTCGGTACTGCTTCATTATCCTTTTTGGCGGCAGACACTGCAATTACTTGTTCGTTTTATGCAGAAATTTTACGTGAGAAGCTGTTAACTAATATGCAAGTACACAGATGCAGAAAATCTTTATGCATTATGGTGGTCCATGCCATAGTTGAAAGACAGTAAAGGACTACCAGCGCAGGAACAACATATCTGCGTTTGACTGGCTCTGTAATAGTCCCCACCTTAATTTATTGAAAATTTGTGGACCATTTTAAAATACAAGGTAGCAGAAAAGCAGCCATCAAATGCCTAAGTTTTGATTGATGCGATAAAATACGTGTGGAGCAAAGACATTTCCAGTGACCACTGCAAATCCCTCATTGAGGGTATGCCACATCGTATTCTGTCCGTTATAAAAACAAAGGTGGCCACACAAAGTACTTATTTTGATCTTTTTGTGTTCTAAAGGACGTAAGTATTCATCTGTGGTGTCATTTTTTCAAATATCTCTGACTAGTAATTAGTTGTTCCTTTGAAAATCTTAATTTTCAATAAGTTAACAGGTTTTGCAAATTATTGTTTATACACTGAGCGGCCACTTTATCATGACTACCTGACAGTTTTAAGCAAATAAGCTATGGCTGCATGCGGTTGCCGCCAGAGGGCGAGGCTAGTATAAAAAGGGAAAGCTTAGTGCTTGCGACAGTAGTAGAAGAACAGAAGGACAACAGTGCAGCAAATTACAGGTCATCTTAATCAAGGATCCCCTCGAATGATCTCTGCATGCATTGTTCGCCGTACACTGCATCTGATGGGATATGGCAGCCGAAGGCCTGTTCGTACACCTTTGCTGTCTGCAGTTAACAAGAGAAAACGTCGCCAGTTCGCACAAGAGCACAAGGATTGGACAGCCGATAAAAAATTATGTGGTCCGATGAATCACGTCTTCAGTTGCACCATCCCGATGGCCGAGTGAGAATTTGGCGGAAACAGCACGAAAACATGGACCCCAAATGCAGTGCTACAACCCTTCAAGCTGGTGGAGGCAACATTATGGTTCGGGGAATGTTTTGCTGGCATGCTTTTGGCCCTTTAATTCGTGTTGATCAACGTCTGACTGGCACATCATATCTAAACATCGTTGCAGAACAAGTGCATCCTGTCATGTGGGTGGCTTATCCTAATGGCTACTTTCAACAAGGTAATACGTCATGCCATAGTGCTCGTATTGTACAGGATTGGTTCCAGGAACATACCGGTGAGTTTATGTTGCTTAGATGTCAACCCCATTGAGAATTACGGGATGAAGTTGAACGAGTCATCAGACAGCTGGATCTACAACCCTGCAATCTCACAGTCCTGGAAAGTGCTATTCATCAAGCATGGTCTCAGATTCCACAAACCACCTATCAACATCTCGTGGAGTCCATGGTATTAAAGGCAAAAGGTGGCCCCACGAAGTACTGAGGGGGTGGTCATAATAAAGTGGCCAGTCATTGTATTTCGGGGATTATACTTACCATAATAGGTTATGTCCATGAGCGCTATTCAGAACGTATCATTCTCTGACACTTCAATCATCCTGATCTTAAAATTCGTGGCATGATTCAAATCCTTCCATTGCTATTACCGATCGGTATCGGAAATCGAGTAAAAGTTGTTTTAACAAACGAAGATGCAGAACGTTTCAGCGGCCTTGCTGGTTCAGCACTCAAATTTGTAACGGAAGGTAATGCTGCAGATTTGGAAGATATTGTGCGGACTACACGAGCAGAACGTTCAGCCCTTGTTTCCACACTGGATGTACAGAAGCACACTCCAGTGCTTCAAGCTACTGAAACAACAAACTGATTGCGTCCAGCGGAGTAATACTCTGAAGAATAAGAATCCCTGCTTACACATACTGACGATTGTGTACAGGGACTCGAAAGCGGAAGACGCGGTATGTCATTATTACTTTCCAGTAAAGTAGTCCATGTAAACGAAGATTCTGAGGCACTTTGAACAGATTCAGAAGTGGTAGGAATATCGGCAGCAGAAGGAAGAAGAACTATTGCCTGCTAAATTGGGAGAGAAGATTCTTCCGGTATGTCAGTAAAGGGAATGGAGGTGACTGTTGATCCGTAGTCACTAGATTGAGAAGATTGATCCTCAGCTGCTGTATGTCAGTAAAGGGAATGCAGGTTGATCCGTAGTCACTAGATTGAGAAGATTGATCCTCAGCTGCTGTATGTCAGTAAAGGGAATGCAGGTTGATCCGTAGTCACTAGATTGAGAAGATTGATCCTCAGCTGCTGTATGCCAGTAAAGGGAATGCAGGTTGATCCGTAGTCACTAGATTGAGAAGATTGATCCTCAGCTGCTGTATGCCAGTAAAGGGAATGCAGGTTGATCCGTAGTCACTAGATTGAGAAGATTGATCCTCAGCTGCTGTATGCCAGTAAAGGGAATGCAGGTTGATCCGTAGTCACTAGATTGAGAAGATTGATCCTCAGCTGCTGTATGCCAGTAAAGGGAATGCAGGTTGATCCGTAGTCACTAGATTGATAAGATTCATCCTCAGCTGCTGTAGACTGAATAAAATAGTATAGGCTGAATAAATGGTCACTAGATTGAGAAGATTGATCCTCAACTGCTGTAGGCTGAATAAAATGGTATAGGCTGAATAAATGGTCACTAGATTGAGAAGATTGATCCTCAGCTGCTGTATGCTGAATGAAATGATATGTATATTTCTTCTGGGCTTTGGAAAACAATATGATATATACAGGGGTTCGACAAAATAATGTTGACACCTGGGAATTTTCTTTATTAATGAATAAGACGGTTTCAGCAAAATTACAAAATTTTTAAAACTGCAGGATACCAGATTTTGATGTCCTAAAAGATTTCTGTGTCCACATCAAATGGGATTACGTTTTGGTATATAAAGACTAAGTGTGCTATGTTTTAGTCATTTTTCAAAATTTAAAGATTAGTTTATTTAGCACATGAGTGATCAATGAATTGTGTCATGTCCATACGAAAAATAACTTATTTAATTTCCACACCTGTTGAAAGAAAAACGCTTCGCTTGTTTTTAAGACGTTTTTGTGAACTTTTTCCGTAGCTTAAAATCCCAACAGGTAGAATTATTTCGCGGTGCTCCATTAAAACTGATCCAGTTTTTGCGACGTGTGCATCCTTACTTTTTTAATTTTTGTATTATACTCACAAGGAATTTTCCTCAACATCTTTTTTTTTTTTTGTGTGTGTCAAATCACAAATTACAGTTTCTCCGCTACGTTTGTGAGTAACTGAAGAGATGATTTCTATTATTTTTAGTATTTATTTTCCCACTCACTTCTCTGGACTCTGTTGAAGATCTTGGAATAAGCTTTCCAAAATTGTTTTCAATTGAAAGCTTTTTCGTAATGTTATGCTTTCTGTTATGTTCTTTGATTTAGATTCCATTTTTTCCTTTACGCACCATTATTTCTGCTCATTTTTGGCTCACATTTATGTCTATCGATAACCAATTTTATGAACCATGCAAAATAACATGCGTTCTGCTAATTCCAATTGATTGCCTTGATATTTATCCAAATGTTTTCGAGCTCGCGGTTGTTTTCTGACTACTCAGAGCTGCCACACATTTATCAATTTGAGCGCACTTCATTAAACAGTTCTAAGAGTGTATAAACTTGTAATTATATAGACTGGTCAACCTGGCATCTTTGTTCTACATTACGTGTAGGGTAAGCTGTTTTCATGAAACTATGAGATATTTGCATATCGATTGTCAGCCGACGTTATTTGACCATGCACTGGGATTGGTTTAGGTGTGTGACTAATCTACATGCCAATGTCAGCTGTTCAATCGGTTTTAACGCTTTACTGCGTATGTTTTATCAATTATGCTCAACTTTTGGACACCAGAGTATTTAGTAATACGAAACAGTCTGACAAGGACCGACCACTAGACCAACAGAACGGCAGCATACTGCTCTAATCACAACGCCTCTAGCATTGCATATTAATAACTGTAATTAACTGATATTTTATATGGGCAACTTTTATCTTGCTTTTGCTCCTTATTTCGACGGACATCGAATATTCAGTATGTGATGTATATTCACAGTTTCACTACCTCAAATTATCATACTTTCAGATAGTCTTAATGTTTTGTGTGTGTTATTGAGCAAATAAGTGTTTGAATGCCCCACTTTTCTGTATGATTCATTGCCTCCTAATCTTGCCGATTGCAAAGTCGTAGAGGCCCAAAGAGTCCTTTTGAATAAGCAACATTAAACGTATCACAAACCCAATTTGATGGATTCGTGATATACACTGGCGCGCAAAAATTAAAGACGAGACGATTTTTCCAATGTGACGTCGAGCAGAAGTGCTCCACATGGACTCAAATATTACCATAAGGTCCCCAAGATGTAAGAATATGGGACAAGTGAGCAAAACTGTCCAAACAAGGAATCTAAAAGATACAAAGGCACTTTATTGAAAAGGTAGCTTCGAGCACAACTGGACAGAAGACAGAAACGTCCATGTGACAGGCGGCTGCCAAGGAAAATCCAAGTCTTTAGTAGGGGATATGATAACCCCTGACTGCGTTGCAGGATTTACAACGTCTGTCTGTGCTGAGGACGAGGTTGTCAAGGAGCTGTTGAGGCATCGCGGCCCATTCCTCTTGTAGCGCCAATCGCAGCTGGGGAATCGTTGCTGGCGGCTGGTGACGTGCTGCCAAGCGTCTCCCAAGAAGGTCCCACAAGTGTTCGATTGGATGTATGTCCGAGGACCTTGCGGGCCAATCCATGCGTTGAATATATTCACTCTCCAACAGCTCTGCGACAGCCACTGTGCGATGAGGTGTAGCGTTGTCGTCCATGAAGAGGAACTCAGGACCCACAGCACCTCTGAACATACGCACGTGAGGCAGGAGAACCTCGGTACAATAGCGGACACCAGTGACTGAACTTCCTTGGGAGATGTGGAGGTCAGTACGGCTACCAAGCGTGGTACCGCCCCAAACAAGAACTCCGCCACCTCCAAACCGGTCCCTTTCGATGATGTTGGAGGTGTGATTGCGTGTTCCCTGCTCTCTCCAGATGTGTATACGTCCATAATCGCTCGTCAGACTAAATAGGCTCTCATCCGTAAAGAGAACTCGACGCCATTGCTGATGTGTCCAGTTCTTGTGTTCCTGGCACCCCAGAAACCGCCGTCTTCGATGAGCAGGCGTTAATGGCATGCACCGTACTGGTCGTCGTGCAAATAGACCACTTTTGTGCAACCTCCTGGCCACGGTAAAACGCGATAATGGACGTCCAGTTGTCTGTTGCATGTGGCTTGCGATTTCTCCAGCTGTCTGTCTCTTCTCGCCCGTAGGACAATATACCGGTCGTTCGCCGCCGTGGTTGCTCGTGGAAGACCACTGCTAAACTGTCGGACAGCTGTTCCTGTCGTTTGAAATGCTCTCCAAGCTCATGAAACGATGCTGTGGGCGATCGCGAACTCCTCGGCCACAGTAGTCACACTTCGACCTTCTTCCAACTTCCCAATGACGCGACCTCGGGTAAAGTCATTCAGATGTCATCTACTGGATTGCCTGTTGGCCATATCACACGGTGGCAGCAACTCGACGTTGTTCAAACCGATGTACACAGTGCAACAGCTTTCACCGAATTGCTGTGCGTACACCGCCCGTGTGCTTCATACCCTTCCGACACTCCCCCACCCCCTACGTCATGCTGCGTATATGAGCATGCCCTGCCGTACCGGGCCCTAGTATATGTCCTGAGTGGTCTTTCGGTCTGTTCTGCCGGCGTTCCGCTGTTATGCTAATTTCTCCTCTTTGTTCTTAATTTTTGCACACTAGTGTATTTAACCAGATTTAATATTTTATGACGATTCGAATTTTATGGGTATATTTTCTTTTTTCACCAGGCATACTTCATGAAAAGTACGAAGAGAGGACTTAGAACAAAGAGAGGGCTCCATCAGATATTCTAGCCTTATTTTATAAACTCATATCATCAAGATCATACAATCCCCATGTACTTAGTGCGCAAAATCTAATAAACAGATTCCAGTTTGCAGATAGAAAAATACGCAATACATTCAGTTAAACATAAAAACAAAAACTGAGGATCACGGTTCACTGGTTTTCTGATTATTAGAAAAAGGAAATTTATGTTAAAAATTCCGCTCCATCCGGTGCAAAAATATTATTGCACACAACCAGTTTCATATAACAAATTCAATGAACGATATATTTGTCACACATGTATTATGCCACATATGTTTCAATATCATATGATTTTTCCTCTTAATATCGTTGAAAACATGAAATTCCAAAACCCAATAAACATTGAGAAGTGCCATTTTGTAGACCAGCATATTCAAAAATCACTTAAATCGAAAAAATCTGCGCTTTTGAGGAATGTTTTTCTTTATTACGTGGATGATTGTAGATGATTGGTAACTAAAGAGAAGATATAAAAATGAAGGGCATTCTTGATTTACAAGTTAATATGTTTGCCACATGTTATGATTATGCCATATCATTTCTGCTAGATAGATCAAAAGCTCGGGACGCAAGACTTTCCTTCCTGTAACGCGGAGCGAAGAAAATGGTGAAATTGAATTACTTTGAAATTCACTTTTCCATTTTTCAGGAAGAAACGTGTGTGTGTTTTTAGCACGTCTTTTGTAAAAAAAGATCGTGCTGATGTTAGTGGTTTGTCCGTCCGTCCGTCCGTCAATCAGTCCGTCCGTCTGTCCGTCCGTCCGTCTGTCCGTCCGTCCGTCTGTCTGTATCCGCGATATCCCTGGAACTATTAGTCCGATTTGAAATTTTTTTTGCATTGGGAAGCTTGAAATATGCGAATGATGATCATTTATTTCGTTTTTTTTACGATGTACAATTTTGCCGCTAGAGGGCGTAAATGCAGATGATGTCGAATTCAAAATTATGTCGCATTCCAAATATTTGCTTCTAAACATCCGATTAAAAAAATTATTTCATCTTTCGATTCCATTTATGTCGGAGAGTATTTTAGGTGTAATTACTTTTTACAAATTACGCATAGATTTTCCGCAAGGGGCCGTAAAAGTAAAAGACATTTTTTCCGATAACTCTTCTTCTAAAACTCCGATTTGAAAAAAAATGTTCTTCAGCGGATATACCTCCTGATGGAAAATCTTTTGCATATAATTTCTAATTTTTGGTAAAAAATACTTTGGCCACCAGGGGGCGTAAGAATTAATTTTTGCTTCTGATGTATTTGCCATAAAATCGGAGCTTCTAAAATATCGATTAAAACAATTCTTTCATGGACTGATGCCACTCACTTCGAACAACCTATTCGGAATATTTTCTTCTTAAAATATTCCACAGTTTCTCAGCCAGGGGGCGTAGCAGTATATCATATTTTTGTCAATATCTCTACTTCTAGGAATCCGATTTGAAACATTCCTTCTTTGTTGGATAGTGTTTTCAGTGTGACACGTTTTCCATATAATTTCAAAATTTTCAAGCAATTCATAGACTTTCCGCTAGGGGGCGTAAAGGTAAATAGCGTTTCCCCCTATATCTCTGCTTCTAAATCTCCGATTTGAAAAATGCTTTCTGCACAGGATACAGCTCCTGATGGGAAATCGTTTGCACATAATTTCTATTTTTTTGTAAAAAAATGGTTTGGCCACCAGGGGGCGTAAATCTTAATTTCCGCTTCTGATGTATTTGCAGCAAAACATGAGCTTGTAAAGTTTCGACTGAAAAAAAAGTCGTTTCTTCAGCGATACTACTCATGTCGACAAACCTTTTAGGAACATTTTCTTCTTGAAACAACGCATGGTTTCTACGCTAGGGAGCGTAGATGTATATTTTATTTTTTGCAATATCTCTACTTCTATGTGTACGATTTGAAAAATTCCTTCTTTGTTGGATAGTGTTTACGATGCGAAATGTTTTCTCTATAGATTCAAAGTAAATCTCAGACTTTCCGCTAGGGGGCACAAAGGTAAATTGCGTTTTCTGCGTTATTTCTGCTCCTAAAACTCCGATATGAAAAATTCTTCCTGTATCGCATATAAGACTCGATGGAAAATATTTTTCACAGAATTTCTAATGTTTGGTAAAGAATGGTTGGGCCACTAGGGGCATAAGTGTTAATATCTGTTTCTGATGTATTTGTAGCAAAATCTCGGCTCCTCAAAATTCGACTAAATATTTTTTTTGGACCGATACCGCTCATATGGATAAACATTTTGAGAATACTTTCTTCCTAAGAGAATACTTGATTTTCCCACCAGGGGACGTAAAGTCACATCTTATTTTTGTCGATATCTCTGTTTCTAAGAGTCCGATTTGAAAAATTCTTCCTGTGCTGGAGAGCGTTTCCGGTGCGAAATGTTTCTCAAATGAATTCATATTTTTCTTAACGCACAAGTCTGCAACCAGAGGGCGTAAGCTCACGATTCCGTTTACAGCCATATCTGAGGGATTTAAAACCCGATTAAATAATTTTTTAACTTCTGTCAGATCCTATTGTTTTCCATAAAGGTTCCATTGACTTTGAATAGCTTTGATAAATTTAATTTGCGTCAGAACGGATTCAAAAGTCGTGCTTATTCAAAACCCCATAAAGATTAAGAAAGCCTCCGAACTGGTCTGTGACGTCAGAGCTAGTGGGCCAACCGACTCGAGCCTTAAGCTCTCCGCTCCTGAAAACGCCGACGAAGTACCGCGGTGTTTACGCAGAGAAATAATTTCTCGATTGCGATACTAGACAATTTGCGCACACAACAATAAATCGACCGGTTTTTATTTTCTCTTTATTTTTTGTCCATAGATAACATCAAAAGATTACATCCTTAGCTTTCATTATTTTTTTCTGTTTCCAGCGATGATATCCGTAAATCTGGGAATTCCAAAGTTTTGCTCCTGTGCTGGGAAATGATTTCATGAAATTTTTCCTTTAGTTTTCAATTTGGCTAAAGGAGCAAAAAAATAAGTTTTTTCACGCATAACGTACAAAACCCAGCATTTTACGTTAAGCATTTTTGCAAGTACGATCTTTTTAATACAAAATTGATCTTTTTAATGGCAATTTGCGTTAATGGCCAATGTATGTCAATAAATGCTATGTTGTGTTTCTCTTCTAGGTGTCCGGTGACTTTTGTCAATATAGTGTACATTGAAGTGCAAAAAAAAAAAAAAAAAAAAAGACTGGGAAGGACGCTATCATTGTGCTTACATGCCAACACACTGTATGAACATAATCATTTCACTTAAAACATTTAGAAATTCCGTTCGGGTTCGATTTATTTAAATGAAAGCAAAAATAAAAAGACTTTTCCGTAATTACATAACGAGCGCGAAAGCAAAATTTCCGATTTAGTGAGTATATTTACTGAAAATACAGTAAAATGTGTGCTCAAATCTTGCAACTATTTCTAGAAGGTAAAAAAAAATTATAAATTAAAATCATTTAGGAAAAAGTTATTTGTCAAATGAACATGGAATATATTAATTCCGAATTCTTGTTTTAATTAGGACTCTGATACACAGCAATTTTATGAAGAAAAATGACATTTGTTTTACGGAAATGAAATGTTGATTAATAAATAACGTAATTATTTATTGCCAGTTTCTTTGCCTGGTTAACCTTAGTACTTGATGCTTTGATAATATATGTACATCTTTTTTTTTTTTTTTTTTTCAATTTGAACACTACTAACTACGAATTTTGTAAAGAAAAATAACTATTACTTTATGGAAATGAAATGTTGAATGGTTATTAATACCATTATTTAAACAACAATAAATAATGAGCTGATAATCGGAAGGCTAGCCCTTAAATTTTGCTCCGTCAATAAAAAAAAAAAAAAAAACGACTAACAATTTACTAAATTATAATTGTATTTACAACGAAAGCAGAAAATGCTGTCATGAAAACTTCACTAACCTTTGAATTCACGGTGGGTTCAAAATTTTTCATTGTTACGGAAGAAATCCGCCTTCTTCTAAAGCTTTCACTTTCAGGAATGCTGAAAACAGTGGCTTTTGGATGTGCTTTGTATTTAGATCTATATAAAGGCATTCAATATTTTCCAGGCATGTTGTAAAAAAAATGCTTACTCACGTGCACGACTACCGAAAGCTCATTACTGATCAATGTTGCATGAATGCGAAGCTAATATCGGCATTCCCCTTACGTTTGCCCTTTGACCTCTCTGGAGAGAGGGAGTGCGATGGCCCTCTGACCGTGACGTCACACCCCTTCGTAGTTCGCGCGCTGGGGCTTTCTCTCCTGGGGGGTTTTGGCTTATTACACCCGAAAATTCGGTGTCATCTTTCTTGTACGATACTGTTTCGGTGGAGTTCACACAACAGTCTTTTGGGAAAGCACAGAGTTCAAAGCTTTCCTAAATTTAGGACGCTATACGCCCGCCTCCCCTTAATTAAGCACACTCCAAAACCGATGGCATAGATTATTGGACATCCCTTGATAAAACTTTGACGTACGGAAACTCTAAATTCAAAGGATCTGTTCGCCGGTAAACATTTCAGCGTTAAATTCGTATTCACGAAAGATAAGTAAATTGAACACACCTTGTAAGGACCGTTACTTGTGTTTGCCAGAAGCGAATGGTCCATTTTTGCACAAATCATACAGAAAGACAGTTTCCTTAATCTTTTATACCGGTCTTACAGAAAAACAAAATGCTTCCGTTTTTTCGCGCAGGTCATACAGAAGTATTACTTTTTCTTAAAGGAAAAATACAAATATTCTTCCTTTTTCCTCAGATATTACATAAAGACAAAGTGTTTTTTTTTTTTTCACGGCATCAATATGTTATTTCTAATATTTAGCGTTAAATGTTATATGCACAATCGTAATTTATGATATTTTACGTAAAGATTCTTTTTATAGTTTCTACTTAAGAAAAATTGAACTCCTAAACGCAAATACAACTTTCTGTTCAACATGATTATCCCTTTCATGTTTTCAGAACAGTTCGTGTTTCAGAATAGCAAGTACAAATCGCCGTTAAAATATAATTACTGGTGAATATTTGAACGCAATCGAATTTTCTAAAGAGACCAAAATATTTTTCTTGAACTACTCCCCCCCCCCCTCGGACTGACAGAGCGGAAAATTATTACTAATAAATACACAGTTGACGTGGACCAGGAATATCAAATAGAAGTCATCGCTCTTTCCACGTTTATAAGTGAGTCACGAAAAAATTAACATCGGCCGCCACCGGGAATCGAACCCAGGGTCTTCCAGTTACGCGCCGAATATGCTTCCACTGAACCACATCGGCCTCGAAATTCTCCAGGCTCACATACGTGGGTGGTGCAGTGGAAGCATATCCGGCGCGTAACTGGAAGACCCTGGGTTGGATTCCCGGTGTCGGCTGATGAGAATTTTTCCGTGACTCATTTATAAACGTGGAATGAGCGATGACTTCTATTTGACGTGAAAAATTATTACGTCGAAGTTTGAAACAAAAAATCACGATACGGGATCTACATATACTTCTTAGTCATGCGCCGTATTAATATAATATACAATAATTATGAGGGAGTAGTTCAGTTAAATAAATTCAGAAAATTCTAACCATAAAAATAATTTCATCTACTGCTTCTTCTAATCATTCAACTTTCTGGTATTGTAACATTACTCGTAACTAGATAAAAAAATGTACAAAAGTTAACCTCCTTCTTAATTGTTATTGCTTCTGATAATTATTTTCGGTAAATTTAGGGAGGCCACCCCCAACTTGGGGAAATTCTGTGCGTCACGGCCCACGCCATTCCTTCAAGGGGAAATTTCTGGGTGCGTGACTCTGCCTAAGAAACATACGATGTTAAGAGATGTCTTTAATAACTATGCATTGAAGATGAAATGAAGATGAAATGAAGCTAGCCGACAAGCGTTGCACATATGCATCTGGTTTCATTTCCACATCCCAGTGATTACGCACAGAGCACAGAACAGCTGTTTTTGAAGAATCCCTATGTTTCAAATTCTTGAAATGTTTGTTTAAACTACAATGTCGTGCAAATCCCTTCATTACTAACTTCAAATACCTTCATCACTATACTACGTACTAATAAAAAAACATATTTTCTATCACTCCCCACGAAAACTGTTTTGAAAGATTTTTCCCTCAGTCCCCACGAAAACTGTTTTGAAGGATTTCCTGTAATTTAAAGTTTCCGTCTGGTTTCGGGATACTTTCACAATTTATATTAGCATTATAGTTCTTACGTCCCCATACTCCACCTAGACGATGCCCTAGAACACGTCACGAAACGCTTCTGGCTATTTCATGCCTGTAGCACTTTGGAAAAATACATCTTACGATCTTTATCTCTCAACTCTCTGTCCCTCAGCCTCGTAGTAATACCTGCAGCACTCTGAAAATACATCTTACGATCTTTATCTCGTAACTCTCTGTTCCTCGTCCTCGTAGTGATACCTGTAGCACTTTGGAAATATAGTATCTTACGATCTTTATCTCGCAATCCTCTGTTCCTCAGCCTCGTAGTGATAAATGTAGCACTTTGGAAATACATCTTACGATCTTTATCTCTCAACTCTCTGTCTCTCAGCCTTGTAGTGACACCTATAGCACTCTGAAAATACATCTTACGATCTTTATCTCGTAACTCTCTGTTCCTCGTCCTCGTAGTGATACCTGTAGCACTTTGGAAATATAGTATCTTACGATCTTTATCTCGCAATCCTCTGTTCCTCAGCCTCGTAAATCCTCAATCCTCTGTTCCTCACCTGTAGCACTTTGGAAATACATCTTACGATCTTTATCTCGCCATTCTCTGTCCCTCAGCCTTGTAGTGAAACCTATAGCACTCTGAAAATACATCTTACGATCTTTATCTCTCAACTCTCTGTCCCTCAGCCTCGTAGTGACACCTGTAGTACTCTGAAAATACATCTTACTATCTTTATCTCGAAATTCTCTGTGCCTAAGCTGATCAGCTATTTGTTTCCCTCAATGTTGCATATATTTGCTTCCACCCTCATATTCTTCCACACGGCACTGATTAAAAATGTTAAAAGTCTGACTCATTTATGAACTAGACTTATAATGTTAGTTCAAACAAGACAGTGAAGTCAGTAAAGTATCAAATGTTATTATAACCCGCAATTGTGCAAAAAATTGCAAATATTTCGTGTTATTGTAGATATGTATAAATCTATTGAAATTGGGTGAAAGAATATGTATGTTTAATGAAGGGTTTGATGTAGAGTTCTATACACGGCCGTAATAGGAATACATGCAGATAAAGACACAAACAAATATGTTTTCGGTTTATTATCGCAGAAAAAGTATATGTACATTAATTGCAAAGCGTGGAGTCGTTGATATTATCTGGGATGTTGGCTTTGAATTACGCTCACGCATTAGCATGTCGTGAGTAGTTATTGAAAACGTTTTAACATTATGACTCGTATACATACAACGCATTACATGAGTTTTCGGCCCGCGGTATGCTGTTCTATTGTAAGTTCCGGGTCAAAACTTTCCAACTAAATTCTTTTTGAAATTAAACTCGAGATATTCTCCTCTGTGGATTTGTCTGGGTCAGTTTCTTACCGCAGTTGCTAGAAAAAAAAGTCTTCAAAAATTCATATTCCGCTACAAGATATTTTTCCTTTAGAAAAATCTGGTGAAAATTAATTATTTGTATAACGACCATGATTTAAATCCGGTGACGTTTCGTTGTGGGTCTCCGTGTTTTACGAAAATCAAAACAGGAGATTAGATGTACAGTTAGAGAAGTTTTCTTTAACCGCTTGCAGTACGCAATTTGAATAAAGGCATTCCTGTTTTAACATTAGAGGACTCCTAATTCATAGGGCGACCGTTATGGTAGTATTTTTAGCACGTCTTTAGTAAAAAAGGTCGTGCTTATGTTATCGGTTGTTGGTCCCTGTGTCCTTCTGTGGATACCATATCTCCGGTTTGAGAAATTCTTTTTGCGTTAGGAAGCTTGAAACGTGGGTATGACAATCCTTGCATTCCGTTTTTTTACGATGCAGAATTTCGCACGTAGAGGGCGTAAAGGCAGATGATATCGAATTAAAAAATGAATTTTAATTCCATGTATTTGCTTCTAATTATCCACTGAAAATTCATTTTTCTTTTCGATTCCAATTACATTTAAGACGACTGTAAGTATAGTCACTTTTTTCAAGTTACGCCCAGATTTTCCGCTAGGGAGCGTATAAGTAAATTGCATTTTCCTCGAAGTCTGTGCTTCTAAACCTCCGTTATGAAAAAAATTCTTTCTCCGAGGGATATTGCTGATGGGAAATATTTTGCATATATAATTACTAATTTACGGAAGAAACTGGTTTGGACACCAGGGGGCGTAAGAGTTGTTTTCTGCATCTGATATATTTGCAGAGAAATCTGAAATTCTAAAAGCTCGACTGAAAAAGTTCTTTCGTGGACCGATACCGCTCACGTCGAGAAATATTTTTGGAATATTTTCTTCTTAACATAATGCATGGTGGCTCCGGCAGGGGCGTAAATGTACATCCTATTTTTGTTGATATTTCTGCTTCTGTGAGTCGGATTTGAAAAAATCTTTCTTTGTTGGATAGCGTTTTTGGTGTGAAATGTTTCTTCTATGATTTCGAAATTTTTAGTTAATTCATAGACTTTCCGCTAGGAGGCATAGAGGTAAATTGCGGGTTCCCCGATATCCCAGCTTTTAAAACAGCAATTAGGAAAATGTTTCTTGTGTCGGATACAGCTCTAGAATGGAAATCTTTCACATATAATTTATAATTTTGATAAAGAATGTTTTGGCCCCCAGGGGGCGTAAGAGTTTATTTCTACTTCTGATATATTTACAGCAAAACTGGGCTTCTGAAAGCTCGACGGAGAAAGTTATTTCCAAGATGGATGCCGCTCACCTCGGAAAACCCTTTGACAATAATTTCTTCTTAAAATAATGCATAGTTTTCCCGCAAGGGGCGTATATATATATCATCATCATCATCATTGTCAACCATTATCAATCCACTGCTGGACGAAGGTCTCCCCAAGTTTCCTCCACAACGGTCTGTCTTGTGCCAGTCTCCTCCATGTCACCCCTGCATACTTTCGAATTTCATCCACCCATCTCCCATGTGGTCTTCTTCTGGGTCTTTTCCTGTCCCTTGGAATCCAATCTAAAATTTCGGCTGTCCATCGATGATCTGTCCTTCTGGCAGTATGTCCAGCCCATTGCCATTTCAGGGATTTAACTCTGATCATGATGTCTTCCACTTTTGTCATTTTTCGGATCCACGAGTTCCTCTTCTTATCTCTCCTGGTTACACCAAGTATGCACCTCTCCATGCTTCTTTGAGTTGTCTGCAGCCTTTGTATGTCTCTTTTAGTTAAGGTCCACGTCTCTGCACCATACGTAAGCACTGGAAGGATGCATTGATCAAACACTTTTCTTTTAAGACATAATGGCATATTGCTCTTGAAAATTATGCTGTTTCTTCCAAAAGCTCTCCAGGCAAGTTTTGTACGCCGATTAATTTCTTCATCAATGTGACCCTCACTTGATATCTGCTGTCCAAGATAAACGTACGTGGCTGTTATCTCCAGCTTTTCTCCATCAATCGATAAATCTTCATTTCTTGTAAAAGCATTGAACATCACTTTTGTCTTCTGAAAGTTCATTTTTAATCCCACTTCTTTACTCTTGTCAGCAAGTTCCTGGATCATACTCTGCAGCTCTGATGGGGTAGTTGCAAAAATGACTACGTCATCAGCAAAACGAAGGTGGGTTAGATAATCTCCATTAATCTTTATCCCCTTGTTTTCCCAGCTCAGCGACTGAAAAACACCCTCCAATGTGGCATTAAAGAGCTTCGGAGATATGGTGTCACCTTGTCTCACTCCCTTTCCAATTTTTACGTGTGTTGTATTTTCAAACAGCCTAATCTTTGCACTTGCATTTTCATAGATGTTATTAATAATATTAATGTATGCATCTTCAATACCGCAGGTTTTCAGAGCCATTGTAACTGCTGATGGTTTCACCGAATCAAAGGCTTTTTCATAATCGATAAAAGCCATGCACAATGGAAGTTCATATTCCCTTGCTCTTTCAATTAGTTCTCTCAGCACGTGGATATGATCTATTGTGCTGTAGCCACTCCTGAATCCAGCTTGTTCTCTCGGTTGAGCCATGTCCAGTGTTACCTTTAAGCGGTGTGAAAGAACTTTAGTGAAGATTTTATAAACTACTGATAGGAGGCTGATAGGTCTGTAGTTTCCGAGATCCTCAATGTCACCTTTCTTATGTAGCAGGATCATTGTAGCGGTGTTCCAATCCTCAGGAATCTTTCCTTCATTAAGGCATCGAGTGAAAATTTGGGCGAGTACTGTTTCGATTTCTCCACTTGCTTCTTGTATGATGTCTACAGTAATTCCATCTTCTCCTGGAGCTTTTCCCCGCTTCATGTTCTTGATTGCATGTGCAACTTCTGCTGGAAGGACTGGAGGAACTCTGGTACTGGTATCTTTCATGATGTCTGGAGTGCATGTATCGTCCCTTTCATATAATTTGGAGTAGAAATCTTTCACTCTTGTCAAAATTTCGCCTCTATTTCTTGTTACAGAACCATCTTCTTTTCTCAGTGCCATAATCTGTTTTCTTCCCTTACTGAGATGTCCCTTTGCTATCTTTAGGCTTTGGTTGTTTTCAATTGCTTTCCTCACTAGTTCACAGTTGAATTTTCTTACGTCTTCAGTGATACTTTTTCTTACTGTCTTGCATAGCTCTATATATTCCACTTTGGAAGTCACATCTTCTTTAGTTGTCCTCATCTCTCTTCTTTTTTGCATCAACATTTTCGTTTTTCCTGATAATTTATTTACATGCAACTTGTTCTTAGACCCAGCTAATTTTGTTGCTGTTTCCATAAGAGCTTTGGTTACTTTTCTGTTAACTTCAGAGATGTCCACTTCTTCTGATGTTAGGCCTTCTAAAGCAGAGAACCTGTTCTTCAGTTCCAACTTGAAGGTATTATGGTGTTTTTTAAGGTTGGTTATGTCAATAGAATATATATATATATATATTATTTTTGTCGATATTTTTGCTTCTAAGTGTCCAAATTGAAAAATTATTTTCTGGAGAACGTTTCTTCTGTGAAATGTTTCCCATACGATTTAATATTTTTTAACGCACAAGTGTGCCACCAGAGGGGTAAGATCCCCTTTCCGATTACCGCGATATCTTCATGATTGAAATACAGTTGAAAAACTTCCTTTTCGGTAAGATACCACTAACTGTGCAAACGCTGTGTGTGTATTTGTTCCTAAAATGATGCGTAAATTTGCCGCTAGGTGGCGCAAAACCTTAATCCGTTTTTCTTGATAAACTGTGACACTAATGTGCGATTAAAAAGAATTTTCAACACTGGATGCCATTTATCTTGTAGAATACTTTAAGCTGGTATGCAAAAAGTTGGATAGTGGTATTTGTGTACTTCAGTTTGCAGCTGTATCGCGGCTTCTAAAAACGCTATTGGGAAATTTCTTCTGAATTGTATGCCATTCGTTACAATAGAGGTGTGAAGCATTATCCTCTTTAAATAATGCAAAAGGTTCCCGCTAGCAGGAACGTCGCCAGACTTCGAAATCAGGATGGGCGAGCATTATTTTTGGTGGTGCAAGCTTGATAGTAATTTTTTTCTTTTATACAAAACAATGAAAAACGAATTTTTAATGCTATTTTTTTTATTGAAGGTTAAAAGCCCACCGTGAGCAATTCATTGGGCTAAAAGCAGTGGCCCGTCCCTTTTTTAGGGCCACTGGTTACAGGGAAGGGAGAGAGCCAGTGTCTATACCTCACAGGGATTCGAACTCAGACCTGTCTCGTACATAAGAAAACGCTTACACCACTGCGCCACCGGGGCGGCTTTTACACTTTTAACTACCGGCTACAAAGCTATTCATGCAATCCCCACACCTTCCACCTGAATCGCACACACGCACAGATCTACGTAGTTACGCCACTTGTGTAGGATAGAAGTATTGGTAAAATGTTGCCTTCAACTTTTCGCTTGCTCTGAATGCATTGTCTTAAATTACTTATCAAAATATTCCAGTTTTGCCTGCGAAAATAGTATTGTACTTGAACAATTTATTTAAAAGAAAATATCGTTTCCGTTACAAAATCAAATTTTAACGTTCTGCCACGCAGACACAATGCCCCCATAAACTTCCTTCTTTCCTCCCAGCGATTAGACTCCACTTTCCGAGTTAGAATTTCCTATTTTGTAAGGAAAACTAACAGAGCAATTAGTAGCGACTCCTTCAGTGAATTCCCATTCACCGTCCTCATTAGCGCCGTAGATATACAAACATGAAAAAGAGGCTTAAACTGACGAATTGAAAGAGTGGGGAACAATTTAATTTTCACGGTCCTTCGGATGCCATTTTGGTTACCTATCTTAGGAGATGTAAACAACGCACTTCCTAGGGGAAAACCCGTAGGGTTACATGAAATAAAACACAAGACTTATTACTTGGCATAGTGCACATTTTATTTTTAAGTCAAATATACTAAAAAATTACACTACACATTTTGAACTGGGTGGGCAGATGGATGGGTAAGACAAATGACCCCCCCCTCCACCCGAGACCGATAGGGGAGTGAAGGTCTAAACTTATTTTTTTCGCTATATCGATCTTCGGGGAGACATATTTCAAAAAAATTTTCCTTTAGCATAGCTTTCTCCAATAAGAACATTTTTCGCGTATTTTCAACTTTTCCATTACGGAAATTCTTGCGCTAGAAGGCGTAGTGTTATATGATATTTCCCTTTGTATTTCTTCTTCAAACTGTGTTCGATTTGAAAATCGCTTTGTCTCTGATAACTTCCTTGTGCTATGAGAAACGTTTTGTGCGCCATTTGTAAGTTTTCGTAACGTACTTTTTACCCGCTATTGGAAGTAAGTAGCTGTTTCTATTTCTGAATACTTTATCGATTATAAAAACCTTTCACTTGTTTTCCTAATCGGTTCAATTTACTTTGAATAGCTCTGATAAATTTAACTCGCGTTAAAATGATTGAAAAGGCCTGCTTATTATATCCGAAAACTTGGAGTAATGTTTCTTGTTATACAGTAAAAGCGGTTATGACAAGGAGCTCGGGACGAACGGACGAAAATTTCCGGTAAATAGTATTTTTCGGGTGAAAACATCCAATACGTTGTTACCGCGGAATTTCCTATATCCCCGTAACATTTAAATCTCATTTGTATAATTTTGCTCATTTATTATTTTTTTTTTTATTTTTACTCTAAGGCGGTAGGAAATAAATATTTAAATTGCCAAAATAGAATATCAATGATTAAAAATTACTTTCCGGTGAAGCTGAGCCAGGCTACCCGAAAGTTTAGGTTGATAATTAGATCAGTCCTAATTTCACTCAAGCCAAATGAAAAGGGGAAAATTACATTTTTTTTTCTCACGGAAACTTGATGAAAATCCCAGATGGGAAAGAAGAGAAAGGAAGACATTCACAGTTTTTTTCACGAAACTCAAAGAAACTGAAGAGAATAGCAGGAGCGCAATAAATCCTTTTGGGGGCGTCACCCCTTTTCTCAAGCAGCGCTTGCGAGCATCTCTGCATTGTCCAGAGTAGCGACCAAATTTGAGATAACTCACGTCGCCGGAAATACCTACGTGACAATCTTCGCTTCTAAGTAGCTAGGCGAGGTCAATTAACCAAAAAGGTGCGAGGAAAAGTTGACAGCTGAAAGAAGACATAATTTTTGGGAAAGTGACCCGCACTGAACGGATGGCCAGCGAATCGCATAGCAGGGCTATCTGTGAGGGCCAATGACATAACCCGACGCGATTCAGACGGCCGGGCCGTCACGCCCCAAGATGGACACCGGACACGGGAAAAACAGAATTATTAACTGAATGAAGACTAAGAAGACGACTACACACAGACGCTAAGATAACGAAAGAGGGAACACTCGAGAATTGCAGTCTGAGCAGAAGAGAGGTCTCAGCGGTTTCGGAGGAGAGATGTTTCCAAGATAGAGAAATGAGGTAGTAAATATTTTAGAGTATAGTCTAGATATACCGCCAACTAAGATGGAGAGTTGACTGTACGACCAGCCGGCAACCCAGTTTCGCGATCGGGGCTTCTCAAGGAAAAGACAGTGTGATGACCTTTGTCTTACACATTTCTGATTCGTGCCTCATAGCTTTGCATGTGCTATGCAGGACTAGTTACCTGAAAGTCTCTCACATAGTGCATCAACAATTTTTTCCTCTGGCGCACCACGCCGAGTTTAATTCAGTAACTAAGGTTTAAAGTCAGTTATATAATATTAAGTGCATTATATCCGTTTGAAATTAAAACTAAATTGTTTAGCTAAAGCAAGCAACCTCACCGGTACATTGTACCTAGCTTTAAGACCATATTCTAAGAAGAAATAAACAGTTAAATTGTAATTCACGTGTCACTCAGATCATTTCTCCAAATCTCATTAGAGTTAAATTTGTGATTTTATTATTGTTATTCATGCAACTTTTTATTTTAACTTCTTTGCGGCATATGAATCAGCATGGAAACCCCATGCTGATTCATATGAAACACAACGCGATGCATTTGTCGACCCTGAGCTTGGAGACCCTTATTTAGGGAATCCAAATTCATTGTTGACACCACTAGGCGAAATTTTGGGGGTGAATTGATAAGTATTGAATTTTGACCTTTTTAACTTTAACCCACTACGGCGAACAAGACGTAGCAATGGTTCGCTGATACCCGACAGGGAGCGGTAATAACGTGATGATATCTGAGTTAAAGTAAGCAATAATTTCTGGGAGTGTTTCAGTTGAACGCAACTGCCTCGGCATGCACTTTCACTGATTCGGCTGCTGAAGCTTGGGGGTATCACTAAAGACTCCCGTGTGATGTTTTCTTCAAAAGGAAGGAAGCGTCGGTCAACGTCGACGCGACCCGATACTTGCCGAATCATGGCATTTTCAGATGCAACGATGAACAACTTTTGATTCCTGGTTACATGTCTCTCAGTTATAACATGGACACTAGCAAATTGTTTATTCTTGTTAACTCGCCATTTCTTGCGATGTTAGGCAAAGGTTGACCATCCGCCACTTTTTCTGTTGCATTAGGCAAACTTCTTCTGATCCGCTCTTTTATCGGAGCCAAGCGCGAAGCTACTTTTTCTCTCGTGAATCGGGAAACATCTGTTTACTTTTTTCTTCTGTTAATTTCAACTACTCGGTAGACCCCCTCGCTTTCCTGTTCGTCCCATGCACACTAGGACCCGATAATATTAGGAGCACTCAAAAATGCGTTCGTCGGTCCCTCAGTATTACACTTACACGACAATTTCTTGACCCAAACTGCAACCTCTCCCATGAATCTGTCCTGCTAATGGCGTTCCCGACCACCTTGTTTAGTCTAGAGCCCAGACACATCGGCTGAATTACGACTAGTTTTCGTCGCCTTCGGGATTCCGAACGCAGCAGCAAAACATTTAGGGTGGTCCATGCTTCGTTTTGGAACTTCTCATTTCTTTGTTCACAACCCATTCAGAACCAACGCATTAATTAAGTAAATCATTAATCGGTCTGATTAGTAAACAAGAAAGATGACACCGAATTTTCGGGTGTAATAAGGACGTCTTTTGAATCCGTTCTGACGCAAATTAAATTTATCAAAGCTATTCAAAGTCAATGGAACTGGTATATAAAACAATAGTATCTGACGGAAGAAAGAAGCTTTTCAATCCGGTTTTTAATCCCTCAGTTATTGCTGTAAACGGAATCGCGAGCTTACGCCCTCTGATTGCAGACTTGTGCGTTAAGAAAAACATGAATTTATATGAGAAACATTTCACACCGGGAACGCTCTCTAACACAGAAATAATTTTTCAAATCGGACACTTAGAAACAGAGAAATCGACAAAAATAAGATGTGACTTTACGTCCCCTGGTGGAGAAACCATGCATTAGTTTAGGAAGAAAGTATTCTGAAAAGGTTTTCCCATATGAGCGGTATCGGCCCAAGAAAAAAAAATTTAGTCGAGTTTTCAGGAGCCCAGATTTTGCTACAAATACATCAGAAGCAGAAATTAACCCTTATGCCCCCTGGTGGCTAAACCATTCGTTACTAAACCTTTGAAATTACGTGAAAAATATTTTCCACCAGGTCTTGTATGCGACACAGGAAGAATTTTTCAAATCGGAGTTTTAAAATCAGAAATAACGCAGAAAACGCAATTTACCTTGTGCCCCCTAACGGAAAGTCTGTGATTTGCTTGAAAATTTTAAATTTGCAGGGAAAACATTTCGCATCGGAAACACTATCCAACAAAGAAGGAATTTTTCAAATCGGGTTCCTAGAAGTAGAGATATTGACAAATATAAGATATACATCTACGCCCCCTGGTGTAGAAACCATGCATTATTTCAAGAAGAAAATGTTTCGAAAAGGTTTGTCGGCATGAGTAATATCGGTCTACAAACGACGGTTTTTTCAATCAAGCATTTAGAAACTCATATTTTGCTGCAAATACATCAGAAGCGGAAATTAAGATTTACGCCCCCTGGTAGCCAAACCATTTTGTTTACAAAAATTAGGAATTATGTGCAAACGATTTCCCAACAGGAGCTGTATCCGGTGCAGAAAGAGGTTTTCAAATCGCAGATTTAGAAGCAGATATATAGGGGGAAACGCAATTTACCTCTACGCCCCCTAGCGGGCAGTCTATGAATTACTTAAACGTTTTAAAATTATATGAAAATCATGTCACACCAGAAACACTATCCAACAAAGCAGGAATTTTTCAAATCGGACTCATAGAAGTAGAGATATTGACAAAAATAAGATATACATCTACGCCCTCCTGGCGTAGAAATCCTGCAATATTTTAAGAAGAAAATGTTTCTCAAAGGTTTGTCGACATGAGTAGTATCAGTCTATAAACGACGTTTTTTTCAATCGATCATTTAAAAGCTCATATTTTGCTGCAAATACGTCAGAAGTGGAAATTAAGGTTTACGCCCCCCTGGTGGCCAAATAATTTTTTTACAAAAATTAGAAATTATGTGCAAACGATTTCACATCAGGAGCTGTATGCGGTGCAGAAAGAAGTTTTCAAAGCGGAGGTTAAGAAACAGAGGTATCGGGGGAAACGTAATTTACCTCTACGTCCCCTAGCGGAGAAACTGTGAAATATTTTAAGGAGAAATATTGTGAAAAGGTTTATCGATGTGAGTAGCATCAGTCCACGAAATAATTTTATCAATCGATATTTTAGCTCAGATTTTGTGGCAAATACACCAGAAGCAAAAATTAACGCTTACGCCCCCTGGTTACCAAAGCATTCTTTACCAAAAATTTGAAATTATATGCAAAAGATTTTCCATCAGGCGGTGTATATGCTGAACAAAATGTTTTTCAAATCGGAGTTTTAGAGGAAGAGTTATCGGGAAAAAATGTAATGTATTTTTACGCCCCCTAGCGGAAAATCTATGTGTAATCTGAAAAAATAACTATATCTAAAACACTGTTCGACATAAGTGGAATAAAAAAATTCAAATAACTTTTTCAATCGGATGTTTAGAAGCAATTAAGTGGAATAAAACGTATTTTTTAATTCGACATCATCTGCATTTACGCCCTCTTGCGGAGAAATTGTACATCGTAAAAAAAATGAAATGAAGGATCATCATTCGCATATTTCAAGCTTCCCATTGCAAAAAGAATTTTTCAAATCGGACTAATAGTTGCAGAAATATCGTGGGTACAGGCGGACGGACAAACCGGTAACATAAGCACGAACTTTTTTAGAAAAGACGTGCGAAAAAATGATGAGGCCAAAGTCGTAACAATATTATAACCCACAAAGAGTGACCATAGAACAGGAGACTCAGAGGTTAATTTTCCGTCGAGATTAATAGCCACCATTTGTCACCCAAAATCTCAATAGGACAGAGCACCAGTGGACGTACATGGAACTGAAACATCAAACCATAACCTCCTGCCTTTCCGCGGTGCTACTTATCTAGCAACTGGTACCGCATCACGCGACAGGTACTGTCGTAGTTTAATGTGTTACACACGAGTGTGTTTCCTCGACATTTGCTCTTCAAAATGCACATCAAATACAAACTTTGTAAAACATATATTATATAATACTCTTTTCTAAGAAAAAACTGAAAGATGATTTCGATACACAATTTTCCATTCTCGTTTAAAGCAATTGTAATTCCTCTTCAAGATATTAATTCACGTGTTTTTGTAAAAGTACTTAAGCGATTACGAAACATTTTATTGAAGTCCTATTCCATTTTGGAATTTTATGGCTACTGAAATTTGTTGACTTCAATGGTGCGCCAAAGATTTAGGAAAACCGACCCCAAGCCCTGTAAAATTTGAAAGATATCTAGAGAAAAGCTGAATTTTGTTTTAGAAATGGAACTGATTTTTAACGGTTGCAATGCTTTGATCAATATCATACATACATACATGAAATTACAGAAGTATTTCTTCCTTGGGTTTATATACTGTATAAACCAATCTTCCATATATTATTAATTTTTTCGCATCTTTTGACCCTTTGCAGTCGTAACTTTTTGCACTTCTGTTGCTAAGATAACATGTTTTTCAGGAAAATACTCTCACCGGAAATACAGAAATTGCCGAACAGATTAAGAATACATCAGATTTTAAAATACATAGTGCTTTCAATTTCCACATCAAATATGGTTGCTTTCGGAAACTAAAAATATATAAATCTATTCATATTTCTAGGAGAATTCCAGATAAATAGCAAATGAAACATAATATTATGCGACAAAAGTAATTACCATTTTACCGCTCTTGAAATGCGGAATGTACACGCTTCATTATTAACTGCCATACGAATTGTTTCGCAAGCTTCTCGACAGTTTTTCCCCCACACAGAAACGGAGGATCAGTCTCAAACTGATGCGGGGCACATCGAAATGGTTTGGCAGCAACAGCCTTAGCTCCACTGATATCAATAGTGTAATATACTACTTGAGTGAACACTGGCTTTTCTGAATACAAACCAGGTCGTTTGTGCAAAAACTGAGAGAGTAATAATTTTTGCTGTGTAGGAAATTATTTTTCTGGTTAGAATTTTCTGAATTTATTTAACAGAACTTCTCCTCATAATTACCGTATGTTATAATTATAAGGTACATCACTAAGAAGTATATGTAAATCGCGTGTCGTGATTTTTTGTTTCAAACTTCGACGTAATAGTTTTCCGCTCTGTCACTCCAAGGGAAAAGGGCATCACCTCTCCCCGTGGGTGCGCAGTGCTTAGACATATAATTTTGAAAGAAATTCAAGAAAAATATTTTGGCCTCTTCAGAAATGCGTTTGCTTTCAAATAATCATCATTACTTACATTTTAATAACGATTTGTACTTGCTACTAAAGCAAGAACACGAGGTGCTCTGTATACACTAAGTGCCCACTTTATTATGACCACCTGACAGTTTTAAGCAAATAAGCTATGGTTACACACTGTTGCCGCCAGAGGGCGAGGCTAGTATAAAAAGAGAAAGCTTAGTGCTTGCGCCAGTAGTAGAAGTGATATTTGGGTGACGAGATGGGTGAAAAATGTGATTTGACGGACTTTTAACGTGGGATGATTGTAGGAGCTCGGAGCCATGGAGCGAGTATCACCGAACCCGCCGCATTCGTGAAATGTTCCAGAGCAGCTGTTGTTAAGGTGTTTAAAGACTGGACTGTCAGCCAAAAAACTGGGTCTCTACGCGCAACGTGTGGTCGTCATCGACTAGTGACTGCTCGGGCGGAACGGAGAGTGTCCAGACTGGTAACAGACAACAGAAAGGCGCAGCAAATTACAGACCATCTTAATCAAGGATCTCTACATGCACTGTTCGCCGTACACTGCATCGGATGAGATATGGCAGCCGAAGGCCTGTTCGAACACCTTTGCTGTCTGCAGTTAACAATAGAAAACGTCTCCACTTCGCACAGGAGCACAAGGATTGGACAGTCGATAATGGGAAACAAATTATGTGGTCCAATAAATCACGTTTTCAGTTGCACCATACCGATGGCCGATTCAGAACTTGGCGGAAACAGCACGAAAGCATGGACCCCAAATGCATTGCTGCAAACCTTCAAGCTGGTGGAGGCAACGTTATGGTTTGGGGAATGTTTTCCTGGCTTGCTTTGGGCCCTTTAATTCGTGTTGTTTAACGTCTGACTGGCACATCATATCTAAGTACCGTTGCGGACCAAGTGCATCCTGTCATGGGGATGGTTTATCCCAATGGCGATGGCTACTTTCAACAAGATAATGCGTCCTGCCATAGTGCTCGTATTGTACAGGATTGGTTTCAGGAACATGCCGGTGAGTTTACTTTTCTTAGGTGGCCCCCACTATCTCCAGACCTCAACCCCATTGATAATTTGTTGGAGGAAGTTGAACGAGCCATCAGGCAGCTGGACCCACAACCCTGCGATCTCACACTCCTGGAAAGCGCTATTCATCAAGCATGGTCTCAGATTCCTCAAACCACCTATCAACATCTCGTGGAGTCCATGCCACGAAGAATCGACGTAGTATTAAAGGCGAAAGATGGCCCAACGAAGTACTGCGGGGTGGTTATAATAAAGTAGCCACTCAATGTATATGCGAAGCATAATCATGTTGAACAGAAAGTTGTATTTGTCTATAGAAGTTCAATTTTTCCTTAGTAGAAAGTATAAAAGATCTTTACATAAAATCTCCTAAATGACAGTTGTACACAGACCATTTAATGATAAATATTGGAAATAACGTATTGATGCCGTTAAAAAAGAACACTTTGCCTTTCACTAATGCCTGTGAAAAGAGGAAGAACATTTGTATTCTTCCTTAAAAAAAACAATACTTCTGTGTGACCTGTGCGAAAAAACGGAAGAAGCATTTGCTTTTCTGTAAGACCGGTGCAAAAGAGTAAGAAAACTGTCTTTCTGTACGATTTGTGCAAAAAGGGACCATTCGCTTCTGACAAACACAAGTAACGGTCCTCAGTAGCTATGCTCAATTCACTGATATGTTGTGAATAGTACTGATTAAACGCCAAACTGTTTACCGGCGAATAGACCCTTTGAATTTAGAGTTTCTGTATGTATATCACGGTTTTATCAAGAGATGTCAATAATCTATGCCATCGGTATTGCAGTGAGTTTAATCAAAGAGGGGAGGGGGATTAGAGCGTCTTAAATTTAGCAAAGGTTGGATCTTTGTGCTTCCTCAAAAACTGTTGTGTTAACTACACCGAAATAGTATTGAAAAATACACATGTGAAAAATGAATGTCAAAGTTATTAAATTTCACCATTTTCTTCTCTAAGCGCTACAAGAAAAAAAGTCTTGCGCCCCGAGCTCTTGATCTATCTAGCAGAAATGATAGGGGCATAATCATAACGTCTGGTAAATGAATTAATTTTTTTTATCATGAATGCCCTTCATGTTTATACCTTCTCTTCAGTTACCAATCATCTGCAATCATCCACGTAATAAAGAAAAACAGGCCTCAAAAGCGCAGAGATATTTTCGATTCAAGTGTTTTTTACGCATTCCAACCGTAGGTTGAAGAAGCGTATATGCTCCAACTTTTTCCGTCCGTCCGTCTGTCCGTCCGTCTTTCGGCACGATAACCCACGTAAAAATGATTCGATTTCGATGAAAGTTTAGTATGTGGTAGGGGACCACCGTGGAACGAACCCTATTGAAAATGGGAAAAATGGGGTTAAAGGTCACGAAATAGGAGCAGGATCCATTCCATTACCCTTATGCCTCATAACCTGCGTAAATATGGTTCGATTTCAATTAAATTTAAGTATGTGGTAGGGGACGGCCTGGGGACAAACCCTATTGAAAATGGGTGAAGTGGGGTCAAAGGTCAGGACATAGGAACGGGATGCATTCCATTGCCCTTCTGCGTCATAACGTGCGTAAAAATGGTTCGATTTCGATGAAATTTTAGTATATGGTAGCGGACCACCTGGACAGGAACCCTATTGAAAATGAGACAAATGGGGTCAAAGGTCAGGACATAGGATCGGGATTCATTCCATTGCCCTTATACCATACCATTAAGGTGGACGTCAAGTAATTTTGCTTCCTATATTTCCAATGGAAAAAATTTCCTACACATTTCCTTCACAATTAGTGTGTTCCCAAGGATGGAAATTTGAACATCGATTAAAATAACTTCATATTATAACTTGGAATACTTAACATTTCTAAACCATAACCACAATTATATTAAAAAAAACAATAAAGTTTCCTTTGGTGGTGTTGAAACCAGAAAAAAGAAAAAAATGGCGCGACCTGTACTTTGATGACATCAGTAGACAAATAAATGTTGGATTGCATAATTATGATTATGTTTTAGAAAATATTAGGTATTCCAAGTTATAAAATGTAGCTATTTTAATCGATGTTCAAATTTTCATCCTTGGGAACGCATTAATTGTGAAGAAAATGTGTACAGAAGTTTTCCTTTGGAAGTATAGGAAGCAAAATTACTTGACGTCCACCTTAAAGGAGCAATTCTTGTATCTATGAACATTTTATTTTGAAAACGGCTCTAAGGATTTTGATGAAAGTCGTTAACCTACCGTTTTCTGGTACTAGAAATCGATTTAGCTTGATCCCGACTTTAGCAAAATTCGTTTAGTGGGTTAAATAACCACCCCGAATTACCAAGTTTGTAGTGTGGTGTAATGGTGTCGCCCCTTTAGATGTTGGCGTGCTGTCATGGCATCTATCTCATTACGTCACGCGTTGTTTGTGGATCCTATTAAAGTTTTATGACGTCACACCTTGCTAGCAGATGGTCGCGATTCCCATCTGCCTCATTACGTCACGCGTTGTGTGCGCATTCCCGTCCGCACGATAACTCGCGTAACTATCGTTCGATTTCGATGAAATTTTAGTATATGGTAGGGGACGACCTGGGAAGGAACCCTATTGAAAGTGAACGAAATGGAGTCAAAGGTTAGGGCAAAGGAGCGGGATCCATTCCACCGCTCTTATGCGTCATAACTAACGCAAAAAAGGTTCGATTTCGATGAAAATGTAGTATGTGGTAGGGTACCACCTGGAGACAAACCCTATTGAAAATGGTGGAAATGGGGTCAAAGGTCAGGACATAGGAGCGGAATCACTTCCATCACAATTATGCGTCATAAATTACGTAAAATGCTTCGATTTGGATGAAATGTTAGTATGTTTTAGGGGCCTGCTTGGGGACGAATCCTGTTGCAAATGGGCGAAATGGGGTACAAGGTTAGGACACAGGAGCGGGAACTATTCCATAGCCCCTATGCCTCATAACATATGTAAAAATGTTTCTACTGCGACAAAACTTTACCATGCTTTTTTGGATATATACTGAACCGGTTCTGTTGAATATCATTGAAATGGGATCAAAGGTCAGGGCACAGGAGTAAGATTTATTCCACAGCCATTATCCTAATAACTTGAGTAATGATTTCTGGTATGTTGGAAAGCGTATTATAATCAACGCATTGCATGATTTTACTAACTTGTTAAATATGCTGGAGAAAGCGCACTTCTCAAAGTTTATTAGGTTTTGGAATTTAAAGTTTTTACGATATTAATAGAAAAAATCATATGATATTAAAACATATCTGGCATAATACAAGTGTGGCAAATATATCGTTCATTGAATTTGTACTACGGAGCCTATCTGTGGGTAATAATATTTTTGCCGCCGATGGAGCGTAATTTTTAACATTAATTTAATCTTTGTAATAATCAGAAAACCAGTGAATCATGATCCTCATTTTTTAAATGTTTAATTGAATGTTTTGCATATTTTTCTGTATGCAAACTAGAATTTGTTTATTAGATTTTGTGAGGTAAGTACTTTGGGATTGTGTGATCTTGATGATATTAGTTTATAAAATAAGGCTAGAATATCAGATGGAGCTTAAGTCCCATCTTTGAACTTTTCATAAAGTATGCCAGGTGAAAAAAGAGAATATACCCATAAAATTCGAATCGTCATAAAATAATAAATCTGGTTAAATATATCACGAATCCATCAAACTGGGTTTGTGATATATTTAATGTTGGTTATTCAAAATGACTCCTTGTGCCTTTAATCATACAGAAAAGTGGGACATTCAAACACTTATTTACATGAACGTGCTCAACAACACTCACAAAACATGAAGACTACCTGAATGTATGATACTTTCAGGTAGTGAAATTGCTGATACACATCACATACTGAATATTCGTTCGGGCATCGATTTATATCCCTCGAAATAGGAAACAAATACAAGATGAAAATTGGCCATATAAAATAACAGTTAATTACAGTTATTATTATGTAATGCTAGAGGCGTTGTGATTAGAGAAGTATGCTGTCGTTCTGTTGGTCTAGTGTTCGACCCTTATCAGACTGTTTTGAATTACTAAATACTCTGGTTTCCAAAGGTTAAGTGTAACTAATAGAACATACGCTGTAAAGCATTAAAACCGATGGAACTGCTGACGTAATTATGTAGATTAGTCACACACCTAAACCAATCCCAGCGCATGGTCAAAGAATCTCCGCTGATGTTCGATATGCAAATATCTCGCAGTTCCATGAAAACAGATTACCCTACCCCGACTGTCGTATTCCGTTTTCTTGCAATGACCGAGAGAAAACTAGTTGTCACTGGTAATGAAAAACGTAATGTAGAACAAAGATGCCAGGTTGACCATTTTTTGGAGGGTAGAATAATCGGGAAGCTCGAATCAATACAGTCATAGACTGCGGTTTCCAGAGTACTGAATAATTCGCAGAGTGTCATCTCCAGGCTTTGGAGAAGATTCTAATACACAGAAAAGGTTAGATGACAACCAGTGCAAGGTCGTCCAAAGACACAACTCCCTATCAGGACTGGTATCTTGCATTAACTACACGACGTCTTAGGACGATATCTGCCAGGTAAATTACTGCATAGCTTGCGGCCACCTGAGCAGTAAGAGTTTCAAGACATACTGTATACAGAAAGCTCAGGGCAAATGGCCTCTTTGCCAGACGTTCAGAAATCGGTGTCCCGCTCACGCCTACAAACAAGACGGCTTGTCTAAAGTCGAGAACATTGATATTGAAACCTGAATCAGTGGAGAAACGTTTTCTTCACTGATGGGTGCCCAACTTCCAAGTTAGACAGGTGGCCAAGTTACAGAGGTTTTGCTCTGCGCTACTACATAGGATGTTTGCCGTTCCTTGAAAAAGTGCTCAACTTAGGCAGGTGGCCAACTTTACAGGTTTTACTGTATTTATTTCAAATGCTTCAGTTTATTCCTCGAAAAATAATATACAATTTGCAATACAGCAATACAGGATCTTAAATTCCTCACGAACTGGTGTCACGTATCACACTCTCATTGACGGAAAGAGTAAGTACGCAAACACCACACCCTTGTTTTTTCAGATTAGCATCGAGACGTTGAAAATGGATTTTGCTCGGGGATTTGGTCTCGTTGAGTTGCAGTGAGCCACTGGTGTGTCAGCGGCAGGGTGGTGCTTGGTTCCCCCTTCCCACTAGACTGGTATTACAGTTCACAGTATGAAAGATGTATCACCCTCTGCTTTCACTCAATATTTCTCTTTGTCTGTCCTATTGAGTTTCCTTACTGAGATCTCATAGCCTTCCTCTTTCTAAGGGTAGGTTTACACCTGGGGTCAGATACTCCCATCCTAAAACTTCTTCAAATATCATTCTTTCAGGAATTCGCAGCATATTTTTCTGTTTGTCTTTCCTATTGAGTTCACTTACTCAGATCTCATAGCTTCCTTTTTCTAATGGTAGTTTTAGACCTGGGGTCAGACACTCCCTTCCTAAAACTTTTTCAAATATCATTCTTTCAGGAATTCGCAACATATTTTTCTGTTTGTCTTTCCTATTGAGTTCACTTACTCAGATCTCATAGCTTCCTTTTTCTAATGGTAGTTTTAGACCTGGGGTCAGACACTCCCTTCCTAAAACTTTTTCAAATATCATTCTTTCAGGAATTCGCAACATATTTTTCTGTTTGTCTTTCCTATTGAGTTCACTTACTCAGATCTCATAGCTTCCTTTTTCTAATGGTAGTTTTAGACCTGGGGTCAGACACTCCCTTCCTAAAACTTTTTCAAATATCATTCTTTCAGGAATTCGCAACATATTTTTCTGTTTGTCTTTCCTATTGAATTCACTTACTCAGATCTCATAGCTTCCTTTTTCTAATGGTAGTTTTAGACCTGGGGTCAGACACTCCCTACCTAAAACTTTTTCAAATATCATACTTTCAGGAATTCGCAGCATATTTTTCTCTTTGTCTTTGCTGTTTAGTTCACTCACTCAGATCTCACAGCTTCCTATTTCTAATGATAGTTTTAGACCTGGAGTCAGACACTCCCTTCCTAAAACTTCTTCAAGTATCATGCTTTCAGGAATTCGCAGCATATTTTTCTGTTTGTCTTTGCTGTTTAGTTCACTCACTCAGATCTCACAGCTTCCTATTTCTAATGATAGTTTTAGACCTGGAGTCAAACACTCCCTTCCTAAAACTTCTTCAAATATCAAGTTTTCAGGAATTCGCAGCATATTTTTCTATTTGTCTTTTCTATTGAGTTCACTTACTCAGATCTCATAGCTTCCTATTTCTAATGGTAGTTTCAGACCTAGGGTCAGACACTCCCTTCCTAAAACTTTTTCAAATATCATTCTTTCAGGAATTCGCAACTTATTTTTCTGTTTGTCTTTCCTATTGAGTTCACTTACTCAGATCTCATAGCTTCCTTTTTCTAATGGTAGTTTTAGACCTGGGGTCAGACACTCCCTTCCTAAAACTTTTTCAAATATCATTCTTTCAGGAATTCGCAACATATTTTTCTGTTTGTCTTTCCTATTGAGTTCACTTACTCAGATCTCATAGCTTCCTTTTTCTAATGGTAGTTTTAGACCTGGGGTCAGACACTCCCTTCCTAAAACTTTTTCAAATATCATTCTTTCAGGAATTCGCAACATATTTTTCTGTTTGTCTTTCCTATTGAATTCACTTACTCAGATCTCATAGCTTCCTTTTTCTAATGGTAGTTTTAGACCTGGGGTCAGACGCTCCCTTCCTAAAACTTTTTCAAATATCATACTTTCAGGAATTCGCAGCATATTTTTCTCTTTGTCTTTCCTATTGAGTTCACTTACTCAGATCTCATAGCTTCTAATGGTAGTTTTAGACCTGTTGTCAGACACTTCCTTCCTAAAACTTCTTCAAGTATCATGCTTTCAGGAATTCGCAGCATATTTTTCTGTTTGTCTTTGCTGTTTAGTTCACTCACTCAGATCTCACAGC
Organism: Macrothele yani; assembly: GCA_039090855.1. NCBI lineage: Eukaryota > Metazoa > Arthropoda > Arachnida > Araneae > Macrothelidae > Macrothele > Macrothele yani. Next base: position 28,720,052 of record CM077032.1, on the reverse strand, counting down.
TTCCTATTTCTAATGATAGTTTTAGACCTGGAGTCAGACACTCCCTTCCTAAAACTTCTTCAAATATCAAGTTTTCAGGAATTCGCAGCATATTTTTCTATTTGTCTTTTCTATTGAGTTCACTTACTCAGATCTCATAGCTTCCTATTTCTAATGGTAGTTTCAGACCTAGGGTCAGACACTCCCTTCCTAAAACTTCTTCAAATATCGTGCAATTCAATTCAGTGGTATTGTGTTTAAATTTGATTGAAGAACTGTCATGCTCGTCTTTCGTGGATGCGTTGTTTGAAATATGAATTTGTGTTGGAAAGTGTTTTGCTATACAATTTTGTAAGAAACCGTTATGTTCGCGAAGTGATGATTACAACGTCTACCTTGATTGTGTTTCGTTAGTAATATTCCAAAATTATCAAACAGGACGGAGTACTCATAAAATTTTATTGCGGGTATTCAAACGTTTTCGCCGCTCCCGCTAGAGAGCGCTGTATGGGTCTAACCGGCCGGCCACCCGTGCTGTCCGTTCGTACTTGAAGCCAAGCATGGCAGTCGATAAAAGTTCATTTGCGGCACTGTTTGTGTTATACATATTTAATATAGGAAAAGTGCGAGTGAAGCATACGGTTCAATATGTCAGGTGTATGGCGAAACGGTTATGGGTGAGCGGACGTGTTGAGAATTGTTTGCCAGGTTCAAGAATGGTGATCTAAGCTTGGAAGATAAGCCACGTGCAGGTAGACTGCAGGAACTCGCAGACGAGGTGCTGGAATCGCTGTTGCATGAGAATGCCCCACAATCGACAACGCAACTGGGAAAACGTTTGAAAGTGGCTCAGTCGACGATGGTACGGAGTCTACAGGCCTTGGGGAAGATCCAGAAGATTGGTAAGTGGGTTCCGTATGCTGTACCGGAGCGTAATATTCCTCAACGATTGGGCATCTGCATGTCGTTGTTAAAGAGCTTTCAAGGGGAGGATTTCTTTTGGAAGGTTGTCACCTGAAATGGAACAACCCCATATGCAAGCGATCCTGTGTTGACCCAGGCCAGCCATCAACATCCACTGCAAAACAGGATATCCACGTTGGAAAAAGGTGTTGTGTGTGTGTGTGTGTGTGTGTGTGTGTGTGTGTGTGTGTGTGTGGAGGGATATGAATGGAATGCTGTACTGTTGAAACCGGGCAAAACAATCACTGCACAACAATATAGCGATGAGTTGATGAAATTGAACGCCGCAATCGAGCAAAAACGCACATGTACAGTTAACGGACGCCGCTCAGTCTTCCTGTTACATGATAATGCCAGACCACATGTCGGTGCCACAACGAAATCAACCTTTGAACAATTACACTGGGAGGTTTTACCACACAGGCTGTCTCCCCGGACACTGCAACCTCAGACTTTTCATCTGTTTCGCTCTATGCAACATTCCCTAGCCCAACAACGGTTCACCACAGTCCCAGAGCAGGAAAATTTCGTCACTGCGTTCTTCAGCTCAAAACCCGAGCACTTCTATCACAGGGGCATTCATTTGTTGCCTGAAAAATGGCAAAATGTCTATGACGATAACGTCCAATATTTCTTTAAAAAAATATTTACTTCTTTCTTGATTGTTCCTGCCACCTTTCTCCTTTAAACGGCGGAAATATTTGCATACATTTAATAATTGAATGCATAAATGATCTAAACCTGAAATAAAAAAACTCACCTGTTTTTCGAGAATATGGTCCCAAGTTTAATATACGCTGAAGAAAAAAAAACCCATAATTTTCAATTTTCTTCACATCTATTAGCAACGGTTCATTTTGCCGTATATAACCATTACATTAATTTTCGGTTCATTCGCTATATGTTACAAAATTGTTTTCAATGTTTTTGTGAGAAATGAACTTCATTTTCTTTGGCCCGAGAAATTTTCACCGAGAATGTGTTTCTACAAAAGCATTCTGATACCGATGTTAACAAATGTTTGCTTATAATCAAACACTCATCTTACTGCCCTTGAATTTTGTATCGTGGAGAATTTCAACTGGAAATTATATCTCTCTAGAAACGTTTTTCTTCCAATAAGGATCGGCATGAAACATCAGCTCTGTTTTCTGCTATTTTGTCCATTCAAATCATGAATGCTGATGACAGTTGGACATCAGTAGCAATCTGCATCGGTCTAGAATTGGAATGTTTTGATGTGATAAAAATGGATTATCAAACTCGTCGGAGAAATGTAGCTAATTTTTTTTTTCGGAGAGAGCCACTTGAAAATATTCAGCACTTTCCTTTTGGAAAAGATGTTTGGGCAGTAAAAATGAAAAAAATAAATATTTTTCTTTTTTTTTTCAGTCTTCCACCCTTTTTCTAAAACATATTTGAGGAGGCTGTTTTTGAAGCTCTGCGCTGACACTCGCTTACCCGTTTTAAGTGAAAAAATTAAATATACTTTTCTGGAATGTTAGACATTTTTCTTCTGAAAGTGACTTTTATAAAAACACATCGTTTTATTTTTGCAAGTTTACTCGTACAACGAGGACCAATTGACGTAAATTTCTACTGTCAGCTTTCTGCCGCAGCATCAGTTGGTTTAAACATTCGATACTGACAGGCGGCGAACTGGTATTTGCCGCCGCTGTGGTGCCAACAAGAGAACCACTAGGTCACGTGACATTAGGCAGACGTGTGTGCGTGCTCTCCAGTTTCAGTGCTTTCTTATGGTCTCACAGACTACGTTTAAATAATTGTATGTTCTAAGTCATGTAAGTTGAAATATGATTCATAATGGAGTTAAAATACAAATACGCACGTCATATATGATAAAATGATTAAAAAACCGTCTCTGTGCGTTCAAACAACGTTAGTCCCAATTCACAAGACTTTAATTAAAATATAATATATACACTTTAAAAGCATTAGCACTTTCGGGCTACTATAGCCCATCCTCAGATGCAAGTCAGATCTTTTGGTTAGTACAGCACATATATACATACATAGGAAGGCAGCGCAAAGGATCATGGGGAAAGGAGGCGGGATCACCGTGGCATGGTCCCATACAGAGAGCTGCTGCCATAGTATTGTATCCCTCCTGACGGGGGGTATATCGCAGGGTACATAGTCATTACAGCATGTTACGCGGTGTTGAATTATTAGCAAACTTTCAGTCATTAACAGCGCGGCCTTATTTCTTGGGGTTATGATTATTTTCGCATTATCCCAATCAGGACTATATGTTCCGTTATAGATGTTTCGGGCTAGGGCAGTGTTTGGCTGCGCATTTTGCACATTGTATTTATGTTCACGCAGTCTGCATCCTAAGTTCCTGGTCGTGGATCCGATGTAACTGGAGGTGCATTGTCCATTGGCGTCCAGAAGGGGATACGATATACGCCCCATTTTTGTTCCCTAGGCGGCTTTTCTTTGTCCTTCCTTAATAATGCAAACCGTGTGATGGAGCGCATCCCGAAGCCCAATTGGGATCGATTACAGATATTCCCCAGGGGTACAGTGATGGCGGGATGGTAATCCAGAGAAGATACGTATTGTTTTTGATGTCGATCACTATTTAATGTTATTAAGAAGGATTGTCTAATCTGCGAATGTATTTTTTTGATGAGTTACTCCGGGTATCCGTTAATACTGGAGATGTTATAAATATATTCGATTTCCCGTTTACGCTGATTTTGGTCCTAGGAATGTGTGTATGCCCTTCTCATTTGAAAACGAAGGGATGCCAGTTTATGATTAATGGGGTGAGCTGAAGAAAATGGTATCATTAGTGGGGTGCTGGACGGTTTTCTATATACGCTGAAACATAGTGGGAAACCACTATTAGGTGAATGGGAAATCAAAATGTCCAGATATCGCAGCTTATTATTGTGCTCAATTTCATACATGAAATTGATTGAAGGAGAAGCATTAGAAAACTCCTCCATGAAAGTCATAAATTCAGGGATGCTATGCGGCCATACGATAAGTATATCGTCAACGTATCTGTAATAATAAGGCGGTCCCTTTGATGTACTGTTAAGAAACTCTCTTCCAGTTGCTGTAAGAAGAACTCCGCTAAAACTGCCGACAACGGCGAGCCCATAGCTGCCCCATCGGTTTGATGGTAATACAAGTCTTGAAACTAGAAGTATGTGCGCTTTCTGACCAAACGCAGTGCATTCATCACAGCCATAATTTTATCCTGTGTGTGGTCAGTACTTGCGAGCTTTGCTGCGATAATATTATGCGTCTGGTCGAGGGGAATGTTAGGAAATAAACTGACGATATCCAGTGAAACAAGAACAAAAGGGATACCTACAAGGGAATCCAGAGTTTTTAATTGTTGTATGACCTGTATAGAGTTTTTAACTGCGTAGACTGACGTCTGCGTGAAGTAAGACAGAAATTGAGCAAGCTTTGATTCCAGGGGTCTGATTGGGCTCGCACGACTAGAGACCAAGGGCCGGATAGGGTTACCTTGCTTATGTATTTTTAGCCTCCCGAAAGTAGTAGGAACGGCGGGGCCCGGTGGAATTTCAAATGCCTGCTGGAATGCAATTGGGAAGGTGTGGTTTTTCTTTAGTGCTCTGAGCGAAGTAATAGTGGCTTGGGTGGGGTCTCTCGTTAGCACACGGTGAGGGATTGCCGCCATGGCTTGCTGCATTTTTTGAACATATTCAATTTTATTCATTATGATGACCTGTGATGTTTTATCACCACGGGTAATAATTAAATTAGGGTTCTCACGCAATTTTCGCAATTGTACTTTTTCTTCGTTGAACAGATCAAAAGGCCTAACCTGTTGGCTGTTAATAACTCTGGATATCTTTTGACGTGCTTGTTCCTTTTCGGGTTCAGGCAGTTTTTGCAACACACTTTCGATTTGTGGGATGCATTGGAGGGGCTTGACTGTTATTTCCGGGTATGCATATTTTGGGCCCCGGTTGAGTGCAGTTTTTTGAATATAATTTAGCACATAGTCACTAAGATTCAGAAAAGGCTCACCGTGTGAAAGGTGGGGTCAGTGTCTAGCTGCAGTCCTATTGTGCAAAGTCCGTCTTCTTGTTTCTTGATCCACCAGTCCTCGTAATTTACAGATGTGAGTATGTGACACTTTCTTGTTCTTGTTCTCAATCATGGCCTCTAGGGCATTCATCTGTTTATTCACTATGAACCCGTGCGTTTTCTTGACATACTCTAAATGTGCCACATATGTGGTGCGCTGCAGGTAGTTAACGTACCCGTACTTTGCCTTTATTTCTTGAATCACGCGTTTCTTTTCTGCGATGCCCAAGATATTAAAGTCCTTTTTGGATCTTGGGGTCGTTTTAATTGCCAAATATTTAGGGATGACGCCCAACGAACGGCAGTTTTTTAGGAAAGCCAGGTGCAACAACTCTCTTTCCAACTTTAATCTTATAGCGCGGTATACACTTGCCGCTCTCCCAGACACATACATGTGCGCTACTTGCAAAAAACACATCAAGGCGGTAATGTTTATGGAGATAAAATACAAATACGCGCGTCATATATGATAAAATGATTAAAAAACCGTCTCTGTGCGTTCAAACAACGTTAGTCCCAATTCACAAGACTTTAATTGAAATATAATATATACACTTTAAAAGCATTAGCACTTTCGGGCTACTATAGCCCATCCTCAGATGCAAGTCAAATCTTTTGGTTAGTACAGCACATATGTACATACATAGGAAGGCAGCGCAAAGGATCATGGGGAAGGAGGCGGGGTCACCGTGGCATGGTCCTGTACACAGAGCTGCTGCCATAGTACTGTATCCCTCCAGACGCAGGGGACATAGTCATTACAGCATGTTATGCGGTGTTGAATTATTAGCAAACTTTCAGTCATTAACAGCGCGGCCTTATTTCTTGGGGTTATGATGATTTTCGCATTATCCCAATCAGGACTATATGTTCCGTTATAGATGTTTTGGGATAGGGCAGTGATATAGATATCCAGAGTTATTAACAGCCAACAGGTTAGGCCTTTTGATCTGTTCCACGAAGATAAAGTAAAATTGCGTGAGAACCCTAATTTAATTATTACCCGTGGTGATAAAACATCACAGGTCATCATAATGAATAAAATTGAATATGTTCAAAAAATGCAACAAGCCATAGCGGCAATCCCTCACCGTGTGCTAACGAGAGACCCCATCGAAGCCACTACTACTTCACTCAGAGCTCTAAAGAAAAACCAAACCTTCCCAATTGCATTCCAGCAGGCATTTGAAATTCCACCGGGCCCAGCCGTCCCTTTCGGGAGGCTAAAAATACATAAGCAAGGTAACCCTATCCGGTCCTTGGTCTCTAGTCGTGCGAGCCCAATCAGACCCCTGGAATCAAAACTTGCTCAATTTCTGTCTTACTTCACGCAGACGTCAGTCTACGCAGTTAAAAACTCTATACAGGTCATACAACAATTAAAAACTCTGGATTCCCTTGTAGGTATCCCTTTTGTTCTTGTTTCACTGGATATCGTCAGTTTATTTCCTAACATTCCCCTCGACCAGACGCATAATATTATCGCAGCAAAGCTCGCAAGTACTGACCACACACAGGATAAAATTATGGCTGTGATGAATGCACTGCGTTTGGTCAGAAAGCGCACATACTTCTAGTTTCAAGACTTGTATTACCATCAAACCGATGGGGCAGCTATGGGCTCGCCGTTGTCGGCAGTTTTAGCGGAGTTCTTCTTACAGCAACTGGAAGAGAGTTTCTTAACAGTACATCAAAGGGACCGCCTTATTATTGCAGATACGTTGACGATATACTTATCGTATGGCCGCATAGCATCCCTGAACTTATGACTTTCATAGAAGAGTTTTCTAATGCTATTCCTTCAATCAATTTTACGTATGAAATTGAGCACAATAATAAGCTGCCATATCTGGACATTTTGATTTCCCATTCACCTAATAGTGGTTTCTCACTATCTTTCAGCGTATGTAGAAAACCGTCCAGCACCCCACTAATGATGCCATTTTCTTCAGCTCAACCCATTAATCATAAACTGGCATCCCTTCGTTTTCAAATGAGAAGGGCTTACACACATTCCTCGGACCAAAATCAGCGTAAACGGGAAATCGAATATATTTATAACATCTCCAGTATTAACGGATACCCGGAGTACCTCATCAACAAAATGCATTCGCAGATTAGACAATACTTCCTAATATCATTCAATAGTGATCGACATCAAAAACAATACGTATCTTCTCTGGATTACCATCCAGCCATCACCGTACCCATGGGGAATATCTGTAATTGATCCCAATTGGGCTTCGGGATGCGCTCCATCACACGGTTTGCATTATTAAGGAAGGACAAAGAAAAGCCGCCTAGGGAACAAAAATGGGGCGTATATCGTTTCCCCCTCCTGGACGCCAATGGACAACGCACCTCCAGTTACATCGGATCCACGACCAGGAACTTAAGATGCAGACTGCGTGAACATAAATACAATGTGCAAAATGCGCAGCCAAACACTGCCCCAGCCCGAAACATCTATAACGGAACATATAGTCCTGATTGGGATAATGCGAAAATAATCATAACCCCAAGAAATAAGGCCACGCTGTTAATGACTGAAAGTTTGCTAATAATTCAACACCGCGTAACATGCTGTAATGACTATGTCCCCTGCGATATACCCCCGTCAGGAGGGATACAATACTATGGCAGCAGCTCTCTGTACGGGACCATGCCACGGTGATCCCGCCTCCTTTCCCCATGATCCTTTGCGCTGCCTTCCTATGTATGTATATATGTGCTGTACTAACCAAAAGAGCTGACTTGCATCTGAGGATGGGCTATAGTAGCCCGAAAGTGCTAATGCTTTTAAAGTGTATATATTATATTTTAATTAAAGTCTTGTGAATTGGGACTAACGTTGTTTGAACGCACAGAGACGGTTTTTTAATCATTTTATAATGATTCATATTATTAGGATAAATATGTGGAAAAATATAGATTCATTTCTTTTATCGCGAAGTACTATACTCTATTATTTTCTTTATAAGCACTCCTTTTACGGTGGGCATTGAACCCCAGCATTGATTACTTCTTCACAAACGTGCTAACCAATACTGAAATTACGGAAGTCTGGTGGAATGGTCGGTTTTGCTGATCGTGATAAAATTTACGGAAAGTTGGAAACACGCTATCGCTATACATGCATATAATCATTTAAATCATTTCTCAATTGAGAAAAGTTGTAGAATTTACTTTTGAGAATTTTGTCTAATGTTTCCGTATTTCAGCCTTCGAAGTCGCAGCCAAATATTGCGACGTCATTCGCAGTCTACCTGTATATACGGGCGAAAACTCTGAAACGTATTTACATAAGAACCCGAGGCTGTGAACTGTGGTCTTCCTTTCAGCTCTGAGTTGCGATTACATGAGGTCCTTTCCTCGATGTAGAGGTTCCAATGCACGGCGCATTACTGGTTGCAAGTTGTTTTATTTTCTATTAACTCTCCTTTGACCGCGAAACATGTCATCTAGGCAAAATTCCTTCAGCCGTGTTCCTTGTACCCTTCTTGCTGACCCGAAAAGCACCGAAACAGTGAAATAAAATCCTTAGGGACAAAATATGCATTAGATCACCTTCCGATCTGCCAATAATTTCCATTGACAGCGGTTAATAGGCCACGTTGTTCGCAAGTTGCCGCAAATGTTTTTCCTACCGCAACTGTTCTGAAGTACTAAAATTTACTGTTGTTTCGAGACGTCAGTTGATGGAAGTTTTACTGTATCTATTGTAAAGGGAACTGATGATTTTCCGAAATAGTACACACTTCTTTTGACTAAGATTCCTTTAAAAGTTTCGAAGGTGCATTGCTTCCGAAAATAATTTCGTTTGCCCTAATCGAATGTGTTTTCCTGGTAACACATTACATCGATTCGACGTCGAATTTTTGATCGATTTTTGGTCGATATGAAATGTCGAATATAGATATCTATGTCCACTTTTTTTACGTTTTTTCGACGTCGAATTTTGTACCTATTCAGTCGATATCAAGTCAACAGTAGACGAAGATTCGACCTTTGGAGAGAAAAATACATCGTTCTTACGTAGCGTAGTCGTCGATTATACGATTCTAGTACTGTTTTTAATGTCGAATCTACGTTTACTGTACAATTCAGATGTTGAAACACGAAATTCTAAAGGTTTAGTCATGGCATAAAACGCAGAATGTATACGTATTTGTAGTACGATTCTACGACTCTGTCTACGATTAAAAGATCATATATATTTTTTATTGTTTCAACATACAAGTGTTTTCGGACGCATTGGAAAAAACACATAATTCTCAAAAATTTCACAGAATTTTTGGGGATCTCTCAGCATCGCGCTAGGCCTATCCCTAATTGGGATATGCGTACGTACAAATTATATATCTTAAAAAGTAATTCTACTTAAAGTAACGAGACGCAACTGCTTATAAACATACTTAAGCAAAGAAAACAATTTTTAATTTACCGGCGAAAAAGGAGACAGGTAAATTAGAATCTCGTCTTACAACAGAAATCGTGCAACCGACCAACACCCCTGCATTCAAAAAGTTTGCTTGGGGTAATGGTTGCAAAGGCGCATGCGCGCGATGCTTACAGATCACATAAAAACTTCGATTATTCGACCTAATGGAACTAAAGGGATAAACTGCGTAAAACCGTCTACTTGTATACTAAAATTCAATGCAATGATTTTTCGGTAAATGTGTAGATAAGCGCCATAAATTATTTCGTCGGAAAAATATTAGTACCTGGGAAAACTGCGACGTACAGATTTTAGAGTGTGGAAATTAATGGCAAATGGTGCAGAAATTTCATATTTTAAATGTGTTTTAAATATTTTTATCGTAATGTTGACCTGTGAGTCCGACGCTGTGACGAAAAGCTGCGGTCGGCCTAACGCATCGCTCCGGCGAATAGCTGAAGCTTTGGTCCGTTAAAAAGATGGTTCGTTGCTGTGCCGAAATAACAGGCGGAAGAGTACAAGAGAAAGAGGTAACGTTGTTGGCAAGACAGCAATAAATGTTGTAGTGATAAACTACAGAAAATAGGTTCACATAACCCACTCTTTATGCTGTTGTGTCCTGTACGTTGTTGGCAGGAAAAATCGGATAAAACCTCTCAGATTTGCGAAAGATACGTATGTGTAAGATAAAAATTTACTTGCGAACAAGCTATTAACAGGAGAACCAAAAGTGCAGTGACCCAGCAAATCAGCTACGAATGAAAGCTGTTCAAACCAGAACCGAAAGTTATAGTTCCCCAGTTTTCTTCACAATACAGAAAAGCATATTAGTACTTTCTATTTCGAATTAGGGAATCATATGCGAAAGAACGAAACATTTCTCAACATTTACTTTAAAAACAATGACAAAACATGAACAAACTACATTCTGTAGCGTATGAGTACATGATGCTTCACTCCTCTGGCAAGAACGTACGCGGCTGCACTTGTAGTCATCCGCGCGTTAATTACACGGTGCAGTGAATCTTCCTTTTAATGGGCAACGCTGGGCATCGTCACGGTAGCGATGCCTTAGGCCTACCGCATCGTTTCTTCACAGCACCTCACTTACAGGTAAATATTACAATAAAAATCTTTAAAAGCCATTTACATTATGAAATTTCTTCACCATTTGCCATTAATTTCCATACTCTAAAATCTGTATGTCGCACTTTTCCCATGTACTAGCATTTTTCCGACGAAATAATTTAGGACGTTAATCTACAACTTTGCCAATTTTACGTCGAAAACTATGCCTCCACGTAATATCGACCTGGTAACCAAAAATCGATGTCGATTCGACATTACTGTGCTACCGGGGTTGGTAATACCCTAGTTTTTCACAAAAAAAAGTCAAAATATTCACAAATATATAAGCGAGGAAAATGAATTTTTTTGCCGATGCTTATCGATAGGAAAGAGTTTCGAATCAAGCCGTAGAATCTTTAACCAAATGTTGTGACACTACTGTAGTTACGACTGACGGAATTCAATTCAAAATGCAGTGGGGCATAACATCGGTCGTGTGCTCCTAGAACCTCACGAAACGTTAGTTACCCATATCGGGTGTCCAAAATAAATTGTCAAGGTTTTTGTCATTTCCCCTTGAACCTCTTCTGGAATATTACCTATTAAAATTTCATTTTTTAGGAAAAAAAACTGAAAACTTTCAAATGAAAGCAATGTTATTGAAATTATAGAGGTTTACTACTTCGTTATCAAATGAGATTCCAAAGTGGCAGGCTAATACCATAGAATAACAAAGCCAGGTGCGCAATACTGTTTCAAAACGTAACATGAAATTACGCACAATGACTTTGTAAAACACTTGCAATTATTTTTCAAGATTTAATCAACCAGACTTCATAAGATCTGGATGCGGTTAGAAACAAATATTCAAAATTACTTGTGAAATAATAACATTTTTGACTTCTTTTCAATTAGTGAAGTCTCTGCACTTGTTCAGCTTTTGGGTTTACTTATAAGGGAGGCTTGTTCAGAATATGACAATTTTTTTCTGTCGTGTGTCTCTATGCTGTTGTACTTGTTGTCATTTTTAATATCCAGTTAAGCAGCCAATATGTTTTCTAATAATAAAACGAAACAAATAAAATATTACTTTCCTTGCAAAAGTATGCATCTCTTTCCCTGTTATGCTATACAGAAACTACAGCTAATGCTTCACTACTTTCTGCGTTATACTATTATTTCTCTTCCTTCTCGTCTGTTTTACTTCCAAGAAGTTCTAAAACTTTGGGCTATCACAGATTTTCGGATGGATTCCGTATTATGATAGCACTTAGGTCGTTTCCAAATTTGCGTGTATCACTCCGCCATGTTGAATGGAAGCCCGCTCACACACACACTGCGAGGGGGAAGAGGACTAGGTCCGCATAATTATCACGCGGATAATTTCTATTTGAAATTGATTAATTTAACGCTCCCTTAAAACATAAATTTTACGTGAAAAAATAGGAATTCTTTTACATGGAGGAAACGCATAACAATAATACAACGCAATTTCTTCTCGTCCGTCCGCTTCCTCCAACAGGTTGGGTGCTAGCACATGCTTTCAGCGACCAGTGGTCCATATCACTTGAGCAGGCGCTAAATGATGCTGCTAAAACAGACAACATTTTACGCAACAAAACCAGCACAGTATAATAAAATTGCAAATATGTACTTTACAAATATTTTTTTATTTACAATAAAATTATAATATGTGCTTTACAAATAAATTTTTCCATCCCGCCGCAACGTGCCCAAAAAAGTGGTTCGTGCTGATCTGCTATCATCTGTCGTCCAATGCAAAAGGTACATGTTTTTATTACTGAGTTTCACAGTATTTACGGTTCTACATGTCAGCTTCAGTTTGTTTTCAGTTGTGTGTTTTCTAGCCGATAAGGTGTTTGATATCTTTATTTACTAAGGTTACAGCTGTCCTTTTGCTGTAATATATGGAAGTGGAAGAGATATCTTGACAAATTTATTAGGGAAAGGATACGTCCTTTTCGTGATGTAAACGGCGATGATAGTTCGCAAATTATGGAAGACATTCCCAGTCACCAAATGAATCTTCTTTATTTTCGCGATGTAGGCGAAGAGTGGATATTGCAAATGGGATATTATTTAATGGAGTGCTCCTTGACTTTCAGGCTGTTGTAAAGTTCTTGGGTGTATATTTACAAGGTAATTAAAGATGGGATGCACACGTTAGTGAAATTGAGGGGCGGGCTCAGATCCCGCATTGGTGTGATTTATAGGATTTCAAGTTTGTTGCCTACCAGGGTTAGGTTTCTATTGTATTTTTCATTTATTTATCCCCTTCTATCTTATTGTCTCTTGGCTTAGGGTCGCACAACTATTGGGAATACTAATAGAATTTATGTTTTACAAAAAAAATTTTTACGTTTGGTGAATCCGTCTTTACAAGTACATTCTCTTTTTCTCGGGTATCAGAAAATGTCATTAGGTAAATTATACAGTTCTCTATTATTACTGTTTATGCATGAACGTATATCATCATCATCATCATTGTCAACCATTATCAATCCACTGCTGGACGAAGGTCTCCCCAAGTTTCCTCCACAACGGTCTGTCTTGTGCCAGTCTCCTCCATGTCACCCCTGCATACTTTCGAATTTCATCCACCCATCTCCCATGTGGTCTTCTTCTGGGTCTTTTCCTGTCCCTTGGAATCCAATCTAAAATTTCGGCTGTCAATCGATGATCTGTCCTTCTGGCAGTATGTCCAGCCCATTGCCATTTCAGGAATTTAACTCTGATCATGATGTCTTCCCCTCTTGTCATTTTTCGGATCCACGAGTTCCTCTTCTTATGTCTCCTGGTTACACCAAGCATTCACGTCTCCGTACTGCTTTGAGTTGTCTGCAGCCTTTGTATGTCTCTTTTAGTTAAGGTCCACGTCTCTGCACCATACGTAAGCACTGGAAGGATGCATTGATCAAACACTTTTCTTTTAAGACATAATGGCATATTGCTCTTGAAAATTATGCTGTTTCTTCCAAAAGCTCTCCAGGCAAGTTTTGTACGCCGATTAATTTCTTCATTAATGTGACCCTCACTTGATATCTGCTGTCCAAGATAAACGTACGTGTCTCTTATCTCCAGCTTTTCTCCATCAATCGATAAATCTTCATTTCTTGTAAAAGCATTGAACATCACTTTTGTCTTCTGAAAGTTCATTTTTAATCCCACTTCTTTACTCTTGTCAGCAAGTTCTTGGATCATACTCTGCAGCTCTGATGGGGTAGTTCCAAAAATGACTACGTCATCAGCAAAACGAAGGTGGGTTAGATAATCCCCATTAATCTTTATCCCCTTGTTTTCCCAGCTCAGCGACTGAAAAACACCCTCCAATGTGGCATTAAAGAGCTTCGGAGATATGGTGTCACCTTGTCTCACTCCCTTTCCAATTTTTACGTGTGTTGTATTTTCAAACAGCCGAATCTTTGCACTTGCATTTTCATAGATGTTATTAATAATATTAATGTATGCATCTTCAATACCGCAGGTTTTCAGAGCCATTGTAACTGCTGATGGTTTCACCGAATCAAAGGCTTTTTCATAATCGATAAAAGCCATGCACAATGGAAGTTCATATTCCCTCGCTCTTTCAATTAGTTCTCTCAGTACGTGGATATGATCTATTGTGCTGTAGCCACTCCTGAATCCAGCTTGTTCTCTCGGTTGAGCCATGTCCAGTGTTACCTTCAAGCGGTGTGAAAGAACTTTAGTGAAAATTTTATAAACTACTGATAGGAGGCTGATAGGTCTGTAGTTTCCGAGATCCTCAATGTCACCTTTCTTATGTAGCAGGATCATTGTAGCGGTGTTCCAATCCTCAGGAATCTTTCCTTCATTAAGGCATCGAGTGAAAATTTGGGCGAGTACTGTTTCGATTTCTCCACTTGCTTCTTGTATGATGTCTACAGTAATTCCATCTTCTCCTGGAGCTTTTCCCCGCTTCATGTTCTTGGTTGCATGTGCAACTTCTGCTGGAAGGACTGGAGGAACTCTGGTACTGGTATCTTTCATGATGTCTGGAGTGCATGTATCATCCCTTTCATATAATTTGGAGTAGAAATCTTTCTCTCTTGTCAAAAGTTCACCTCTATTTCTTGTTACGTAACCATCTTCTTTTCTCAGTGCCATAATCTGTTTTCTTCCCTTACTGAGATGTCCCTTTGCTATCTTTAGGCTTTGGTTGTTTTCAATTGCTTTCGTCACTAGTTCACAGTTGAATTTTCTTACGTCTTCAGTGATACTTTTTCTTACTGTCTTGCATAGCTCTATATATTCCACTTTGGAAGTCACATCTTCTTTAGTTGTCCTCATCTCTCTTCTTTTTTGCATCAACATTTTTGTTTTTCCTGATAATTTGTTTACATGCAACTTGTTCTTAGACCCAGCTAATTTTGTTGCTGTTTCCATAAGAGCTTTGGTTACTTTTCTGTTAACTTCAGACATGTCCACTTCTTCCGATGTTAGGCCTTCTAAAGCAGAGAACCTGTTCTTCAGTTCCAACTTGAAGGTATTATGGTGTTTTTTAAGGTTGGTTATGTCAATAGATTTTGTTTGTCTTATGAGCTTGCCACGTTCAAGTTTAGAGTTGAGGTGCATCTTACATCTCACCAATCTATGGTCACTACCAGTGTTGAACTTGTTTAGCACACTGCAGTCTTCTATGACGAATTTTTTGTTACACATAATAAAATCAATTTCACTTGTCGTCCCATTTGGATGTCTCCATGTCCATTTCCTGTGTGGCTTTTTCTTGAAAAAGGAGTTCAAGATGAAAAGCCCTTCTGCCTCTGCAAACTCAACGAGAGTATTTCCACGCTGGTTTCTGTTGCCGTGACCGAATTTACCTACTGAAGTTTCATTCTGTTGCCGTTGCCCTATTTTTGCATTGAAATCTCCCATAATTATTTTCAAGTGCTGCTTACCTTTATTATTTAGATGACAAATTTCCTCATAAAATTCTTCAATTGCTTCTTCAGGATGACTTGTGGTGGGTGCATAAGTTTGAATAATCTGAGCCTGTATCTATTCGAGAGTTGGATAACAAGTCGTGCAGCTCTGTCAGAGGAACTTTCAACTTCTACAACTTTATCCTTCAGTTTCTTGTTTATTATAAATCCAACACCACTAGTTCTGACAGTATCTGTCCCACGATAGTAGAAGAGATCTTCTCCCTTTCTCCTTACCTCACTTAGCCCCACGATGTCCCACTTGATCCTTTGTAGTTCATCTTCCAATTCAAGAAACCTTGAATCAGAAGATAGGGAGCGTCCGTTGTACGTAGCCAAGGTCAGCATCAGGTGGCAACCTAGTCCGGTCCTCCGGGGATTCTTAGCACCCTCTGCCTTCATGTCGCACTGGCCGCTGCCTTGGCCAGGTACATTCCAGCTGCCGGAGACTGAGGACCAAGATTTAAGCTGTGGAATCATTTTGGAGGGGTTTGGCCATAACTCACCACGCTGGCCAAGCGGGTTGGTGAGTGTGGGATAGAATTTCCTCTATTCCCGATGGTATAGTTATACCGCTATTGGCGGTCGTCAGAGCCCCTTTATTGGGAACAGGATGCACCACGAGAAGGCGGGGTTGACATTTGTCAAGGAGATGCTGTTATGTTACGCATCACCTGACCTTACATCCCTGAACGTATATATGCTAAGAAATATTCAGATCTAATTACCTTGCATTTCCGTTCCAATTATCATGACACTCGTGGACATAATAATTTTTTAATACCTAGAGCGCGTACTAATTTATTATTTAATAATATTAACTTGACCTGCCCTAGGTCCAGTAATGGGTTGCCGCTTCGATTCAAGACGATTACACACTTCTCGGTATTCAAAAAACAGCTGAAGATCTTCAAAATTAATAGTTGATTAACGTTTTGTTATATATTGCGCATTATTACTTTAATTTACTGCGTAATGGTTAAATTTTTCTTTGGCTTGACTATTTAGATTCTTTTTTTTTTGGGGGGGGGGGGGGGGCAGGGGCTCGTTCCCTTGCCACAATCACAGTGCACCGCACTGACTTGTTTAAGAACCTGTAGTGGTGCTTCAATTTACTTTAACTAAAACTAAAAACAAATTTATTCATGGTATCATACGTGTTTTTGTAGTTCCTATTACTTCATTTATACCTTTCAATATATGTATAACATTATTGTATAATATTTGTATTTGCATGTTTTTCTTTTTTTTTTTTTTTTTTTTTTGGCACAGAAATTGTATTTGTGATTTGATTGTGTGGTGAATGGTGTAGTGTGGCAAAGAAGGTAAAAAAATAAAATAAAAAAAATTGTCTCAACTGTTTGACAGTTCGGTGTTGAAAGAAGTAGGTTGCAATTGGGGATTATCTGTGTTCCTGTACACTTGGAATATTGTTTCATAATGTTCATAATACTCTTGATACCGTCATGATATGGAGAGCATCAGGTGTCCGCTCGAAAGCTCTAAGAGAGAGAAAAAAAAATCATTTCCCGGACCACATTCTGGAATTTTTATTCCAGTGGAATTGCCTTTTTTCAGAACACTGCTGTGAAGTATTGATTAGTTTCATCAGAGTTTTTCCCTAGCAGATGTTCAATATTCCTGATTTATACTGCGAGAAACACAGGATCCGATTCATAAGGAAACAATAATTTTTCTTCAGAATAAATATACCGGACTTGGGACGCAATTAATGTTCCTAAACGTCCTTTAAAAGGATATCCGAAATAGTAACGAAGAGCAATCCATCTAGAAGTCACGAGCAGCCAATACGTCAGCCATTACGTCAGCCAATAGATGGCAGCATGTATGCGCTAACACCTCCATACGGCAAAGCGGATCAGGAATGGAAGTATAATTCAACTTTGTTTCTAGAACGAATCAGTGGCGTAGGAACGCTTTTGGTTTAGGGGTACAAGCTCATGAACCTTACATCTCAAAGATTAAGCCATCCATGGATGACCCCCTCCGAATTTATTTTTTTTGGAGGTGGGGGGGCGGGTAGTATATTAGAGTTTTTATAAAATACGTATACTGATCAGGAATTCATCCGAAAGAACATTATTAATTTCTTATCAGAAAATGAATGGATAATTTTTTTGTTTGTGTGTGTTCTCTCTTTTTAATTTTTGTACTTTTTTTTTTCATTAAAATATTGAGCACAGACAAGTCAACAGTAGGATGAATTTCTGTCAGCAGGGTTTGGAAAAGAGGAATTTCTCAGGAAATGTTATATAACTCTTTACGAGAACGAATTAAATTTCTTATCATTTTTGTTTACGTTAATAAAGTAAAACCGCAGTAAGTTAAAAACTGTTCTACCCACGAAGATAGTACCATTGAAGCATTATGAAGTCTATATTAAAAACTTTGAACAATTGATGTAAAAGGCTGACAATTGATGTAAAAAGCGCATTGGTCTGGTGCAAAGCTAAATGATGGTGGAGATATCGAGGAATTGGAGTTCTATGAGTGGTATGTGAAATCCGTAATGCACTTGTATTGCTACAGATCTTAAGACAGAAAACAGTTTTAGTGCCGGGCCTGCGGGCGCTGAAATGTCCACTTGTGCATAATTTTTTTTTTAAGAGTGCAGAAAGGACGACCTGATCAAGATGCATGGAATTTTAAGAGAAAAGAAACACTGATCACAAGTATGTTATCGAGCCCTAGCCCTACCATATGCTGTTTGAAGTTATTAACAAAAACCTCGCACTCGTCGTTTCCCTGCAGAACTAATTTGCTGGAGTTTCCCAGATGGTTGGCCAGTTTTTGGTGGATGAAAAGCCTTCCACTACAAGCTTCAGATATAAAAAAAAAAAAACAGATAACCTTGAAAAAAAAGGTCATATGCTTTTATTTAAAAGCAGATATTTCTTTGAAAAAAAGAGAATGAAAACAAATAAGTAGCATGTAAATTTTGCAGTTCACTATTTATGAATGATTGGTTTGTGTGTGCTCATATCAGGGGGGTACGAATCATACATGACAGATATATCCTGCCTTTAGGAACAAACAGCTGAAGATACGTATGACTGCAAAAATTCACGGAAATATACCTGTGTATCTTACACGCGAAGTAAACGTCAGTTGTTTTTATGGTTGTTGAATGTTTTTAGAAAAAACATATATCAAATGAAAAAACTATAGCCAAAGCCCACAGTTTCTGTTTTTCTCTCTCGTTTTTACTTGTGTTTTTGCTGCAGCTTGACTTGCTCCTTAATGGTGGGTAAGACCTGACAGTGTGAACACTTAGCGGAGTGATACCGGAGAACTTGGAAATTACATAAATCAAACCATATAAACGAAGTCAACCGCCAATGTTTCCCAGTTCCCTTGATTTGTGCAATTTCTCTTTCTCTTTAGGTAACCTTTTCCAATATTTAACCCTTTCATGTCCTTTCTTATTTCTTCCGATTAGCACCTTCTGGATTATCTCATATTCTGTTATTAGTAACCACCATTCCTATTATTTGGTTAGAAAGAAAACAATGTTTGATGACGAAGTACCAGAAGTAGAAATTCCGGCCACGTCGCTTATTGGCCACTGAGATTGCGCAACACACCAGCATAACTTCAACAGGTAGTTGGTTTAAGTCAGTGGCGGTTAGCCGTCAGAAGGCGAAAAATGTAAACAAGGAGGTTATATTACTGGAGACACCACTCCTATCCACGCAGCATTGGCCGCCATAAGTCACCGTCATTGCTGCAAATGACGTCATGAGCAGGCACGACGCAGCCGCAGAAGAGAAGCTGCTTGGAAACCAATGGAACAAAAGTTTCTAAGCGTATAAACAGATAAAATGAGTAATTCAATAATCTTTATCAATGATACACAAGCTTACTGTTTCATCAACGGTATAATTTAGTTCATTTTTGCCTGCTTGTGACGTCACAACACAGATTAGCTGTGACCTATGGCGGCAGAGCCAGTGGTGTCTCCAGTAATATAACCTCCTTGAGTGTAAGTGCCAGCCATCATTGAGGTTAAACAGACTCATAGCAACATTTTGGCTTCGAAGATCTCAGTAGAGCAGCGCGTCAGTGGACGGACATGGAACTAAAACGTCGAACCTTTACAGCCTGCCTTTTTGTTTCGTTTTTTCAAGGCTTTACAACTCTTTCCGCGGTGCTACTTATAAAGCCACTGGTAGCGTATCACGTGACAGACGCTATCGTAATTTCATGTCCGAATACTGGGGCGATGTCTTAAACACGAGAGTTGGATCTCTGTCTCTCTCCCTCTGTGGTTCCCTGTAGGGCCGTTCTAAGATGATACATTCTTTACTTTCTCTATTGTACTTAGGTGAATTTTTCCTACAGAGCTTTTCAGCCAATATGTTTTTAGCTACTAATTTTCAACAGAAGTTTTAGCCTGCGGTCGAACTACTTTTTCCAGTTTTCTTCTATACTAATTAGTCAAGCATCAATTTGTATCGATTTTGTGAGAGTGAGGCTTTTGACATTGGGAAGAAATACACTGCCGGACAATTGCTAAGAACGGATGACAATAGCAACGATAGCAACCATAAAATGGAAGGCAGGAAAATGTGGAAATTAGCATAAGTGCGGGATACAGTAAGACGTGTTGTGCGTATGCAAATTTTGGATTGCCGAACTTGTTCGTTTCGTCATAGCGCTGATAAGAGATATAAAGGATTTGACGCGTATTACCCGTTGTTGTTCAAACGCAAAGTTGAAAGGGAAAGAATCAATTGACGAACTTGCAATTTTCAGTATGTCTTTCCGACATCACCTAGATGATTTTACGCGTGGCCGTATTATTGGCAAGATTGAAGAAGGGCGAAAAATAACAGATGTTGCCAGGGAGTTCGACGTCAGCCACAGTGTTGTTTCAAGGCTTTCGAAATCATTTCAAACAAATGGAGAGTGTGGCAAATGTCACGGAGGAGGTCGTGTTCGCAGTACGACACCTACAGAAGATCGGTACATAGTGCTATGAACAAAAAGACACCGGCGCAGCACAGCTAGTGATGTAGAAAATCAGTTTATGGCTGCTACTGGCAAGCGGATCTCCCGAAAAACTGTCGCCAGACGTTTGCATGAAGGAGGACTACACGCCCGCCGTCCTGTTCTGTGCATCCCATTGTTCAGACGTCACCGTATCACCTGTTTGCAATGGTGCCATCAACATCGCAATTGGACTGATAACGACTGGTCGGCTGTCCTCTTCTCAGATGAGAGTAGATACAGTCTATCGTCTGATTGTCGACGACAACTGATCTGGCGTGATAGTGGTACTGCATATTGTCCAGCAAACATACAGGAAAGGGACCGATATCCGACATGTAGTGTCATGGTATGGGCTGGCATCATGATCAATGGCCGTACGTCCCTCTATGTGCTTCCAACTGGGACTATGACTGGCCAACGATACATTAATGATGTTCTGCTACCTCATGCTCGCATGTTCCGTGGTGCTGTCGGTGATAGATTCATTTTCATGGAAGACAACGCAACATGTCATCGAACAGTCGCTGTCGAGGAGTGTCTTGAGAGCAAGGATATTCAACGCCTCGTATGGCCAGCACGTTCTCCAGATCTGAATCCCATTGAAAATGTGTGGAATGCTTTGGGGAGGAGTCTCGCTGGTCTCCAATGCCCTCCAATAAACAAGGACATTCTCATCCGTGCACTGACAGAGGAATGGGATAAATTACCCCAACAGGTGCTTGATAATTTGTGCAAAGCATGACACGACGTGTGGAATCTTGCATCGTCCTCCATGGTGGCCATATCCCGTATTGACATCTTACGCCGGAACGCCTGCTGACGGTAATTGCATTTTTTTCACGTTTACGTATTCTGCACAAAATGGCCTGTTTGTCCCTTGAACACGTTCCAAAGCCTTCTGGATTTCAGAGCACAATAAATTGTCTTTCTTGTAATGTCCTGGCATTCTGACATTATTTTATTTCACTTTGCATCCAACCACACTTACTTTTTATGCGCTATGTAGCCGTTTATGATCCGTCCTTAGCAATTGTCCAGCAGTGTAGTTTAAAAGCGTCGATAACGTAATCCACCTTTCTTTGTGAAAGAGTGTTAGCAAGAGAAGCAAAAGCTCCACGTAGTTTTCGTTGTTCGCGAAGTAAATTATGTATTGTATTATCTTAATCTCGGAACTAGTTTCCTTAAGCGGCTTCATATAATTTACCCGAATTTCTTAATAAAACTCATGTTTTCCCATTATTTGTGATCGGCTTCATATAATTTACCCGAATCTTCTCTTCTCTCTGTATATATAAAACAGACTGTGTGTGTGTCTTTCGGTTGGATTTCACATAGAATTAGGCGACCTAGAGCTACGAATTTGTTATGAAGATACCTGTAGACATCTTCTGGTGCACCTCGAAGCGATTTTTTTTAAAATTTGAATTTGATTTTTAGTTTTTTAATGTTACGCGTTTCTAACCGATCTGAGTGTGTCTTTCCGCTTTGTTGACATCAACCTGATCACACAGAACGTTAAGGCGTGCAGAAAAGTAGTTCACCATAAATTTTAGGCGTTTCTTTTTTAGAATTCCGTTACGACTATTTTCATTCGTAAATACATTTATTATGCCCTTTTTTGTAAGCGTTGTTTGCCGAATGTATTATGACCTTGAGGGCGGAGAAGATAAAAAAGAAAATAGAACGTTGTTTTTCAATCTGCGCTTTTACTTCAAAAGTGTCATACGTCAGAAGATCATCATACTGTAACGACGTTGTGAGCTAGAAAGTAGATCGTGAACTAAAGAACTGTTAATATTGTTTATTCCGATGCTTTACAAGAATAAGATAATTTTCATTTCAATCAATTTCATTTCATAAGCCTTCTGCTTTCAAACTTTTTGAATTATTTACAATGAACATGATAACTACTAAATAATTCAAATACATTATTTTTATCCTAATATTCTATTCCGGTAAGTTGTACTACAAAGTTGTATATACCTTGATTTACCAGTCTTAATTTAATTGCCAATATAGATTTTACTTTATACTATTACTAGCCCGTCAACGACGGGTACAACAGGCTAGTTTCTTAATAAAACTCATGTTTTCCCATTATTTGTGATACCAAATGTGTCTGCGGAGCACGCAGTTTTGGAGTTTAAATTAGTCAGCATGAAATATAAAATCGGTACCTCCCCGTAGAGGTGCTTCGGCAACCGTCATTTGCAGTAGCACGTAAAGTTGTTTTCACAGCATACAGTTCGTCTGCTCCGCGAAACTTCCGGTTGCCAACCGATAAGCAGTGTACATGGAAAATCCCGAAGTTCCATGCTGTTGCAGGAGTTTCCACGAACAATCTTGGCAAGATGGCCCAATGAAGCAGAATTTCCAATAGCTCAAAGCAAAATTTAGCTGATATACAGCCCATAAAATAAAAAGCTTTCAGCGGGAAACGAGAATTAGCATCACCCCTAATAGCTTAACAGGCCCGCGCACCGATTTGTGACGTCACTAGAGTAGTCCGTAGTCGCGGAGAGGAGCATTACGGCGATGTGCGAACGAACGCGTCTTTACGTACACCAACTAACCAGGTCGTGCGTTCTTTTAGAGTTTCACTGCATTTAAACAAGAACTTGTGTGCTAGTTTTTAAATAACTGCAGAGTTAACAAGTTTGTTTAATAATCTTTTAAAATACAGAAGAAAAAGAAATTACAGCGTAAAATTTAGCGTAGCAATAATTTCGACTTGAAAATGTAAGCAACACAGATTCGTCAACTTAATGAAAGCATCACTGTCATTTCACTGGAAGTGATAAACCATTCCTATAATCGAAATTATAAACTGTTGTCGTAGTTTCACTTGAAGTTATAGTGTCTTTACAGTTAGCCGAACGATTCCTGTACTTGTGAACAAATCGTTCTTGTACTTGAAAGATTAGTTTGAGAATCCATTACGAAGTATCGCCGTCGTTTCAAAAGATGTCGATTGACTAATTTAAGGAATCAGATTTTTCATTCATTGCAAACTTATGACTATGAAAATTTTAGTAATGAAATAATTCCTTTAGTGAAAATGTATTTTATATGCAATCCGTGATCACTAATATACAAAAAAAGGTCAAGAAAAACTGAATTTTTTTCTGTGTTTTTTAATTATTACCAAAAGCTCAATAAAACACGTTTTAACATACATACAGTAAATTGCTGCTTGATCCACTGATTGCATCAAATAAATTAAGATTTCAAGAAAATTATGCAATTGCTACAATAATGACATAACAAGTTTTCCTAATTTTAGTACCATCTAGTTACGTGTTTGGACAACTTCATTTTGATAAGCAAATATAAAGTTTATAATTTTTGTTTTCCAGAGCACTATTTCAAAAAAGTTACCTTGTCAAAGTTCAACACATCTGTATTAAGTATATTAGTAGCATTAATCAAAACTATTTGGATCCACAATATAAGTATTTCTTTTTATCTGGAAAAATACAAGTAACTTATTGGCAGAAATTTCCTGAAATTTGATTTTCAAGAAGTATTCAGGAAAACTGCCAATGTACAAATAATTATGGTTGTGTAGTTCTTTGTGTATCACAAACGCAATTTGATTATGTGTCCGTTAGCTGTTCCTTGAAGAATTTCAAAGACACGTTTCTAAGAAAATCTGAAATTTGTCCCAATAATTTCTTAAAGTATTTTTTCAGAGTACGAATGTATCAACATATTACTCTTGGGATCAAAAACATTCAACCTTTATTATTCTGTGTCCATAATAAAGTTTAAAATCCCTTCCTAAATATACATATATTACTTTGAACTTATTTGATACATTGGCAAAAACATGTTATGGGTTACTATAACAACACAAGTAATCTATTCTTTCCATTACAAACATAAATTTCATTTTTCAAAAATCTTTTCAGTGCTTTGACTTCCCGCTGTGAGATGCATTAGATTATAAAATTAGCCAAATTTAAATTTTCTAGTTCGAAATTTTTATTTTACGAGTAGTTTCAAATAAGGTTAACAAAAGGTTTCCACTTACCTTAGAGTTCTTGGTCACTGGAAAATTTTCACGCTTTATTGCTGTAATCAATTTTCTGAGAACCTCCCCATTAGTATGGAATTTGAAAACTTTTAATATTCCTCTATGAAAATAAATTTAGTTGACAATTTGAGAACAACAACCACGCACATCCGTAGTCACGCTTACACAGAGTGAGCAAGCTCATGCATGCTCAACCACACACCACGGACATCAGCCTACTCTCCCCTACGTCACGCAGCTTCCGGTGTTCGGTGCGCGGGCCTGGGAAGCTATTAGGGGGTCATGGAATTACCCAATCAAGATGCACCGAGTAATGGCAGAAAACAAAATACGCCGGGATGATCTTCTGCGCAGTAGCGGTTCCCGAAGCAACAGGTATTTCGTTAGACAGTCCCACGCCCTTTGTGCTGTAGGAAGAAAATATCTACTGATTTTTAAAAGCATTGATTCTATCTTAAACGTCACGAGATCTATTCGTAAAGTCAAGCAGACAATCACGCGTGCCAAAAAAAAATTAATATATAGATTAACATTCAGTTAGAAGAATCACAATCCATTTTCTTGTGTCATGTGACAGTTGAAGGCTCTTTCCGCTAGACTATAATACTACGGAATGCAGCTCAGAGGTTTACGCATCCTCAGCTTATCGGTTGGCAACAGGCATTCCACGTAAAAGACGAACTCTTTGCTGTGAAAACAACTTTAAGTGCTGTTGCAAATGTTGGTTGCCGAAGCATCGCAGCGGATAGGTACCGATTTTATAATTTCATTTTCACCACTTTAAACGCCAAAAGGGTGTCGCAGGCACGTATAGCATGATAATCCCACAAATAATGGGAAAACAAGAAATTCGGGTGAATTATATGTAGCCGCTAAAGGAAACTGGTACCAAAAAAAATCAATGTCAATGTTGAATTGCTGAGTGATAAAAAAACTATATTTTTGACACCAACTACAGTACTTCTTTCAAGAGTGTCACTGTTTTCGTAGAAAAACAAAGTATATTTTTAATAACATAACGCTTAAAAGGATTAAGGTACGCAGATGATACAGGTGCTGTCAGCAGGTCCTCCAAGACTTTCTCTCTCAGCTGGAAACCTACTACACTGACTGGCGGATCTAGATCAATTCGTCTAAGAGCAGTGTGCGGTTGTTTTGGATCTCTCCAAGGAGACGCGAAACTCGATATGTTTCACGAGGAAATCCCTTGGGCTCCAACTCGATTGTCGACTTTCATGTGTGACTAACACCAGCTACTCCTCCGGAGAAGCTTCCTTACAACAGCGGCACAGAACGCTGATGTCAGGCCAGTTCTTACCTACGCCTTCTCCATCTGGATTGGTATTAGTAGGAATCAGCGACACAGAATCGAGAGGGTGCAGAGCCGAGCACTTCGAATGATCACTGAAGCTTCCCCTTGGACCCCACTTCAGAACCTGAGGAACAGACTTGTAATCGAGAAGGTACATATGTTTCCCACCAGACTCGCCTAGAAGTTCTTCAAGAAAGCGGAAACCCACCCTAATGAACTTGTTTGAGGCGCGGTTGATTACAATCCCAGCGAATCTCTTAGGTATCCCAGATATATGGCGACGACCGTTGACCCCCTTGACGGAGATAGTAAGTATGTGAACACTGGTCCCATGTAGCACAGTCTTGCAATTTAACGTAGGCACAACACTGAGCCACCGTCTTCTATTCTTAAAAGGCGTTGGCTAAGTGTTGGGCCTTCGTTAAATCGCAAGGTAGTGCTACCTAGGGTGGGTGTTAGACAGACCACCACCCCTTCTTTTTCAGATTGGCATCGAGATGGTGAAAATGGATTCTGCTCGGGCATTTGAATTTGGTCTCATTGAGTTTTAGTTACTCCCTGGTGCGTCGGCTGCCAGGTGGTGTTGTGGTTCCCGGTTATGTTGAGAGGAGCTTCGTTCCCTTTGCTTCTCTTCCCACTGGACTGGTGTTACGGTTCACAATTTAAAAGATGTATCACCCTCTCATTTCACTCAAGTGTTCTGTTTGTCTTTCCTATTGAGTTCACTTACTCAGATCTCATAGCTTCCTATTTCTAAGGGTAGTTTTAAACCTAGGGTCGCCGCCCCGGTGGCGCAGTGGTCTAAGCGATGGCCTCTGATCATTTGTCCGAACGGGGTCCCTGTTCGAATCCCGGTGAGGCATGGATGAGGTGTGTGTCTTACGGCACTGGTTCTCTCCCTTCCCTGGAACCAGTGACCCTAAATTAGGGACGGGCGACTGCTTATAGCCCACTGAGTTGCTCACGGTGGTCGTTAAACCTCCAATAAAAAAAAAAAAAAAAACCTAGGGTCAGACACTCCCTTCCTAAAACTTCTTCAAATAACGTATTGTATCGTATCAACAGGTTTTTGGGCCGTGGGTGGCATAGTGGTTAACATTCGTGACTGCCACGGAGAAGACCTAAGCTTTGATTCACTAGATATCCACCGTGCGTTGGACCCAGGGTAATTCACCCCCCCGGTAATAAATAAGGGCGTCCGTGCCAATTTCCTATTTGTAAGGGTTGTTTAAGACCTGAGGTCAGACACTCCCTTCCTAAAATCCTCTACATGTGATCTGATCTGATCAACAGGAATTTTTGTTTTTTCAGCTGAATTGTGTGTCTTCCATTACCGTTTTGGGCTACTAAAATTTATTGAGATTGGAGTATCAGAAGGTATCCGTTAAACGTTTATGTTCTACGTGTTTAGAAAAATAATATACCATACTTTGAGAACAACAATTGCGTTAACCAGAATCCCTGAAACATAGAAAGGATAGAGGAAGTATAAATGATTGCAGTAATATTTAATCTTTAAATATTGTCCGTAAAGGGAAAGCGTGAAAGCCTAGAATGATTTGCGCTACCATGTCAACCGAAATCAAAAACTCAAGTTGCTGAGGAATAGGGCTGCGTCAAAAAAAAAAAAAAAAAAAAAGAAAAAAAGAAAAAAAATGAAATCAGATGATACGGAAGGGTTTAAGTACAATGTTCCTTTGTACAGACGATAATTAAAACACTGCAAACGCAACGCTTCCCTGTGGCTTCTGTTGCGTTTCTAATCCTTTAAAATTGAATAAGTTGAAATTGAAATAAGTTAAAATTGGATTGTTTAAAACTAAAGTCCATGCAACTACACTATCTACCAACAAGTAATTGGACACCTGTGATAGCAAAGAAAAACGAAGTTTATTCACCTTCAATAGTTGGTGGAGCCTCCACGAGCGGCGATTACAGCTGCGACCCTCCGGGGCATACTCTCAACCAGGCGTTGTACGACGGCTACCGGTATTTTCTTCCACTCGGCTTGGAGAAGACAGGTCAGTTCCTTCACCGATTTCGGACGGTGGGGGCACCCCTTAAGTCGACGCTCCAACTCGTCCCAGAGGTGCTGCGCAGGCCAGTCCATTCGATTAAAGCCATTGTCACCATACCAAAATATGGTGGACCTCGCAACATGACAGGTGGCACTATCATCCTGAAAGTAACATGGGTCCACCCCGTAAAACTGCCACAACGTAGGAAGCGCATGGTCATCCAAAATGGTGCAGTAGGTCTCGGCGTTGAGTCGACCAGGAATTGCGACCAAGGGTCCCGTGCAATATCAGGAGAAACAACCCCATAGCATAATTCCACCGCCGCCGAACTTCACAGTTGGCACAATACATTCCTGCAGGAGACGTTCTGCAGGCAGACGCCAAACCCAGACCCTGCCATCCGAACGGTAGAGGGTGAACCTTGATTCGTCGCTCCAAAGAACCTGTTTCCACTGTTCAACGGTCCACTGTCGACGTTCTTTGCACCACGTTAGCCGAGCAGCGCTATTGGATTTGGTGATCAAAGGCTTGTGGGCGGCAGCGCGTCCATGATAACCGAGCAGATGGGCTTCCTTACGGATGGTATTCATCGAAAGAACACTCCCGGATGCCTGTTGAAACTCCTCGCGGATGTGGCCCATCGATTTGGTGCGGTTCTTCCAAATTTCTCTGGCCAGCACCCGTCGGTCTCTAACTCCCAGTTTTGTGGGTCTGCGGGGTCGGGGCACATTCCGACAGTCAGCTCTCATCTTCCGCTTGCCAATTACGTAGGCCACTGTCGATTTTGGGTACTTCAACTCGCTGGATATGTCACGTATGGATCGGCCATTTCTGTGATACCCGACGATTACACCTTTCTCAAAATCAGAGAGCTCCGAACTGCGTGGCATTTTGCATGCGACTGGTTGCGTTGTTGTTTCCCACACGATATTTAACGGCGCCCGCAGTGACGTGTATCAGGATTGCAGATATCGTCGATTGCAGGGGTGTCCAATTACTTTTTGGCAGATAGTGTATTTAAAATGCAAATTAAACAAATGGTAAATTACGAAATTACTTTATCTTTATATAACCTTTTCACAGTGATGACTGAAAAGTCTTACAGAACTCATTAAACTGGTCAGAAATATGCAGTCCCCAGGATTTTTGCAACTCAAAATTCCAAATATATTATGTCAAAAGAACCCCCGGTGTTTCATTTTATTGTGACGAAAAGAATATCTTGCCTCACAGTGACTGATATTTCTACATTTAGAGGACGTACTTGTTGGTGAAAAAATTGAAATGTGATGAGAACAGAATCATTATCATTACAAGAAGTCAAAGAAATGTGAAAAAGAACATATTTTGTCAAGAAAAGAAATGTTTTATATTGGAAAGTGGCGTAATGCTGTTCGTTTCAGACAGACACTCTTTTTCATCTACTTCACCTTTTTTTCTTTGTCTTTGGGGAAACTGGCTAGTGAAGGTTATAACATAATTTATTTCGATGTTGAAAGTAGATGTTAGGATTAATACGATTGGTGAATTTACGAAAGGAATCGACCGATTACAGGCCTCACAAAAGCGTAGCTCCGTTTCTCAAGCTTTATTTACAGAAGGTTATCATTTCCAACGCTTTCCAGTGTTCAAAAAATAAAATAAAATAAAGGGTTCTTGATGACTGTGCCTTTCTCAGCATATGTCTCCAAAACTCAACCACTAAAATCCACACTCACGCACTCTTCATGTTTTTTTTTGTTGTTGTTGCTGAAGGTTTAACGACCACCGTGAGCAGCTCAATGGGCTATGAGCAAGTCGCAAATCCTTAATTTAGGGCCACTGGTTTCAGGGAAGGGAGAAAGCTAGTGAGAGACGTAATAACACGTCTTACTTATCCTCACATGTCGTAGATGATAAGTAAGACGTGTTATCACTTCCCGGATTTCCATTTCCAGCATTATGTTTTGCTAAAAAAAGATCGAATTCAGCTATAACTTTCATCAACATCATGAAATGTCCATTGTTATCTGAACCAAAAAGTTTGTCACAAGATCTGAAAGGTAATCCCTGAGTGGGCTAACGTCTTTTTGACCACGATGACTCCATGAAGTACTTTCCGCCAATACTTAATTTCATCCTACACGGTTCAGTCTGGGCATTATTTATCCTCCCCCCCCCCTGTTGCTTCTGAGAGATCATGCAACTCTTATGATTAATGAAATCTTCATGTTCGTTTAATCGAATAGTGGCATTTTTCCAATTGTTAAAATCACTGTGAACAAACTGTGAGTCAGGAGTGGTTTCGGTTTGAAATGACTTACAAGTTCCACACTAAACCGAACCTGTGCTTTCAGAATGCACTATCGAATATCTAGTCCAAACTTCCTCCTTTGATGATTTTCAATAAAATTACGCGTCTGTGAGGCATCTGATCGTTTTATATCCAGACTGACAATTTTATTTCTTAAAATCTCCTTTCTCATTCTGGTGAAATTCGTGTACGGCTGCACTGTCTCTTGTAGGGTCATTTATTAACTACTAATACCCAGGATCATTTGTGAGAGGTCCCACATTTTGTGGAACTGAGGTTTCACTCCGTGCTTCCTCATTGTTATCTCTTGGCTCAATACCTGCATTTTGATAACTTTCCTGAAATTTTCGGAGCACATTTTCAAACGAAAACTGACAAGATGGTGATTCTTATGGACACGGTACATGAAGATTGCTTGAAGATGGAACATTTGACAAACTCTGGGTTTGAAAAAAAAAGCGGTCTATTTTACTGCGTTTGGTACTGACAATTTTCCTGCGTTAATTAGCACTCAACCGTTTACGTCCTTCGCTTATTCTTCCAACTAAAAAACCCGACAAACGCTCGCCAATTTCAACATCAAACGAAGCAGTAATAACTTCTCAGAAACTTCTATCTTTATACACCGATCTTAAAACGATTCTTTCATCGCACATGCAAACAATTCAAAATGAAAATTTCCACAATTTCCTGTAGTTTCCCTCTTTACCATGAAATGTCCCCACGCCACCAGTTTACCTGACAGTTTTGAACGACAACCATCAAAATGCAGAAACCACACTACTACCTCAGTCTTATAGTACTACTGAACAATTTCTCGAAGATCTATAGTTGTGATCATGTATCCAGTTAAAGGTATAAATTTCCAAACTTCGTTAAAACCTATGTCAACAGCTGCCACATTTTTCAAAAATTGTTTCAATGTATGAATTTTAACTGGGTGGAATGAAGTGTATAAAATAAACTAAAGTTCAGTTAAACAATAACGAAGATTTTATACACTGCTGGCCACCCAAAATGCAACACCAAGAAGGACACGAGATAGCAAAGCCAGATTTACTGGACACATAACAACCGATACAAGGATGAAACGATTGAGCTTACAGGCCCGAGCTACTTGCGAAACACGCAGGCATCAACAGTTCGTGTTGCCCCCATGGCTGGCAATAACGGCCGATACACGCCGCGGCATCAAACGAAAGAGGCTTTGGATGTGGGCTTGGGGTATGTCTGTCCAGGCTGCTTCCACACGTTGCCACAGTTCATCAGGCGTAACCGCGGGTGATGTTTGCAAGGCCACGTTTTTGCCGATCAGCGACCAGACGTGTTCGATGGGCGACATATTGGAAAAATAGGCGGGCCACGACAGCAGTAACACCTGGTGGTCCGTGAAGAATTGTTGCACGATGCGTGCCACGTGCGGGCACGCATTGTCCTGTTGAAACGTCGCCGCTGGCAGGTCCTGCAGGTAAGGGAGGACTAAAGGCTCCAAAACCTCGAAAATGTAGCGGTGGCTGTTGAGTGCACCCCAAACCATAACGCCAGGCGACGGACCGGTTTGGCGATGCATAATGCAAGCGTCATTCAGTCTCTCGCCGCGGTGCCGTCATACGCGATTCCGACCATCGTGGTGTAGCAGGCAGAAGTGGGATTCGTCGGTGAAGACAATGTCGTGCCATTCCGTTGTCCAGGTGCGGCGTTCAACGGCCCACTGCCGCCGCACTCGCCGGCGGTGTAACGTCAGTGTAATCGGAGCAATAGGCGCCGTGCGACAAGTCCCCGCTCCTGCAGACGACGTCGAACGGTACGTGTTGACACAGGTTGTTGCGCAACACACCCTGTTTCCTACGGTAACGTTCGTGATGTGGCGTTGCGAGCCGTCAATGCCCGCCGCACAACATGCCGGTTTTCTAGTTCGGTGGTGTGCCGCGGCTGCGGCAATTACTCGCGTCGGTCCATTGTCCCTCTTGTACTCACTGAATCCATACTCGCCTCACTGTGGCTGGATGTCGTCCCACACGGGTGCCGATGTCTCGGTACGATAAACCGCTGTCGCGATAAGTCACTATTCGTCCTCTGTCGAACTCCGAAACGTGCTGGAATGACTGCCGTATTCTTCGACGAGGTATCAGGAAGCTTCCCACGCACAGATCCGGCAGCACAACACACTTCCACTACTTACACACCGCCTTCTGTGCACCCTTCTTATAGTGCTTCTCGGTGGTGTGCCGGATTGATATGCATATGCCCTGGAATGCTAATCGTTTGCATGTCCTCTCGCGGGCGACGCATGCTGCGAATTTCAGGCCAATCGGATGCTTTCTTCTTGGTGTTGCATTTTGGGTGGCCAGCAGTGTATTTTCCGCCTCATGATTTAAACTGGGTTTAGTTTCATTAAGAGGATAGTAGGAACATAGGAACGGAGTTTAAAATTAAATGTTAGTTATCACAAATGGAAAGGTCAAATACTGTTTTAATGGCCTCTTTGAAACTTTTGGTTCGCATTAAATGTATTACACTTGGATTTAGGTTTGATCACTGATGTGCATAGCATATATCAATGTAAAATTAGGGTTCTAGAAACATTTAAAAAGTATCTGTCAGTTAAGGTACAGGGTGTCTCACTAGATACTTTACCCTAGTTTTTATTCATAACTTCGTGAATAATTACAGAAACTGAACGATGTTTTGAAAGAACATACCTTCATCTACGAAAAATAGAACCCTATCATAAGAGGAGTTGAAAGTGTCCGCCCTGGGCATCGAGACAGGTCTGAACACGAGATTCCGTATTTCGGAAAGTTCGCGCCAGTTGCCCTGTCGTAATCACTGTCACTGCCTCGCAGTGTTTTTCACTGCCTGTTGGTGATCTTGTGGTGACCTTGGATTGTCATTCCGTGGGGTTAGTTCAGTTGTTTGTTTGCCGTGAGGCTGATCATATGCGTTAACGATGTCCTCCAGGTTAACCATGTCCGAGCGTGTTTCTTGTCCGTATTTCTTTGGAGAGTAATTCGGTGAAGAAGTGTCAGTGGGAATTTCGTAGGAAATTCGGGTGTTGGGCAGCACCTAGTAAACCGTGAATTCTGCAACTAGTTAAGAAGCTGGAGAACCAATGAAACATTACATGATTTGCATGTAAGAGGTCGTCCTGAAATGTCAGAAACAGTATTGCAGGATGTGCAGCAAAGACTTCTTGCTTCGCCACGAAAATACATATTTGCGCAGTTTTGCACAGGAAACCGGTAGGTCAAAGATCAAGTGTTATAGAGCAGCGAAGAAAACTGCAATTTATCCTTACCACTTTGGCTTTCTGTTGATGAACTGAAAGCGCCAAAGCAATTGAAAAGAATAACGTTCTAGCCCGGTTAGGTATTTTAAATAGATCCCTACCTCTTTATCCTACGTGTATAACTACTCCTTAAAACTTGAAAAATGTCGACATGTGAGAAAAAAAACTACGAAGAAAAGCAGATATTTCCCATTCAATAAAGTGAGACACGCAAAATTTTGAGTCCTGAAATGCTGGAAAGCCATGTATGAATGTGACTAGAAAAAATAATAAAAGCCTGAGGAATGGGTTATTTTCAAATATTAAATCACGCCACGAATATACAATAGGTCTAAATTAAATTAAATTAAACGGGTGTCGATGATCCATATTTCCTAGTACTACTTGTCCTCTCAAACAGAATCAAGTTGCATTTTTGTGTCTATCATTGCCTTGAAAAAGCCTCCCAGTGGAGTGCGAAAGCTTGGCGAATATTTGTGCTGACTACAATACGAAAATAAACGGATTTCATACGCTATATGCGTTTCGTAATTATCAAGTTACCGATTAGCCTAGTAATTATTGTGCCAGCAACTGGGCTTATCGAAGAATCTTTTAAAAGAAAATTTTTCTAATTATTCTTTTTTTACGCTTTCCAACCGTAGGTTGAAGAAGCGTATATGCTCCAGCTTTTTTCCGTCCGTCTGTCCGTCCGTCTGACGACCCGATAACTCACGTAAAAATGGTTCGATTTCGATGAAATTTTAGTATGTTGTAGATGACCACCAGGGGACGAACCCTATTGAAAATGCGTGAAGTGGGGTCAAAGGTCATGCCATTAGAGCGGGATCCATTCAATTGCCCTTATACGTCATAACTTGCGTAAATGAGGTTCGATTTCGATGAAATTTTAGTATGTGGTAGGGGACAACCTGGAGAGGAACCCTATTGAAAATGGGACAAATGGAGTCAAAGGTCAGGTCATAGGATCGGGGTCCATTCCATCGCCCTTATCTTACTCTATTAAGGTGGACGTCAAGTAATTTTGCTTCCTATATTTCCAATGGAAAACCTTTTGTACATATTTCTTTCACAATTAGTGTGTTCCCAAGGATGGAAATTTTAACATCGATTAAAATAACTTCATACTATAACTTGGAATACTTAACATTTTCTAAAACATAACCATAATTATATTAAAAAAACAATAACGTTTCCTTTGGTGGTGTTGAAACCAGAAAAAAAAAATGGCGCGACCTGTACTTTGATGACGTAAGTGGACAAATAAATGTTGGATTGCATAATTACGGTTATGGTTTAGAAAATATTAAGGTTATGGTTAAGAAAATATTAAGTATTCCAATTTATGAAATGAAGCTATTTTAATCGATGTTCAAATTTTCATTCTTGGGAACGCATTAATTGTGAAGAAAATGTGTACAGAAGTTTTTCCGTTGGAAGTATAGGAAGCAAAATTACTTGACGTCCTCCTTAAAGTAGCAATTATTGTATGCATGTATGTACATTTTATTTTGAAAACGGCTCTAAGAATTTTGATGAAAGTCGTTAACCTACCGTTTCCTGGTACTAGAAATCGATTTAGCTTGATCTCGACTTTAGGAGAATTCGTTTAGTGGGTTAAATAACCACCCCGAAGTATAACGTTTTTACTGTCATGGCGTCGTTCCATTAATGTTTCCAATGCTTAGAAATCTTATGACGTCACAATCTCGCGTTTGAGAATGTTGGCGCGCGGTCACGCCATCTGTCTCATTACGTCACGCGTTGTGTGTGGATCCTATTAAAGTTTTATGCCGTCATACTCTTGCGAGCAGATGGTCGCGATTCATATCTGCTTCATTACGTCACGCGTTGTGTGCGTATGTCCGTCCGCACGATAACTCGCGTAACAATCGTTGGATTTCGATGAAATTTTAGTATGTGGGAGGGTATCACCTGGGAAGGAACCTTATTTAAAGTGAACGAAATGGGGTGAAAGGTCAGTACATAGGAGCGGGATCCATTCCACTGCTTTTATGCGTCATAACTAATGTAAAAAAGGTTCGATTTCGATGAAATTTTAGTATGTAGTAGGGGACCACCTGGCCACAAAATCTATTGAAAATGGGGAAAATTGGGTCAAAGGTCAGAACGTAGGAGCGGAATCACTTCCATCGCCACTATGCGTTATAACTTACGTAAAAATGCATCGATTTGGATGAAATGTTAGTATGTTGTAGGGGCCTGCCTGGGGACAAATTCCATTGAAAATGGGCGAAATGGGATCAAACGTTAGGACACAGGAGCGGGATCGTGACTTAATTACAAAAATTATGGTTGGCTTATCTGACAGACTTAATTGCAAAAATTATTGTTGGCTTATCTGTGCTGACCTGAAGGTAGTGTCTCTGCTTACGGGCCTTCAGAAAGGATACACAAAGCACTGCTGTTTTCTTTGTCACTGGGATAACCGAGCTACATGTCTGAACTACATCGATAGAGACTGGCCTCCTAGGACGTCTTTGACAACTGAACAAATAAATGTTCAGAACCCACCACTGACAGATCCTCAGTAAACTCGGTCTTGTAATGCAATTGGTTAAAGCCATGGGCAAAACTAAACCAGCGTTCAAGTACTTGCATGATAAATTTCCTCTACTGAGCGAAGCAAAAATAAAAGAGGAAATTTTTGTGGGTCCGCAGATCAGACAGCTCTTTCAAGATTCGCAGTTTGAGGACATGCTTCGGTGTGATGAAAGAGAAGTGTGGGATGCCTTTTGTTAAGTATCAACAAACTTCCTGTGGAATTCCAGGGCTGAAAATTACGAAAATCTCATTACCGACCTGCTTTCTCTGTATCAAAAATTTGGCTGTAATATGTCTTTAAAACTCCATTTCCTGGATTCTCACCCGGATTTCTTCCCGGATAACTGTGGAAAATTTAGCGATGAGCATGGTGAACGGTTTCATTAAGATATGGCCGTAATGGAGCAACGATACCAGGAAAAGTGGTCCACTTTGATGCTCGCAGACTACGTTTGGACACTCTTCAGAGATGCCCCTCTGGTGGAATACAACCGAAAGGCAAGGAGAAGTAAAACGTCATGAACTGGTAACTGCTTTCTATTTGTGCATGAAAAACTCATGTAAATATCTCAAAACTACATTTAACACAAATGTAAAAAAAAAATTACACTATCTATTTTTAATTGTACTATAAAATATTACACTTACTGTTTCGGATTGTATTTACTTCAAAAGAAGTGTAATGTAACGCATGCAATATATAAAGACGTACATAAACACTGGTTGCAATTGCTAAGGAACACTTGCATGCTATTTCAATGGGAGAGATTTGGTATAAAGGTCCTAAAAACTGATTCAGAATAATAAATTTCCTCATATATACAT
The DNA here is from genome assembly GCA_039090855.1 of Macrothele yani. NCBI lineage: Eukaryota > Metazoa > Arthropoda > Arachnida > Araneae > Macrothelidae > Macrothele > Macrothele yani. The sequence continues at coordinate 28,683,191 of CM077032.1, read as the reverse complement.
ATTTTGATTATGATTTTTTATTTTGTTAAGTGTTTGAAGCTCTTTAATTAGCAGCATAAACAAATATTTATCAGGGAAGCGCATCGAGAGTTGCAGGGAGTTATATGCTTCTCTCCCATTAAAATAGCATGCACGTGTTCCTGATCAATGGCCAGCCAGTGTACCTGTATATTATTCAACTTTTTTTATGGTCATATTCTGTTTCAGCACAAGAATTCATTAAGAAATGGCTATTTTTATCTTGGAAGCATGAACTTCATCAAAACTTGTTTACAATTATTGTACTATAATATATAAATACAATGAAATGTATGATGTAAATATAATGAAATATAATATGTACATTACTGCGAAACACTTAAAATTCAATAACGGAAAAGGAAAATTTAAATCATAGTTATAATACCGAATTTTTATGTGTATTATATTGTTTTTTGGTGTCAAAATTGGCTTGATTTTCATGTTGCTCTGACGAATCCATCTCTGGCTTTAGGCCTTATTACACAAAAGGAGGCTTCAGACATTAGTTTTACATATCGTTCAACGGCCTGCGTGTGACATGGGTAGAAAAGGAAATCAATAGCAGGAATTTCCTTCATTTCAATGAACTCTGCTAACTCAGTATCCGAGATTGCATCAAGAATAGGCGGACAAGTGATGTCACAACCTGGCCAAAATATGAGATCGGTATAATCTTGGGCTTCAAATTTCATAGTAGGAATTTTGATGATTCTAACTGCATTTGCACTTTGACCCCTTTTCGCCCTAGTTTACGAAATGCATCTGTATCCTAATTCTCTGATGTGACGATGATCGTCTGCTATCATCGCAAGCAGTAAATTTTCTGGATGACAAAAGTAAGCATTTCTTTGTATTACTGGGTCAACTATTTCCTTGAGACTAGAACTGAGGTATCTTGGAGATTCTGCTAACCTATGAACATGACAAGCCCCATTTGGATATTTTTTTATATAGAACCATGATGGTGCATAAAATCTGACAATAAATTCAGTTATAAGCTTTAATTCAGGGGATGGATCCTGACTTCCTACATAAACTCTTAGTATTGCGTTGACTGTTGTTAGACACCTTGAATGGGACAAATTTCCTGGATGTCTGTTGGCAAGGGCCTCTGAGCAAGAACCCGATGAAAATGCTTGGCAAATTTTATACAGGTAGTTTTGATCTGTACTCAGAATAACATCAACGTCAGGCAAAATGCATGGTATAGGCATAAAATTTGCAACGGATTACTTTTCACAATTTACTAATTGCTTCCCTATTGGACCACTATGATCTCGAGGTCCTGATGTTGCTCGATCATCATGTCGAAATAGGTGTCGAAGAGGCAGTTCGTTGCTGTGTAATTGACACACAAACCATTGTAGGGGACGATTTAACTCATTTTCTGAACATCTGATCACACCATTCGTATATCCTGTGTTGATGTTAGTTCGATCCCAGCCAATAGCTTTTACGTCATTTAGGATGAGGTCTGTAGACGCAAAGTAATCAATTACAGACGTAGCTATACTTTTACCGGTACCAGAAGATGGTGTTGTATGACCTAAATATGAAGACCCAGGTTCGGCTGATAAAGCATAATGTTCTTCATTTTTTACGCTTTCCAACTGTAGGTTGAAGAAGCGCATATGATCCAGATTTGTCCGTCCGTCCGCCCGTCCGCACGATAACTGGTGTAAAAATGGTTCGATTTCGATGAAATTTTAGTATGTGGTAGGGGACCACCATGGGACGAACCCTATTGAAAATGGGACAAATGGGGTCAAAGGTCACGACGTAGAAGCGGGATCCTTCCATTACCCTTATGCGTCATAACTTGCGTAAATATTTTACGATTTCAATGAACGTTTACTATGTGGTAGGGGACCACCTGGGAACAAACCCTATTAAAAATGGGACAGATGGGGTCAAAGGTCACGACGTAAGAGCGGGATCATTACATTGACCTTATGCGTCATTACTTGCGTAAATATGGTTCGATTTCAATTAAATTTTAGTATGTAGTAGGGGACCGCCTGGGGACGAATCTTATTCAAAATGGGTGAAGTGGGGTCAAAGGTTACGACATAAGAGCGGGATGCATTCCAATGCTTTTATGCGTCATAACTTGCGTAAAAATGGTTCGATTCCGATGAAATTTCAGTATGTGGTAGGGGACCACCTGGGGACAAGCCTTATTGAATGTGGACGAAATGGGGTCAAAGGTCAGGACATAGGAATGCGATCCATTCCGTCGCTCTTAACCCATATTATTAAGGTGGACGTCAAGTAATTTTGCTTACTATACTTCCAATGGAAAAACTTTTGTACACATTTCCTTCACAATTAATGTGTTCTCAAGGATGAAAATTTAAACATCGATTAAAATAACTTTATTACAACTTGGAATACTTAATATTTTCTAAAACATAACCATAATTACATTAAAAATCAATAACTTTTCCTTTGGTGGTGTTGAAACCAGAAAAAGGATGGCGCGTGTACTTTGATGATGTCAGTAGGCAAACAAATGGTGGATTGCATAATTATGGTTATATTTTAGAAAATATTAAGTTTTCAAGTTATAAAATAAAGCTATTTTAATCGATGTTCAAATTTTCATACTTGTGAATGCATAAATTGTCCAGAAAAAGATGGCGCGACCTGTATTTTCATGACGTCAGTAGACAAACAAATGTTGGATTGCATAATTATGGTTATGTTTTAGAATATATTAAGTATTGCAAGTTATAAAAGGAAGCTATTTTAATCGATGTTCAAATTTTCATCTTTGTGAATGCATAAATTGTCCAGAAAAAAGATGGCGCGACCTGTATTTTCATGACGTCAGTAGACAAACAAATGTTGGATTGCATAATTATGGTTATGTTTTAGAATATATTAAGTATTGCAAGTTATGAAAGGAAGCTATTTTAATCGATGTTCAAATTTTCATCTTTGTGAATGTATAAATTGTCCAGAAAAAGATGGCGCGACCTGTATTTTCATGACGTCAGTAGACAAACAAATGTTGGATTGCATAATTATGGTTATGTTTTAGAAAATATTAAGTATTGCAAGTTATAAAAGGAAGCTATTTTAATCGATGTTCAAATTTTCATCTTTGTGAATGCATAAATTGTCCAGAAAAAAGATGGCGCGACCTGTATTTTCATGATGTCAGCAGACAAAAAAATGTTGGATTGCATAATTATGGTTATGTTTTAGAAAATATTAAGTGTTCCAAGTTATAAAATGAAGATGTGTTAATCGATGTTCAAATTTTCATCCTTGGGAACGCATCAATTGGGAAGAAAATGTGTACAGAATTTTTTCCATTCGAAGTACAGGAAGCAAAATTACTTGACGTTCACCTTAAAGGAGCAATTCTTGTATGTATGTAAATTTTCTTTTGAAAACGGCTCTGATAATTTTAATGAAAGTCGTTAATCTACCGTTTTCTGGTACTAGAAATCGATTTAGCTTGATCTCGACTTTAAGAAAATTTGTTTAGTGGGTTAAATAACCACCCCGAATCACCAAGCTGTAGTGTGGTGTCATGGCGTCGCCCCTTTAGATGTTGGCGCGCCGTCATGCCATCTATCTCATTACGTCGCGCGTTGTTTGTGGATCCTATTAAAGTTTTATGACGTCACACCTTGCTAGCAGATGGTCGCGATTCCCATCTGCCTCATTACGTCACGCGTTGTGAGCGTATGTTCGTCCGCACGATAACTTGCGTAAAAATCGTTCGATTTCGATGAAATTTTAGTATGTGGTAGGAGAACACCTGGGAAGGAACCCTATTGAAAGTGAATGAAATGGGGTCAAAGGTCAGGATATAAGAGCGGGATCCATTCCACTGCTCTTATGCGTCATAACTAACGTGAAAAAGGTTCGATTTCGATTAAATTGTAGTATGTGGTAGGAGACCACCTGGGGACAAACCCTATTGAAAATGGCGAAATGGGGGTCAAAGGTCGGACATAGGAGCGGAATCACTTCCATCGCCATTATGAGTCATCACTTACGTAAACATTTTTCGATTTGGATGAAATGTTGGTATGTTGTACGGACCTTCCTGGGGACGAATCCTATTGAAAATGGGCGAAATGGGGTGAAAGGTTAGGACACAGGAGCGGGATCTATTCCATAACGCCTATGCATCATAAAATTGCTTCGATTGCGACAAAACGTTATCATGTTATTTCGGCGATATACTGAACCAGTTCTGTTGAATATCATCCAAATGGATCAAAGGTCAGGGCACAGGGGTGCGATTATTCCACAGCCATTTTCCTCATAATTTGAGTAATAGCTTGAGTAGCCTAATGATTTCTAGTATATTGGAAAGCGTATCATAATCAATGCATTGCATGATTTTACTAACTTGTTGCTTTTCCTATGATATTTTCCCGCAAGCTTTTCTTGATAAAGAGTTTTGTGCTTCCTCCAACCAAAGTACAGTCCACTTACAGCATGATCTTGACCAGGATCACTAGATTTAAAATTATCATTGTGTTACGGTTACGTTGCCGAGCTCTTCGTACTTTATTTTTGTCAATTACCAGCGTTTTGTCTGTCGCAGTAATAATTTTAGTCCTCTAAAACCGCCGATGCCACTGCCGCCGCTGCTCTATACGATATTTGATATTGGTCACAAATACAGGCTACTGTGGGAATTGTCACGTAATTTCTTTTACAAGATGAACAGGATGTCTCATGTGGGCCAAAATTCTGGCTTTTTTCATACACTGCGCGTACTTTTAACGTTGTAAGAATATCGCATTCTTCTTTTGAAATCTCATTAGCTGAGGCCATTGCATGTTTTGATTTTTCCTCCCACAATGTACGTTTTTCTATTCTTGCATATTTCTTTGCTATATTTTCTATAATCATCTTCCTGCATGTCCGCTTATCCATCAAGAAACTTCTCTCTTTAGCGGCAACTTTTCGCCCCTTTTCACACTTGCATTTATGAAAATCCAGACATTTGCAGGATCCAATATCATATAACTTTTTGTGTGCATCTTCTTCAAAATCATGGACTTTGAGTTAATAACTATTGTTTCTTTTGATTTTTGGGTAACGAACAAACTTAAGGTGCTTGTCGTGGTATGCTCGAATCAGTTGTAAAACACGATCATGAGAAACAGTTGAAATTGCTGCTCGCATCCAGATGTTTTGGATTTTTTTGGCAACTATCTGACTGATGTCGAAAACACTCGGATCTTTACCAGATGATGTATGTTTTAGGTCATGTTGAACAAATAAATAACACTTTATAACGTCTTCGTACGTAGGTAGCACACAATGACGTAAATCCTATGGTGCACCAAAAATAGGACATGAATTTGCACTTCTAGTACTTACTTTACTTAAGCTCATTGTTGTCGCACAATTTGAGAAGACTTTTAGCGCATACAGCAAACACTGTGCTGCAAAAATAACGTCGTTTGAAATCCTGTCCTCCCTCTGAGAGAGCTAACTTTCGACTGCTGACTTCCTTAGTATGGCGAAATTCACAGCTTCTAGGAGGGCGATTGTAGTGCCATCTGTGGGGCGAATTCGGACACAAAACATCAATCTATAAAGTATTTTTTCGGAAAAGCATTTTCATTTCAAATTTGTGAAGTTTAATTTTTAAATTAAAATTACATTCACTTGCAGTGTTAAAACGTTAAATTTTGAAACTTTATGGACAGGTAGAAGCCTGAAGGTAATGGAATATTCTTTTAAAAATTTATACACTAACTAAGGATCAGATAGAGCAACTTTTGCTCACTATTGCATTAACGATTTCGCAAACAAAACAATTTCGCCCCACCCTAGTGTGCATATCGCCCATCACACTCATCTGAAAATGAGGTAATTCAAGAAACATAAAAAGCTTCATAGCATTTGATGAGTATGCCTCACCTCATGATTTATTTCAAACATTATTTTCTCTTCTTTTATTCCTTTTCATTTTTTTGTTAACTCAAAAAGACATTTCCTCTCTCTAAAAAAATGCAGTGTATTTTTAGTATCAGGGTTATTCAACTGCACCCCTAATTTATGCTTTCCCGAAAAGTTGTGATCTATTTTTCTTACCTTGGATTGTTCTACAACGCCAATCAAATTAAAACTACATGTGACATGCTTTACATATTACAAAACAAATTGCCTGATATCCGGTTAAAAAAAAAGTAATATTACTTCAATAAATAAAGGGACAAGCTTCAATTTTCTTAATTCTGTTATTCTTCTGTTCACTGAAGGATTACAGAATTAAGAAAATTAAAAGTTTCTAAACCTCACTCCATTTGCAATCCTAATTATTTATGTTTCATCAATCTTCTTACACTTATTGTGATTAAACTGGTAAAGTTAATCTTTTCTCTTAGTTCAAAAACATCTCCGTTATATTTCTTATATCTTTATGAACTAGAGAACTAAGTGATTGCTTTTCAAAAGCATTTATAAATGAGTTTATGCTTAGTAAACCTGCTCAATGATTTTCTAAATAGCCGTGGATTTCTGTCCTGAGGTAGTGTAATCATTTGCTTTTTAACTGAAGGCTACAATGAAAGGTTTAATATATTATTATCTTTATTAAGATATATCCTTTAATCTTTCCTGCGAGTAAAACACTCTCATAAAAACGGGGGGCAGCAAGTCCCTGTCGAACTTTACTTCAAGTTGAACTGGGGTGGCCGAAATTCAATTTCGTTTGTAACACCTCTTGAATAACCCAATCTAGGATAAACTACGTACGGTACCGCATACATAACTGCATATTGTTTCCTAAAATCTATTCAAAAAACAGATTGTGACTTTTGTGCTGAATTAATATTGGTTAGGAGCAAGATCTTAATAAGAAAGTATGTTCGACTTTTAAATAATTATATTATTTGAGTTCAGAACGGCGTGAGCCAGGTCAGTTTCTATCTCCTTTCATTAATTTGTAGTACGAAAGGAGCCAAATTAATTTATTAATATTTTATGTATTTATCATAAAACTGAAGTAAACTTAGAATTTAAAGAGCCTTTATTTCTCTTATATCCTTCTTAATTACTATTGCATCACCATCAATTAGAATAGCATTTTACACAATCCTTCAGCTGTACTGTCAGTGGTTTCGGGCATATGTTCCCAAACGACCGGATATCTTTCACTGCACATTTTTCACTTATCGATACATAAATGCACAAAACACGCGTATGTGGGCAGCGTCAAATCCTCACGCATTTACCGAGAAACCACTTCACGCACCGCACACATAATTGGATTGTGGTGCGTGTTGTCACGTCGGCGAATCATTGGGCCCATCTTCTTTCAGGGTTACGGTCACAACAGCCATCTAGATAGAAATGTTTCAGGCATTCGCTTACCAAATGCACCCTGAAGAGCTAACTACTGGATATTTTCTACAAAATGGGGCAACGCGCCATAGCCTCACATGTGAGTATGGTTCAAATTGAGTCGTTCTTTGGAGATAATGTGATTTCTAAAGGAATGTGGCCACCTCGATCTCCTAACCTAATACTCCCTGATTTCCTACTCTGTGGGTATCTCAAATCAGTGGTGTTTTAAAACAAGCCGACAAACCATGAGGAATTGAAGAACAACACGTGCGAGGCAGTGGCAGTGATTATGCCGGAGCAACTGTCGCGAGCATCACGAAATATGGAGTCTCGTGTTCAAGCCTGTCTCGATGCCGTAGGCGGGCACTTTCAACATGTCTTATGATATGGTTCTTTGAAAGAAAAGAATGCTATTGCAATTTCTGAAATTAGGAATCGCTGCTGGTTAGTAGCATAAATGAATTTAAAACCAATGATTGGATTTCATAGTACAAAACTAAATCAATGATGGGATTTCATAGTACAAACAGTTTTAATTTTCTTCAGAATTTTCAGAATCACTGAATTTAAATGGATGTGACAAATTATGCAGCTTGCCATAGCAGACGTGGTGTGTTACAATTCAGTCTCTTTACAAGGAAGCTCGACCTGATCACTGCCATAGCATTCAGTGAATCGCTACTCAGTTTGTTTCTCCTTTTTGACTTGTCATAGCTCACAACTGAAAAAATGTGTTTTAGTTTCAGGTAACGTAAATAATAGCACTCAAATCATGCCTAAGTTTGGAAATTTTATCTTATCATTGAAGCTCTTAGCTGTAATAATTTCGAAATAAAATTCTTCAAAGTTTCCCTACATTTGAGGGCCACCTTTCCCACATGCGGATTTGAATGAACGTATCAAGCGCGGCGGCTCGTCAAATATTGATATCGCTTATTGTGAACCAAGCAGCTTTTCGCATTTATAATTTAATATATATATATATTTTCTTACAATTTAGTGCACATTGTTTTTTGAAAATTATCTGAAAGTTTTCAGCACATAACTTAAACACTTTATTTTAGATAGATTCTTAATGAATTCATCTATGAACAAATGAGTGCTTTAATTTAAGAAGTTACTTTTTCTGTTTAGAATAGTACTTTCTGTGATGAAATGAACTTAGGCTAATATGATAGCTCGTGTCCTAGGATATACTGTCAAAGCTGATGCAAAAGAGAAGTAACATTTTTCTCTCTATTGCAAAATATACTGTAATTATCACGGAGCTTTGCGCCATAAATGTTAATTCCGCAGGTTCTGGCTGCGCCGTCACAGATGTGCATTATCTTTATCGCAGCAAGTAGTGTAAATAGGAACTCAAACTAGAGAACCAGTTTTTGGGGTAGAACTTCCGTATTCAGCCCCTCAATTCGTTCAAGCACACACTTTCGGAGTGCGACTTGTATCATTCCGCGGTGTTTGTCACAGCATTTTTTTAGGTTCGAGATCGTGGGTTTCAGGGTATATACCATGAAATGTTAACTTTGAGATAAGTTATATTGTGAGCTGTGTGACACAGCTGAAGATATACTCAAGAAACGCACATAGCCTACTAAATCCGTTTATTTCTTATGGTATAATAATCACAGAGATTATTACACCATAAGAAATAAACGGATTTAATACGCTATGTGCGTTTCTTTAGTATTAATATTGTGGTGTATAAAAATAACGTTGCTGAAGATATAACTATGGAACTGACAGTACAAACGCTTTCGCAATAAAACCATGCGATCCAATGCAATGAGAAACGCCATAGGCCAACGCTATGTCTCCTTCGTAACACATGCACGAGTACAGAGTGAACCCAAGTGCCAATCAAAATCTATCCGATCCAATGCAACAAAAAAAGCCATTGGCCAACACTATGTCTCCTTCGGAAGACATTCCCAGTTGCAAAGTGAACCCAACTGCCAATTAAAACCATCCGATACGATGCAACGAAAAACGCCATTGGACAATGCTATGTCCCCTTCGAAACACATGCACTGTTACAAATTGACCCCAACTGCCAATTGAAAAGCTCCCAAACAAGTGAAAAAAAATCTCCCTTCGGAGAAGGTTGTTATTATTCTACTCACAAGCACGAATGCGTTCTTAAGTCTTCGTTGGTGAACTAACTATATGGTGTAATGGCCACAAAGATTAATGATAGAAAACGTAAACAAACCTGCCGTCAATATCACGGCATCCGAGAAAAAATATTTTATAAAAATAAAAGTACTCGTATAATTCCTTTAGCAATATTGTAATAATTTGCTTTCTGTGATGATCAGATTTTAGTACTTAACTTACTTCCCGCAGGTATAAATTTGATTGAGGTAGGTCTTTGGAATTGCAATGGACATCAGTGTTATCTTTAGATTTTCCATCAGAAATCTATGCCTATTGCCACGAAAAAATTATTGATATCGGGAAAGTGGTCGTTACACATCACAAGAAGTTACCCTTGAATATGTTAAGAGGGGAATATCATTAACACTAAAAAGCCAATTTCATGTATAGTTGACCTTGTAAACCTTGAGCAACTCTACACATGGTTCGAAATCCGTTTTATTTTTCTACTACGGCACTAAACCGAGTACTCCCGCGTGAGACAATGGGTGTAGGCAGCAATAGGAGATGTGTATTCTTCTGTTAAGAAAGATTGATCCTTGTTGGTTATTTAACAAACAGTCATGAACTTTTGAACTTGTTCATGTTTGGCAAAAGATTTCGGACATTTTCAGAGAACTTGCGCAAAGCACGAATGACATACGTTACGTGTATCATCTCCGGAAAGCTCTAGGAAAGATCTTCTGTGGGTGTTTTCATTGTATGCAGCTGTATCCTTAAGAAACTTTGCATTTTCTTTCTTCACAACAAATACTTAGATTCATTAAATGATCTGACAACTGTGTCTGACAACTACATTTGATGTGGAAATCCGTTTTCAACCTAGTAAAAACAAAAGTTTGGAAAGTAATGTTTAATTTGTAACATCCGAACTGTAATATTTCCCCACTTTCTTGCTTCTTCAATTTACAAAATTCATCAATGTTCACCTAATTCTATCCTTTTTTCACACATCGGCGTAAACATCTGAAAGTTTATTCACAAAATTCTGGAAGAAATTTTTCTCAGGTTCGATTCATCAGATCAGCGTTCTTATCATTGATAAAAGCTTTCTTAACGCCTGATTGTTCACTTCATGTCGATGAATATCAGCACAATCAGTGCCTTACTATAGCTTTAATATTCTGTAGGCTGGAATACAAGGATGGAACTCGTTCTGCTAGAAGTGTTTGTCTAACTGTCGCACGGAAAGAAGCGACGAAGGGCTTATTCTTAGACAAAAGCTGGATTACTGGGAACGATAAACTGCGTTTACAATTTTCTCAAAAGGCTGGCAAAACAATACTTTGCCATCAGGAGACATTCGTTATCAAAAAATTTGTTCTCGTTGCTGGAGCGCGATCCCGCGCATTTCGAGTTTATAAAGATGCTGGGATACGATTCGGGGGTGGGGGTGGATTAAGCAAATCTTAAAAAGCTATCTGAAAAACTCAATGCTATAAAATGTTTCTAACAATAGAGTAAAAGCGCTACTTTTTCATAAAGCTTATTGACACGAAGTAAAAAGATATTCATTTATTTTCATATTACTGTATAAGCAAATTGGGTTATTGATGCATCTCCCAAAAAAATTTGAGAATCCACAAATTAGTTTTACACTTTGAAAAATAAAATTCTCGGGAAATGGGCTATCTTGAGCGGCATTTTATGACATATTTTCATCTATTTCAACATGGAAAATTTAAAGTAAAAAATGTTGCTAATGATAAGTTTTCTTGCACCCACGAAAGATAACACTCGTCCAACACTATCGTATCAGTAGTGTTTTACCTGAATAATAGTAAGTAGCGTGGGATGATTACTAAAAATTAGGTTGCAACTTATTAATCGCAATTTCGATTTGCATTACCATTTTACATGATGTGTCTATAATGGTGGCCACATTTGTTCCTCTCAAATCACTCAGCTTAGTTTCACCTGAAGTTAGTTTGAAGGTCCCCATACATAATTTCTTTTATCTGGTATGTAAGTTAATATTTGTCTCGACGGAAAATTATCTTACGGCTTTAAAATCAGAAAGTGACTGTTTTAGCTCTCTCCCAACGGAAGAACTGATGCAGGGTAACCTGCACACGAGTGCTCCTACAGAAATAATGCACTTCTTATGCCTAAAATCAAGTTAAAAATAAATTTTGCAGCAATGACGCTAATATAGAAAGAATCATGATATTCTCCAAAGGAAGAATTTCCGAAATTCTAAAAAAAAAAAAAAAAAATAAAGTTCCGTCAGCAATCCTCTGGTGTATAGCAGGGGCAGTGAGTGCTAAACCTAATCAGTTTTGTCGACCCCTTCCTCACAGACTATGGGTACATATGTCAGATCCTGTAGGCAAACATAGCGTCGCCGCAATCTACATGGACATACGCCGGAAAAGCAGGGAAGCTTTACGTTAAAAATTTAAAAACGACTGTATCTCTGTAATGTTCTGTTCATTTGATGCCCTTTTTGATTTCTTAATAAACGTTGTGCATGTTTGTTTTTATTTTCTCGCCTTGGGTTTTGTACGATGCTATACATGTTAGCCATTTATTGACCAAGTCGTAATTTTATTCTAAGCTGTATTTCGGACCAGTTAAGCAGCCGGAGTAATGCATAATGCCTGGTATATATGATCAGCAGCGTGATTCATTTTGTTCCCCGAAAAGTTATGTACTTTATGAAATTAGCGTTGTGGGATACAGCAGCTCGCTCCCGAGATCACGTGAAGATGGCCACTTCCTCCGTCAGCCAATGTACTTCAAGAGTCGAAGAGACCGTGTTGTCATACCATCGTGCAGACTTCGCTTAAGCTATGAACTCTGACTGGGGAGCCCTCCATCCAACTGCATTCGGCATCATTCTGCACCTGTGCATTTCAAATGTATTGCAAAATGATAAACACTCAAGTGTCCGGGATGCAGTGTAAATCTTTATGCATATAATAATGCTGTACCGATAGAGAGCACAGCGATCGCCAGGTCTTCAGCAAAGTGAATGATCATGATGCAAATTATCCACCTTTAGCAGGTCGTCTATCGGAATTCGAGTTAAGTCGTGACTTTCCGAATCAGTGAAATGAGCGAAAGTATTTACAAACCCCTATCAGCAGAGAAATTTTGCAACGTTTCATATACATATCCTAAAGGAAAGCTGCTTTTGTTGTTCATGTGGCATGAGTGAACCAGCGAAATTGAAGAACTTATCGGAACAATTCATCTGGAAAAATATGCGATCGCGATACAGGAAGAACACTAAACGGTTTGCAGTAAATTAGGCGTTTCGGAAGGAGGTGAGGGGGGGGGGATGTCGAAGGCAAAGGAAACAACTGATAAAAATATACATATTTTACTATTTATGTCTCTCGCCAATACCGGGACCTGTGCATTTTAAATGTATTGCAAAATTATATTCCTCGTGCATTGGAAACCAAGTGCTCACTAACGATAGATCAGTTATTTTTTAGATATCAAACTACAGGACACAAAGGGCTACAAATATTATCTCTTTCTCTTTTCGTGGGGACCAAAGCTGTGAGCACGTGACAACCACCTGTTATTATCGTAAGTGTAAGAGAGATTTATGTAGAAGATTTTAGAAAGGGAGTCTCTGACTCCAAATCTTAAGGAGCACGCAGAAGTAGGGGATTTGCGTCAGAGTGCCCGACAGAAAAGAGTAAAAAAGTCAGGTAGAAAGCGAGAGGAAGACGCTCTTATTTGGGGGTGTTTTATTTTCGGTTTGGTTAATTTTTACATCTTGCGACCAGGACTCGTGCACAACAGAGCTAGTGATTCTATCTATTGGATGAAACCACAATTGAACCCATGCTGAAAAAATTTCACACGTTCGTTGCAAAAAGCCTGCATTTGTGGTATGCTAAGCTGTCAGTCTCATTCTCCAGTTCATTTTTGTTTTGTTTGTGGGAAGTACTTCTGAAGTACTGGTGGTGATCGTCCACATCGTTTGTCAGCGAGTTCGATATCGCGTATTATGGGTTTTGTTAAGAGATGTAAAAACTTCCGCTACAATTCTCTCGCAGGAGGGGCTGTTGCATTTGTGGTATGTTAAGCTGTCAGTCTCATTCTCCAGTTCATTTTTGTTTTGTTTGTGGGAAGTACTTCTGAACTACTGGTGGTGATCGTCCACGGCGTTGTCAGCGAGTTCGATATCGCGTATTATGGGTTTTGTATCGCGTATTATGGGTTTTGTTAAGCGATGTAAAAACTTCCGCTACAATTCTCTCGCAGGAGGGGCTCTTGGGATTGTTTACGATTTAGACCATACGGGTTTTTTTTAAGACGAGTTACATCCTCAGCTGCGTCTCTCCCCGTGCCAGGAAGGGGAAATTCCTTAAGATATCACGAGGGAGCGCGTCGATCTACAATGCAAGTTAAATACTTATTTAAAAAAGTAAACATATATGTTTTAATCAAATTGCAATGAGCATACCTTACAAGCATCTGAAATTTATATTTCCTTCCTATTTTTCAATTCGCTTGAACTCATTCTCGCTTTTCGAAAGCCTGACTGTCTCCTATACCCAAAGAAATTTAGAAAATCAAAAGAACTGCGTATAAAAGACCGTCTAAGTAAACGAAGAACGAAATTCGACTTGACGAAAGTCTGTCATTATGCCACTCGCACGTAAGCAAACGTTCTATTGCATTTCCTCCTGGAAGTATTTCATCGAAGTAAACAAATCCGTAGCACTTCGAAAATTCAGTTGTGCCGTCATAAAGTAATACAGCAGTTTAAGTTTAAGTAACTGGGTTATTATCAATAAAACACTGATGACTTCTTTCCTGAGAAACAAATATTTACGGATCTACCGCCATTCGTATTAAAAAAGTAGCCTTACTTGACTTTATCTATGGGTGCTTTAACCCTTTAACCGGCTGGAGCGAATTAACTCGGGGTTAGCAAAATGGGCTGAACTCAACTCAAAATATAAAATTTGCTATCTAAGAAGTGTGCCGAACGCAACTGGAGCCAATTCATTCAGGGTATGTTTGGTGGTCCCAAAGCTGCTCGTATGATTTACGTTAAAGACTAGAGCATCTAAAAAAGTTACGTTCGCCTTTAGATTTTTTATTCAGACTGGTCATTCAGGTGTATATTTGACACTAATCGCTTCTGAAAAATTAACTGATAAAGGGCTATAGCAATGGATCCAAAATTAAATAAGGAGAGAGAAGACATTTGAGTAACTTCTTTTTCACCGAGTTGCATGAAGTTCGTGTCAGCAAGACTAGCCCTTCCCTATCATGTTTTAGGACATGGAACAGGGAATATTGAACAAGAAGGGAGGGCTTATCACCTATAATAGGTTTAGTTTCGCTGCTGATGAGATGAGAGGGGGAAAAGATAAATTATTTCCCCGTAGCTATCGTAAAACCCGGTCGCTATATGAAAACTTCTGTTTGGAGGGAGCAAAAGTTTTGGGCTCAGTTTAGTTCAAGCACAGTACATCGGCCGCTTAAAGGGTTAAGATAAATAAAACTCCCAGGCGATTCGGTCCTAGCTGTAAAAGTAGATCCCTAAAATCCAAATAAGAAAAAAAGATACTTTCAAAAGCACAAGCTAAAGATTGTAAAACGGATGACATTTTACCAACCATATGGGTACTCTTTGTTCATTTTAAATTATGTGTTCTTTGCCTTCATAAACGAATCCGATCGTTTTTTAGGTGCTTCAGCGTCGTCTCTGTCATGCTGTAGGATATAAGTTTTGGTTGAACAGCAGACAGCTTCTTGGAAAGAGTAGTTGAGAATGAAATTTCCTTCTACTATTAGGTTACAATTTTTTCAACTTCTTAAACACTTTACTATGTACTTTCCTGTTTTTGGTGTTAGAACTAATATGAAAAAAGAATAGACAAAAGTTTAGGGCAAACTTTCCTTTCTACTCCCATCACTGGAACAGTTTGAAAGACACGATGATCGATAGAGGGCAGCACATCAAAAAGCGGGCGAGGTCAAGCATTTAAACCAATGACGAAGTCCTTTGGCTTCACGATGATGATAAAGCACGTGCTGTTTCTCCACCGTACATATGCTAAATGGTGATAGATTGTTTGGTGTTTTTATTCAAATGTAAAACAGCGGTACCGCCAAAGTTTTTTCCTCTGTTGTATCACATATTGCTGATTTCGCATATTGTCAAACCTTCCCGTAAGGAAAACGATCACATTTCTAAACATGGGTGCTGGTTATTATTAAGTGGCACAGATGAGGATATATCTTACAGAAGGTAAGTAAAATTTGAAGAGCAACATGTATGTCTACAGCCTTCTTTGAATCGCTCATTATGACTTCGTTTGTAGCTATGTGACGTCAGAAAGGAAAGCGGTGTGTTATCAACATGTTTAGCAAAATTTGATTCCAAGTCTTCGTTGAAAATGAATTCTGGCAATTTTCGCTTTGTGAAAACTACAATATACACTGAATGACCACTTTATTATGACCACCTGACAGTTTTAAGCAAATGAGCTATGGCTGCACGCTGTTCCCGCCAGAGAGCGAGGCTAGTAAAAAAGGGAAAGCTTACTGCTTGCGACAGTAGTAGAAATGTTTTTTGGGTGACGAGATGGGTGAAAAATGCGATTTGACTGACTTTTGACGTGGGATGATTGTAGGATCTCAGAGCCATGGAGGGGGTATCACCGAAACTGCCTCATTCTTGAAATTTTCCAGAGCAGCTGTTGTTGAAGTGTTTAAAGACTGGACTGTCAGCCAAAAAACTGGGTCTCTACGTGCAACGTGTGGTCTTCATCGACTAGTGACTGCTCGGGGGAACGGAGAGTGTTCAGACTGGTAACAGACAACAGAAGGGCAACAGTGCAGCAAATTACAGACCATCTTCAACAAGGATCCCTTCAAACGATTTCTGAACGAACTGTTCGCCGTACACTGCATCGGATTGGATATGGCAGCCGAAGGCCTATTCGAACACATTTACTGTCTGCAGTTAACAAGAGAAAACGTATCCAGGTTCACAGGAGCACAAGGATTGGAAAGTCGATAATTGGAAACAAATTATGTGGTCCGATGAATCACGTTTTCAGTTGCACCATGCCGATGGCCCAGTGAAAATTTGGCGGAAACAGCACAAAAGCATGGGCCCCAAATGCATTGCTACAACCCTTCAAGCAGGAAGAGGCAACGTTATGGTTTGAAGAATATTTTCTGGCATGCTTTGGGCCCTTTAATTCGTGTTGATCAACGTCTGACTGGCACATAATATCTAAATGTCGTTGCGGACCAAGTGCATCCTGTCATGTGGATGGTTTATCCCAATGGCGATGGCTACTTTCAACAAGATAATGCTTCCTGCCATAGTGCTCGTATTGTACAGGATTGGTTTCAGGAACATGCCGGTGAGTTTACTTTGCTTAGGTGGTCCCCACAATCTCCAGATCTCAACCCCATTGAGAATTTGTGGGATGAAGTTGAACGAGCCATCAGACATCTGGATCCACAACCCTGCAATCTCACACTCCTGGAAAGTGCTATTCATCAAGCATGGTCTCAGATCCCACAAACCACCTATCAATATCTTGTGGAGTCCATGCCACGAAGAATCGACGCAGTACTAAAGGCAAAAGGTGGCCCAACGAAGTACTGAGGTTGTGGTCATAATAAAGTGGCCACTCAGTGTATATATTAAATACTTTTAGGTGACGCACTAGGTGTTGTACCATTATAAAATAATCGAAAACTCCGTTTTGAGACCGTCAGCATCGGGTCTCCGATTCAAACGAAAATCTGATCAGTTCGTCGTTTTGACAGCTGTAACAGTTTCACTTATGGTGACCATGAAGAACGCGCGCATTCACGTACAGAAGGACAGACAGTCACAATCGCAAAAACTGTCAAATTGCAATTCGAGGACCACAAATATTGTATTCCCGTTGAAATATAGAAGCGGAATTTTTTCGCCGTTATTATACTTTCCTAAAGTAACGTATTCATGAGAAATAGAAGTGCATTTATGAAAAAGAGAAGTTTATTAAAAAGCTTAGGGGGAGGGGGTTGAATTTCCGACTTTGCCAAAATGTCTTACTTAATTTAATACTCATCTGTATCTGAAACATAATTCGCCAAAACGACGGAAGAAATTCGTTTTGACCGTACAGTCCCCTCTTCAATTTTGTTAAAGCTTAATGATGCTTTAGTGCAGTGAGAGAAAAAAGGCGCTTCGACTGATGTTCCTAATAGTGCGAAAGTATGATCTTCTGTTCACACGTTTTATCCTCTCGGTGGAATATGCGTCAAGAAAATCAAATATTGCTGTGCCTGTGACCAATGGAATTTATTAGGGAGGAAAACAAGCTTCTATCAGAGTTTTTTTAATCTTTTTTTTTTTTTTTTTTTGAGCTTTTTTTTTGTCTGCACATTTTTTCCTGAACGTTTTTAAAGGCACAATGCTTTTGTGTGTGTTTGCCATTTTCAGCCATGCCAGTGTGTGGTTATTACTAATAGGCCCCATCATCCAACTCTGTATCCTGGATTTGAAATTATTGCTGGTGGTTAGAACAGATTTCTGTGCACTGGTATCCCCGCCGTTAAATTAGCACTACCTGCGGTGGTTTAGGAGATAATCTGGTTCAATTTTCTCACTGTCGCCTTTCAGCTCCTGACAATCTTTCTGTTTACAAACCATGCGGATTTCTTTTTCCAAGAGAAGCCACCATTCACATCTATCTCATGTATGACGAACTGCAAAATACCAATAATTAAAGTTGGGAACATCTACTTAGTACATGTTTTTTAAGTACAAGGAGCCGGAAGATTAGGGCTTGGAAATCAATTTTACCCCTAAGTCCATTACCGTTTGCGACTTTCAGTAGATTTAACACAGTTGCTTTATCTGGCAGGGGACAGGGGAGGCACTCCTAGTGAAAAACCTTTTCCACAAAATTTTCCTCAAACGAGTTCTCTTTTTCTCAGTACTGGTGTTTTACTGCTCACCTGAAACACTTGGTGTCTTTCCAGTGTTGCGAATAAAAAATAACATTTGCTTTCGAAAGTATTTTAGTTTTCGAACT
Source organism: Macrothele yani (assembly GCA_039090855.1). Taxonomy (NCBI): domain Eukaryota; kingdom Metazoa; phylum Arthropoda; class Arachnida; order Araneae; family Macrothelidae; genus Macrothele; species Macrothele yani. The sequence continues at coordinate 28,664,661 of CM077032.1, read as the reverse complement.
TCAGCATAGAACCAGTGAGAAAAGCTTTGAACAAAAATTGAATACTTCCCAAATTAATAGCGTTTTAATTTGAATATTTAGATGTAGCAGTAACAGTCTCTTTTAAATCTCTGGGTAAGAAATTTGAATTACTTCTATCTCTCTCTAACAGAAAATTCGCAAGAGGTGTAACTTGAAATGCAACGGCATGGCGAAGTCAACTTCGTTTTAGGATACAGAAAAAAAAATCCTGGAGAACATTAGAAATGACAATTTGAAACACGCAAAAATTTTTCCTAGAGAAAAAAAGAAGTATGTTAAATCACGTAATTTTGGAACTGTGAAATACTTGCAAATTTAAAACGAATGCCGAGTGTATTTATTGTAATATTATTCCACATTGCAAAGTCAAATGACCCGACATAAAAATCGCTGCGATTCGTTCTCTCTTTCGCCCACAAGAAGGAAATCACGGGAAAAAGGCACACGTTTTTTCAATTTCTGTTCAAGTATTCGTGTTTGAAGACCCAAAAGAATACATACATTGCACTGTCTTTCTCTTTATCAGGTACAAGTTTCCTATAAATATGGCTAAATTCATTGACATAGAATTGTCCCAAAATTTGGCGGGTGGAGCTGTTATTATGATTAAACTGTTAAAAGTAATGTATACATGTTTTTTGTTGAAGATTTATTTTTGTATCACACATATTGACAAAGATTTTTCATTAGAGATAATTTTACATCAATTTATAAGATATAAAATAGGTATTACAATTATTTGTATTAAAGAACTATATTTATCATACATATCTTAAATTATTTTTCATTAAAGAGTGAGAATGACCACTGCGTACTATTGTTTGCAGTGACATCATGGTACAGAGAAGCTGATTGAACGCCATTTTTGAGCTACCGTCTTTTAGGAATCGAAGACGGTGCCAACACAGCACAGAATATTTCGTGTATGTTACAAGTACGTAGCACTGAAACATTGAGACTTTTCAGATACGTTGCGCAATGTAACAATGTTTCAGAAACCTTACGGTTACGTCAAAATGTCCGCAAACGTTACAGAACTTTGAAACATAACCGATAAGTTACAGTGAAAGATTTTTGTAACTTCAACATATGAACTTCATGTTACTGCTACATATTTGAAAGACATTCGTAACTTCGTTACATTACTGTTACGTATTTGAAAGACATTTGTGACATTATCATATTACTTTTACTTGATAACAGGGTTTTTGTAAAATGGAAGTCGACTACGTGCTGCCTCAAGGACGCATGTGATAGATTTCTGGTCTATCATGACGTCAGTCGCAGCAATTTTTATTACATTTGATCTTCCCGACCATCTTTTGTCCTCCCTTTTCTGTTCAACCATAACATTTTGTGTGCCACTTGGTCCTACCGAACATGTTTTGTTCGCCAATTTTTTTGCCTCCCCACATGGTCTCACGTACATCTTTTGAACGCCATTTTGTTTTTCCCCATCAGGACATTTAACCATAGCCCACTGGGAGGAAGAAGCCTGAAACGAACGGTCATGTGACCAACTTAGTATGATGATCATATGTAGCAGATTTTAGGAAATGAGTGTCTGACTCCAGGTCTTAAACAACCCTTAGAACTAGGAGATTTATTACCGAGGCCCAACGCACGGAGGATATTCAGTGGATCGTCCGTTCGTACCTGAGGTCCTTTCCATGGCAGTCGCCTACTTGGCCCCTCAACTTAGTATGAGTTTCCAGCTAATTATTTATAATTATTTATTATTTCTTGTTACTGCAAGCAAATTATATTTATAAAGACGCATGTGGTAGATTCCATATAGTAATCTAAACCCTACACAAAATTTAATATTACACCCACTTACATTTTTTTCACGAAACTGGCACAAGAATAAAGCAGTTTTGACTGGAAAGCATAATACAATAAGGGTTTTAAGAGACTTTAATCACAAGAATAATAACTCTGTTCACTTGCGGTAAAATCTTGGAGAAATCTCCAAAAATTGAGACTCTTTTGGTCACATGACAAGGGTTCGTTTCAGGGCCTCCTCTTTCCAGTAGGCTATGGCATTTTATGGTGTGACGTCACGACGCTAGGGAAATTTTCTTTCCAAGGAAATACAAATCCTCGAGGATCAGCGCGTTTCTAGACAGATGCATTATCCCACTCGACCACGGAACGACTCGCGCTTACAGCGTTCTGTAGGAACTAACGAGAAAGCCAGTGCTTTGTGAATAGGTTATTTAATAGAAATGCATTATTTTTTTCCACGGATCATTTTATTTTTCTGTAGGATTTCTTAAATTTCTTCACGATTAATCAACGAAATGTACCTTTTAATGCATATCTTAATCTATTTTTTATAAATGCTTTGCGAATAGGTTATTTAATAGAAATACATTATTTTTTCCATAGATCATTTTATTTTTCTGTAGGATGACTTAAATTTCTTCATGATTAATCAACGAAATATACCTTTTAATGCATGTCTTACTTCTATTTTTTTCAAAACTTGTGTAGTCGTTAAACGACTCAATACATCAACATTTTTTTTTCTACCTTTACAAGATAACTACTTTCATAGAGACTTTTTTCTAATTCAAAACCAACAAACGTACTTTTTGTCTGATTCAAAACCAACAGTGTACTATTATACACTAGCGTGCAAAACGTAAGGACGGACACTAAAATACACTAACTAGCCAATTCTGGGCACGGAGGAGTCGCCACCGGAGAACTGGACACATTGGAATTTCAGTGCTATAAATTTATCTTGCATAAACACATTTCCTGTGGCTTTATTCCCCAGTACTTGAGCAACTATTGTTCATAAAATATTTTTCTTAATATTTCACTTTCAGTAAAAAATTTATACATATCCATGATTTTCTGGACAAAGAGGAGAACTGCGCACAAAACATTTTAAGGGACCGTATAAAAATTGCGTTCTGTACCGCTCCGTGGCTTCGTTTCAAGATTGGTTATCTGACACACATAACATTTCCGTAATTTCGTATTTTCTTATTTACGATATTTTTCAAGGACTGCAGCTAAACATATTCTCATATAAAAACATAGACCTAAGTAATTCCACGATCCAATTTCATGTAAAAATATCCTCAAGTACTATAGTGAACTATGTTTGTTACATGAGGTTAAAAAGCTATAAACAATAGTTAAAAAACACAAGATCTTTCGCAGTAGCAGCTACCGCATCATCGGGTGACACACAACATATGGAACCAGAGTTCTTAAGTAATTTTAATATGATTGCATTGAAGAAACTATAAAGCGCCGCTTGACGGTACAGTAATGACATACACCACTGAAATACATACGTAACGCCTTCTGCAAAAATAAACTCAGAATAGTAATTATAAAGGTAATGCTAGTCCATTTAACAAGTTCTTCCAGGCCCGAGGAATATGGTATGGCATATCATCATTGCAACATTAATCACCGAACTGGTAAATAAACATGCTTTCCATATACAATAAAGAAACTTTGTCCTTTGGGCCGTAAGTCAACAGATGCGAAGCATTCCAGTCAGGAATGTAAGTACCAGCATTGACCAGGCGTGAGAGAGAAGTATCCGTAGATTTACGCCTGAAACTATACTGATGTTCATCCAACCTGATACCAAAATTTATAAAGTAGAACCTTTGTATGTCATCATCATCATCATTGTCAACCATTATCAATCCACTGCTGGACGAAGGTCTCCCCAAGTTTCCTCCACAACGGTCGGTCTTGTGCCCGTCTCCTGTATGTCACTCCCGCATATTTACGAATTTCATCCACCCATCTCCCATGTAGTCTTTTTCTGGGTCTTTTCCTGTCCCTTGGAATCCAATCTAAAATTTCGGCTGTCCATCTATGGTCTGTCCTTCTGGCAGTATGTCAAGCCCATTGCCATTTCAGGGATTTAACTCTGATCATGATGTCTTCCACTCTCGTCATTTTTCGGATCCACGAGTTCCTCTTCTTATCTCTCCTGGTTGTACCAAGCATGCACCTCTCCATGCTTCTTTTGAGTTGTCTGCAGCCTTTGTATGTCTCTTTTAGTTAAGGTCCACGTCTCTGCACCATACGTAAGCACTGGAAGGATGCAGTGATCAAACACTTTTCTTTTAAGACATAATGGCATATTGCTCTTGAAAAGTATGCTGTTTCTTCCAAAAGCTCTCCAGGCAAGTTTTGTACGCCGATTAATTTCTTCATCAATGTGACCCTCACTTGATATCTGCTGTCCAAGATAAACATACGTATCTGTTATCTCCAGTTTTTCTCCATCAATCGATAAATCTTCATTTCTTGTAAAAGCATTGAACATCACTTTTGTCTTCTGAAAGTTCATTTTTAATCCCACTTCTTTACTCTTGTCAGCAAGTTCCTGGATCATACTCTGCAGCTCTGATGGGGTAGTTGCAAAAATGACTACGTCATCAGCAAAACGAAGGTGGGTTAGATAATCTCCATTAATCTTTATCCCTTTGTTTTCCCAGTTCAGTGATTGAAAGACATTTTCCAATGTGGCATTAAAGAGCTTCGGAGATATGGTGTCACCTTGTCTCACTCCCTTTCCAATTTTTATGTGTGTTGTATTTTCAAACAGCCGAATCTTTGCACTTGCATTTTCATAGATGTTATTAATAATATTAATGTATGCATCTTCAATACCGCAGGATTTCAGAGCCGTGGTAACTGCTGATGGTTTCACCGAATCAAAGGCTTTTTCATAATCGATAAAAGCCATGCACAATGGAAGTTCATATTCCCTCGCTCTTTCAATTAGTTCTCTCAGTACGTGGATATGATCTATTGTGCTGTAGTCACTCCTGAATCCAGCTTGTTCTCTCGGTTGAGCCATGTCCAGTGTTACCTTCATGCGGTGTGAAAGAACTTTAGTGAAGATTTTATAAACCACTGATAGGAGGCTGATAGGTCTGTAGTTCCTGAGATCCTCAATGTCACCTTTTTTATGTAGCAGGATCATTGTAGCATTGTTCCAATCCTCAGGAATCTTCCCTTCATTAAGGCATCGAGTGAAAATTTGGGCGAGTACTGTTTCAATTTCTCCACTTGCTTCTTGTATGATGTCTATAGTAATTCCATCTTCTCCTGGAGCTTTCCCCCGCTTCATGTTCTTGATTGCATGAGCAACTTCTGCTAGGAGGACTGGAAGAACTCTGGTACCTTTCATGATGTCTGGAGTACATGTATCATCCCTTTCATATAGTTTGGAGTAGAAATCTTTCACTCTTGTCAAAATTTCGCCTCTATTTCTTGTTATAGAACCATCTTCTTTTCTCAGAGCCATAATCTGTTTTCTTCCCTTACTGAGGTGTCCCTTTGCTATCTTTAGGCTTTGGTTGTTTTCAATTGCTTTCCTCACTAGCTCACAGTTGAATTTCCTTACGTCTTCAGTGATACTTTTTCGTGCTGTCTTGCATAGCTCTATATATTCCACTTTGGAAGTCACTTCTTCTTTAGTTGTCCTCATCTCTCTTCTTTTTTGCATCAACATTTTGGTTTTTCCTGATAATTTGTTTACATGCAACTTGTTCTTAGACCCAGCTAATTTTGTTGCTGTTTCCATAAGAGCTTTGGTTACTTTTCTGTTAACTTCAGAAATATCCACTTCTTCCGATGTTAGGCCTTCTAAAGCAGAGAATCTGTTCTTCAGTTCCAACTTGAAAGTATTATGGTGTTTTTTAAGGTTGGTTATGTCAATACATTTTGTTTGTCTTATGAGCTTGCCACGTTCGAGTTTAGTGTTGAGGTGCATCTTACATCTCACCAATCTATGGTCACTACCTGTGTTGAACTTGTTTAGCACACTGCAGTCTTCGATGACGAATTTTTTGTTACACATAATAAAATCAATTTCACTTGTCGTCCCAGTTGGATGTCTCCATGTCCATTTCCTGTGTGGCTTTTTCTTGAAAAAGGAATTCAAGATGAAAAATCCTTCTGCCTCTGCAAACTCAACGAGAGTATTTCCACGCTGGTTTCTGTTGCCGTGACCGAATTTACCTACTGAAGTTTCATTCTGTTGCCGGTGCCCTATTTTTGCATTGAAATCTCCCATAATTATCTTCAAGTGCTGCTTACCTTTATGTACTATCAGGTACATCAGGACTAACCGACCTAAGTGGAACACAATAAACTCTATGTCTGGAAAGTTTGTGAAGAGGGTCCCGATCTTTACGAATGAAAGAAAATAACGACCTAGTCTTTAGACCGAAGGCCAAATGGCAACCTCGGCGCAGACTACTCAAACCAGAGCAAACACTAGGTAAGTGGTCCAACGAACCCAGAAATCTGATTTCACAGGACGGGCGTGCAGGAGTATAAATCTCAACCTCAAGACATGAGCAATGATACCGGATATACAACTCTGGGTGTACCCACTAATACTGAATTCCCGTTGGCGTAAACGAGAAGTGGAAGAGTGTGTGAACGCGTGACAAACAACATAATATAGTGCCGAAAGTTTATAACGGTAGGGATGAGCCGAATTGGCAGGGATAATACAAACCTTCTGCTATTTCTTGTATTATCCCTGCCAATCCTCCTTCCCACCATTTCACAAGACAGTCCCTTGTGTAATGCTGTTCCTTCTCAGTCCGCAAGGGTAGTCCCTCCTTTACACCATTTCAGGTAAACGTAATCGAAATAAGCTAAGCTAAAACTAATATGAAAGACGAATCAAGTTGTCATTTAAGCAAAAAAGAAAATGCGAAAAAATGGAAACCAACAAGTTAAAAATCAACAAAAGTTAACTGCCATTAACATCAAAGCTTAAGCTGCTAGGGCTATCCAGAGAGGAAGTTTGAACATAAAAAAAATTAAAATATCAAAAATTAATTTTTTTATGTGTGATGAATTCTACATACCTTTATTTATTTTTCAACATATTCTCCGTAGATGTTAAGCCATTTGTCACATCGTGACACATGTTTCTTAATACCCTCCTCATAGAAATTCGCCGCCTGGTTTGCATCCATCGTTTTCAAGTAATCGTCATAATCAAATCACTGAGAAATTTTTTCATTGCACAGACTGCATTTTCGATTCAAGTGTGATGTAGGAGCCCAAGTCACATTTCCCGTCACTACACGTCTTAAAAAATCATCTCCTTCCTCCGCGTACCTCGCCAAAAATTCCAAAGCAAATTGCACACGCTTCGTTTTGTGTTCTTCCGCCATCTTTGGCACCAATTGTCCACGCACTTTGTGGTACTGAGGAATTTCTGTAATGATTTCGAAACTTCACAGAAATGTTCTGGAAGATCAGAAATTCTGAAGGGTCGGTTCTCCCAAATGTTTTCATTCAGTCTCTCCAAAAAATCTTCCGTGACCGCAGAAGGCTTACCGTGTCCAATTCGTCATGCACGCTCTCTTATCCTTCATTGAACATGCCAACTCACTTCCGCACTATTTCTGCACTTATTGCGTTTTGTCCGTGAATTTCGCAAATTTGTGGACGTTTTTCACTTGATTTGACATTTCTCGCATTCAGAAACATTATCACTGACCGGACTTCCCAGTCGACAGGCTGTTCTATTAACTAATACATTGTTAACACGCAGTGGAAACCTTTGACATAAACACAACCTCACGAAATTGCACCAGTGCGAGACTAACAGATGAGAAAATGCAACTGCGCATGCGCGGAGCCGAAGCGAATTCTTGCACGGGAGATGCGCGAACGATTCTTACTTTGCAGATGGTCTTGGTAAATTAAAGGAAACGGATCAAGTTGAAATTTCAAATACAGTATCTCAAAACTCAGAAATGATAAATAATCAGCTTTGCCTAAAATCGTTAGCGCCGTGCAAACATAAAATTGAATGCATCGGTTTGTACTTAATGTTGCAGTATTAGTGCATTCCTCAACCTCGGTTACAGGAATTTGATTTAAAATATTTTTTTTTCCGAGAATATACAAAAACCATATATCGCTTTTATCATAAGACGGGATAAAGGACAAAATTTTACTGATTCTTTTACATATCTTGTACCTGTATGAGTAATACGGAACTATTTGTAAAGACATTTATATCATCAAATTTTACGCTCTACAGGACTTTGAAATTACATGGACATAATTATTTTGAAATGCGTACGACATATTAAAAAATACTGCTGAGACAAACTTATTTACCATTGCCAGGCTTGAGCTTTACAAAGATCACTAAAACTGATTGATTTTCTGCAACGAATGAGAGAAATAAACGTTTGAAATAAACATTGTCATCCTGGATAGTTTTTTAACTTCAAACCGTTCGATCATGAATTTTGAAAAGTAAACAGAAAAATGCTGCAAATATCCTAGAAGGTGCCATTAAATCTTTGTGTCTGTCTAGGGCTTAAACATTCTGTATTATGCTTATTTTTTTCTTTTTAGGATTTGTAAACATTGATATTGTTTTAGGTTGATCCACTAAATGTTCAAGTTTTCAGGTGTGATCCGATCTGTTTATAGTTGCAACCCAATCCGGTGCGACCTTTTGGTTACGACGATGGACATTCTAGAACTATTACGAAGATTTTTCAGTTTTCCTATTTACATTCATTTCACACTTCATCGTAAAAGTAATTCGTTCTATTTGCAGCTTAAGTTTTTCACACACATGCACCTCATCTAAATGACGCTTCTATCAGTGTACAGAGAAATGACCTTTTCCTCACATTAAAACTAAAAGCGGATATTGGCATCCCAATTGGGCTGCCTTGGTTGCCTTGTGGTCAAAGCGCTGGCTTATGACCATTCTTTCGAGAAGTGTCCGTGTTCAGGTTTATCCTGGTCCGTGTTTCAGTCCTGGTGCGGCATGGGTGTTGTGTTTGTCTTACGGCACCGATCATCCTCCTTTCCTGGAACCAGTGGCCCTGTATGAGGGATGCGCCACTGCTTATAGACCATCAACTTGCTCACGGTGGTCGTTAAACCTTCAATCAAACAAACAAATACAAAAAGCGTCCGAAGTGTTACGTGTATCCTTCCGCCGAGGATTTGTTTTCCCTTCAGATCGTGCCTCTCTGTGTGCGACTATGCGATGTAAATACACTGGCGGAAAGTGAAAAAAGAACACCAAGAAGGAGACGTCTGATACCAACGAAATTTATACAGCATAATAACGAAATACAGAGGATAACGTGATCAAAACATTATGGCAAAATACAGCTGTATTTGCTGATAAACTGAAAAATAACATTTCCATGTAACATGGTTAGTACGACGTTGAACCGCCGAGAACTGCGTCACACTGTGCAATTCTGGCATGGAGTCTGTCGTACAGATGTTGGATGTAAGTTTGGGGTATTGAATTCCAAGCATCCTCTACCTGGACGCGTAAATCGGGGATGGTCGTGGCTGGCCGTGGAGACCGGATAAGTCGTTGTCCCATTAAATCCCACTCGTGCTCAATGGGGGACAAATCCGGTGAACGTGCAGGCCATGGAAGTTGTCTCACACCCTGAAGTGCATGTTGTGTTGCACGTGCCGTGTGTGAGCGTGCGTTTTCTTGCTGGAAAACACCACGGTGGACCGACCTTACAAATGGTACAACAACGGGCTGAATGATGTTGTTGATGTAGGAGGTGCTGTTTAACGTACCCGGTACAAACACTAGTTGTGTACGGGAGTGATAGCTAATCGCTCCCCACACCAGGAGACCAGGTATAGGCCCTGTGTGTCGCTGGCGGATGCAAGAAGGGTGGAGACGCTCCCCTGTGCCCTGCGAACACGCATACGGCCATCGGAGGCTACCAGGCAGAATCTGCTTTCATCGCTGAACACGACAGATTGCCATTGCGTTCTCCAGTGCAGACGTTTGCTACACCAATGTAGCCGTTCCTGATGGTGGGTTGGAGTCAGAGGTACACATGCCAGAGGCACACGTGCAAGTAGTCCTGCATCCAGTAGACGGTTGCGGATTGCTCGCACAGTCACCTCAGGTGCAACGGCAGCTCAGATTTGCGTCGCAGTGGATGTTCTGCTTAACAACGCCGCTCTTCTTATGCGTCGATTGGTCCGCTCATCAGTCCGTCTGTGACTCCCGGTTCCACGTCTTCTCATGTGGGAATGTTCCTCGGACCATCTACGCCACCATCGTATCACCACCGATACTTCCCGTCCAATTCGCTGACGATATGACCACCTGGCCTCGCGGAGTCCGACTAGACGTCCTCGCTCAAAGTCCGATAACTGCTGAAATCGTACACGTCTTCCATGTCCAGGCATTGCAGCTTCTTCAGGGCATTCGCACGTGTCCGTACGCCGACGACTGTTTACATTCACTTCGCTGTACTCCTTAAATACCACCGACGATAATTTGCTTATTGTGCCGTGCTGTGGCGTAAGCGGTCACCGGTTGGTCCCGAAATTAGCATCACACCTACGTAAACTCGACCCATTAACATATGTTAATTTCATGATCGTCCGCCAATTCCGTCTTAGTGTTCTTTATACACTTTCCGCCAGTGTAGTTCCGCACTGAAATGCAAAGATGTTTTAATGAATGAAAAAGGTAAAATGCGTAGAGTGAACTTGGAAGCAGTTACCCAACAGACTACCCAAGGAGTCGCAAAGTCAATTCCTTTTCATCTTTTTACAACTGACATTAGGTTCAGATTTTGAAATAATAAAAGTGCAAAAACATGACGTACGGTACAGGTACCATAAGCTACTTTTTTGTGTCTTTTCTTTTACACAAAACAGCAAAATCTAAAACAGGAGACTTCTGTTTTTCGATTATTCTTCGATCATTTGCAGCAACTCCATTCTTCGATTACTTGCAGCAAAATGTTCTATTACAAAATAAAAAAAATATTCTTTCCTTTCAGAGCATTTAACAGATCACTTTCAATTGATATCAGTCCAAGACGCGAGAGCCGTTTCTGTCCTGTTCTGTTTCGTGCGTACGCCTTAATTCGGTTTAATGCCCAAAACGATCTTTTAACTGTTGAAGTGGACACAGGACAGGAATCACATTTATAAGTAAAGCCAATAGGTAAAGGTGAGGCATGAATTTTCCAAGTGCTGAAGTCGCTAACATCTTTATTAGCTGTATAGGTGACTTGTCAGAAATTTCGCGTGAACTGTATTCTACGATTAATTCGTTTTCCAAAAGTACTTCGTCGAAGTAGCGACCATAACTTGCAAGTATGCTTTTCAAACCAAACGTAAGAGCTGCACTTCGAAGAATCCAGTAAGTACTAAAATGTAAGCTTCCATAATCCTAAAATCTTGTATTAATGTGCTGTTAGACATTATCGAAAATTTCAAAATAGAATCTTCTGTACTTAGTGGTAATCGCAATGTCTTCAGAAAGGTTTCGGTTTCGTTTTCCTGGGAGTCCAACATCAGCAATGGTTCCGTCGTACACGTCCTGAAAACGGTTTCTCAGAGATTTCACAGAATTTTGCGCTTCCGTTATCTTACTGCGGCAGTAAACAATGTCTAATGAAGCATTCTGAAGCACACTGAACAAAACATCGGTAAGAGAAAATATACTATGAAAGGTTGCAAGAAGAAAGCAAAATTCAAAGTTTTCTAAATTGGGCAAACGTCCCTGAACATCCGCAAGAATATCATTTTCTACTTGTAATTGATGTTCCAGCATGGCAGCAACAGTTTGGCGAAGCTCTTCTTTTTTCGTGGACAATATTGGCGAGTCAGGATGGGTAATGTCATCTTGTTGAGCAAACATTGGGTAGTCGGCGTCCCAAAAAGGCATTAAGAAATTTTGAGCGCGTTGATGATCTTGAGAAAAACGGTGCAAGCCCACAAAGAGTAGCAAAAAAGGAACAACATTCAGGAATACTTAAAGCGCTTTGGGAAAGTACTAAATTCAAGCAGTGTGCATAGCAGTGAACAAAGAATTCTTGTGAAAAGGATGCCTTAATATTCGACTGTACGCCATTCAAGGAAGAAGCCATTACTTCAGTTCCGTCGTAGCTCCGCGCGACGAGTTTTCCACCACAATCTGAAAAGTCTTTAATATGGGACAAAATAAGACCAGAAAGTGCTGTCGCTGTTTTGTTCTCACTAACTTCTTGGAAGCACACAAATCTTTCTACCACCCTCCCTTCATTTGATACCGATAAACAAGAGAAATTGAGACCTATTCGAGACGTCGGTAGTCTGATCTGCTAATATGGCAGCAAAATCGGGCTGCTTTAACGGGCTTTTAATTTTATTATTCAATGCATTGGCGACAGAATCAATTGAATCATTTTGAATACGATTTGAAACTCCTTTGAATAATGTTGAAGTCTCCAAATGATTTTTCAGTACAGGATCATACTGAGCAGTGCAGTCCAACAACAGCTCCAAATAATTTCAGCAGTTGTTGGGAGTTTTTGACTCGTCATCTCCTCGAAATGAAATTTCTAGTTTTGCAAGGAAGCAAAAGTAATTTATAAGCCGCTTCAAAATATGTCTATTGCGTTTTACCTTTTCATTGTGTTGACTGATATTTTGCCGTATCTGGTAAATAGCCTTAGTTTCAATACGAACAGTTTCAAAAGTTGCGAGTGCAATGGACGCAAGAATATGCGTAACAGCAGCATCCTTATCCCATATTGCTTTAGTTAAATCACTTAGCTTGCTGTATCCTGTTGTCCAATTGGAGCTCCTGTCAGAGCCAAACAGCAAACAGTTCCAACAAAACAGTTTATTGATCTCAACAATTTAGCAAACCATTCGCATCTTTCATAATTGGCGTTTTGCAAATGTCGAGTAATATTCTTTTGTTGCTGCGCTAAACTTGGCAATGCAGGCATCGGTCTGCCTTTTGAAATCACAGTTTTCTTTTCTTCAAACGTTCAGCGATAAAACGGAGCTTGTAACAAATCGGCTGTAATGTCTTCCTTCATGGGATTAGATATGGCTGTTTAGAAACTGTTTTAATACACATACATGATATATTCAGTAATTCACACCGCACGATGTAAAAAGAACTTCGAACTATGCATCCATCCACAGTTCAGCTCCCATAACCCAATCACTCAGTGGACTGTTTGTTTAAGCCCGGTTACACGCTAAGACGATCGTTTCTAGGGGGCATTTCTCATTGGGTAGTAGACTAGTGCCGTCAGGTTGTCATGGTAACACCCCTTCAGCAGCGGTGACGAATCGGGGTGCAGCATTATTTGTTTCTCCTGTCTCGTCGTTGTCATTGCCTGTGTGCGTGGATTATACACTTATGAAACTTAAAAACTTCGGAAGTATAAGAACGGATTTACAGCTTTGTTGTGATAATTGTGTCGAAACCCGAAATTTAAAGAATTGGAGATTTTTTATTTATCCTTAATTTCCTTTGCCCATTACCCAAGCACTGATTGGGTGTAATGCACGTCACTGTTGGAAAGTTATCTCAAAGCATGAATTTCTTATATTTCGGTGTGACGTCTGTCTCCTGCGTAGCTCGCACTCCATTGGCTGATGGAAGTGATGAAATTTCGCCACAATATTTTAAGACAAGGATAACCATAAGTAGCAATTATTATCCGTAGCCCTGTCCACTCTCCATTACGGAAGGTTTAGAAATGAAAATATAACTGCCAGAATGTCAGAAAATTATGGCGTAGAGAAACATATCTCGTATGAGAATGCAAAACACAAAAGACATTTTTCTAAAAATAAATGACTTCAAATCAAACAAACGTTAGAAATGTCTGAAATGACAGTTATATCGCGTTGTTTTAGATTTCTCTGTAGAACTGTTTTTATGGCGTTGAGCAATCCTAGAGTAAAGATGTGAAATGTAAACAACCCCAACAGAAGAATACACGTCACACTTTCGAACTATTGCCGACACTCTCATGGTACAAATTTCCGGAAAGGAATTGCTTTGTCCTAATTCTCGGCAAACCAGGCCAAAATGGGAACTTTTCGGCTTCTGAAGAGCAAACGTTCAGGTAGATTGGCCACTTAAGGGATTAAATGAAAGGCATACAATGATCTCAGAAACATTGTGAAAAATAATAGAATTTATATGGAACGGAGTAGTAAGGAATAGTATGTATTGCACTATGAATAAGTGTAAATTGATGTTAAGACAACAGAAAATTCAACCTCTTTATCATCCCGAAAGCTCTACAACTCACCTTCATTAAATGCTTTATTTTTCACGCGTACAGCATTATTATTTATTCTATTACGTTTTTCGGAACTTTGTATGCTGCATACTTTTGGAATTCCACCGTCAGAAAAGAAGTATTCAGCAGAACTGCGAATTTAATGTACAGAATTTATTCTTGGTTTCGTGCAGTATTGTTATTCAAGATTTCTCCAACTTTATTGTTTGCTTTGTCGTCTGAAATGCGAAGCTTCCCAGCCAGATACATTATAAAACAAGAAAGATGACACCGAATTTTCTGGTGTAATAAGCACGTCTTTTGAATCCGTTCTGACGCAAATTAAATTTATCAAACCTATTCAAAGTCAATGGAACCGGTATGGAAAACAATAATATCTGACGGAAGAAAGAAGTTTTTCAATCGAGTTTTTAATCCCTCAGATATTGCTGTAAACAGTATCGTGAGCTTACGCCCTCTGGTTGCAGACTTGTGCGTTAAGAAAAATATGAATTTATGTGAGAAAAATTTCGCACCGGAAACGACCTACAACACAGAAATAATTTTTCAAATCAGTCTATTAGAAACAGAAATAGCGACAAAAATAAGATATGAATATACGCTCCCCGGCGGAAAAAACATGCATTACTTCAAGAAGAACGTATTCTCAAAAGGTTTTTCGATTTGAGCAGTATAGGTCCACGAAGGAATGTTTGCAGTCAAGTTTTCAGGAGCTCAGATTTTGCTGCAAATATATAAGCAGAAATGAACACTTATGCCCCCTGGTGGCCAAATCATTCTTTACTAAACATTAGAAATGATATGAAAAAGATTTTCCATCAGGTGTAGTATGAGATACAGGAAGAATTTTTCAAATCGGAGTTTTAGAAGCAAAAATAACGCAGAAAACGCAATTTACCTTTGCGCCCCTAGCGGAAAGCCTATGATTTACTTGAAAATTTTGAATTTATATGAAACCCATTTCGCATCGGAAACGTTATCCAACAAAGAAGGAATTTTTCAAATCGGACTACTAGAAGTAGAGATATTGACAAAAATAAGATATACATCTACACCTCCTGGCGAAGAAACCATGCATTATTTTAAGAAGAAAATGTTCCTAAAGGTTTATCGACGTGAGTAGTATCGATGCACAAACAAATTTTTTCAATCGAGATTTTCCGAGCTCAGATTTTGTTGCAAATACATCCGAAGCGGAAATCAAGACTTACGCCCCTGGTGGCCAAACCGTATTTACAAAAATTAGAAATTATGTGCAAAGGATTTCCCATCATAAGCTGTATCCGGTGCAGAAAGAATTTTTCAAATCGGAGATTTACAAGCAGAAATATAGGGGGAAACGCAATTTACTTTTACGGAAAGTCTACAAATTAATTGAACATTTTGAAATTATATGAAAAACATGTCACACTGGAAACACCGTCCAACAAAGAAGGAATTTCTCAAATCGGACTCCTAGAAGTAGAGATATTGACAAAAATAAGATATACATCTACGCCTCCTAGCATAGAAACCATTCATTATTTTAAGAAGAAAATATTCCGAAAATGTTTATTGACGTGAGTGGCATCAGTCCACGAACGAATTTTTTCAATCGGGATTTTAGAAGCTCATATTTTATGGCAAATACGTCAAAAGCAAAAATTAACACTTACGCTCACTGGTGGCCAAAGTATTCTTTACCAAAAATTAAAAATTATATGCAAAAGGTTTTCCATCAGGAGCTGTATCCTCTAAAGAAAGCATTTTTCAAATCGTAGTTTTAGAAGAAGAGATATCGGGGAAAACGTAATTTAAGTTTACGTCAACTAGCGAAAAATCTATGCGTAATTTGAAAAAGTAACTATACCTGAAATATTCTTCGACATAAAGGGAATCGAAAGATAAAATATTTTTTTCAATTGGATGTTTAGAAGCAAATATGAGGAATAAAATGTATTTTTAAATTCGACATAATCTGCATTTACGCCCTCTAACGGCGAAATTGTTAATCGTAAAAAAAAAAAAACGAATTAAAGGATCATCATTTACATATTTCAAGCTACCCAATGCAAAAGAATTTTTCAAATCGGACTAGTAGTTGCAGAGATATCGTGGGTACAGACGGACGGACAAACCGATAACATAAGCACAATCTTTTTTTACAAAAGACGTGCTAAAAAATATGTATGCTGCATGCTTTTGGAATTCCACCGTCAGAAAGGAAGTATTCAGCAGAACTGCGAATTTAACGTACACAATTTATTTTTGGTTTCGTGCAGTGTCGTTATTCCAGATTTCTCCAACTTTATTGTTTGCTTTGTCGTCTGAAATGCGAAGTTCCCTACCGAAAACACTATAAAACAAAAAAGATGACACCGAATTTTCGGGTGTAATAAGCACGTCTTTTGAATCCGTTCTGACGCAAATTAAATTTATCAAAGTTATTCAAAGTCAATGGAACCGGTATGGAAAACAATAGCGTCTAACGGAAGAAAGAAGTTTTTCAATTGGGTTTTTAATTTCTCAGATATTGCTGTAAACGGAATCGTGAGTTTACGCACTGTATTTGCAGACTTGTGCGTCATCATCGTCATCATTGTCAACCATTATTAATCCACTGCTGGACGAAGGTCTCCCCAAGTTTCCTCCACAAAGGTCTGTCTTGTGCCAGTCTCCTCCATGTCACACCTGCATACTTTCGAATTTCATCCACCCATCTCCCATGTGGTCTTCTTCTGGGTCTTTTCCTGTCCCTTGGAATCCAATCTAAAATTTTGGCTGTCAATCGATGGTCTGTCCTTCTGGCAGTATGTACAGCCCATTGCCATTTCAGGGATTTAACTCTGATCATGATGTCTTCCACTCTTGTCATTTTTCTGATCCACGAGTTCCTCTTCTTATCTCTCCTGGTTACACCAAGCATGCACCTCTCCATGCTTTTTTGAGTTGTCTGCAGCCTTTGTATGTCTCTTTTAGTTAAGGTCCACGTCTCTGCAGCATACGTAAGCACTGGAAGGATGCATTGATCAAACACTTTTCTTTTAAGACACAATGGCATATTGATCTTGAAAATTATGCTGTTTCTTCCAAAAGGTCTCCACGCAAGTTTTGTACGCCGATTAATTTCTTCATCAATGTGACCCTCACTTGATATCTGCTGTCCAAGATAAACATACGTGTTTGTTATTTCCAGCTTTTCTCCATCAATCGATAAATCTTCATTTCGTGTAAAAGCATTGAACATCACTTTTGTCTTCTGAAAGTTCACTTTTAATCCCACTTCTTTACTCTTGTCAGCAAGTTCCTGGATCATACTCTGAAGCTCTGAAGGGGTAGTTGCAAAAATGACTATGTCATCAGCAAAACGAAGGTGGGTTAGATAATCTCCATTAATTCCATATATGTGCTCCTAAACGTTCGATTGATAAAAAAATATTTTACCTTTCAATTCCATTTATGTCGAGGGCAGTTTTAAGTACACTCACATTTACAAGTTATGCACAGATTTTCTACTTGGGGCGTCAAAGTAGCGTTTACCCCGATATCTGTACATCTTAAACTCTGATTTGAAATATTCTTTCTGCAGCGGATACAGCTCCTGACAGGAAATCGTTTGAAGATCATTTCTAAATTTTTGTAAAAAAATAGTTTGGCCACCAGGGGGCGTAAACGTTATTTTCTGCTTCTGATGCATTTGGAGCACAATCTGAGCTTCCAAAATCTCGATTCAAAAACTCTTCCTTGGACAGATACCACTCACGTCCCAAAACCTTCTTGAAATATTTTCTTCTTAAAATAATGCATGGTTACTCTTACAGGGGGCGTAGATATATATCACATTTTTGTCAATATCTCTGCTTCTAACTGTCCGATTTGAAATTTTCTTCTTTGTTGGATAGAGTTCCCTGTACAAAATGTTTTTCATATAATTTCCAAACTTTCAAGTAATTGATATATTTTTCGCTAAGGGGCGTAAAAGTAAATGGCGTTTTTCCTGATATCACATCTTCTAAAATTCCGATTTAAAAAAAAATCTTTCTGCAGCGGATACACTTCCTTATGGAAAATGATTTGCATATAATTTTTAATATTTGTTAAATCATTCTTTAACAAATATTAAACCAGGGGGCGTAAGGTTTATTTCTGCTTCTGATGCATTTGCAGCCAAATCTGAGTTCCTAAAATCTCCTTTGAAAAAATTCTTTCGTGTACCGATACCACTCACGTCGATAAAACTTTTCGGAATATTTTCTTCTTAAACTAATGCATGGTTTCTCCGCCAAGGGCGTAAATATTCACTGAAGTGTAAGAAAAACTGGTACAGACGAGCTTATGCAAAATACATAGCAACGTCACCTATGCGCCTACTCGGTTGAGTCCGCCAGTGCGTATAAAAAGCGATAGACATCCTTTCCTGCTGTCAGAGCTGTTTTCGGGATGAGAATGACAAGTAATAACGATTTAAGCGCTTTCCAATGCGGTGTCATAGTATTTCGGATTTTCACGGACGATGCGCAATACCATTAAATTTGATGACGTGACTACAGGAATTACGGCAAAACCTCCAAACTACGATACCAGTGTGACTATAAAAAGACATAGGGTGAACGTGACCATCGTCGGCGGTCAAGAATCGTTTCGCGCGATAGGCGTGCAACACTCTCGCAGGTATAATCGGAATTCAATGCTGGACCCTCAACAAGCATCAGCGTCCGGACTGTGCAACGTACCCTGCACGATATGGGGTTTGGGAGCCGAAGCCCAACTCGAGTTTCCTTGATGGATGCACGACACAGAGCTATGCGCCTTGCTTGGGCACGGCAACACCGCCCTTGGACACTTGATGACTGGAAACACGTAGCCTGGTCTGACGAGTTGCGTTTCCAACTGTATAGGGCAGATGGAAGGATTCGTGTGTGGCACAAACCACATGAATCCCGCTTGTCAACAGGGAACTGTACCGGCAGGTGGGGCGTCCGTAATGGTATGGGGTGGGTTTTGCTTTACTTCACTGGGATCGCTGATACATCTACAAACGTCTGTGACCGGTCAACCCTATGTGCGCAACGTTTCAGACGAGGTACACCGGTTCATGTCCTGCATTCATGCTGATGGGTTGGGCCTGTTCCAACAGGACAATGCACCTCCATGCAAGTGTCGGGAGTCCACATTATGGTTAGAGGAGCATTCATCTGAATTTGGGGTGTTGCCATTCCCACCCAAGTCTCCAGATCTGAACGTGATAGAACATATTTGCGATGCCATGCAACGCGCTATCGAATACAGGACACCGAGACCTCGGAATACACCCGAATTGTGGAACGCTCTGCAGGAAGTATGGTGTGCATTGCCTAGAGGATATTTCCAGAAGTAAGTGGAGTCCATGCCCCGTTGTATTTCTGCAGTACTGCGCTCCGATGGGGTACCTACCAAGTATTAGACTGGTGTACCAGTTTTTCTGGCACTTCAATGTATATCTTATTATTTTCAATATCTCTGCTTCTAAAGTCCTGTTTAAAAACTTCCCTTTTTTGTTGGATAGCACTTTCAGTGCAAAATGTTTTTCATATAGTTTAAGAATTTTTAAGTAATTCATAGGCTTTCTGCTAGGGGGCTTAAATGTAAAATGCGTTTTCCTCGATATCTCTGCTTCTAAAACTCCAATTTGAAAAATTCTTCCTGTATCGCATACAACTCCTGATGGGAAATGTTTTGCATATAATTTCTAATATTTGGTAAAAAATCCTTTTTCTAACAGAGGGTTTAAGCGTTAATTTCTGCTTCTGATGAATTTGCAGAAAAATCTGAGCTCCTAAAAAGTCGATTGAGAAAATACCCTTCGTGGACGGATATATCTCAGGTCGAAAAACCTTTCGAGAATGCTTTTTTAAAATAATGCATGGTTTTTCCGCCAGGGGCGTAGATTCATAGTTTGTTTTTGTATACAGCTGTGCTTCTAGGAGTCCGATTTGAAAAAATCTTTCTTTGTTGGAGATCCTTTCCGCTGAAAAATGTTTCTTATATAATATTAAATTTTACTTAACACACAAGTCTACCACCAGAAGTTGTAACCTCATGTTTCCGTTTAAAGCAATATCTTCGGTACTAAAAACCCGATTGAAAAACAGTTTTCTTCGGTCGGATAGTAGTAAGTAACTAAGCAAACTCAGTGTGCGTATTTTCTTTTCGAATTAATGCGCAGTTTCGCCGCAATGGGGTGCAAAATCTTAATGAGTTTTTCTCATTGTCTCTGCTTCTACATATCTGAATTAAGAACATCTTTCAACACCGGATACCATATACTTTGTGGAACACTTTAAGCTAGTATATGGGCAATCCTATAATTCACATTTCCGTCGAAAGGTGGTGTTTGTGTACTTCAATTTGCAGCTGTATCGCAGCTTCTAAAAGCACCTATTGAGTAATTTCTTTTCTGCTGTAAGCAAAGAACCATCGCTCTGGAGATAACCCGTGATGTCAGTCATTTGCGTACACTGACTGAACCTTTGTTTTTTATGTTTGCACACTGACTGAAACCTTGCTTTTCATGTTTGTACACTGACTGAACCCTTGCTTTTCATGTTTATACACTGACTGAAACTTGCTTATCATGCTTATACACTAACTGAACCCTTGCTTTCCATGTTTGTATACTAACTGAACCCTTGCTTTTCATGTTTATACACTGATTGAACCTTTGCTTTTCATATTTGCACACTGACTGAACCCTTGATTTTCATGTTTGTACACTGACTGAACCCTTGCTTTTCATGTTTATACACTGACTGAAACTTGCTTATCGTGTTTATACACTGACTGAACCCTTGCTTTCCATGTTTGTATACTAACTGAACCCTTGCTTTTCATGTTTATACACTGATTGAACCTTTGCTTTTCATATTTGCACACTGACTGAACCCTTGCTTTTCATGTTTGTACACTGACTGAACCCTTGCTTTTCATATTTTTACACTGACTGAACCCTTGCTTTTCATATTTGTACACTGACTGAACCCTTGCTTCATATTTGTACTCTGACTGAACACTTGCTTTTCATATTTGCACACTGACTAAACCCTTGCTTTTCATATTTGTACACTGACTGGACCCTTGCTTTTCATATTTATACACTGACTGAACCCTTGCTTTTCATATTTGTACACTGACTGAATCCTTGCTTTTCATATTTGCACACTGACTAAACCCTTGCTTTTCATATTTGTACACTGACTGGACCCTTGCCTTTCATATTTGTGAACCAACTGAACCCTTGCTTTTAATATTTGTACACTAACTGAACCTTTGCTTTTCATATTTGTACCCTAACTGAACCCTTGCTTCATATTTGTACACTGACTGAACTCTTGCTTTTCATATTTGCACACTGACTAAACCCTTGCTTTTCATATTTGTACACTAACTGAACCCTTGCTTTTAATATTTGTACACTAACTGAACCCTTGCTTCATATTTGTACACTGACTGAACTCTTGCTTTTCATATTTGCACACTGACTAAACCCTTGCTTTTCATATTTGTACACTAACTGAATCCTTGCTTTTAATATTTGTACACTAACTGAATCCTTGCTTTTAATATTTGTACACTGACTGAACCCTTGCTTTTCGTATTTGCACCGTGACTGAACCCTTGCTTCATATTTGTACACTGACTGAACTCTTGCTTTTCATATTTGCACACTGACTAAACCCTTGATTTTCATATTTGTACACTAACTGAACCCTTGCTTTTAATATTTGTACACTGACTGAACATTTGCTTTTCGTATTTGTACCCTGACTGAACCCTTGCTTTTCATATTTGTACACTGACTGAACCCTTGCTTTTCATATTTGCACACTGACCAAACCCTTGCTTTTCATATTTGTACACTAACTGAACCCTTGCTTTTAATATTTGTACACTGACTGAACCCTTGCTTTTCGTATTTGTACCCTGACTGAACTCTTGCTTCATATTTGTACACTGACTGAACTCTTGCTTTTCATATTTGCACACTGACTAAACCCTTGCTTTTCATATTTGTACACTGACTGAAGCCTTGCTTTTCATATTTGTACACTAACTGAAGCATTGCTTTTAATATTTGTACACTGACTGACTCCTTGCTCTTCATATTTGTACACTGACTGAACCCTTGCTTTTCATATTTGTTCACTAACTAAACCCTTGCTTTTCATATTTGTACACTGACTGAAACCTTGCTTTTCATATTTGTACACTGACTGGACCCTTGCTTTTCATATTTGTACCCTGACTGAACTCTTGCTTCATATTTGTACACTGACTGAACTCTTGCTTTTCATATTTGCACACTGACTAAACCCTTGCTTTTCATATTTGTACACTGACTGAAGCCTTGCTTTTCATATTTGTACACTAACTGAAGCATTGCTTTTCATATTTGTACACTGACTGAAACCTTGCTTTTCGTATTTGTACACTGACTGAACCCTTGCTTCATATTTGTACACTGACTGAACTCTTGCTTTTCATATTTGCACACTGACTAAACCCTTGCTTTTCATATTTGTACACTAACTGAATCCTTGCTTTTAATATTTGTACACTGACTGAACCCTTGTTTTTCGTATTTGTACCGTGACTGAACCCTTGCTTCATATTTGTACACTGACTGAACTCTTGCTTTTCATATTTGCACACTGACTAAACCCTTGATTTTCATATTTGTACACTAACTGAACCCTTGCTTTTAATATTTGTACACTGACTGAACATTTGCTTTTCGTATTTGTACCCTGACTGAACCCTTGCTTTTCATATTTGTACACTGACTGAACCCTTGCTTTTCATATTTGCACACTGACTAAACCCTTGCTTTTCATATTTGTACACTAACTGAACCCTTGCTTTTAATATTTGTACACTGACTGAACCCTTGCTTTTCGTATTTGTACCCTGACTGAACTCTTGCTTCATATTTGTACACTGACTGAACTCTTGCTTTTCATATTTGCACACTGACTAAACCCTTGCTTTTCATATTTGTACACTGACTGAAGCCTTGCTTTTCATATTTGTACACTAACTGAAGCATTGCTTTTAATATTTGTACACTGACTGAATCCTTGCTTTTCATATTTGTACACTGACTGAACCCTTGCTTTTCATATTTGTTCACTAACTAAACCCTTGCTTTTCATATTTGTACACTGACTGAAACCTTGCTTTTCATATTTGTACACTGACTGGACCCTTGCTTTTCATATTTGTGAACCAACTGAACCCTTGCTTTTAATATTTGTACACTAACTGAACCCTTGCTTTTCATATGTGTTCACTGACTGAACCCTTGCTTTTCATATTTGTACCCTAACTGAACCCTTGCTTCATATTTGTACACTGACTGAACTCTTGCTTTTCATATTTGCACACTGACTAAACCCTTGCTTTTCATATTTGTACACTAACTGAACCCTTGCTTTTAATATTTGTACACTGACTGAACCCTTGCTTTTCGTATTTGTACACTGATTGAACCCTTGCTTCATATTTGTACACTGACTGAACTCTTGCTTTTCATATTTGCACACTGACTAAACCCTTGCTTTTCATATTTGTACACTAACTGAATCCTTGCTTTTAATATTTGTACACTGACTGAACCCTTGCTTTTCGTATTTGTACCGTGACTGAACCCTTGCTTCATATTTGTACACTGACTGAACTCTTGCTTTTCATATTTGCACACTGACTAAACCCTTGATTTTCATATTTGTACACTAACTGAACCCTTGCTTTTAATATTTGTACACTGACTGAACATTTGCTTTTCGTATTTGTACCCTGACTGAACCCTTGCTTTTCATATTTGTACACTGACTGAACCCTTGCTTTTCATATTTGCACACTGACTAAACCCTTGCTTTTCATATTTGTGCACTAACTGAACCCTTGCTTTTAATATTTGTACACTGACTGAACCCTTGCTTTTCGTATTTGTACCCTGACTGAACTCTTGCTTCATATTTGTACACTGACTGAACTCTTGCTTTTCATATTTGCACACTGACTAAACCCTTGCCTTTCATATTTGTACACTGACTGAAGCCTTGCTTTTCATATTTGTACACTAACTGAAGCATTGCTTTTAATATTTGTACACTGACTGACTCCTTGCTCTTCATATTTGTACACTGACTGAACCCTTGCTTTTCATATTTGTTCACTAACTAAACCCTTGCTTTTCATATTTGTACACTGACTGAAACCTTGCTTTTCATATTTGTACACTGACTTTACCCTTGCTTTTCATATTTGTGAACCAACTGAACCCTTGCTTTTAATATTTGTACACTAACTGAACCCTTGCTTTTCATATTTGTACACTGACTGAAACCTTGCTTTTCGTATTTGTACACTGACTGAACCCTTGCTTCATATTTGTACACTGACTGAACTCTTGCTTTTCATATTTGCACACTGACTAAACCCTTGCTTTTCATATTTGTACACTAACTGAATCCTTGCTTTTAATATTTGTACACTGACTGAACCCTTGTTTTTCGTATTTGTACCGTGACTGAACCCTTGCTTCATATTTGTACACTGACTGAACTCTTGCTTTTCATATTTGCACACTGACTAAACCCTTGATTTTCATATTTGTACACTAACTGAACCCTTGCTTTTAATATTTGTACACTGACTGAACATTTGCTTTTCGTATTTGTACCCTGACTGAACCCTTGCTTTTCATATTTGTACACTGACTGAACCCTTGCTTTTCATATTTGCACACTGACTAAACCCTTGCTTTTCATATTTGTACACTAACTGAACCCTTGCTTTTAATATTTGTACACTGACTGAACCCTTGCTTTTCGTATTTGTACCCTGACTGAACTCTTGCTTCATATTTGTACACTGACTGAACTCTTGCTTTTCATATTTGCACACTGACTAAACCCTTGCTTTTCATATTTGTACACTGACTGAAGCCTTGCTTTTCATATTTGTACACTAACTGAAGCATTGCTTTTAATATTTGTACACTGACTGAATCCTTGCTTTTCATATTTGTACACTGACTGAACCCTTGCTTTTCATATTTGTTCACTAACTAAACCCTTGCTTTTCATATTTGTACACTGACTGAAACCTTGCTTTTCATATTTGTACACTGACTGGACCCTTGCTTTTCATATTTGTGAACCAACTGAACCCTTGCTTTTAATATTTGTACACTAACTGAACCCTTGCTTTTCATATGTGTTCACTGACTGAACCCTTGCTTTTCATATTTGTACCCTAACTGAACCCTTGCTTCATATTTGTACACTGACTGAACTCTTGCTTTTCATATTTGCACACTGACTAAACCCTTGCTTTTCATATTTGTACACTAACTGAACCCTTGCTTTTAATATTTGTACACTGACTGAACCCTTGCTTTTCGTATTTGTACACTGATTGAACCCTTGCTTCATATTTGTACACTGACTGAACTCTTGCTTTTCATATTTGCACACTGACTAAACCCTTGCTTTTCATATTTGTACACTAACTGAATCCTTGCTTTTAATATTTGTACACTGACTGAACCCTTGCTTTTCGTATTTGTACCGTGACTGAACCCTTGCTTCATATTTGTACAGTGACTGAACTCTTGCTTTTCATATTTGCACACTGACTAAACCCTTGATTTTCATATTTGTACACTAACTGAACCCTTGCTTTTAATATTTGTACACTGACTGAACATTTGCTTTTCGTATTTGTACCCTGACTGAACCCTTGCTTTTCATATTTGTACACTGACTGAACCCTTGCTTTTCATATTTGCACACTGACTAAACCCTTGCTTTTCATATTTGTACACTAACTGAACCCTTGCTTTTAATATTTGTACACTGACTGAACCCTTGCTTTTCGTATTTGTACCCTGACTGAACTCTTGCTTCATATTTGTACACTGACTGAACTCTTGCTTTTCATATTTGCACACTGACTAAACCCTTGCTTTTCATATTTGTACACTGACTGAAGCCTTGCTTTTCATATTTGTACACTAACTGAAGCATTGCTTTTAATATTTGTACACTGACTGAACCCTTGCTTTTCATATTTGTTCACTAACTGAACCTTTGCTTTTCATATTTGTACACTGACTGAATCCTTGCTTTTCATATTTGTACACTGACTGAACCCTTGCTTTTCATATTTGTTCACTAACTAAACCCTTGCTTTTCATATTTGTACACTGACTGAAACCTTGCTTTTCATATTTGAACACTGACTGAACCCTTGGTTTCCATATTTGTACACTAACTGAACCCTGGCTTTTCATATTTGTACACTGACTTAACCCTTGCTTTTCATATTTGGCATCTTACTCGTTTTCCTGCTGCACAACTGTTTGTAACAAGCTGCTTCAGCCTGCGGCGTGCATTTGGTTGTACTGTATATAATGCTGCCTTTGTATTAGTTAACAGGGCACCAACAGGAAACTATACCTAAGAATAATGGTAAAAAGTGACCAACCTAATTCTAAGTAACAATTCCACGTGTTGCAAAAGGGCAACGTGTTAATTAAAGTAAGAAAAGTACGTGCGCTAGGGTATGGACGAAAGACATCATCGCTGTAAAATAGAGTACGGAAGCATTGCTCTCATTGTAGTAAGTCAGATTTCAATATATATGCCGACCCTTGACAATCCTGGCTTTGTTTCCTTGTTAAGTGTTACAAACGTAATATGCAGACGGGCCTTTTAGAGGTCCCAGAGTTGACGGTCGTCAGCGAAGAAAAAGCTGCCGGTTCCGTCCGCGATGTACGCAGCAAAACTTCCCTGCATCTCTTGGTGGATTTCAAGTTTACTTGTATTAGAACATTACCGTGAAAAATAAAAAGGGATCATGGTCTGTTTTATAAGGGAAATAGAAAATTGTGTTTCCCATGGAAGAAAAGTTAACAGAAAGAAATCGCTAAATTTTAATGCATGTCAAACAAAAGTATTGAATTAACTAAATTACATTGATTTGATAGTAGCGATTGCTTTGATGACAGAAAGTTTGATGGATCTATTGAAGTATTCAAGAATAATCTTTTATTTATTTATTTCAACAAACACGAGCCGTGCATAAAATTGTTAAAAGATTGCGATTCAATTTCATCGGGTACGTGTAGCTGAATTTTCAGTGTACATAACTACAGTTTATATGATCGTGACGTACCAAAGGAACTGTTTAATGAAGTGCGCTTAAAATGACAAAAGTATGGAAGCTGTGAGTAGTCAAAAAATGAACGACCGAGAGATCGAAAAAATTAGAACAGCTATCAAGGCACTCAATTAGAATTAGTAGAAAACATGCTATTTTGCATGGTTCATAAAATTAGTTATCGATAGAAATAAACGTGAGCCAAAAATGAGCAGGAATAAAGGTGCTTAAAGGAATAAATTGGTTATCAATGAGAAAACCTAACAGAAAGCATAACATTACGAAAAAGCTTTCATTTGAAAACAGTTAAGGAAAACTTCTAAGATCTTCAGGAGAGTCGGGAGAAGTGAATGGAGAAATAAATCCTAAAAGTAATAGAAATCGTCTCTTCAGTTACTCACAAACGTAACGTAAAAACTGTAACTTTGTGATTTGAAACACAAAGAAAAAGATGTTGAGTAAAATTCCTCGTGAGCGTAACACAGAAATAAAAAAAGTAAATATGTACACGTCGCAAAAACTGGATCAGTTTTGATGGAGCACCGAGAAATAATTCTACCTGTTGGAATTTTGAACTACGGGAAAAGTTTTCAAAAACGACTTTGAAACAAGCGACTCGTTTTTTTCGACATGCATGGAAATTAAATAAGTTACTTTTCACATAGATACGACAAAATTCATTGGTCACTCATGTGTTAAACTCCTCTTTAAATTTTGAAAAATGACTAAAACATAGCACACTTACTCTTTATATACTAAAAGGCAATCCCATTTGATGTGGTCACAGAAATCTGTTAGGATATCAAAATATGGTATCCTGCAGTTCTGAAAATTTTGTAATTTTGCTGAAAGCATCTTAATCATGAATAAAGACATATCGCCTATCTCCCAGGTATATGCTATATTTTTTCACAAAACCCCGAAATATATACATATCATTTTATTCAACCTACAGCAGCTGAGGATCAATCTTCTCAATCTAGTGACTCCGGGTCAACCTATATTCCCTTTACTGACATACAGCAGCTGAGGATCAATCTTCTCAATCTAGTGACTACGGATCAACCTGCATTCCCTTTACTGACATACAGCAGCTAAGGATCAATCTTCTCAATCTAGTGACTACGGATCAACCTGCATTCCCTTTACTGACATACAGCAGCTGAGGATCAATCTTCTCAATCTAGTGACTACGGATCAACCTGCATTCCCTTTACTGACATACAGCAGCTGAGGATCAATCTTCTCAATCTAGTGACTACAGATCAACCTGCATTCCCTTTACTGACATACAGCAGCTGAGGACCAATCTTCTCAATCTAGTGACCACGGATCAACCTGCATTTCCTTTACTGACATACAGCAGCTGAGGATCAATCTTCTCAATGTAGTGACAACGGATCAACCTGCATTCCCTTTACTGACATACAGCAGCTGAGGATCAATCTTCTCAATCTAGTGACTACGGATCAACCTGCATTTCCTTTACTAACATACAGCAGCTGAGGATCAATCTTCTCAATCTAGTGACTACGGATCAACCTGCATTCTTTTTACTGACATACAGCAGCTGAGGATCAATCTTCTCAATCTAGTGACTACGGATCAACCTGCATTCTTTTTACTGACATACAGCAGCTGAGGATCAATCTTCTCAATCTAGTGACTACGGATCAACCTGCATTCCCTTTACTGACATACAGCAGCTGAGGATCAATCTTCTCAATCTAGTGACTACGGATCAACCTGCATTCCCTTTACTGACATACAGCAGCTGAGGATCAATCTTCTCAATCTAGTGACTACGGATCAACATGCATTCCCTTTACTGACATACAGCAGCTGAGGATAAATCTTCTCAATCTAGTGACTACGGATCAACCTGCATTCCCTTTACTGACATACAGCAGCTGAGGACCAATCTTCTCAATCTAGTGACTACGGATCAACCTGTATTTCCTTTACTGACATACAGCAGCGCAGGATCCATCTTCTCAATCTAGTGACTACTGGTCAACCTCCATTCCCTTTACTGACATACAGCAGCTGAGGATCAATCTTCTCAATGTAGTGACTACGGATCAACCTGTATTCCCTTTACTGACATACAGCAGCTGAGGATCAATCTTCTCAATGTAGTGACTACGGATCAACCTGCATTCCCTTTACTGACATACAGCAGTTGAGGATCAATCTTCTCAATCTAGTGAATACGGATCAACCTGCATTTCCTTTACTAACATACAGCAGCTGAAGATCAATCTTCTCAATCCAGTGACTACGGATCAACCTGCCTTCCCTTTACTGACGTACAGCAGCTTAGGATCAATCTTCTCAATCTAGTGACAACGGGTCAACCTCCATTCCCTTTACTGACATACAGCAGCTGAGGATCAATCTTCTCAATCTAGTGACTACGGATCAACCTGCATATCCTTTACCAACATACAGCAGCTGAGAATCAATCTTCTCAATCTGGTGACTACGGATCAACCTGCATTTCCTTTACTGACATACAGCAGCTGCGGATCAATCTTCTCAATCTAGTGACTACGGATCAACCTGCATTTCCTTTACTAACATACAGCAGCTGAAGATCAATCTTTTCAATCAAGTGACTACGGATCAACCAGCATTCCCTTTACTGACATACAGCAGCTAAGGATCAATCTTCTCAATCTAGTGACTACGGGTCAACCTCCAATCCCTTTACTAACATACAGCAGCTCAGGATCAATCTTCTCAATCTAGGGACTACGGTTCAACCTGCATTTCCTTTACTGACATACAGCAGCTGTGGATCAATCTTCTCAATCTAATGACTACGGATCAACCTCCATTCCCTTTACTGACATACAGCAGCTGAGGATCAATCTTCTCAATGTAGTGACAACGGATCAACCTGCATTCCCTTTACTGACATACAGCAGCTGAGGATCAATCTTCTCAATCTAGTGACTACGGATCAACCTGCATTTCCTTTACTAACATACAGCAGCTGAGGATCAATCTTCTCAATCCAGTGACTACGGATCAACCTGCATTCTTTTTACTGACATACAGCAGCTGAGGATCAATCTTCTCAATCTAGTGACTACGGATCAACCTGCAGTCCCTTTACTGACATACAGCAGCTGAAGATCAATCTTCTCAATCTAGTAACTACGAATCAACCAGCATTCCCTTTACTGACATACAGCAGCTGAGGATCAATCTTCTCAATCTAGTGACTACGGATCAACCTGCATTCCCTTTACTGACATACAGCAGCTGAGGATCAATCTTCTCAATCTAGTGACTACGGATCAACATGCATTCCCTTTACTGACATACAGCAGCTGAGGATCAATCTTCTCAATCTAGTGACTACGGATCAACCTGCATTCCTTTTACTGACATACAGCAGCTGAGGACCAATCTTCTCAATCTAGTGACTACGGATCAACCTGTATTTCCTTTACTGACATACAGCAGCGCAGGATCCATCTTCTCAATCTAGTGACTACTGGTCAACCTCCATTCCCTTTACTGACATACAGCAGCTGAGGATCAATCTTCTCAATGTAGTGACTACGGATCAACCTGTATTCCCTTTACTGACATACAGCAGCTGAGGATCAATCTTCTCAATGTAGTGACTACGGATCAACCTGCATTCCCTTTACTGACATACAGCAGTTGAGGATCAATCTTCTCAATCTAGTGACTACGGATCAACCTGCATTTCCTTTACTAACATACAGCAGCTGAAAATCAATCTTCTCAATCCAGTGACTACGGATCAACCTGCCTTCCCTTTACTGACGTACAGCAGCTTAGGATCAATCTTCTCAATCTAGTGACTACGGGTCAACCTCCATTCCCTTTACTGACATACAGCAGCTGAGGATCAATCTTCTCAATCTAGTGACTACGGATCAACCTGCATATCCTTTACCAACATACAGCAGCTGAGAATCAATCTTCTCAATCTGGTGACTACGGATCAACCTGCATTTCCTTTACTGACATACAGCAGCTGCGGATCAATCTTCTCAATCTAGTGACTACGGATCAACCTGCATTTCCTTTACTAACATACAGCAGCTGAAGATCAATCTTTTCAATCTAGTGACTACGGGTCAACCTCCATTCCCTTTACTGACATACAGCAGCTCAGGATCAATCTTCTCAATCTATGAACTACGGATCAACCTGCATTTCCTTTACTGACATACAGCAGCTGAGGATCAATCTTCTCAATGTAGTGACTACGGATCAACCTGCATTCCCTTTTCTGACATACAGCAGATGAGGATCAATCTTCTCAATCTAGTGACTACGGATCAACCTGGATTTCCTTTACTAACATACAGCGGCTGAAGATCAATCTTCTCAATCTAGTGACTACGGATCAACCTGCATTCCCTTTTCTGACATACAGCAGCTGAGGATCACTCTTCTCAATCTAGTGACTACGGATCAACCTGCATTTCCTTTACTAACATACAGCGGCTGAAGATCAATCTTCTCAATCCAGTGACTACAGATCAACCTGCATTCCCTTTACTGACATACAGCGGTTGAGGATCAATCTTCTCAATCTAGTGACTACGGGTCAACCTCCATTCCCTTTACTGACATACAGCAGCTGAGGATCAATCTTCTCAATCTAGTGACTACGGATCAACCTGCATTCCCTTTACTGACATACAGCGGCTGAGGATCAATCTTCTCAATCTAGTGACTAAGGATCCACCTGCATTCCCTTTACTGACATACAGCAGCAGAGATCAATCTTCTCAATCTAGTGACTACGGATCAACCTGCATTTCCTTTACTAACATACAACAGCTGAGGATCAATCTTCTCAATCTAGTGACTACGGATCAACCTGCATTTCCTTTACTGACATACAGCAGCTGCGAATCAATCTTCTCAATCTAGTGACTACGGATCAACCTGCATTTCCTTTACTAACATACAGCAGCTGAAGATCAATCTTCTCAATCTAGTGACTACGGATGAACCAGCATTCCCTTTACTGACATACAGCAGCTGAGGATCAACCTTCTCAATCTAGTGACTACGGGTCAACCTCCATTCCCTTTACTGACATAC
Source organism: Macrothele yani (assembly GCA_039090855.1). Lineage (NCBI taxonomy): Eukaryota > Metazoa > Arthropoda > Arachnida > Araneae > Macrothelidae > Macrothele > Macrothele yani. The sequence continues at coordinate 28,632,274 of CM077032.1, read as the reverse complement.
AGCAGCTGAGGACCAATCTTCTCAATCTAGAGACTACGGATCAATCTGCATTCCCTTTACTGACATACAGCAGCTGAGGATCAATCTTCTCAATCTAGTGACTACGGGTCAACCTCCATTCCCTTCACTGACATACAGCAGCTAAAGATCAATCTTCTCAATGTAGTGACTACGGATCAACCTGCATTTCCTTTACTGACATACAGCAGCTGAGGATCAGTCTTCTCAATCTAGTGACTACGGATCAACCTGCATTTCCTTTACTAACATACAGCAGCTGAAGATCAATCTTCTCAATCCAGTGACTACGGATCAACCTGCATTCCCTTTACTGACATACAGCAGCTGAGGATCAATCTTCTCAATCTAGTGACTACGGGTCAACCTCCATTCCCTTTACTGACATACAGCAGCTGAGGATCAATCTTCTCAATCTAGTGACTACGGATCAACCTGCATTCCCTTTACTGACATACAGCAGCTGAGGATCAATCTTCTCAATCTAGTGACTACGGATCAACCTGCATTCCCTTTACTGACATACAGCAGCTGAGGATCAATCTTCTCAATCTAGTGACTACGGATCAACCTGCATTCCCTTTACTGACATACAGCAGCTGAGGATCAATCTTCTCAATGTAGTGACTACGGATCAACCTCCATTCCCTTTACTGACATACAGCAGCTGAGGATCAATCTTCTCAATCTAGTGACTACGGATCAACCTGCATTCCCTTTACTGACATACAGCAGCTGAGGATCAATCTTCTCAATCTAGTGACTACGGATCCACCTGCATTCCCTTTACTGACATACAGCAGCCGAGGATCAATCTCCTCAATCTAGTGACTACGGATCAAACTGCATTTCCTTTACTAACATACAGCAGCTGATTATCAATCTTCTCAATCTAGTGACTACGGATCAACCTGCATTTCCTTTACTGACATACAGCAGCTGCGGATCAATCTTCTCAATCTAGTGACTACGGATCAACCTGCATTTCCTTTACTAACATACAGCAGCCGAGGATCAATCTTCTCAATCTAGTGACTACGGGTCAACCTCCATTCCCTTTACTGACATACAGCAGCTCAGGATCAATCTTCTCAATCTATGAACTACGGATCAACCTGCATTTCCTTTACTGACATACAGCAGCTGAGGATCAATCTTCTCAATGTAGTGACTACGGATCAACCTGCATTCCCTTTTCTGACATACAGCAGCTGAGGATCAATCTTCTCAATCTAGTGACTACGGATCAACCTGGATTTCCTTTACTAACATACAGCGGCTGAAGATCAATCTTCTCAATCTAGTGACTACGGATCAACCAGCATTCCCTTTACTGACATACTGCAGTTGAGGATCAATCTTCTCAATCTAGTGACTACGGGTCAACCTCCATTCCCTTTACTGACATACAGCAGCTGAGGATCAATCTTCTCAGTCTAGTGACTACGGATCAACCTGCATTCCCTTTACTGACATACAGCAGCAGAGATCAATCTTCTCAATCTAGTGACTACGGATCAACCTGCATTTCCTTTACTAACATACAACAGCTGAGGATCAATCTTCTCAATCTAGTGACTACGGATCAACCTGCATTTCCTTTACTGACATACAGCAGCTGTGGATCAATCTTCTCAATCTAGTGACTACGGATCAACCTGCATTTCCTTTACTAACATACAGCAGCTGAAGATCAATCTTCTCAATCTAGTGACTACGGATCAACCAGCATTCCCTTTACTGACATACAGCAGCTGAGGATCAACCTTCTCAATCTCGTAACTACGGGTCAACCTCCATTCCCTTTACTGACATACAGCAGCTGAGGACCAATCTTCTCAATCCAGTGACTACGGATCAACCTGCCTTCCCTTTACTGACGTACAGCAGCTGAAGATCAATCTTCTCAATCTAGTGACTACGGATCAACCAGCATTCCCTTTACTGACATACAGCAGCTGAGGATCAATCTTCTCAATCTAGTGACTACGGATCAACCTGCATTTCCTTTACTAACATACAGCAGCTGAGGATCAATCTTCTCAATGTAGTGACTACGGATCAACCTGCATTCCCTTTACTGACATACAGCAGCTGAAGATCAGTCTTCTCAATCTAGTGACTACGGATCAACCTGCATTTCCTTTACTAACATACAGCAGCTGAAGATCAATCTTCTCAATCCAGTGACTACGGATCAACCTGCATTCCCTTTACTGACGTACAGCAGCTGAGGATCAATCTTCTCAATCTAGTGACTACGGGTCAACCTCCATTTCCTTTACTGACATACAGCAGCTGAGGATCAATCTTCTCAATCTAGTGCCTACGGATCAACCTGCATTCCCTTTACTGACATACAGCAGCTGAGGATCAATCTTCTCAATCTAGTGACTACGGATCAACCTGCATTCCCTTTACTGACATACAGCAGCTGAGGATCAATCTTCTCAATCTAGTGACTACGGATCAACCTGCATTCCCTTTACTGACATACAGCAGCTGAGGATCAATCTTCTCAATCTAGTGACTACGGATCAACCTGCATTCCCTTTACTGACATACAGCAGCTGAGGATCAATCTTCTCAATGTAGTGACTACGGATCAACCTGCATTCCCTTTACTGACGTACAGCAGCTGAGGATCAATCTTTTCAATCTAGTGACTACGGGTCAACCTCCATTCCCTTTACTGACATACAGCAGCTGAGGATCAATCTTCTCAATCTAGTGACTACGGATCAACCTGCATTCCCTTTACTGACATACAGCAGCTGAGGATCAATCTTCTCAATCTAGTGACTACGGATCAACCTGCATTCCCTTTACTGACATACAGCAGCCGAGGATCAATCTCCTCAATCTAGTGACTACGGATCAAACTGCATTTCCTTTACTAACATACAGCAGCTGATTATCAATCTTCTCAATCTAGTGACTACGGATCAACCTGCATTTCCTTTACTGACATACAGCAGCTGCGGATCAATCTTCTCAATCTAGTGACTACGGATCAACCTGCATTTCCTTTACTAACATACAGCAGCCGAGGATCAATCTTCTCAATCTAGTGACTACGGGTCAACCTCCATTCCCTTTACTGACATACAGCAGCTTAGGATCAATCTTCTCAATCTATGAACTACGGATCAACCTGCATTTCCTTTACTGACATACAGCAGCTGAGGATCAATCTTCTCAATGTAGTGACTACGGATCAACCTGCATTCCCTTTTCTGACATACAGCAGCTGAGTATCAATCTTCTCAATCTAGTGACTACGGATCAACCTGGATTTCCTTTACTAACATACAGCGGCTGAAGATCAATCTTCTCAATCTAGTGACTACGGATCAACCAGCATTCCCTTTACTGACATACTGCAGTTGAGGATCAATCTTCTCAATCTAGTGACTACGGGTCAACCTCCATTCCCTTTACTGACATACAGCAGCTGAGGATCAATCTTCTCAGTCTAGTGACTACGGATCAACCTGCATTCCCTTTACTGACATACAGCAGCAGAGATCAATCTTCTCAATCTAGTGACTACGGATCAACCTGCATTTCCTTTACTAACATACAACAGCTGAGGATCAATCTTCTCAATCTAGTGACTACGGATCAACCTGCATTTCCTTTACTGACATACAGCAGCTGTGGATCAATCTTCTCAATCTAGTGACTACGGATCAACCTGCATTTCCTTTACTAACATACAGCAGCTGAGGATCAATCTTCTCAATCTAGTGACTACGGATCAACCAGCATTCCCTTTACTGACATACAGCAGCTGAGGATCAACCTTCTCAATCTCGTGACTACGGGTCAACCTCCATTCCCTTTACTGACATACAGCAGCTGAGGACCAATCTTCTCAATCCAGTGACTACGGATCAACCTGCCTTCCCTTTACTGACGTACAGCAGCTGAAGATCAATCTTCTCAATCTAGTGACTACGGATCAACCAGCATTCCCTTTACTGACATACAGCAGCTGAGGATCAATCTTCTCAATCTAGTGACTACGGATCAACCTGCATTTCCTTTACTAACATACAGCAGCTGAGGATCAATCTTCTCAATCTAGTGACTACGGATCAACCTGCATTCCCTTTACTGACATACAGCAGCTGAGGATCAATCTTCTCAATCTAGTGACTACGGATCAACCTGCATTCCCTTTACTGACATACAGCAGCTGAGGATCAATCTTCTCAATCTAGTGACTACGGATCAACAGTCTCCTCCATTCCCTTTACTGATATACCGGAAGAATCTTCTCTCCCAATTTAGGAGGCAATAATTCTTCTTCCTTGTGCTGCCGATATTACTACCACTTCTGAATCTGTTCAAAGCGCCTCAATATCTTCGCTTACATGGACTAATTTACTGGAAAGTAATAATGACATACCGCGTCTTCTGCTTTCGAGTCCCTGTACACAATCGTCAGTATGTGAAAGGAAGGATTCTTATTCTTCAGAGTATTACTCCGCTGAGCACAATCAGTTTGTTGTTTCAGTAGCTTGAAGCACTGGAGTTGTGCTCTTGTACATCCAGTGTGCAAACAAGTGCTGAGCGTTCTGCTCGTGTAGTCCGCACAGTGTCTTCCAAGTCTGGAGCATTCCCTCCCGTTACAAATTTGAGTGCTGAACCAGCACGGCCGCTAAAACGTTCGGCATCTTCGTTTGTTAAAACAACTTTTACTCGATTTCTGATACCGATCGGTAATAGCGATGGAAGGATTTGAATCACGCCAAGAATTTGAAGATCAGGATGATTGAATTGTCAAAGAATGATTCGTTCTGAATAGCGCCCACGGATATAACCCATACCACCTGTCAATGTATGGAAAATTAAGATTTTCAAAGAAACAAGTAATTAGGGAAAATATGGAGGTGCAAAGACATTTCAAGTTACCACTGCAAATGAGGCATTTACAGTGGTCACTTGAAATGTCTTTGCACTACACGTATTTTATCGCATCAATCAAAACTTGGTAATTTGATGGCTGTTTTTCTGCTACCTTATATTTTAAAATGGTCCACAAATTTTCAATGGGGTTAAGGTTGGGACTATTACCGGGCCAGTCAAGCACAGTTATGTTTTTCGTGTGCAGGTAGTCCTTTACTGTCTGTGAGCTGTGGCATGGAAGACCATCATGCATAAAAATTCTGCATGTGTGTACTTGTATATGAGTTAACAGCATCTCACGTAACATTTCCACATAAAAAGAATCAGTAATTGCAGTGCCGGTCGCCAAAAAGGATAATGAAGCAGCACCAAATGCTGACATAGCACCCGGAGTCATCTGACACGCGGATGTCTCACGCTGCTAACGGTGTATTTTTCATCAAACCTTTTGCCTTTTGGTCGCCTAACATGTGATTCACGTGTTTCAAATTGACGCACAGTTGATTCATCGGAAAAAAAGATCTTGGCTTCGATTTTCACCAGACCACGATTGATGACGCTTCGCAAACTGTAGTTTCTTCTTTTTAATGACAGAGGCTATTCTTGGTTTATGTGCAGATTGATAAGACTTTAATGGAAAATCTTTGCTGAGACATCAGGAAACAGTTCTGTTACTAATAGCAGACCCTTTTCAATATAGAAAGGCTTTGATTTTCTTCAACGAATTCCTCGGCGAACACTTAACTATTCGCCTTATGGTATTGTCATCACGTGGGGTTGTTTTCCTTGGACATCCACTTCTCTTTCGTTCGCTGAGTTCACCTGTATCTCTATGTTTCATGATCGTGTTATGAATAGCAGTCTTGCTGATATTCACCTTTCTACTGAAGTCACGTTTGGAGTATCTTTCATGATGTAAAGTCATTATTTATGTCCTCTGGGTAACACTTATAAACGCTTTTTTGCCCATTTTCCGCAATATACGAAGTACGTACAAAACATCTGAGCATGAAAACCAGAAGCAAACTGATGCTCCTACGCTTCCCCCAACTCTATCAACAGGTGGCGCTGCAGGATGATGCAACACCGACAGGAAGTTGAGTAATACAGACAGTAGCTGACACAATCGGCAGAAATCTCCTAATACCAAATGGTGGTCTTAACCTTTTGCAAATGATTGTATTTCGTGCGACATCTCAGCTAGAGTTTACAATTAATTTCCTTTTTTCTACAGCGTGTTTTTAAACTGATAAGGATTTCCGAATAAGATTTGGGTCGTCCTGACTTTTCCCCCTTATTTTCAAAATTATTTTCTAAACCTGAGGTTCAATATCAGTTCGAAATATTTGATTATGTTTTATCGACTCAATTTTATCGCGAAAGTGCGGAGAATACCCTTCGAGAGATCTGATTTATAAATTATCAACATTTGTAGCTGTATTTTGAGGTTGGATCAAATCCTGCGGCACTCCTTACCACGCTTATTGCCGTTGATGTGAACTAGGAGGTGTGCTGCGCTCATAAATGGTAAAATGTGATCATTTTCGGCAGAAAAAGAGACAGAGAGATGAGCAAATTCTATTTTTGTTCCTAACACTGCTTCACGTAGATCCGTATTAGACGCAGTTGAGGTTTAATAAGCATTTCCTGGTACGATAATATTTTCGCTCTAATCAACTTAGAACAAAAGGAATCTTGAGCAATAACTAACGAACAATGGAGATTTTATAACGGCTCACTTGATCTGAAACTGCTCTAGAAAAATATTTGCTAAGAGAATTGTGTGAAATTGCCCAAATAAACGAATCACTCAAACATATCAAAGATAGTGAAGACTGTGCCTGTCAGGGGTCTCAGAGAGAAAACGAAGGATCTGGCGTATGGTTCAATATTTTCTTTAAAATTTTACGGATTGGCAAAAGACACTTGTTAAGGTCGCTGTACGAAAAATGTGGATAAATACTGACATCAATTCGTACGTTGAACCATATCTCTTAACTCATGCTATGAAAGCTTAACATGAAATAGTTTAAGTTCTTGGGTTGAATCTTAAAAAATAGTGGAAGCTGCAAGAATGTGGTAAAAGAATGGACGATATAATGTTGGAATAATTGAGTAGATCGGTTGCAGTAACGTTGGCAAGAGGGATAATTTGAAATACACTGCTGGCCACCCAAAATGCAACATCAAAAAAGAAACATCCGATTGGCCGGAAATTCGCAGCATGCGTCGCCCGCGAGAGGACATGGAAGCGATTAGCATTGCAGGGCATATGCAAATCATATGCGCCCGGCACGCCACCGAGAAGAACTATAAGAAGGGTGCACAGAAGGCGGTGTGTAAGTAGTGGAAGTGTGTTGTGCTGCCGGACCTGTGCGTGGGAAGCTTCCTGATGCCTCGTCGCAGAATACGGCAGTCATTCCAGCACGTTTCGGAGTTCGACAGAGAACGAATATTGGCTTATCGCGACAGCGGTTTATCGTGGCGAGACATCGGCGCACGTGTGAGACGACATCCAGCCACAGTGAGGCGAGTATGAATTCGGTGGGTGCAGGAGGGACGGACGAACCGACGTGAGCGATTGCCGCAGCCGCGGCACACCACCGAACGAGTGGACAGGCATGTTGTGCGGCGGGCATCAACGGCTCGCACCGACACATCACGAACGTTAGCGCAGGAATGAAGGTGTGGTGCGCAACAACCTGCGTCAGCACGTACCTTTCGACGTCGTCTGCAGGAGCGGGGACTTGTTGCACGATGCCCATTGCTCCGATTACCATTGACGTTACACCACCTGCGAGTGCGGCGGAAGTGGGCCGTTGAACGCCGCACCTGGACTAAGAAATGGCACGACATTGTCTTCCCCGACGAATCCCGCTTCTGCCTACAACACCACGATGGTCGGGTCGGTGTGTGGCGGCACCGTGGTGAGAGACTGTATGACGCCAGCATTATGCATCGCCATACTGGTCCGTCGCCTGGCGTTGTGGTTTAGGAGGCAATTGGATATGACACCCGCACCCCTTTGTTACGTATCACCGGTACACTCAACGCCACCGCTACATCTCCGACGTTTTGGAGCCTGTAGTCCTCCCATACCTGCAGGACCTGCCAGCAGCCAAGTTTTAACAGGACAATGCGCGCCCACACGTGGCACGCATCGTGCAACAATTATTCACGGGCCGCCAGGTGTTACTGCTGCCATGGCCCGCCTGTTCTACTGATATGTCGCCCATCGAACACGTCTGATCGCTGATCGGCAACCGAGTGGCCCGGTAAGCACCACCCACAGCTACGCCTGATGAACTGTGGCAACGTGTGGAAGCAGCCTGGATCGACATACCCCAATCACACATCCAAAGCCTCTTTCGTTCGATGCCGCGGCGTGTAGCGACCGTTATTGCCAGCCATGGGGGCCACACGAACTATTAATGTCTGGATGTTCCGCCAGTAGCACGGGCCTGTAAGCTCAATCGTTTCATCTTTGTATCTGTTGTTATGTGTCTAGTGAATCTGGCTTTGCCATCTCGTGTCGTTCTTGGTGTTGCATTTTGGGTGGCTAGCAGTGTATAAAATATTAAGAACACCGCAGAACAGCAACTGTTCCTTTTTATTTGGATCAAAAGCTTGGGTAAGGAAAAAATGAAAATGAAAAAATAGGGTTATGCTCAAATGCTGAATGAGATACATAAAACGGGGATTGGCGTATAGGAGGGCATAAGAACAAAGTTTGGAACTACGGGGAAAGGTGTGAAGCACAGAATCGTTTCAAATGAAAGGGAATACGAGAAGCATATATGACGAAAACATATTTGAAAAAGCTGTAGGATTGGTAGTGTCAAGACATAGAGCTTAGGGAAATTCCAAAACTTACAATCTGGAAAATTTACAGATGGCACGTAAGAAATAAAAATAAAATTATAAAAAAGACAGGATACATAGAAAAAGGGAAATACCCAGAAATGAAGAATTGGTAATGTATTTGATGCTAAAACTTTGCCTCCGTCTGGAACAGAAATTGTTTAGAAGAACAGTGCATATCTCAAAAACTGCCCTCTCAAAATTTTGGTTTTATGTTGCACGAAATTGTGGTACTTCTCCTGCCGCACCATGTTTGGGTTTGTGTTTTGCATGAAACCCAGTAGAATACAAGGCAATAATATTTTGGTATTTAGCCAGATTAGTTAGACGTTGAGCCAATTTTGCCAAGTTGTTTCGTGTTTCATGCGCCTTGGAAGAATGGTCTTTAACCCACAATTCTAAATTTTGGTGCGACCCGGTGAGCGATTTTTACTGCGTAATTAGACTCATAAAACTTAAAATATATTTAGATATCTTTTTACATTTTTGGCTCTCGATGGTAATATTGTGTGATTAGGAGATTAAAGGTAGTCTGCGTTTTAAAGTCATATCTTTTTAAATCCATTCTACAGTTTTTGTCTTTCTGTTGAATGCAGCTTTCTAATAAATTGGGGATCTTTGTACTAGAGGGTGTTGATAAGGAAGACTAAAAAAGTCGCGATGGAAACGATTACAAATTTGGCGAAGCTTGTGTTGTATATAAACCAAAAAAGTATAATTTCAGACTCTCATGTATTTAATAGGTCAAAGTCTTGCAGAACTCAAATGTTATTTCGATTTCTCCAATATATTTCATTATCGTTAAGAACTTTTTCTAAGTTATAAAGGTGTGTGACGATTTCCTAAACCCTGCGGATCAGGAGTAACTATATTTCAAACTTGGATTTAAAAATTTTCTGGTATGGCCCCTATATTTTGTAATGAATTTTATCTTGCAGTATTTTAAAAATCTTACAATTATTTTATTTCAATTTGACAAAGTACTGAGTTCCAATTTTTATTAAATATTTCTGAAAAATCTCATTTTGGATATTGAATGAATTAGATGTAACGGAGAATGAAAACATTCATTCTTCGTTACATCTAATCGAAACAACAAAATAATGAAGCATTTTTTTTGTTTGATTTTAGCTAGCAGTTTTTTGTGTGAAAAAATTAATATTTATTACATATTGGTAAAACTGTGAGTAATTCCTTCAGCCTATTTTCGATTTTATCTTGGGCGGTTCTTAAGGGCCAACCTCTGTAAAAAAAAAAAGAAAGAAATATTCCTCTCTCTCAATTTACCGTTATTCTTCTGCTTGCGGTAAATTAAAAGAAAAATACAACTCTAAATTCGGACTTGTGGTCATTAAATTTTTTTTGAATAATTATAGGTTAAATGGCAAATCAGACATTAGATATGGCTACCTGGAATGTACAAGGCTTTAAAAAACAGTAATAAGTAAATTTTTGAATGCAAATATAGATATACTTTGTCGGCAGGAAACCATTGCTCAAATTACAGGAATTTCAGTCTCGGGCTAAATTCAATCAATTAAATCCCTTTCATATGCTGATGACATGGTTTTGTTTGCAAATGATGAAAATTCAGTTACTCACATAGAGCAAAATTTTAGTGGGTTATTTGGAGCGGAATTGAACGTTGAAAAAAGTGTAGGTTTTTCTTATGGAAATTGGAAAAAAATTAATCAAAACTTATTTAAATTAACAACTTCTGATATGAATATTCTACGAATTCCATTTTCTAAATCTGGCCCCAACCTGTCATCGAAATGGAGATAGTGTATTTCAAGCATGGAGACAAAAAGTTTTTCACTATTCACAAAGGCTAAAATTGTAAATTTTCTTCATTTCGCTAAGTTTTACTATTAGGCAAGAACCTTTGAAATTCCCAGAAATATACTTAAAAAATCAGAACAACTTGCTTTTAAATTTATTTGGGAGGGTAAGGGTGATAAAATAAGAAGAGATGTTATGTACAACAATATTAAACGTGGGGGTTTGGGCATTGTTAAACTTTTATTGAAAAGCAATCTACTTCGCTTCTTAACCTTAAGGAAGTTTTTTCAGAATGAGAAACATCCTGCATTTAAATTATTAAAGTTTCAAGTGGGCAGAGAAATTCAATGTTTTAGCTGACTCCTCCGTCAAAAACTATTTGTATATTTTACAGCAGATAAATATTTGAAAATGAAGAATATATGGAAAGAAATTTCAGAGAATTCAATTTTACATAATATATCCCACGATGATAAATTGGGTAAAATATATCAAGCTTTAAATAAAAACTCGTGTACGAAACTAGAACATATATTACAGTCAAATTTTGTGACACGTATTTGGAAATTAAAATCAGAATTAAAGTTAAGCACTCATATTCGAGATTTAAATTTTAAAATATCACATAATATTATCCCGACAAGGAAATGGCTATATAAAATGAAATAAATAAAGAATTCTAACTGTGTATATTGTTAGGTAGAAGAATCCCTACAACATTTATTTGTAGAATGTAATTTCGTAAAGTACATTTGGAGTTGGTTAAAAGGATACTTAAATTATAAGCAAAACTTTAATTCACATCAAATTTTATATCATGCACCATTACAATGTTCTGATCTAAAAAACATTGCTATACATCATGTAATTGCAATAACAAAGTATAATATATGGAAAAATAGAAATGCCCTATCATTTGAACAAATATAAAAAAATACCGAACAAATTAAACTAGCAATCAAATGTGATCTTAGGAGATATTTGGAATTTCAAACAAGAAAATTTGGCGTGCAAAAAACTTACAACAAGTGGAAAACCTTAACTCCATATATATTTAAGAAGGGTGCAAGAGTTCTAAACAAAATCATCGAATAGAATAAGTGCAGTCCAAAAATTATAAGCGCGGTAATGTTATCCAATACATCTTAAAGGTATTAAAAGGTTAAATCACCTTAAGCGTGTTAAACCTTAGTGTTAATATAAAATAGTACATAAAATCCTAAAGTGAAAATTCAGAATAATACGAATTAACATAAAACCGTTATTTTAGATTTAGTTTCAGTAATTTGTTCGAAAAATGTAAATATAATTAAAAAATTCAATTTTGACTTAATTGTAACTGTTTCAATAATTTGCTAATAAAAAAGTAACACGTTCATCAGCTTTTGAAGCAGAATCAATCAACTCTTAAAACAAATAAAAATTGGAACCGTTCATGTTATTTACTTTACCTTTCATACTTCCTATTCTGTTGCTTCACCACTATAATATCCTCCCAGTTTAAAAAAAAAATAATTATTATGTTTTTCTCTTACTTTTTTTTTTTTTTGCTTTTCTTTTAAATTCCTTACATTTGAACCTCCGACTACGTGTGTGGAGTGCTCCAGAAGGGGCTTCTAGAGAAATTGTTCACTTCCTGTTGTAAGCGGTAACTCTTGCGCAGGCTCCAAATCCCCTCAGTTGGTTGCCTGCTCTGAATGGAAGTGTGCGGAAATGGTTATCAATATGGGTTCCATTCTTATAATTAATCTAAACTTTTCTTACAAAAACAACTCCCCTCAGAATATTTAAATTTACCAAAACATTGTGTGAATGTCTGTTTAAATGAAATTTAAAAAGGAAAAAGATTAATAGTATCCTTTTACAATTCTTTAAGAGTCCCTCATGCGTCGACCCTTCTGTAAGTGCCGGACATGATATATATATTAAAGAAACAACTAGAGTGTTATCATGCCAGTTCACCTAACTCGTAAATTTCAATATCCTGTTAGTTGAAATCACAACCATTTTTCAGTAAAACACGGAACTAATTGGGGGCCTGCAAAAAGGCATTCTGCACCTCGGACATTTCATGATTTCAATATGCCGTCTGTCAGCGGTAGAACGAAATACAAAAGTTTCGGGTAAATGTAAATTTTAGCGTTCTAAATTATTCCCGAAATTATTTAGCTTAAAATTTCGAAAATCTTGGAGGGAAAAAGATTATACAAATTTTAAAGTATGTAATTTGATGTGAAATGCTGACAAATTTTAAGCCTTACAAAGCATTTTAAAGAACTTTACCGTAAATTTTACCTGCAGGTACGAGGCTGTAAACACACACTGCGGTGAGCTTACCCACAGCACCGCCGAGTCGTCGAATCGATCTTCTGTTCGTGCTGCGGCTGCCATTTTATGGGCGGAAAACCAAGCAAAGCAATTTTTTGCATCTTACAACAATCTGCTTTGCTCTGGAAAAAGAGCTCTAAATTTACCAATATTGTCTGTAGAAAGGGCTTTACAACCCAATTTTTAAGTGGATTGAAAAAAAAATACAATAGTGATATTCCTTTCAGCAGATTCACAAAATCACAAAATTCCCGCTGAAGCACGATTCGAAGTTTCGGACGACGTTGTGGCGATGCTGGAGATAAGCTCCCCGCAACGTTTATTTACATTTCTGTACTTCCAGGTAAATTTTCCGGTAAAAATCTTTAAAATGCTTTGTAAAGTTGAATTTTTCTCACCATTTCACATCAAATTACATACTTTAAAATATGTATAGAACTTTTTCTCGAAATTTTCAGTCAAAGAATTTAGGACGCTAAACTACACGTTTACAAAATTTTAGTTTGTACCACAACAGTTTTTCAGTTATCCACGAAACAAAGTACTGGAATCGTTGTTAGAAAAGGCAGTCCCCCACCTCGGATATTTTATAATTTCAACATTTGTGCTACGTTTGTGCTCGAATGAATCACAAATGGTTTCTTTGTACCACAACCGTTTTCCAGTTATCCACCAAACAAAGTGAAGTGGAGGGGGTAATTTAGAAACTGCAGCCCCCACATCGGATATTTTATGATTTCAACATACCGTTCGTTTGTGCTATGTCTGTGTTTGAGTGAACCGCAAACATTATTGTTTGTGCCATAACCGTTTTTCAGTTATCACCGAATCAAGGTGCATGGGAGCTGCATTAACGGAAACTCCAACGTCAGAAATTTTATAATTCCTAAATGCGATTTTTTTTATTGGTGATATGCTTCAATGTGCCGCAAATTTTTTTGTTAATAATATCATGCTTTTTTCAGTTATTCTCTTAACAAATTGTGGAGGCTACAGAACAGAAGACCTCCCCTCCTATGAAATACTTTAATTTCAATACTCCATTTGTTTCTGCTCCAGTGGGCAACTAAGATCTCCGTTTTCCATATAATTTTTTGAGCGTTTTTCGCGAAATATCCCCCTATTCGATCATTTCCTCTGAGTCTTAGTTTAAAAACGAAATGAAAGTTATTCTTTAAAAGGTTGCTACATAACTGCAATATCATGGCTCCGGAAGAGTATACATCATACAGGGACAAACTTTAAAAGACTTTATATAATACACGAGTACAGATCAGATTAAAATGTAGTCGACAGCGTTTGCACTAACCTGCTCCAGTCGTCTGGGCAGCTGTCGGACACCTACCCTGCATAATTGTGGCTGCTTGGGCGCAAAGAGATGAGTAAGTCCGCGTTCGACATTGTCCCGGTTGGGGATCAGATCATATGTAGTGGATTTTAGGAAGGGAGTGTCTGACCCCAGGTCTTAAACAACCCTTAGAAATAGGAAGCTAGGAGATTTGGGCTAGAGTGCCCGATACGAAAGTGACACGGAAGCGAGGTAGAAGACGCCCTTTTTTACCACCGGGGGGCCAGTACCCGGGGTCCGACGGCTTAACGTGCTCATACAATGCTATAGTAGATCAGATCAGATCATATGTAGAGGATTTTAGGAAGGAGTGTCTGACCCCAGGTCTTAAACAACCCTTAGAAATAGGAAGCTAGGAGATTTGGGCTAGAGTGCCCGATAGGAAAGTGACATGGAAGCGAGGTAGAAGACGCCCTTATTTTCTACCGGAGGGCCAGTACCCGGGGTCCGACTGCTTATCGTGCTCATACAATGCTATAGTAGATCAGATCAGATCATATGTAGAGGATTTTAGGAAGGGAGTGTCTGACCCCAGGTCTTAAACAACCCTTAGAAATAGGAAGCTAGGAGATTTGGGCTAGAGTGCCCGATACGAAAGTGACACGGAAGCGAGGTAGAAGACGCCCTTTTTTACCACCGGCGGGGGGGGGCCAGTACCCGGGGTCCGACGGCTTAACGTGCTCATACAATGCTATAGTAGATCAGATCAGATCATATGTAGAGGATTTTAGGAAGGGAGTGTCTGACCCCAGGTCTTAAACAACCCTTAGAAATAGGAAGCTAGGAGATTTGGGCTAGAGTGGCCGATAATAAAGTGACACGGAAGCGAGGTAGAAGACGCCCTTATTTTCTACCGGGGGGGCCAGTACCCGGGGTCCGACGGCTTAACGTGCTCATACAATGTTATAGTAGATCAGATCAGATCATATGTAGAGGATTTTAGGAAGGAAGTGTCTGACCCCAGGTCTTAAACAACCCTTAGAAACAGGAAGCTAGGAGATTTGGGCTAGAGTGCCTGATAATAAAGTGACACGGAAGCGAGGTAGAAGACGCCCTTATTTTCTACCGGGGGGCCAGTACCCGGGGTCCGACGGCTTAACGTGCTCATACAATGCTATAGTAGATCAGATCAGATCATATGTAGAGGATTTTAGGAAGGGAGTGTCTGACCCCAGGTCTTAAACAACCCTTAGAAATAGGAAGCTAGGAGATTTGGGCTAGAGTGCCCGATAGGAAAGTGACACGGAAGCGAGGTAGAAGACGCCCTTATTTTCTACCGGGGGGGGGGGGCAGTACCCGGGGTCCGACGGCTTAACGTGCTCATACAATGCTATAGTAGATCAGATCAGATCATATGTAGAGGATTTTAGGAAGGGAGTGTCCGACCCAAGGTCTTAAACAACCCTTAGAAATAGGAAGCTAGGAGATTTGGGCTAGAGTGCCCGATAGGAAAGTGACACGGAAGCGAGGTAGAAGACGCCCTTATTTTCTACCGGGGAGCCAGTACCCGGGTTCCGACGGCTTATCGTGCTCATACAATGCTATAGTAGATCAGATCAGATCATATGTAGAGGATTTTAGGAAGGGAGTGTCTGACCCCAGGTCTTAAACAACCCTTAGAAATAGGAAGCTAGGAGATTTGGGCTAGAGTGCCCGATAGGAAAGTGACACGGAAGCGAGGTGGAAGACGCCCTTATTTACTACCGGGGAGCCAGTACCCGGGTTCCGACGGCTTAACGTGCTCATACAATGCTATAGTAGATCAGATCAGATAATATGTAGAGGATTTTAGGAAGGGAGTGTCTGACCCCAGGTCTTAAACAACCCTTAGAAATAGGAAGCTAGGAGCTTTAGGCTAGAATGCCTGATAGGAAAGTGACACGGAAGCGAGGTAGAAGACGCCCTTATTTTCTACCGGGGAGGGGCAGTACCCGGGTTCCGACGGCTTAACGTGCTCATACAATGCTATAGTAGATCAGATCAGATAATATGTAGAGGATTTTAGGAAGGGAATGTCGGACCTCAGGTCTTAAACAACCCTTAGAAATAGGAAGCTAGGAGATTAGGGCTAGAGTACCCGATAGGAAAGTGACACGGAAGCGAGGTAGAAGACGCCCTTTTTTACCACCGGGGGGGGGGCAGTACCCGGGGTCCGACGGCTTAACGTGCTCATACAATGCTATAGTAGATCAGATCAGATCATATGTAGAGGATTTTAAAAAGGGAGTGTCTGACCCCAGGTCTTAAACAACCCTTAGAAATAGGAAGCTAGGAGATTTGTGCTACAGTGCCCGATAGGAAAGTGACACGGAAGCGAGGTAGAAGACGCCCTTTTTTACTACCGGGGGGGGGCAGTACCCGGGGTCCGACGGCTTAACGTGCTCATACAATGCTATAGTAGATCAGATCAGATCATATGTAGAGGATTTTAGGAAGGGAGTGTCTGACCCCAGGTCTTAAACAACCCTTAGAAATAGGAAGCTAGGAGATTTGGGCTAGAGTGCCCGATAGGAAAGTGACACGGAAGCGAGGTAGAAGACGCCCTTTTTTACCACCGGGGGGGCCAGTACCCGGGGTCCGACGGCTTAACGTGCTCATACAATGCTATAGTAGATCAGATCAGATCATATGTAGAGGATTTTAGGAAGGGAGTGTCTGACCCCAGGTCTTAAACAACCCTTAGAAATAGGAAGCTAGGAGATTTGGGCTAGAGTGCCCGATAGGAAAGTGACACGGAAGCGAGGTAGAAGACGCCCTTATTTACTACCGGGGGCCAGTACCCGGGGTCCGACGGCTTAACGTGCTCATACAATGCTATAGTAGATCAGATCAGATCATATGTAGAGGATTTTAGGAAGGGAGTGTCTGACCCCAGGTCTTAAACAACCCTTAGAAATAGGAAGCTAGGAGATTTGGGCTAGAGTGCCCGATAGGAAAGTGACATGGAAGCGAGGTAGAAGACGCCCTTATTTTCTACCGGGGGGGGCCAGTACCCGGGGTCCGACCGCTTAACGTGCTCATACAATGCTATAGTAGATCAGATCAAATCATATGTAGAGGATTTTAGGAAGGGAGTGTCTGACCCCAGGTCTTAAACAACCCTTAGAAATAGGAAGCTAGGAGGTTTGGGCTAGAGTGCCCGATAATAAAGTGACACGGAAGCGAGGTAGAAAACGCCCTTATTTTCTACCGGGGGTCCAGTACCCGGGGTCCGACGGCTTAACGTGCTCATACAATGCTATAGTAGATCAGATCAGATCATATGTAGAGGATTTTAGGAAGGGAGTGTCTGACCCCAGGTCTTAAACAACCCTTAGAAATAGGAAGCTAGGAGATTTGGGCTGGAGTGCCCGATAGAAAAGTGACACGGAAGCGAGGTGGAAGACGCCCTTATTTTCTACCGGGGAGCCAGTACCCGGGTTCCGACGGCTTAACGTGCTCATACAATGCTATAGTAGATCAGATCAGATCATATGTAGAGGATTTTAGGAAGGGAGTGTCTGACCCCAGGTCTTAAACAACCCTTAGAAATAGGAAGCTAGGAGCTTTAGGCTAGAATGCCTGATAGGAAAGTGACGCGGAAACGAGGTATAAGACGCCCTTATTTACTATCGGGGGCCAGTACCCGGGGTCCGACGGCTTAACGTGCTCATACAATGCTATAGTAGATCAGATCAGATCATATGTAGAGGATTTTAGGAAGGGAGTGTCTGACCCCAGGTCTTAAACAACCCTTAGAAATAGGAAGCTAGGAGATTTGGGCTAGAGTGCCCGATAGGAAAGTGACACGGAAGCGAGGTGGAAGACGCCCTTATTTTCTACCGGGGAGCCAGTACCCGGGTTCCGACGGCTTAACGTGCTCATACAATGCTATAGTAGATCAGATCAGATCATATGTAGAGGATTTTAGGAAGGGAATGTCGGACCCCAGGTCTTAAACAACCCTTAGAAAAAGGAAGCTAGGAGATTTGGGCTAGAGTGCCCGATAGAAAAGTGACACGGAAGCGAGGTGGAAGACGCCCTTATTTTCTACCGGGGAGCCAGTACCCGGGTTCCGACGGCTTAACGTGCTCATACAATGCTATAGTAGATCAGATCAGATCATATGTAGAGGATTTTAGGAAGTGAGTGTCTGACCCCAGGTCTTAAACAACCCTTAGAAATAGGAAGCTAGGAGATTTGGGCTAGAGTGCCCGATAGGAAAGTGACACGGAAGAGAGGTAGAAGACGCCCTTATTTACTACCGGGGGGCCAGTACCCGGGGTCCGACGGCTTAACGTGCTCATACAATGCTATAGTAGATCAGATCAGATCATATGTAGAGGATTTTAGGAAGGGAGTGTCTGACCCCAGGTCTTAAACAACCCTTAGAAATAGGAAGCTAGGAGATTTGGGCTAGAGTGCCCGATAGGAAAGTGACACGGAAGCGAGGTAGAAGACGCCCTTTTTTACTACCGTTGGGGCCCGTTCCCGGGGTCCGACGGCTTAACGTGCTCATACAATGCTATAGTAGATCAGATCAGATCATATGTAGAGGATTTTAGGAAGGGAGTGTCTGACCCCAGGTCTTAAACAACCCTTAGAAATAGGAAGCTAGGAGATTTGGGCTAGAGTGCCCGATAATAAAGTGACACGGAAGCGAGGTAGAAGACGCCCTTATTTTCTACCGGGGGGCCAGTACCCGGGGTCCGACGGCTTAACGTGCTCATACAATGCTATAGTAGATCAGATCAGATCATATGTAGAGGATTTTAGGAAGGGAGTGTCTGACCCCAGGTCTTAAACAACCCTTAGAAATAGGAAGCTAGGAGATTTGGGCTAGAGTGCCCGATAGGAAAGTGACACGGAAGCGAGGTGGAAGACGCTCTTATTTTCTACCGGGGAGCCAGTACCCGTGTTCCGACGGCTTAACGTGCTCATACAATGCTATAGTAGATCAGATCAGATCATATGTAGAAGATTTTAGGAAGGGAGTGTCTGACCCCAGGTCTTAAACAACCCTTAGAAATAGGAAGCTAGGAGCTTTAGGCTAGAATGCCTGATAGGAAAGTGACGCGGAAACGAGGTAGAAGACGCCCTTATTTACTATCGGGGGCCAGTACCCGGGGTCCGACGGCTTAACGTGCACATACAATGCTATAGTAGATCAGATCAGATCATATGTAGAGGATTTTAGGAAGGGAATGTCGGACCCCAGGTCTTAAACAACCCTTAGAAAAAGGAAGCTAGGAGATTAGGGCTAGAGTGCCCGATAGGAAAGTGACACGGAAGCAAGGTAGAAGACGCCCTTATTTTCTACCGGAAGGGGGCAGTACCCGGGGTCCGACGGCTTAACCTGCTCATACAATGCTATAGTAGATCAGATCAGATCATATGTAGAGGATTTTAGGAAGGAAGTGTCTGACCCCAGGTCTTAAACAACCCTTAGAAATAGGAAGCTAGGAGATTTGGGCTAGAGTGCCCGATAGGAAAGTGACACGGAAGCGAGCTAAAAGACGCCCTTATTTACTACCGGGGGGCCAGTACCCGGGGTCCGACGGCTTAACGTGCTCATACAATGCTATAGTAGATCAGATCAGATCATATGTAGAGGATTTTAGGAAGGAAGTGTCTGACCCCAGGTCTTAAACAACCCTTAGAAATAGGAAGCTAGGAGATTTGGGCTAGAGTGCCCGATAGGAAAGTGACACGGAAGCGAGCTAAAAGACGCCCTTATTTACTACCGGGGGCCAGTCTCCGGGGTCCGACGGCTTAACGTGCTCATACAATGCTATAATAGATCAGATCAGATCATATGTAGAGGATTTTAGGAAGGAAGTGTCTGACCCCAGGTCTTAAACAACCCTTAGAAATAGGAAGCTAGGAGATTTGGGCTAGAGTGCCCGATAGGAAAGTGACACGGAAGCGAGGTGGAAGACGCCCTTATTTACTACCGGGGAGCCAGTACCCGGGTTCCGACGGCTTAACGTGCTCATACAATGCTATAATAGATCAGATCAGATCATATGTAGAGGATTTTAGGAAGGGAGTGTCTGACCCCAGGTCTTAAACAACCCTTAGAAATAGGAAGCTAGGAGATTTGGGCTAGAGTGCCCGATAGGAAAGTGACACTGAAGCGAGGTGGAAGACGCCCTTATTTACTACCGGGGAGCCAGTACCCGGGTTCCGACGGCTTAACGTGCTCATACAATGCTACAGTAGATCAGATCAGATGATATGTAGATTATTTTAGGAAGGGAGTGTCTGACCCCAGGTCTTAAACAACCCTTAGAAATAGGAAGCTAGGAGCTTTAGGCTAGAATGCCTGATAGGAAAGTGACGCGGAAACGAGGTAGAAGACGCCCTTATTTACTATCGGGGGGCCAGTACCCGGGGTCCGACGGCTTAACATGCTCATACAATGCTATAGTAGATCAGATCAGATCATATGTAGAGGATTTTAGGAAGGGAGTGTCTGACCCCAGGTCTTAAACAACCCTTAGAAACAGGAAGCTAGGAGATTTGGGCTAGAGTGCCCGATAGGAAAGTGACACGGAAGCGAGGTAGAAGACGCCCTTATTTACTACCGGGGGTCCAGTACCCGAGGTCCGACGGCTTAACGTGCTCATACAATGCTATAGTAGATCAGATCAGATCATATGTAGAGGATTTTAGGAAGGGAATGTCGGACCCCAGGTCTTAAACAACCCTTAGAAATAGGAAGCTAGGAGATTAGGGCTAGAGTGCCCGATAGGAAAGTGACACGGAAGCGAGGTAGAAGACGCCCTTATTTTCCTCCGGGGGGCCAGTACCCGGGGCCCGACGGCTTAACGTGCTCATACAATGCTATAGTAGATCAGATCAGATCATATGCAGAGGATTTTAGGAAGGGAGTGTCTGACCCCAGGTCTTAAACAACCCTTAGAAATAGGAAGCTAGGAGATTAGGGCTAGAGTGCCCGATAGGAAAGTGACACGGAAGCGAGGTAGAAGACGCCCTTTTTTACCACCGGGGGGGGGCAGTACCCGGGGTCCGACGGCTTAACGTGCTCATACAATGCTATAGTAGATCAGATCAGATCATATGTAGAGGATTTTAGGAAGGGAGTGTCTGACCCCAGGTCTTAAACAACCCTTAGAAATAGGAAGCTAGGAGATTTGGGCTAGAGTGCCCGATAGGAAAGTGACACGGAAGCGAGGTAGAAGACGCCCTTTTTTACTACCGTTGCGGCCCGTTCCCGGGGTCCGACGGCTTAACGTGCTCATACAATGCTATAGTAGATCAGATCAGATCATATGTAGAGGATTTTAGGAAGGGAGTGTCTGACCCCAGGTCTTAAACAACCCTTAGAAATAGGAAGCTAGGAGATTTGGGCTAGAGTGCCCGATAGGAAAGTGACACGGAAGCGAGGTGGAAGACGCTCTTATTTTCTACCGGGGAGCCAGTACCCGTGTTCCGACGGCTTAACGTGCTCATACAATGCTATAGTAGATCAGATCAGATCATATGTAGAAGATTTTAGGAAGGGAGTGTCTGACCCCAGGTCTTAAACAACCCTTAGAAATAGGAAGCTAGGAGCTTTAGGCTAGAATGCCTGATAGGAAAGTGACGCGGAAACGAGGTAGAAGACGCCCTTATTTACTATCGGGGGGCCAGTACCCGGGGTCCGACGGCTTAACGTGCACATACAATGCTATAGTAGATCAGATCAGATCATATGTAGAGGATTTTAGGAAGGGAATGTCGGACCCCAGGTCTTAAACAACCCTTAGAAAAAGGAAGCTAGGAGATTAGGGCTAGAGTGCCCGATAGGAAAGTGACACGGAAGCAAGGTAGAAGACGCCCTTATTTTCTACCGGAAGGGGGCAGTACCCGGGGTCCGACGGCTTAACCTGCTCATACAATGCTATAGTAGATCAGATCAGATCATATGTAGAGGATTTTAGGAAGGAAGTGTCTGACCCCAGGTCTTAAACAACCCTTAGAAATAGGAAGCTAGGAGATTTGGGCTAGAGTGCCCGATAGGAAAGTGACACGGAAGCGAGCTAAAAGACGCCCTTATTTACTACCGGGGGGCCAGTACCCGGGGTCCGACGGCTTAACGTGCTCATACAATGCTATAGTAGATCAGATCAGATCATATGTAGAGGATTTTAGGAAGGAAGTGTCTGACCCCAGGTCTTAAACAACCCTTAGAAATAGGAAGCTAGGAGATTTGGGCTAGAGTGCCCGATAGGAAAGTGACACGGAAGCGAGCTAAAAGACGCCCTTATTTACTACCGGGGGGCCAGTCTCCGGGGTCCGACGGCTTAACGTGCTCATACAATGCTATAATAGATCAGATCAGATCATATGTAGAGGATTTTAGGAAGGAAGTGTCTGACCCCAGGTCTTAAACAACCCTTAGAAATAGGAAGCTAGGAGATTTGGGCTAGAGTGCCCGATAGGAAAGTGACACGGAAGCGAGGTGGAAGACGCCCTTATTTACTACCGGGGAGCCAGTACCCGGGTTCCGACGGCTTAACGTGCTCATACAATGCTATAATAGATCAGATCAGATCATATGTAGAGGATTTTAGGAAGGGAGTGTCTGACCCCAGGTCTTAAACAACCCTTAGAAATAGGAAGCTAGGAGATTTGGGCTAGAGTGCCCGATAGGAAAGTGACACTGAAGCGAGGTGGAAGACGCCCTTATTTACTACCGGGGAGCCAGTACCCGGGTTCCGACGGCTTAACGTGCTCATACAATGCTACAGTAGATCAGATCAGATGATATGTAGATTATTTTAGGAAGGGAGTGTCTGACCCCAGGTCTTAAACAACCCTTAGAAATAGGAAGCTAGGAGCTTTAGGCTAGAATGCCTGATAGGAAAGTGACGCGGAAACGAGGTAGAAGACGCCCTTATTTACTATCGGGGGGCCAGTACCCGGGGTCCGACGGCTTAACATGCTCATACAATGCTATAGTAGATCAGATCAGATCATATGTAGAGGATTTTAGGAAGGGAGTGTCTGACCCCAGGTCTTAAACAACCCTTAGAAACAGGAAGCTAGGAGATTTGGGCTAGAGTGCCCGATAGGAAAGTGACACGGAAGCGAGGTAGAAGACGCCCTTATTTACTACCGGGGTCCAGTACCCGAGGTCCGACGGCTTAACGTGCTCATACAATGCTATAGTAGATCAGATCAGATCATATGTAGAGGATTTTAGGAAGGGAATGTCGGACCCCAGGTCTTAAACAACCCTTAGAAATAGGAAGCTAGGAGATTAGGGCTAGAGTGCCCGATAGGAAAGTGACACGGAAGCGAGGTAGAAGACGCCCTTTTTTCCTCCGGGGGGGGGCAGTACCCGGGGCCCGACGGCTTAACGTGCTCATACAATGCTATAGTAGATCAGATCAGATCATATGCAGAGGATTTTAGGAAGGGAGTGTCTGACCCCAGGTCTTAAACAACCCTTAGAAATAGGAAGCTAGGAGATTAGGGCTAGAGTGCCCGATAGGAAAGTGACACGGAAGCGAGGTAGAAGACGCCCTTTTTTACCACCGGGGGGGGGCAGTACCCGGGGTCCGACGGCTTAACGTGCTCATACAATGCTATAGTAGATCAGATCAGATCATATGTAGAGGATTTTAGGAAGGGAGTGTCTGACCCCAGGTCTTAAACAACCCTTAGAAATAGGAAGCTAGGAGATTTGGGCTAGAGTGCCCGATAGGAAAGTGACACGGAAGCGAGGTAGAAGACGCCCTTTTTTACTACCGTTGCGGCCCGTTCCCGGGGTCCGACGGCTTAACGTGCTCATACAATGCTATAGTAGATCAGATCAGATCATATGTAGAGGATTTTAGGAAGGGAGTGTCTGACCCCAGGTCTTAAACAACCCTTAGAAATAGGAAGCTAGGAGATTTGGGCTAGAGTGCCCGATAATAAAGTGACACGGAAGCGAGGTAGAAGACGCCCTTATTTTCTACCGGGGGGGGGGCAGTACCCGGGGTCCGACGGCTTAACGTGCTCATACAATGCTATAGTAGATCAGATCAGATCATATGTAGAGGATTTTAGGAAGGGAGTGTCTGACCCCAGGTCTTAAACAACCCTTAGAAATAGGAAGCTAGGAGATTTGGGCTAGAGTGCCCGATAGGAAAGTGACACGGAAGCGAGGTGGAAGACGCTCTTATTTTCTACCGGGGAGCCAGTACCCGTGTTCCGACGGCTTAACGTGCTCATACAATGCTATAGTAGATCAGATCAGATCATATGTAGAAGATTTTAGGAAGGGAGTGTCTGACCCCAGGTCTTAAACAACCCTTAGAAATAGGAAGCTAGGAGCTTTAGGCTAGAATGCCTGATAGGAAAGTGACGCGGAAACGAGGTAGAAGACGCCCTTATTTACTATCGGGGGGCCAGTACCCGGGGTCCGACGGCTTAACGTGCACATACAATGCTATAGTAGATCAGATCAGATCATATGTAGAGGATTTTAGGAAGGGAGTGTCTGACCCCAGGTCTTAAACAACCCTTAGAAATAGGAAGCTAGGAGCTTTAGGCTAGAATGCCTGATAGGAAAGTGACGCGGAAACGAGGTAGAAGACGCCCTTATTTACTACCGGGGGGCCAGTACCCGGGGTCCGACGGCTTAACGTGCACATACAATGCTATAGTAGATCAGATCAGATCATATGTAGAGGATTTTAGGAAGGGAATGTCGGACCCCAGGTCTTAAACAACCCTTAGAAAAAGGAAGCTAGGAGATTAGGGCTAGAGTGCCCGATAGGAAAGTGACACGGAAGCAAGGTAGAAGACGCCCTTATTTTCTACCGGAAGGGGGCAGTACCCGGGGTCCGACGGCTTAACCTGCTCATACAATGCTATAGTAGATCAGATCAGATCATATGTAGAGGATTTTAGGAAGGAAGTGTCTGACCCCAGGTCTTAAACAACCCTTAGAAATAGGAAGCTAGGAGATTTGGGCTAGAGTGCCCGATAGGAAAGTGACACGGAAGCGAGCTAAAAGACGCCCTTATTTACTACCGGGGGCCAGTACCCGGGGTCCGACGGCTTAACGTGCTCATACAATGCTATAGTAGATCAGATCAGATCATATGTAGAGGATTTTAGGAAGGAAGTGTCTGACCCCAGGTCTTAAACAACCCTTAGAAATAGGAAGCTAGGAGATTTGGGCTAGAGTGCCCGATAGGAAAGTGACACGGAAGCGAGCTAAAAGACGCCCTTATTTACTACCGGGGGGCCAGTCTCCGGGGTCCGACGGCTTAACGTGCTCATACAATGCTATAATAGATCAGATCAGATCATATGTAGAGGATTTTAGGAAGGAAGTGTCTGACCCCAGGTCTTAAACAACCCTTAGAAATAGGAAGCTAGGAGATTTGGGCTAGAGTGCCCGATAGGAAAGTGACACGGAAGCGAGGTGGAAGACGCCCTTATTTACTACCGGGGAGCCAGTACCCGGGTTCCGACGGCTTAACGTGCTCATACAATGCTATAATAGATCAGATCAGATCATATGTAGAGGATTTTAGGAAGGGAGTGTCTGACCCCAGGTCTTAAACAACCCTTAGAAATAGGAAGCTAGGAGATTTGGGCTAGAGTGCCCGATAGGAAAGTGACACGGAAGCGAGGTGGAAGACGCCCTTATTTACTACCGGGGAGCCAGTACCCGGGTTCCGACGGCTTAACGTGCTCATACAATGCTACAGTAGATCAGATCAGATGATATGTAGATTATTTTAGGAAGGGAGTGTCTGACCCCAGGTCTTAAACAACCCTTAGAAATAGGAAGCTAGGAGCTTTAGGCTAGAATGCCTGATAGGAAAGTGACGCGGAAACGAGGTAGAAGACGCCCTTATTTACTATCGGGGGGCCAGTACCCGGGGTCCGACGGCTTAACGTGCTCATACAATGCTATAGTAGATCAGATCAGATCATATGTAGAGGATTTTAGGAAGGGAGTGTCTGACCCCAGGTCTTAAACAACCCTTAGAAACAGGAAGCTAGGAGATTTGGGCTAGAGTGCCCGATAGGAAAGTGACACGGAAGCGAGGTAGAAGACGCCCTTATTTACTACCGGGGGTCCAGTACCCGAGGTCCGACGGCTTAACGTGCTCATACAATGCTATAGTAGATCAGATCAGATCATATGTAGAGGATTTTAGGAAGGGAATGTCGGACCCCAGGTCTTAAACAACCCTTAGAATTAGGAAGCTAGGAGATTAGGGCTAGAGTGCCCGATAGGAAAGTGACACGGAAGCGAGGTAGAAGACGCCCTTTTTCCTCCGGGGGGGGGGGGGGGCAGTACCCGGGGCCCGACGGCTTAACGTGCTCATACAATGCTATAGTAGATCAGATCAGATCATATGCAGAGGATTTTAGGAAGGGAGTGTCTGACCCCAGGTCTTAAACAACCCTTAGAAATAGGAAGCTAGGAGATTAGGGCTAGAGTGCCCGATAGGAAAGTGACACGGAAGCGAGGTAGAAGACGCCCTTTTTTACCACCGGGGGCAGTACCCGGGGTCCGACGGCTTAACGTGCTCATACAATGCTATAGTAGATCAGATCAGATCACATGTAGAGGATTTTAGGAAGGAGTGTCGGACCCCAGGTCTTAAACAACCCTTAGAAATAGGAAGCTAGGAGATTAGGGCTAGAGTGCCCGATAGGAAAGTGACACGGAAGCGAGGTAGAAGACGCCCTTTTTTACTACCGGGGGGGGGGGCAGTACCCGGGGTCCGACGGCTTAACGTGCTCATACAATGCTATAGTAGATCAGATCAGATCATATGTAGAGGATTTTAGGAAGGGAGTGTCTGACCCCAGGTCTTAAACAACCCTTAGAAATAGGAAGCAAGGAGATTTGGGCTAGAGTGCCCGATAGGAAAGTGACACGGAAGCGAGGTAGAAGACGCCCTTTTTCCTACCGGGGGGGGGCAGTACCCGGGGCCCGACGGCTTAACGTGCTCATACAATGCTATAGTAGATCAGATCAGATCATATGTAGAGGATTTTAGGAAGGGAGTGTCTGACCCCAGGTCTTAAACAACCCTTAGAAATAGGAAGCTAGGAGATTAGGGCTAGAGTGCCCGATAGGAAAGTGACACGGAAGCGAGGTAGAAGACGCCCTTTTTTCCTACCGGGGGGGCCAGTACCCGGGGCCCGACGGCTTAACGTGCTCATACAATGCTATAGTAGATCAGATCAGATCATATGTAGAGGATTTTAGGAAGGGGGTGTCTGACCCCAGGTCTTAAACAACCCTTAGAAATAGGAAGCTAGGAGATTAGGGCTAGAGTGCCCGATAGGAAAGTGACACGGAAGCGAGGTAGAAGACGCCCTTTTTTACCACCGGGGGGGCAGTACCCGGGGTCCGACGGCTTAACGTGCTCATACAATGCTATAGTAGATCAGATCAGATCATATGTAGAGGATTTTAGGAAGGGAGTGTCTGACCACAGGTCTTAAACAACCCTTAGAAATAGGAAGCTAGGAGATTTGGGCTAGAGTGCCCGATAGGAAAGTGACACGGAAGCGAGGTAGAAGACGCCCTTATTTACTACCGGGGGCCAGTACCCGGGTTCCGACGGCTTAACGTGCTCATACAATGCTATAGTAGATCAGATCAGATCATATGTAGAGGATTTTAGGAAGGGAGTGTCGGACCCCAGGTCTTAAACAACCCTTAGAAATAGGAAGCTAGGAGATTAGGGCTAGAGTGCCCGATAGGAAAGTGACACGGAAGCGAGGTAGAAGACGCCCTTTTTTACTACCGGGGGCCAGTACCCGGGGTCCGACGGCTTAACGTGCTCATACAATGCTATAGTAGATCAGATCAGATCATATGTAGAGGATTTTAGGAAGGGAGTGTCTGACCCCAGGTCTTAAACAACCCTTAGAAATAGGAAGCTAGGAGATTTGGGCTAGAGTGCCCGATAGGAAAGTGACACGGAAACGAGGTAGAAGACGCCCTTATTTTCTACCGGGGGGGGCAGTACCCGGGGTCCGACGGATTAACGTGCTCGTACAATGCTATAGTAGATCAGATCAGATCATATGTAGATGATTATAGGAAGGAAGTGTCTGACCCCAGGTCTTAAACAACCCTTAGAAATAGGAAGCTAGGAGATTTGGGCTAGAGTGCCCAATATGAAAGTGACACGGAAGCGAGGTAGAAGACGCCCTTATTTACTACCGGGCGGCCAATACCCGGGGTCCGACGGCTTAACGTGCTCATACAATGCTATAGTAGATCTGATCAGATCATATGTAGATGATTATAGGAAGGAAGTGTCTGACCCCAGGTCTTAAACAACCCTTAGAAATAGGAAGCTAGGAGATTTGGGCTAGAGTGCCCGATAGGAAAGTGACACGGAAGCGAGGTAGAAGACGCCCTTATTTTCTACCGGGGGGGGCAGTACCCGGGGTCCGACGGCTTAACGTGCTCATACAATGCTATAGTAGATCAGATCAGATCATATGTAGATGATTATAGGACGGGAGTGTCTGACCCCAGGTCTTAAACAACCCTTAGAAATAGGAAGCTAGGAGATTTTGGCTAGAGTGCCCAATGGGAAAGTGACACGGAAGCGAGGTAGAAGACGCCCTTATTTACTACCGGGCGGCCAATACCCGGGGTCCGACGGCTTAACGTGCCCGTTAGACGTGCGCTGCGTATTTAGTGGATCCAACGTTCGTACCTGCTTGGGATCGGACCTGAAGTTCTTCCCGTGGCAGTCACGAACGTTGCCCACTAGGGCACTAGCGGCCCAATCCCGTTTGGGGAACCGCTGTCCGCCCAGGAAATGGTGCAACGACCGGAAAAGGTTGAAGTCGTTTGGGGCAATGTTCCGGGAATAGTTTGGGTGCGGCAGCAGTTCCCAGCCCAGGTCCCTGATCGTGTGATAAGTTCCCTGTACTGTGTGAAGTTTCGCTGCACACTTCTGTACGACAACGGCCTTACCACTCAGAAGTGCTGGTCGTTTCGACGTGAGATATGCTCGCAGATCCAGTTGACTGCTGTACACATACACTGAAGAGAGATTGAATTAGAGATACCTGTCTAGTAACGCGTAGCCTACCTTTTGCCCTGATGACGGCGGCGATTTGTCTCGGCATGGACTCGACAAGACACCGGAAGCGTTGGGAAGCCATACGGATCCACAACCCCTGAACAAGCTCCCACAGTTCACGAAAATTTGTTGGAGGAGGGTCAGGGCCTCGAACATCACTCTCAATGGCATCCCAGATGTGCTCGATGGGATTGAAGTCAGGTGACCTAGCTGGCCAAGGAAGTGAGTTGACGTCGGAGTGTTCATCCAACCATTCGGATACAATTCGGGAGCGATGGCACGGTGCATTGTCTTGTTGCAGGATGAGGTCCCCAGTGGGATGTTGAAGACGCTCAAACGGGAGCAAATGGTCGTCCAGGATATCCCGGTAACGTTGACCTGTGAGGGAACGATGTCACACGTACCAGGGGTCGCATTTCAGTCCACGTAAACAGTCCCCAGACGAGAATGCCACCCCCACCAGCCTGAAGAGTACCCTGCTGGCAAGAATGATCCATCGCTTCATGTGGTTTGCGCCGCACTGGTATCCTGCCATCCGCATGTACCAACGTGAATCTCGACTCATCAGTCCAGACATAATTTTTCCAGGTGTCTAGGGTTCAGTGGCGATGTTCCCGCGCCCATGCTACTCTTTGCACCCTGTGATGCTCTGTCAGCAGCGGTACCCTCGTTTGACGATGGCTTCTGTACCCCATAGCGAGGAGATAGTTCTGGATGGTGTGGCTGCTTACACGTTTTTGTGCACCAGCGTTAAATTGCCGAGTGATTTCTTACATTGTGTCCCGTCTATCCGCTGTTACAATGCAAGCTAGCCGACGATGACCCCGCTCATCCACACGTTGTTATCCACGGCAGTTGACCCTTGCAGGGATGGTTTTACCGGTTTCGATGTACTCACGTTGCACCCGTGACCCAGTGGCTCGTGAAAATCCTATTGCTTACACGATTTCCGTGATGGAGTGACCCATTCGTCGGGCCCCGACAATTTGCCCACGATCAAATGCGCTTAGATCCTTCGTCTTACCCATACTGCGTCCGACTCTTGCTGATTCCCGTCGCATCACTCCTTATATTGTCGGATCGCTGCATACGTCATGTCGTTTCCGTTTACAGGGCCACCAACATGGCCACAATTGCATAACGCCAGCTGTCTCTAATTCAATTGCTCTTCAGCGTACATTGGCAGTGGTAGTGGTGTTGTACGGCAGCAACGCACAGCCCGCATATCCCACCAAACAAACAACAATGCCTTACGTGGATGTAAGCCGGTTGTGAGGGCTGGCATGGGCTTCTGTTTGGGTTCCACCCATTGTTGCGAGGTGCTGACATTGCCATATAGGACATACATTTCGTCACCGGTCAAAATTCGATCCACGAACGGTTGAACTTGGTCACATGCATGAAGGAAAATGCATGAACTCATGCGATTTGTTTTATCCTCAACTGTGAGTTGATGGTGTGCCCAGACTGCCCTCTTGTGCACCTTTCCAAGTTGACACAGGTGAGTAATAATGCTCGTGTTGGTAGTTCCCAGATGTTCGGTCAACTCGGGTCGGTCTCCACTATGGTCGTTAGCATGTCCATATCAACTGTTGAGCATTTTCTGGCTTTGGGACGGTATGACCGGTAAACATTTCCCACTCGAAACCGATCGAGCGAAAGACAGCACTGACATAGTAGTGGGCTACACGCTGGTAATGTTCCTTGTAGCACTTGCGGAGGTGGTATCGCGAGAAACTACTACAGCAAGCAATGGAGGATGTGCTACTTGTTCACCTCAGTGTTGGCTGTCGCTTACAGTCTTCACCTTCTGACTGCTAACTGCCACTAATTTAAGCCACCAACCTGCTGATATCATGCCGTTGTGCTGCGCAATCTCAGTGGCCAATGTGCGTCGTGGCCGGAGTTTCGACTTCGGGTAACCTCGTCACCGGACATTACTTTGTTTCCTAACCTAATACGCTTGTATTTTATTCGTAGCAATGTACGCATAACCATCCCTGCATATCGAAAATAAAATTTTCAGGAATGTATTGTGTCATTTCTGCACGGCCTTCTGTTTAGACAAAGCACGTATTCGATGTCGTAACACATTGACATAGTAGTCATTCAGCGCAATAGGTGTTCTTAGCTAGAGTTGGGGCTTAAAAAAACCGGTGAAGAACACACATAAATAATTGTTTAAAATTGGAGGGCAAGGCATTCAAAGTACTAATTTTTAATTCGGTTCCAAAGACCGATATTCAGGTATCTATTGGATGATTTGCACAATGTGTATTCTTTATAAAGAAACAAACGAAACCCAACAAAAACTCACGTATTCAATTTTGTAACACGTATGTCACTGCAATACCATTTCTTCGGTAGAGTAAACTTTTCATGGAGAGAAATTGCAAAACACACATTTAAATTCCCTCCGATGGTATTTTATGCAATGCTCATAACTTTTACTGCATATGAAAGACCAATGTTTGATGTGCCTATTGGAGAAATTCCATGCAACTCTCCCTTCAAAATTGAATAATTGAAATTGTCCTAATTTTTAAACTTATAAATTTCTTTGTGAGTACCCCTCTTTTTGATCCTTTATATGAGGTAAAGTTTGAAATCAATACGATAATATTAACACGTGACACATCAGGCCGGAATTTTTGAAAACTATACTTTTATTTCACTACCTGTTGATCACTACGCTGCAATGTCAAGAAAAATATATCTAAAAGCTAAAAAGGTATCAGTTTCCTAATCATGGTATTTTTTCTCTGGGGTTGCCACAGATGAATAAAACGTTAAAGCAGACAGGTGTATGTTTTCCTTTCAGCAAAGCGTGATTTATTTCCTCTGTGTCGTTCCGCCTTTGACGGAAATTTCCTAGGTATAAAATCTGGCTTACTCTTAAGCGAGTTGGGACTTAAAAATGAATTTTCTATCATACCTTAACGACCGAAACATGTTAGTACCGTGTGGCTCATTTCGCTCTCATGAGCTTTTTATTATGGCTTGACCGACAAGCATATCATTTTGAGGTTGTACGCGGTCTTTACGATCGATTTCTTTGTGAAAATCTTTCTCAACTTCTCTATGTATCCTCACATAGAGATTAAATATTTTCATCTGCACGTTAATTACCGCCTTAAAAAAATCAGTAAATTCTATTTTTTTTTAGTATTGAATGACATGCCAGATAGCAGAAATTACAGTGACGTAGCAGTTTTTAGAGCACAAGGTTTGATCAGGCAAATAATTTTCAGATTTCTCTTCCTTCTTCAAATATGGGAAAGAATACTGAGTTGCATTGGTTTCACGCGTTAATAATGTAGACGCCATAGCAGATTAATTCTCTACAGCCAAAGCGAGAAAAGTAAAGTTTTAACTTTTTCTTGAACATAATAAATCTGCAAGTAATGAAATACTCTTTAAACATCTTAGATCAGATATTTTTTTATTCTGCACCTCCATACTTGTAATTTTTCGGAATAAATATGAATAAAAACAGTAAAAACAAGTTACTCAAGTCGAATCGTAAAAAGTACGACGGTTAGCAACAACGTAAGTTTTAGTCGGGTTAGTAATCCAGGGTTAGGTTAATACATTTTGTACATGTATTGTATTGTATAGCTGATTTATGCTTGTACTGTAATTGATTGCTTATAATGTGTTTAGATTTATGCTTATAGTGTATTATCGATTTACGTTGTTTATTATTTACACCATTAAATTGCATGAAGCATTCATTCAATGAAATTAAAGCATTCGCAACTAAATTGACAGTAATTAATTTAATTTCAGCAGTAATTTTTAGACAAATAATCTGGCTACTGAGGTAAAGCGATTAATCATTCAGGGAAAGATACTCTGTACCTAAGAGTATCAGCAAGAAGGCGAGCCTCAGTTCTTGTGATACCTGAGGTTGGATACTCTGTTTGAGTGATCCATCAGGAAAAATACTCTCTATCTCAGACCAAGAGTGCCCTGCCTCAAGTTCTTGTAGTACCTGAGGCACTGCACTGTGTTTAATAAGTGATTTTCCAGGCAAGGATACTCTGTAGCTCGGAGAAAGCTGAATAACCTCAGTCATTGTTGTACCTAAGAATATATTTGAGTGAAGAATCACTCATTAAACAGAATACCCGGCCTGAGACAGGGTACTCTGTTTAATGAGTGACCCTTCAGTCAAATATATTCTGTGCCTCAAAGGAGAATGCCAAGTCTCACTACTTGTTGTAACGGAAGCAGGGCACTCTGTTATGGACAGATACTTCAGGAAAAGATACTCTGCAGTTCAGAGGAAGATGACGAGCTTTAGTTTTTGTTGTACGTGAAGCAGTGTATCATGTTAATGAGTGATACTTCAGGTAAAGATGTTCTGTAGCTCAGAGGAAAACGACTAACCTAAGTCTTTGCTGTGCTGCTTGAAGGATCACTCATTAAACAGAGCACCCTGTCTCAGAGCACCCTGAGACGGGGTACTCTATTTAATGAATGGTCCTTCAAGCAAAGAATCTTTATAGCACATAGTAAAGGTGGTGTTCTCAGTCATGGAATATTGACCCTGCTCTGGAGTAGAAGCGGTGAGATCAGTTATAGATTACTGATTTAGCTATGTGGAACAGAGCACAAGCGAAAATCTCAGTTATAAAATATAGAGTAGGCCCTGAAAATACAGAGCTGCTGCAATGAGATTCATTTTTTTGTAGTATTTGCGAACAGAACTCAGTTCTAAAATATTGGAATTCTTCAGATAAGCTGGTTAAATTGAATATCCAATCCTTAGAAATCAAAGTTAATGTTTATTAAAGGATGTCAGTCCTGAGATATCTCATTTTAAGTTCTCTGAGCACCGTAAATATGAATAAACCTGAAGAACAGATGCCCCATGAGGACGCAAATCGGCTAGAGAAGCCGGCAGAAATGTGAGTGTTCATGATGTCAGAATGTGAGGAAAAGCTTAAGGAGTAGGGACCCACACAGTACGTTTTCATGTATCCACCAAGAGGGCCAGAGGGGAGTGTCCCATGGGAGAAATACACGTACAGGCTAACAGAATCCGGGAGATTGTTGATACACAGTATACAGTCAGAAAGTGAGGAAAAGTTTGACGTGTAGTTACCCTCAGAATACATTTCTGTATCGACTAAGAGTTCCAGAGTGATAGAAATCCACATACAGGAGCTAATGTCTGGGAAACAACGTAGATCTCTTAGAAACGGATTAAAGTGTAAAAGGAGGATCTCTGGTTATGACGTTTGCCAGATCACGAGCTACGTTTTATACGTTTGTTCGCAATGGCTGTGACGTAAACCGAAGTGCCAGAAAAACTGGTACACCAGTCTATACTCGGTAGGTTCCCCACGGGAGCGCAGGACTGCAGAAATACCACGAATCATGGAATCCAAGAGCTTCTGGAAATATGCTGTAGGCAATGCACGCCATACTTCCTGCAGAGAGTTCCACAATTCGGGTGTATTCCGAGGTCTCGGATTCCTGTGTTTGATAGCGCGTGGCATGGCATCTCAAATGTGTTCTATCAGGTTCATATCTGGGTACTTGGGTGGGAATGGCAACACCGCAAACTCAGATGAATGCTCCTCTAACCATAATGTGGCGTCCCGACACTTATGTGGAGGTGCTTTGTCCTGTTGAAACAGGCCCATCCTATCAGCATGAATGCAGGACATGAACGGGTGTACCTCGTCAGAAAGGATACGCACATAGCGTTGGCCGGTCACAGACGTTTGTAGACGTACCAAGTGTCCCAGTGAAGTCCAGCTAAACACAATCCATACCATTACGGACCCTCCACCAGCCGGTACAGATCCCGGTTGACAGGCGGGATCCATGGCTTCATGGGGTTTGTGCCCCACACGAATCCTTCCATCTGCCCGATAGAGTTGGAAACACGAATCGTCAGACCAGGCTACTTGTTTCCAGTCATCAAGTGTCCAGTGGCGATGTTGCCGTGCACAAGCGAGGCGCATAGCTCTGTGTCCTGCACCCATCAAGGGGACTCGAGTTGGGCGTTGGCTCCCAAACCCCATATCGTGCAGGGTACGTTGCACAATCCGGACGCTGATGCTTGTTAAGGCTCCAGCATTGAATTACGATTATACCTGCGAGAATGTTGCACGCGTATCGCGTATAACGATTCTTGACAGCCGATAAGGTAACGTTCACCCAATGTCTTTTTACGGCCACACTGGTATCGTAGCTTGGAGGTTTTGCCGAAATTCTTGTAGTCACGGTACACCATTGCAATGTTCGTTCGTGAAAATTCGAACTTCGGCCCATTTCACGAGCGCCAACTGTGACACCGCGTTGAAAATTGCTTAAATCGTTAGTACTTGTCATTCTCATGCTGAAAACAGCTCGCTTTGTATATGCACTGGCGGACGCAACCGAGTTCGCGCATAGGCGACGTTGCTATGCATTTTTCATAAGTTCGTATGTACCAGTTTTTCTGGCACTTCAGTGTATATTTTGCAAATCTACTGCTGAAAAGGAAAGTACTGATACCCCTCATCGTATAGTGTATTCGGACTTTTAATTCGCACCAGTAAGTGATATCAACTTTCAAACAATACACGTAAATGCTTAAGAATTGTGAATATTTCAGGTCACTTTAAGAACTTTTACATTGTTTTTCAACAATGAAAATGAAAGAAATTGCAAGTACTCTTCAATACCAAAGACATCTATCTATCCATCTTAAACTTCTGTGTGGAGTTTTAGGTAATACAGGCAGCTATTAAGAATTTTCGGATGACTTATTTTACTAAGTAACTTATATTTTAGTACCATAAATGTTAAGGACTTTTAAGTTATAGAGGTAGTTTGTAAGAAATTTCAAATAACACATAATGTCTTTACAGCTTTTCATGTAATAAAAGTAACTGATTAGTATTCCTAAGTAACAACCATTTAGCTCATTGGAAGAGAGTAAAATCGTCTGCAAACAGATAAAGTATTGTAAGTTAAAAATTAGAATCCAAGTACGAATGAAATATATAAATATTGTGGCAACAATGGAAACAGCTTCACTCAGCAAACTGAAATGCCAGCAATATGAAGTAGTCGATCAAGTAACGCCCATCCCCTTTTGTGATCATACGGTCAGATAGTTACGGTTTCTTACGAGGAACCCAAATTTCATGCAAAGTTTGTCAAGTTCGTAACAGTACACCTTGACGGTCCTGCAACAAATCTTTGAAAGTGAAGTCCCAGGCAAGTTAACAACCAGGATTGACTATTGCTTGTATAAAGGTTCTCTTTTCACCCTTCTCATTCTTTTTCTGAGAGTAGCTCCTATTTAACCTTCTCGCTTCTGTATTTTCATTGGGGTCATCATATCCTTAGCCATGATTAGTGCTCTTACGAATAAGCTAGTGGAGCTTCGAGCACTTCTTTTGAAGTTTCTGTGTGATGGTGAATGAATGGATCAAACCACAAGAAAAATTCATGTACGCATAAACAAATAAAGAAAGTGTAGCGCAGACAAAAGATAAGTAGTGATCGGTTAAATCATTCGTTCTTAGCAGTTCATTCAAAATCCATTCAAAAGAATCATTCACGAATGATGGTTCAAATTAGCTGTCAATCAATTTCCACCACTTCCGGTTGTCCCTTTACAATCCATGGATAACTCATTCGTCGCAGAGATCCCATTCTTACGAGCAGAGAGAAAATTGTAAAACTGCCCCAAACAGCTCGAGCTTAACTGGAGTCCATTCACAGTTCATAAAGGAATCTCCACTAGCCGCGAACAGACCAATCATACTCAAAGCATAAGTGGAGATTAGCACACTCCGAAAAGAGCGGTAGCTCAGAACGCATTCGCCGTTTACAAATGATTCTCCTCTCGTTGAGAACACCATCATTCGAATTCAAGCCGAGTGCGGAATTTGGCAAATTCCCAAAAAAAGCGGTAGCTCAGAACGCATTCGCCGTTTACAAATGATTCTCCTATCGTTGAGAACACATCATTCGAATTCAAGCCGAGTGCAGAATTTGGCAAATTCCCAAAAGAGCGGTAGCTCAGAACGCATTCGCCGTTTACAAATGATTCTCCTCTCGTTGAGAACACATCATTCGAATTCAAGCCGAGTGTGGAATTTGGCAAATTCCCAAAAAATGCGGTAGCTCAGAACGCATTCGCCGTTTACAAATGATTCTCCTCTCGTTGAGAACACATCATTCGAATTCAAGCCGAGTGCGGAATTTGGCAAATTCCCAAAAGAGCGGTAGCTCAGAACGCATTCGCCGTTTACAAATGATTCTCCTCTCGTTGAGAACACATCATTCGAATTCAAGCCGAGTGCGGAATTTGGCAAATTCCCAAAAGAGCGGTAGCTCAGAACGCATTCGCCGTTTACAAATGATTCTCCTCTCGTTGAGAACATATCATTCGAATTCAAGCCGAGTGCAGAATTTGGCAAATTCCCAAAAGAGCGGTAGCTCAGAACGCATTCGCCGTTTACAAATGTTTCTCCTCTCGTTGAGAACACATCATTCGAATTCAAGCCGAGTGCAGAATTTGGCAAATTCCCAAAGGAGCGGTAGCTCAGAACGCATTCGCCGTTTACAAATGATTCTCCTCTCGTTGAGAACAGATCATTCGAATTCAAGCCGAGTGCGGAATTTGGCAAATTTCCTAAAGAGCGGAAGCTTAAAACGCATTTACCGTTCAGAAAGTAATCTCCTTTAAGCGAGAACACTCCATTTGCATTCAAGGCCACAGTGTAATTTGCGAAATTTCCAAAAGAACGAAAGCTTCGAATGCATTCATTGTTCACAAATAAATCTCCTCTCGTCGAGGACACACCATAAAAATTCAAGGCCAAGGTGAAAGTTGGCAAACTCCCAAAAGTATGGCAACTTTGAACGCATTCACCGTTCACAAATGAATCTCCTGTATTTGAGAATATAACATTCGCATTCAAGGCCAGAGTGGAAATTGGCAAACTTCCAGAAGAGCGGGAGCTGAGAAAAAATTCAGCTTTTATAAATGAATCTCCTTTCGTTGAGAACATATAATTCGCATCCAAGGCGAGAGTGGAAATTGGAAAATTTCCAAAGGAACGGGAGCTTAGATCATATTCACCGTATACAAATGAATCTCCTTTCGCTGAGAACACTCCATCGTATTCAAGGCCAGAGAGCAATTTGGCAAACTCCCAAACGCGCAGCAGCTTAGGACGCATTGATCATTCACGAATAAACTCCGTTACTCGCTAACGCACGATTGAAATGAATGGAATTCACGTTTCATTTCCAGTGTTAAGTTTCAGCATATTTCCTAATTATTACTTATAAAAAAACATGCACTTATTAATTCTTATATTGACAGTACATTTTCAGAAAAATGAACAAACGATTTATAATAAAGTAATAAAATATTCCTAAAGAAGAAAGTTCAGGAATAAAACAATGCAGATGATATAATTCAGGTTGAATATGGTCGCCAAAACTTGTAAGCATCCGGTCTTAAATGTAAAATTTATGGCCATTCAAATGAAAACAACAGACGGAAAAATAACGTAAAATTTATTTTTACAACAGGTTGAAATCCTCTCTCCCTGGGCTCAAAAACAAAGCAGAACACCAGCTTCCCATAGCGTCTCTGGTAACATGTAAAAAACAAATACAATCTTTGTCAAAGAGACCCCGAAGCACCCCGAAAAGGTCGTTCGTTCCTGAAGAAACTCTGCATGCAAGTACCTCAGGGCCGAATATGCAAATAATAAAAAAATAATGACCGATGACTAAATAGTGTTCCGCCACAGTGCATGGGAACCGCTCATTGAGGAATGTGTATCAGAAGCAAAACTCGCACGCAGGGCAATTGTGATAGCGGATTGCGGTTGTATTAACCTCCACAGATTGTGAGGATGTCTCGTCATCTCATTGGTGTATACTACGAGCAATTGAGAGAGTTTGAGAGAAGACGTATAAGTAGGCTGAGATTGGCCGGTTAATCAAATCGCCGTATCGCCAGGCATGAAGGTCGGAGCGTCGCGGCAATTAGACGATGTTGGGGCCAGCAGGTGGAGTAGGGGGAAAACCCAGAGGTACACGAGTAGTAGACGGCAGAAGGCAACAACAACGCGCGAGGATCGAGCTATTGTGAGAGCTGCACGAACAAAACCGAATTCGTCGCTCTCAACCATCCGTAACCATATTACGTCGTTTACAGGTAAGGAAATGGCCATCAGAACCGTTGCCAGACGATTGGTTGCTCGGGAACTACATTCGCCGAAGCCATTCCGCTGCCTATCACTTACCAGCGTGCGTCGCCGGTACGGGTTGCAGTGGTGAAAGTTTCGATCCACGTTGGGAAGTGTCCAATGCCATCGTGGTGTCTTCAGTGATGAGTCACGGTTTGCACTTGGCGTCGATGACTAGAGCATAAGTGTCTGAAGGTGAGCCAGCAAGCGCACGTAAACTGCCTTTGCCGTGTGCCGGAAGTGACTGGGGAGCCATTTCCTATGACAGCCGGACAACCTTGGTAGTCCTCTGTACCACTCTCACGGCTCAATGGTAGACTACGTTGATGACATTCTACGTCCTGTTATGTTACTATTCCTCTCGCAGCGTCACCAAGCAATTTTTCAACGGCATAATGCCCGGGCACACACGACACGGCTCTCTGCGGCCTGTCTCCATAACGTCGATACCTTTCCGTAGCCAGCGGAATCGCCCGACATCTCACCGATAGAACATGTTTGGAACATGTTGAGACGCCACCTATGCGTATCCCGGATGTCAGCGAAACGGCGTGCAATTTAGACACCAGTTGGCATGCTATGTACTTCAGGACAGTGTCCGTGAACTGCATGTGTCCATGCCACGCTGGGTAACCGCTGTTATCGAAGCTAGAAGGGACGCTACAATATATTGTCTTGATGCACTCGTGTAGCTGTTTCGGCTGAATGCATTGGCGTTCCTGTAGTTTCATTTCCTATGCATGTGCATTGCACATACAAATTTTCATCGCGACTGGTTGATGCTTTCTGGACTGGTCGTTTCGTTTTTTGTTTTTTTTAGCAGCGTTTTTAACACCTTTCGGTTTCCGAACTCCCTGGGGCGGAATAAATTTTACCGCGCTGTAAGTGCAGTGTGTCGCAGTAATGGCGGA
Source organism: Macrothele yani (assembly GCA_039090855.1). Taxonomy (NCBI): domain Eukaryota; kingdom Metazoa; phylum Arthropoda; class Arachnida; order Araneae; family Macrothelidae; genus Macrothele; species Macrothele yani. Next base: position 28,591,833 of record CM077032.1, on the reverse strand, counting down.
TGGAATGATCATTCAAAGTGGTGAGAGAGAACAATTCGTGCTGAAGAGTCGTTCGCTATGAACCAATCGTTCACGAATGATCCACCGCTATTAAGAAAGCTTAAAAACACCAATCAGCAAGCCAATAACTCTGTGTTTCACTATCTCATTAACATCACAGATTGCAATACAAAGATCACAGAAAGAAACATCCACTAAACAGAAACTTAATCCAAATTATATCTGCAGATTCATGAAAGGAGATTTATAAAAAGTTGCACAGGAACACCGTTTTTTTTTTAAGTTCGGTTTGTTTTTGGCTTGATCTGCAGATACATTTGCCGCTGAAATTCAATTTAGGCATGTTAGTTACTCTCACTCATGAAAGTAGTTTCAATTATTTGGCAAAGGTTTCCACCAAAATTTATTTTGAAACTCTACTCGAAAACTCGGATGCCTTCAGATTAAAAGAGTTGCTATGACAACGCGCACAGTCGTCATTAGGCGTCGCCGGGTATGCGTAATGGCTGCTGCCAATATTCTCATTCAACCAAGCACGTAAATGTACTGTTCCATAATCTGAAAACAAACAAAGCGTATTATTTAAAATGGTGAACTACAGACATTGCATTAACACGCTTTTCATTTTAATGTAAAAAAACAACGTTTATAAACGCAATTTTATTTCTGACAAAAATTCTTCGGAAATCTATCTCATATAGCGTCAGGTGGTCTATCGTAGAGGTCAGATTTGAATATTTCGGGAAACTACCACATCCAGTGTCAGGCGGTCTGTCCTAGAGATCAGAAAAACATTGTTCGGGAAACTACGACATCTAGTGTCAGACGGTCGATCGTAGAGGTCAGACAAAAATTATTCTGGAAACTACCTCATCTAGTCTAAGGTGGTCTTTTGCAGAGGTCAGACAAAACATTTTCGGAAACTATCACATCCAGTACCAGGCGGTGTGTCCTAGGAGTCAGGCAAAAGGACTTCGGGAAATCACCTCATCCAGTGTAAGGTGGTCTATCGTAGAGGTCAGACAAAAATTATTTTGAAAACTACCTCATCCAGTCTAAGGTGGTCTTTTGCAGAGGTCAGACAAAGCATTTTCGGAAACTATCACATCAAGTGCCAGGCGGTTTGTTCTAGAAGACAGGCAAAAGGACTTCGGGAAACCCCTTCATCCAGTGTAAGGTGGTCTATCGTAGAGGTCAGACAAAAATATTTCGGGAAACTACCTCATCCAGTCTAAGGTGGTCTTTCGTAGAGGTCAGACAAAACTTTTTCTGGAAATTATCTCATCCAGTGGCAGCTGGCCTATTGTAGGGGTCAGAAAAAATTCCTTCTGGATACTACCACATCCAGTGTAAGGTGGTCTATCGTAGAGGTCAGACTAAAATTCTTCGGGAACCTACCTCATCAAGTGGCAGGTGGTCTATCGTAGAGGTCAGACAAAAATGTTTTGGGAATCTACCTCATCCAGTGTCACGTGGTCTATCGTAGAGGTGAGACAAAATATCCTCCGGAAACTACCTGATCCATTGTCAGGCGGTCTATCGTAGAGGTCAGACAAAAATTCTTCGGGAAACTGTCACGTTCAGTGTCAGGTGGGGTATCGTAGAGGTCAGGCAAAAGCACTTCGGGAACCCACCTCATCCAGTGTCAAGTGGTCTATCGTAGAGGTCAGACACAAATATTTCGGGAAACTACCTCATCCAGTCTAAGGTGTTCTTTTGTAGAGGTCAGACAAAACTTTTTCGGGAAACTCTCTCTACCAGTGACAGCTGGCCTATCGTCGAGGTCAGAAAAATTCCTTTGGAAACCACCACATCCAGTGTAAGGTGGTCTATCGTAGAGGTCATACAAAAATACTTCGGGAACGTACCTGATCCAGTGTCAGGTGGTCTATCGTAGAGGTCAGACAAAGATTCCTCCGGAAACTACCTGCTCCAGTGTCAGGCGGTCTATCGTAGACGTCAGACAAAAATTCTTCGGGAAACTGCTGCGTCCAGTGTCTGGTGGGGTATCGTAGAGGTCAGACAAAATTCCTTTTGGAAACTACCACATTCAGTGTAAAGTGGTCTATCGTGGAGGTCAGACAAAAATACTTCGAAAACCTACCTCATCCAATGTCAGGTGGTCTATCGTAAAGGTCAGACTAAAATGTTTTGGGAAACTACCTCAACCAATGTCACGTGGTCTATCTTAGAGGTCAAACAAAAATTCCTCCGGAAACTACCTAATCCAGTGTCAGGCGGTCTTTCGTAGAGGTCAGACAAAAAATCTTTGTGATACTACCTTATCCTGTGTCACATCGTTTATCGTAGGGCAGCAATACGATACAGGTTTTCCTGACATGCGTTGTTCTTATCTGCATAACGCATGCGCATCGAGTAATTGTCTAACAGGGGACGACTCTTCAAAATGGCAATGACTTTTGAATTGCTGTAATAGGAGCTTTTCACATTTTTCGAACCCGTCCTTCCCTGGTGCTTGATTCGACCGCATCGCCGTATCTCTCAAGAGCTTGAAAAGCACTTGTCAAAAACAATAACCGACACTTGAAACGAGTAACTGGCATCACAAGAAATCAACACGACATACTCTTGAGGAAGCTGGAACAAGGTTTCATGAGAATCTATAGAAAACGTTAAGTTATAAATAATTTCGCTCACAAAAGTTGATTTTTCATTTTAAAATGAAAAGAAATATGGAAAGTCAAAAGAAGTATTAACAATTAGAGGAATATACCCACAAACGTATCAAATATTGCAACAAACTCTTGGAAATTGCTAAAACGGAATATAATTCAAAGTTATAATTATCTCTCCATTTTTCTACATCGGGCATAGTAATTCGAAATAGAGGAACTTCCGTAAGTTTTCAAGAATTTCCGCCCAATTTTTAAATATCCTTTTATGAATTGTAGACAATTTTTATTTTGAATTAAACAAAGTTTCTGTTCCTATCATTTGTTTCACATTTGAAGAAACAAGGGACTCAATTTTCTCTCTCCATTCTTAGGTGTAATCCTGTTACTGCTCCATTCTAGTCCTAATCTCTGCTCCATGACCTAAATCATGATGCGCTGTAGTCCTTTATTCAGTCAATATACGCTCACTTCTAGTCCTTTATTCTCTGCTCCATGACCTAAGTCATGATGGGGAAGGGCTATTCCCCCTGACACGGACATCATGCCACTGGGTAGAAACCAGTGACCCAAACGTCTTCTCTCTCCTTTCTTAGGTTTAATCCTGTCACTGGGGATAAGCACTCCCTTCTAGTCCTTTATTCTCTGCTCCATGACCCAAGGCATTATGGGGAAGGGATAGACCCACTGACACGGACATCATGCCACTGGGTAGAAACAAGTGATTCAAACATCTTCTCTTTCCTTTTTAAGGTTTTATCCTCTCACTGGTGATAAGCTCTCCCTGTCCATCGCCGCATATACTCGTGCATAGGTCGACCCCGATTTTTATCTGAATATTTGCAGTTTTTGTATATCCCGTGTATAAGTCGACCCCTCGATTTTTATGTGAATATCTGCAGTTCTTGTATACCTACCTATCTTGTGTATTAAAAAAAGAAAAACAATTCTTTTCCGAGGATGCGCCCGCATGCGGAAATGTGAACCTACTATTTATTGTAGCTGGCTCTCGCAATATTGTTTGCGGCAGTTTCGCGCAAAATGTGGGTGGAATTGAGGCACAATTCTGGGAAGATCATAAGGCTCACCACCCTGGTTAGAGAGTTTTCAGAGAAAGGTTTAACACTATATGAACCCACTTTTGCACAGTGTCTCCCCTCCCCCCTCTTTCTTGCACTTTTTGCGAGCGAGTTTTGTGCAGTTACTTCATTCATGGAGATCATTTGCTCCCGCAGCAAACGAATTGTGATGCATTTACCAAACGTCGTAAGGCACATCGTTATTTAAAAAAAAACACTTCCTGAAACATATTTAGAAAGCGTAAATCGGTCATGATGTCAACCTGATAGTTTTTTTATCCCATAAAGAATATCCAAAAAATTAATTTTATTTGATATGCTGTGGACACTGTAAAATTTGCAAGCAGCTATTTAAAAAATAGAAGAAAATTTGTTTTAAAAATTTTCTCCCACTACCCTGTGCAGAGTAGCGGCTGTCGGTCAACTGCTGAGGTGGACGAGTGTGCGATTGACAGAGAGGTTCTTAATCTACTCCCGAGTTTCATCCCCCTCTCCACGGGTTTGTGACAAACAATCGGCTTTAGTGACAAAACCAAACATTGCCCCATTCAGTAAAGATGCAATGCTTTTTGCTCGCTCTTAGTCTTCAGAAAAGTTTAGTGTTTGTTTTATTTTTAGAGCCCGGGGGCACTCAATTTAATAACAAACGTAAGTAGTTTGTTAAATTAATGCACTTCTTTACTATCAGTGGCAATGTTATTCTGAGCGATTGGCCAAGTTTAAACACTTTCGTTTACGGGATGCATTGATCAAGTTACCGCTGTTCTGTAGACTGTCACGCCTCTCTTCTCCGCCGTCGCTAAGCAGTGGCAGCGGTCTCCTTCTTCAGTAGTCTGTTCTTTTCCCTCTTTATCCCCTCGTTGAGAATTGAGAACGGTCGTAGGTCACGGCACGGTGCAACTTAAACTACTGGCTGACGCGTTCACCTCTTTCTTCTGGATGATATACCACCGGGGCAGTCAAGGCGATATCGACAGATCTAAAACGAACCTTACGAAATGAGTTTTCTACTAGTGAATAATAAAAAAAAACTCGTACATATAAAATCAAAAAAATTCTTAGCAATAACTTTCTTCTGTACCAGTAACACCCGGAAAATGATTAAATATACAACTGTAAATGAACTGATGGCGCGAAGGGCTACGTATGCGCATTTCCATAAGGCAACAAATTTTTGGTTTTACCTATCAGAAATATTTTCTGTGTATATTTCGACCTCCTAATTTCGACCCAAATATTTCATTCAAAAACGTCGACCTATACACGAGTATATACGGTATTTTATTCTCTGCACCATGACACACGGCATGATGGGGAAGGGCTAATCCCCCTGACACGGGCATCTTGCCACTAGGTAGAAACAAGTGACTCAAACATCTTCTCTCTCCTTTCTTAGGTTTAATCCTGTCACTGGTGGTAAGCACTCCCTCCTAGTCCTTTATCTCTGCTCCATAACTCAAGACATGATGGGGAAGTGATAGTCCCCCTGACACGGACATCATGCCACTAGGTAGAAACAAGTGACTCAAACATCTTCTCTCTCTTTTCTTAGGTTTAATCCTGCCACTGGTGGTAAGCACTCCCTCCTAGTCCTTTATCTCTGCTCCATGACTCAAGACATGATGGGGAAGTGATAGTCCCCCTGACACGGACATCATGCCACTGGGTAGAAACAAGTGACTCAAGCATCTCTCTTTTTTCTTAGGTTTAATCCTGTCGCTGGTGATAAGCTCTCCCTTCTAGTCCTTTATTCTCTGCTCCATGACCCAAGGCATGATGGCGAAGGGATAATCTCCCTGACACCGACATCATGCCATTGGGTAGGAACAAGTCACTCAAACATCTTCTCTCTCCTTTCTTAGGTTTAATCCTGTCACTGGTGGTAAGCACTCCCTCCTAGTCCTTTATCTCTGCTCCATGACTCAAAACATGATATGGAAGTGATAGTCGCCCTGACACGGACATTATGCCACTGGGTAGAAACAAGTGACTCAAGCATCTCTCTCTTTTCTTAGGTTTAATCCTGTCACAGATGGTAAGCACTCCCTTCTAGTCCTTTATTCTCTGCTCTATGACCCAAGGCCCGATGGCGAAGGAATAATCTCCTTGACACGGACATCGTGCCAGTGGGTAGAGACAAGTCACTCAAACATCTTCTCTGTTCTCTCTTAGACGTAATCCTGTTACTGGTAATAAGCGTTTGCCTCTAGTTCTTAATTCTCTGGTTAATGACCAAAGGCATGATGGGGAAGAGCTAGTCTCCCTGACACGAACATCATGTCAGTGGGTAAAAAATACTCCAACAACTTCTCTCTTCTTTCTTAGGTTTAATCTTGGAACTAGTGATAAGTGCTCGCTTTTAGTCCATTATTCGGTGATCATGACATAAGGGGCGATCGGAAAGGTCCCCTGACATAGGCCTCACGTAATTGGGTAGTAACAACTGACTCAAACACGCTCTCTCTCTCTCTCTCTCTCTCTCTCTCTCTCTCTCTCTCTCTCTCTCTCTCCCTCTCTGTCTCTTCCATCTGCAGTTTAATCCTGTCAGTGGCCCGCCCTAGTGGAAAAGTAGTCTAAGCTCTGGCTTCTGAACGTTCTTTCGGGATGGGTCCGAGTTCGAATACCGGTGAATTATGAGCGTTGTGTTTGTCTTAAGACACTGGCGTTCTCCCTTCCTTGGAGCCAGTTACCTTAGATTAGGGACGGGTGAATGCTTATGCCACATCGAGTTGCTCACGGTGATCATCCAACTCCCAAATAAACAAACAAACAAAATCTGTCACGGCAGATAAACGCCCACTTTTAGTCCTCTATTAGGTGCTCCATGGCCCGAGAATAATAGGGAAGGGTTAGTTCCCTCAGCGTAGACATCATGCCGTTGGGTGGAAACAAGTAACTAAGACGTCTCTCTCCTTTCATAAGCTCTATGCCCTTGTTATAGCCCTGTAAGCAGCTAAATAGGTCTGAAATAATTAGTGTCAATCCCCTACCCCCTAAATAATAACTATGAAAAACAAAGCTAAGGGGAAAGGCAACGTTTCGGATGCGCAGGTTTAGCATTCACAGTTGCATTCGGCCCACTTCTTAGACAGCTAATATATTCGTTCGAGCTGATTTCATCCCAATTTGCTTACAACGAGTAAATTCGTTTAAATCGATTGAAAAGTAAAGTTCATCATGTAAGCACCATCGCAGTCACCTATACGTTATACAGCATAGATGTTATTAATAGTTGGTAGGGTATTACGGGTGGTTCAGTTTGATTTCAAAAGTATGTTGTTAATAGCGGGTAGGATATTTCAGAGGAAGAACTTCGGTTTAATTTTAAAATGAATGTCTCGTATTTATTGGACTTACAGGTATTTTTCTTCGACTTCTCCTGGGTGTCCACAAAGGTTTTGACACCACTAGTTCTCTGAGATCCGTTACTGGGAGGTTTGTGAATTCTTTTCAATTTTCTTCTACATAGCAAACAAACGGATTCCAGGAAGTTATAGACAGCGATTAGTGATACTCCCAGCCATAACCCCAAGTAGCCTCCCAAGACGCTGAATAGTTCGATTACCTGAAACAAATGAATTTAAATAAAGAAAGATATTCCTAATAAAATGCAAGCAAGGTCTTATGAAATTATAATATTAAAATTTTACATTCAAAACATGAGAAAAACTGACAAGAATTCAAACAATCCTGATAAAACTTTACCAAGGTGAGTCAAAAGTTTGGTCCGTTTTTGAGCTACACATAATATTGGGCACCTGTTCCTTTGCGAATTACATAAAACACACAAAGCCGGTGACATGCATTTGGAACGGAGCAAAATTCACGTCATCGGCTTTGTGTGTTTCATGTCATCGGCTTTGTGTGTTTCATGTCATCGGCTTCGTAGCCAAAGCGTGTTGTTTCATACGTCATCGGCTTCGGAGCCAAAATGTGTTGTTCCATACGTGAACGGCCTCTTGTCAAAGCTGTAACAACAATGCTTCCATCGTTTCAACGCTGGGGACACCAGTCTCGAAGCCAATGCGTGGTCAGGACGTCAAACGACTACAAACACAGACACCTGGTCGAATCGGGATCAGAAATAGTTCCAGCGTTTCAATGCTGGGGACACTACTCTCGAAGACAAGACGAGGTCAGGGCGTCAAAAGGACCACCAAAATTGACTACCCGGTCGAAGCTGCGACAAAAATGTTTCTAGCGTTTCAACGTTGGAGACACCAGTCTCGAAGATAATACGAGGTCGGGACGTTAAACGACCATCAACACTGACTCCCTGGGTGAAGCTGTGACAAAAATAGTTCCAGCGTTTCAATGCTGGGGACACCAGTCTCGAAGACAATGTGAGGTCAAGACGTCAAACGACCACCAACACTGACTCCCTGGTCAAAGCTGTGACAAAAATGTTTCCAGTATTTCAATGCTGAGGACACCACTCTCGAAGACAAGAAGAAGTCAGGACGTTAAACGACCACCAACATTGACTCCCCGGTCGAAGCTGCGACAAAAATGTTTCTAGTGTTTCAAAGCTGGAGACACCAGTCTCGAAGACAATAACAGGTCAGGACGTCAAACGACCACTAACACTAACTCCCTGAGCGAAGCTGTGACAAAAAGAGTTCCAGCGTTTCAATGCTGGGGACACCAGTCTCGAAGACAATGTGAGGTCAGGACGTCAAACGACCACCAACACTGACTCCCTGGTCGAAGCTGTTACAAAAATGTTTTCAGCATTTCAATGCTGAGGAGACCACTCTAGAAGACAATGCGAGGTCAGGACGTCAAACGACTACAAACACTGACACCCTGGTCGAATCTGTGACAAAAATGTTTCTAGCGTTTCAACGTTGGAGACATCAGTCTCGAAGATAATACGAGGTCGGGACGTTAAACGACCATCAACACTGACTCCCTGGGTGAAGCTGTGACAAAAATAGTTCCAGCGTTTCAATGCTGGGGACACCAGTCTCGAAGACAATGTGAGGTCAAGACGTCAAACGACCACCAACACTGACACCCTGGTCGAAGCTGTGACAAAAATGTTTCCAGTATTTAAATGCTGAGGACACCACTTTGGAAGACAAGATAAAGTCAGAACGTTAAAAGACCACCAATATTGGCTCCCCTGTCGAAGCTGCGACAAAACATTTTCTGATGTTTCAACGCTGGAGACACCAGTCTCGAAGACAATAAGAGGTCAGGACGTCAAACGACCACCAACACTGACTCCCTGGGCGAAGCTGTGACAAAAAAGTTCCAGCGTTTCAGTGCTGAGAACACCAGTCTCGAAGACAAGACGAGGTCAGGATGTTTAACGACCACCAACACTAACACCTTGGTCGAAGCTCTAACAAAAGTGGTTCCAGCGTTTCAATGCTGCTGTCACTAGTCTCGAAGACAAGACGAGGCAGGTCATCCAGCTTCCACGAACACCGACGTTCTGGTCTAAGTTGTGACATCGAACTCCGATACCAGTACACAACAATTGGTTGCTGAGGTCAGATCTTTCATATCCACCATTGTTCATCAAGTGATCCAGATCGGTTTCTAGTCAAAGTACCATCGAACGGTTCCCTATCATTAGATACGCCATCCAAAAGGAACAACGTGCCGCTTTCTGACTCGTTGTTCAGCTGAATTCCCATAAGTCCAATCGTTCATTACATGAAACAGCTCGGTTTCTAGTCCAGGTGCCTCCGAATGATTCGCTATTATTTGATAAGCCAGACGGCAGAAAAAAGATCTTCTTTTTCTGCAGATTGCTGTCGAAACCATTGGACGGTATATTTTGCGTCGTAGGTATTGCTACGTTATCCTGCCACTAGGAAGAAATGGATGAAGCCAAACGAGAAAAAACACACTGCCCGTGGTGATAAGAAAGCCGTTTGAGAGGGAAGTTGTTCTTTACATTTGGTGGAATTGTGATGTTCTTGTGAGCTGGGAACTCGTACCAAATGTTCTGGCTGTGTACTGGAATCGCTATGCCAAACAACTCCAACGTGATCCATCATGCTATGCTCCAAAGCTACCCAGGACTCATTAATAGAAAGTGGGTGTTGCTGCAATTGGATAATGCCCCATGTCACACCTCCAAAGTGGTCCATGATGCTCTGCACCAACGCTACCTAGCGCTTATCAGTAGGAAGCGTGTGTATATCTGCAGATGGGTAATGCCCCAAGTTTCAACTGCGGAGTTGTCTTCCGAAAAGTACAGAAATTGGAAAAGGCTGAAATCATACCCCGTCCTCTATAGAATCCAAATTTTGCCCAATCCAACAACAACCTGTTTTGCTCTATGGCCTCTTTCCCAAAAGGATGGCAGAGTCCATTTTATATGAACACGGAAAATGCCGCTCTGATATGGCTAAGCTTATAGCAATGTATGCGTGAGTGCTGCGCTCGAGTAGTCTCAGAAAATTCTTCTGAAAGCTGTATCAAAGATCGTTTTCTTCTCATTCCACATGGCAAACAATTGCGAAGACAGCAAGGCGTCATTCACACAGAGGAAGAATGAAAAAGAAAATAATTTTTTAAATAGCGCTTTTAGAGGCATTGATGTGGATATAAAATACATTTTGAATCTGATAGCATTTGCTTTTACACCCCTTTAGCAGCAAAAATTATACATCGAGAAAAGACGAGAACGAAAGGATCACGGTTTTCACCTTTCAGGGCTCCAATTAGAATAGGAATTTTGTAATACAGAGGGAGAGTCATAAATATTGATACACGCTAGAGTGTCGGTGATTTCTTAGCCTTTCCAGATTCCACATACCTATACACACTCATTGTCATAAACATCCGCGTACCAAGAAAGAACCGTTTGATTAAGGCGAAACTTGGCGAATAACTACGGGGAGGGCAGACGTGCAAATCATTAAAGTTTCGTCCAATTCCACATGCCCGCGTTTCCAAGACCGGTGCTGCAATCGCAATCCTTGCAGTTTATAAGGCGCCGCGCAGGAGACTCCCTATTCGTGCCGAAGAGCACGGTAAGAGTCAGGTGAGATCCCTGAGCGATAGACATGCCGAGGAGCCACGGGCAACTGACGGATTTTCAACTAGGCCGTATCGTCGGGATAAGAGATGCAGGGTGGCCGGCGCGTCGAATCGGCCGCCATTTGTGCCGGTCGGACAGTAAGGTGCGATCGTGTTGAGAGCAATGGACACCGGAAGGCACCCAGATACGGCGGACTGGCTCTGGATGATCCAGACATACCACTAGCAGAGAGGACCCTGGGATGGTAAGAACGGCACGCACAGATTCAAAGACGTCCTTTTCCAATATCCAGAGACATGTGGCCGTTGGACAAGGGACACCTCTGTCCGCCAGAACCATTTCTTGGCGCCTGGCATAGGCGAATATGCAATTTCGACGGCTCTTACGTTTTCTGCCATTAAGACCTGACAATGGTCGGCGTCGATTGCAATGGTGTCAACAGCGAGCCGCGTTGAATGCTACTGACTGTCGACGTATAGTGCTCAGCGACGAATCCAACTTCTTTATGTGAACGGACAAACACCGTGTCAGAGTGTAGACGACCGCAGGTTAGCGCTACAATCCCAACCTCACTGTACAGCGGTACACATCCGAGCTGCAGGACTGATGGTCCGGAGAGCCATCGAGTATGACAGCCGGATTTCCCTCGCAGTGATCCTAGGGACGCTGACAGTTCAGCGCTACGTACAGGAGATCATGCGACCCCATGTGCTGCCTTTCCTGGCAGGCGGTCCGGAGCCATTTTATAACAAAATAACCCCCGGACGCACATGGCTAGGGTTTCACAAAACTGTCTACGTCATGATTCGACGCTTCCGTGGCCTGCCAGATAGCATGATCTCTTTCCCATGAAGTACGTGTGGGACCAAACGGGACGCCGGCTTTCTCCATCTTTGTGATTTACAGCGTCAGTTGCAAGAAGTGTGGGCCAATCTGTCCCATGATAATATACGGCGTCTCTTTAACTCCATTCCGGACCGTATCACTGCATGTATCCGAGCACGAGCGGTCCGACGCGGTACTAACGCTGTCCGCAATGTGTATCGAATGTCCGCAGAAAATCGTTCTGTCACTGTGATATTGTAATCACTTCTGTCCTTGGCAACTACCATCTCACTACTAAAATCTCATTTCAATCCGACGCCTACTCCTTGGTGCTCGGATTTTTATGAAAATGAGTGTACCTAGATATCTGTATGTGTTGGGTTACAGCTATATCTGACATGTAAGATAACAGTCTTTCATCTATATTAATTTGGTTTGCTATTTTTCTGAGGTTGCTGAAATGGAGAAACAAAATTGCGAGATTCATGAACAACTGTTGTATGAGTTCTAACCGGGCCACGGAGGCTACCCAAAGTGTCTGTCGTCCAAAAGGTGAGTATGTAGTGAGTCACGTAACCACAAGAAAATGGTTCACCAAATTCAAATTTGGTAACTGGAAATCAGACTCACCTAGGAGACCAATTACTGTGGTTTTTAAAGCCCTACGTTAAGCAGTGGTGGCCAATTCTATGACCAACATAAGTAGATTGTTCGGACAACTTAGTACTTTGCAATCCAGCGTCGTTATCCATCTTCACAAGCTCATGAAGACCAACAAAAGTAGTCCTTGTCCGATATCCAGAGACACCAGCTCAAGCTCACAGACGATTGGAGATCTGTCTTCAGTTTCCTCGAAAGCCTACTGATGAGCGTTTCGTCAGACGTATCGTGACGTCTGATGAAAAAATGGATTTTTACAGAAACCCAGACATGCGGAACCAATGGCCACAAGATACCACCACCTGTCACCAAACGTTGGAGGTCCGAGAACAAGGTAAGGCTGTGTGTATGCTGGAACTGTGATGGTGTCGTGCAACCTGAATATGTCCCAAATGGTCGTTGTATCACTTTTGATCTTTACTCAGCCCAATTAGACCGAATGTATACTGCTCTGGCACAAAATACCTCGCCCTGGTCAACCACAGGGAGGTTCTTCTGCAGAAGGATAACTCACCTCTGCAGGTGGCACGTTCAACCAAAGCAAACATCCAGGAGCTTAGGGGTACCGAGCTGTAGCTCCACACAGCCTATAGCCCGGACTTTGTACCAAGTGACTACAACCTGTTTCGCACTATGGCTCACTTCCTGCAGGGCAGGCACTTCCATAACGAAGATGAAGGGAAAGCTGGTGTCCAGGAATTCTTCCCCTCAAAATACAAAGCATGGTATCACGCCGGAATCACAAGTTTGGCACATCGTTTTTTGCAAACTATCGAACATAATGTATTTTATTTCGAGGACTGATACTCACGTTACTTGACGTTAGCACTGATCAAAATACATGTATCCACTGTATCAGTATTTATGACTCCCTCTAATAAACCAACCAGGGCGTCTTTACGTATGTAGATCGAAGCAATTCCTGGTAAAGTACGACGCGTGTGAAGCTTATGAAACGGTATAAATAACATCTGATTCTGAGCTCTGTTAATCAATGTTATTCCTGTTCTTCAGATGGGAAAGGTAACGTACTTCAGTGAGTTTGACAAAGGTCAAATGTTAATGGCCAGACGACTAGGTCAGAGGATTTCCGAGATGGCAAGGCTTTTGGAGTACTGATTGTTAGCCGTATTTAGTACATTCAGAAAGCGGTACGAGAAGGTAAAAACCACGAACCGGGGGACAAGGTGTAAGCCGGCCATAGCTCATCTCTGCTAGATGTGATAGAAGAATATACCGGATGTGAGAGTCAATAGAAGAGATTCAGAAGCACAACTCGACGGTAATTTGAATGCTGGTGATGGAAGTAGTGTGCCACGAGACACTGTATATCGACCCCTGATGAAAATGGGATTGCATAAGCGCTGGCCACTTAGAGTGTCCATGGTAGCCTCAGATCATCGTCGGAATCACCCTAATGCAATGAATCCCGTTTCCTGCTACCATGTGGATGGCCTGGTATGTGTGTGTCGTTTACTTCGGGAAGTGTTGGTACCAAGATGCACCGTGAGACAAAACCAAGTCGGTGGATGAAGTGTAATGCTTTGGGCAATTTTCTGCTGGGAAACACTGGCTCCAGTCATTCATGTGCAGGAAACTATGACGTCTACCACCTACCTAAGCATCATTCCACAACAGGTTCATCTTTACATGACAAGGGTCCGGTGAAGGAAGTGTAATATTTGGGCAATATCCTTCTGGAAAACTCTGGGTCCAGTCATTCATGTGCAGGAAACTATGACGTCTACCACCTACCTAAGCATCATTCCACAACAGGTTCATCTTTACATGACAAGGGTCCGGTGAAGGAAGTGTAATATTTGGGCAATATCCTTCTGGAAAACTCTGGGTCCAGTCATTCATGTGCAGGAAACTATGACGTCTACCACCTACCTAAGCATCTTTGCACACCAGGTTCATCTTTACATGAAAAAGGTCCGGTGGAAGAAGTGTAAACCTTTGGGCAATGTTCTTCTTGGAAACTCTGGATGCAGCCATTCATGTGCAGGAAACTATGACGTTTACCACCTACTTAAGCATCATTGCACACCAGGTTCATATTTACATGACAAGGGTCCGGTGGATAAAGTGTAATCCTTTGGGCAATGTTCTTCTGGGAAACTCTGGATCCAGGCATTCATGTGCAGGAAACTATGACTTCTATCACGTACCTAAACATCATTGAAGACCAGATACATCTCTTTTTTGGCAACAGTATTCCTCTCTATCAGTGCCTTCTTGCAGCAGGATAATGCGTCATTCCACACCTCGCGTATTTTTCGACCACGGCTAACTGGGATCATCAAATGTAACTGTTAACTGCTCAAGGCTCTGTCACTTCGGCGATCTCTACGAGGATTCGCGTACAAGAAATATGCCACTTTTCGTCGCTAGATGGCGTAGAAGCCAAACCCAGTCGGTCATTTGTTATTTTTATTATTTTTTGTTTTTTGGCTAACCATCAAGGGTTTCTCGTTATGTTTCTCAGAGGTATAGTTTAAAGATAGCCAAGATTTTTGACTGTTTAAATATTTATTACCTTTGAAAGAAGGCTGTTGACTGCGTTCTGTTGGCTGAAATCATGGGAATATTTTAGGCTATGATTTTGACCAATAGTTCCATGTTTGAAGTGGATACACACTTCTTGCCTTAAAACTTCGGTTCAAAATTCTGTGTAAGCTGTTTCAATAGATTTCGCAGTCAGAATTTGAATTCTGTATAATTCCATTGTCGGAATGTGAATTCTATATAAATATTCTGCGCAAGTGTTTTGCATAATTTAATCTTGACTATGGACGACAATAATCGTTAGGAATTGGCGTTTAGCGCCAGGGTGGCAGAAATATGAAGCACTGCCTGTACATTGACGTATAAAGACTGACATAGCCTTGAGCAGTAACATAAACAGTTGATGATCCCAGTTAGCCATGGCTTCACAATGGTTCGCGGAACATAAAGAAGACTTCAAGTCATTGCTCTTGCCTCCAAATTCCCCGCATAATTATTCAATCGATTATCTGTGATTTCTATTGGAACAGTGAATTCGATCTGCTGTGGCTTAACCATGTAATTTAGAAGATTTAAAGGATCTGGTGGCAAAGTGTTTGTACCATATACCACAGGAGACCTTTAGAAATCTTGTAGCGTCCACGCGTCGCCGGGTAAGAGCTGTTTTGGTAGTTCGTGGAGGACCGACATCATATTAAGCAGGTGGTTATAGTGTTTTGGTTCTTCGGTGAGTAATTTCTATGATCATAGTACAAAAATTGGAATGAAAATTGAACATCTTCGTTTAATAATTTTTCGAATGTAATCGAAGAAATCCTTGGAGTCTTACCTCATATTTTGGATGGTATGAATATTTATCTATTTCCATACGATGGAATTCAACTGAAAAGAAAGATTTTTCTCTGAAAAAGACAAAGTGCTTTGTTCTGGTATAGGTTTCTACAAATCTGGAAGAAATGCAAACTTAAAAAATGTTACAAGTAATACTTCTAATATATTATCTTGTGAGTTATTTATTTAAGCGCTAAAAGACGCCCTATTCCCGCACATGTGATTTACACTGAAGTGCCAGAAAAACTGGTACAGACGAGCTTATGTAAAATACAGAGCAACTTCACTTATGCACGTACTAGGTTGCGTCCGCCAGTGCGTATATAAAGCAACAGACATCCTTGCCAGCTGTCAGAGCTGTTTTCGGCATGAAAATGACAAGTAAAAACGATTTAAGCGATTTTCAATGCTGTGTCATACTTGGCGCTCGTGAGATTGGCCATAGTACGTATTTCGGATGTAGAAACGAATTTCGGATTTACACGGACGACCATTGCAAGGGTGTACCGTGACTACAAGAATTCCGGCAAAACCTCCAACCTACGATACAAGTGTGGCCGTAAAAAGACATTGGGTGAACGTGACCATCATCGGATGTCAAGAATGGTTTCACGCGATAGGCGTGCAACACTCTCGCAGGTATCATATGAATTCAATGCTGAAGCCTCAACAAGCATCAGCGTTCGGACTGTGCAACGTACCCTGCACGATATGGGCTTTGGGAGCCGACGCCCAACTCGAGTCCCTTTGATGGGTGCACGACACAGAGCTATGCGCCTCGCTTGGGCACGGCAACACCGCCACTGGACACGTGATGACTGGAAACAACTAGCCTGGTCTGACGAGTCGCGTTTCCAACTGTATCTGGCAGATGGAAGGACTCTTGTGTGTCGCAAACTCCATGAAGCCATGGATCCCGCCTGTCAACAGGGAACTGTACCGGCTGGTGGGGGAGTCCGTAATGGTATGGGGTGTATTTAGCTGGACTTCACTGGGACCACTGGTACGTCTATAAATGTCTGTTACCGGAGAACGCGAGGTGAGCATCTTTTCTGACGAGGTTCACCCGTTCATGGCCTGCATTCATGCTGAGGACAATGGGCCTGTTCCACAGGACAATGCACCTCTACACAAGTGTCGGGACGCCACATTATGGTTAGAGAAACATTCATCTGAGTTTGGGGTGTTGCCATTCCCACCCAAGTAGCCAGATCTGAAGTGATAGAACACGTTTGATATGCCAAGAAACGCGCTATCGAACACAGGAATCCGAGACCTCGGAATACACCCGAATTGTGGAACTCTCTGCAGGAAGTATGGTGTGCATTGCCTACAGCATATTTCCAGAAGCTAGTGGAGTCCATGCCCCGTCGTATTTCTGTACTGCTGCGCTCTCGTGGGGGACCTACCACGTATTAGACTGGTGCACCAGTTTTTCCTGGCACTTCAGTGTACATTGGTATCCATAAATTAAGGAACAAACTGAAAAATTGTTATAACTCAAAAAAGTATGCAACCAATTTGAATGAAATTTGGGGAAAATCTCAATTACACGATATGTTACAGGAAATAGCAAAAACATTTGGAACAAAACATTTACATTCTGTATTTGCTATAAAAATAAGAAAACAGCATAAATCAGCATTCTCAAAATTAAATAAGAAAGAGACTCAAAATGGAGTGTGGTCATCCTGAAATGCAATACAAACCCGACAGCTATGCTCCATGCGGTTAGTAATCCATGTTTCCATGCGGGTAATACCCGCCAGCTATGTTCCATGCAGTGTATACAAGATCCATAGCAAGCAATGCCCATTGCTAGAGCAAAGCATTTTGACGCACCTGCAGTGTCCGGGGAAGGAGAGGGCAGCAACATCTCTACCTACAGCGTCTCACACATGATCAATTGGGTTAAGATCAGGAGAAAGTGTTGGTCACTCCATACGGACACTAGTCTCCTCTTCAAGGTATTTCAGTTCCAGTAACTCTGTGTGTCGGCGAGCATGATCGGCTTGCAGAATGAATGTGTCGCCAATTGCGCTTGCGTATAACCTTACAAAGTGGTCCAGACTATCATCTTTACTGAATGAGGAATCTTATGTCTGGTGTTAATGTTTTAAATTTTTCTTTGTTATTCGTATGCATTTTGGATGATAGTGCTTGCTGCATTGAGAACACTTCACTGAATTTAGGGCATCCAATTGACGCTGTTGGCAAGTATAACACTTCATGACTGAGATCAATATTTATCAATGAAATGTAATAACATTGCAAACAGTCTATATAATTTCGACCAGGTCAACATCAGTCCACGAAATCCAGTGTTAGATGACAACCGCTTTACTTGATCTATTAGACCATATAAATTGATGTTAAAACGCTTTAAGTATTTTATAAAAATCAGTTGTAGGAATTCCAATATTTTAGGAAGCTGGAACTCATCTGCAATTCTGCACGACAGATGGCGACACAAGTAATTAGTTTTTAAATAACCCAAAACGTCAAATTAAGTGGTACTACTTTCATCGACTCGCCATATGTACTTTTCTGAGCAATGTACAAACTGTATGAAAACAGTACGAACCCCTGTACTTCCAAGTCAACCACAGCAGAATCCATCCGAGGAATGTCTTATAGTCGTAATCCAGTTGGAACCACACCCAACACAGGATCCAAGATCCGCTGGTAGCACACCATAATAACATTTACCTCACAAATACAAAGGTCGTTATATAAAAAGTGAGACTAATTTTTTTGAGTTGGCAACAGTGCGAAGGGGGAAAATAACCACGCAGACGACTAACTGAATTAAGGAAGCATCTATGGCAACAGTTATTAGCAGTGGCAGACAATTCTGGTTTTGTTTTGGCGCTGTTGTTTAAAGTACGTCTGAATTTTGCCATACAGCTACGGCGGTGAGTGATTCAGAGTTAAGAAGTGAAATGCGTTGTCCCATAAAATGTTGCTGTTGTTTAGGGAAACGGCTCCAGAAACAGTTGATCTAAAGAAAGAAGCTTACAAAGATAAATGTTTTGTTAAGTCATCAATATTTATAAGCCACCATGATTTATAAAAGAGGGCGTATGTCGGCAGAACTCTCTCCTAGGCCTGGTCCACCTGAGATTGTTTGTTGTGGAGCGTATTGTTAACACTGTTTGGGCAATCCTGCAGAAAGATCGACGAATGACGTGTGAAGACATAGCGGCGTCAACTAATATTTCAAAAACGTCGGCATTCCGCATTCGTCGCGCCTCATTACTGCTGCATCGTGTGTGTTTCAGATCGGTACCTCATCACCTGATGAGAGAACAATTGTTGGCCAGAGTTCAGGTGTGTCATTAGTGGAAACGAATGATTACAAAGGATTCAAACATAATAATAACTGCTGATGAACATGGGTTAACTATTACGACCACCTCACGAAGCGCGTAACGAGTGTCTGGAAACACACAGGCTCGCTCCTGCAAAAAAGTCCGCCAAATTAATCAACTGGGAAGTGATGATAATAATTTTATTTTATCATAAAAGTGTAGTCTACGAGTATGCCGTTTCTTCACAAATTGTTATCAATGCTGCGTGTTACATTTCAGTCTTGAAGCGTCTGCGACGGCACATATCGGTTAAGCGACCGGAACTGGTAAGCAAATGGACCGTACAACATGATAACGCCCACCCACATGTGGCTGCTTGTGTTCAACAGTTTCTTACAAAATGCAGTATTGAAATCATGTCACAGCCTGCCTACAGTCCTGACCTTGCCCCGTGCGATTTCTGGCTGTTTCCAGTAATGAAGGAGAAGTTCTGTGGCGCAACATTCAACACAGATGCTGAACATTATTCAGCAGCTTCCATAAAATTCCTTCGCCACATGCTTTAAGAGGTGTACTGAACGATTTGACCATTGCATATCATCCGGGAGAAGATACTTTCAGAAAGAATAAAATATATTTTTCTGTACCTGTATTTCTTCATTTTGTGGGATTTTACTTTCAATGTTTATGGAATGGCTGTTGTATATAACAGGCTGGTGGAGAATACTATTAATCTACAAATTATCAATGCAGATTGTGAATCAGATATAACAGAAACCCATACATGCAAATTCCTAATCATTAAAAAGTATGTTAGTAGAGAGGAACAATTAAACATCCATTTCGGCCAGACGACTTGACTTGAACTGTAGCAGGTGGAACTGTAGCATACCCGGCGTGGACAAAAATGACGGAGAAATTTACTTTGATGCGCACCGGAATTGTTGATTTGCCAGAATATGGAATTTATCGAATTCCAACAAGGAAATCAACGTGAAAATATTCCAAATACGTGGCGACAGTTAATAAATAAATACATCGCTCTTTCCACGTTCCAGAAACACACAGCAACCGAAAAATTGTTTTTTAGCCGCCGCTGTGGAACCGAACCAACAGAACTCTCGGTATCGCGGTGCGATGTCAGTAGCTGACTTTAAAAATACACATAGCACCGTGGATTGTTGGCCCCCGTGGCGTAAAGGTTAACGCACTCGGCGCGATACCGAGAGTTCTGTTGGTTCGTTTCCACAGCGGCGGCTAAAAAACAATTTTTCGGTTGCTGTGTGTTTCTGGAACGTGGAAAGAGCGATGTATTTATTTATTAAGGAAATCAAAATTACTATAGATTTGTGTTTGTAGCATTACATCTTGGCTGAAGTTGAAATTCAACATTACAAAGAATTTTGCTTTGTAGCAGAAAATATTTGCTACAGTAGCAAAGTTTGTTTGCTGGATGAGCACACTGACATTCCTGGAGATCGGCATCTGTAGCAGAAATACACTGCCGGAAAGTGAAAAAAGAACACCGAGAAGGAGACGTCTGATACCGACGAAATTTATACAGCATAATAAAGGAACACAGAGGACAACGTGATCAAAACATTATGGAAAAATACAGCTGTATTTGCTGGTAAACTGAAAAATAACATTTCCATGTAACATGGATAGTACGAGGTTGAACCGCCATGAACTGCGTCACACTGTGCGATTCTGGCATGGAGTCTGTCGTACAGATGTTGGATGTAATTTTAGGGTATTGAGTTCCAAGCATCCTCAACCTGGACGCGTAAATCGGGGATGGTCGTGGCTGGCCGTGGAGACCGGATAAGTCGTTGTCCCATAAAACCCCACACGTGCTCAATGGGGGACAAATCCCGTGATCGCGCAGGCCATGAAAGTTGTCTCACACACTGAAGTGCAAGTAGCGTTGCACGTGCCGTGTGTGGGCGTGCGTTATCTTCCTGGAAACCACCACGATGGACCGAATTTACAAATGGCACAACAACTGGCTGAATGATGTTGTTGATGTATAAGGTGCTGTTTAACGTACCCGGTACAAACACTAGTTGTGTACGGGGACGATAGCTGATCGCTCCCCACACTAGGAGACCAAGTGTAGGCCTTGTGTGTCGTTGGTGGATGCAAGGAGGGTGGAGAAGCTCCTCTGTGCGTCTGCGAACACGCATACGGACATCGGAGGCTCTCAAGCATAATCTGCTTTCATCGCTGAGCACGACAGATTGCCATTGCGTTCTCCAGTGCAGACGTTGGCGACACCACTGCAGCCGTTCCTGACGGTGGGCTGGAGTCAGAGGTACACATGCCAGAGGCACACGTGCACGTAGTCCTGCATCCAGTAGACGGTTGCAGATTGTTCGCACAGTCACCTCAGGTGCAACGGCAGCTCGGATTTGCGTCGTAGTGGATGTTCTGCTTGACAACGCCGCTCTTCTTATGCGTCGATCAGTCCGCTCATCAGTCCGTCTGTGACTCCCGGTTCCACGTCGTCTCGTGTCAGAATGTTCCTCGGACCATCTACGCCACCATCGTACCATCATCGATACTTCCCGTCCAATTCGCTCCGCAATACGACGATACGACCACCCGGCCTCGCGGAGTCCGACTAGACGACCTCGCTCAAAGTCCGATAACTGCTGAAATCGTGCACGTCTTCCATGTCCAGGCATTGCAGCTTCTTCAGGGTCTTCGCACGTGTCCGTACGCCGACGACTGATTACATTCATTTTGCCGTACTCCCTAAATACCACCGACGATAATTTGCATATTATACCGTGCTGTAGCGTAAGCGCTCACCAGTTGGTCCCGAAATTAACATCACACCTACATAAACTCGACCCCATTAACATATGTAAATTTCATATTCGTCCGCCAATTCCTTTTTGGTGTTCTTTTTTCACTTTCCACCAGTGTATTTGCTGAAGTAAAAAAGTTGGTTAGCTAGACTAGCAAAAAAAAACTTGCCACAGGAAGGAGATATCTTGCTGCTGCAGCAAAGGAAAATTCGTTAGTATTGCCAGCAAACCTTTTTGCTGTGCCTATATTCACTGGCAAAACTTGCTGTTGCAGCAATGTTTTTGTTTTCAGTGCATCGACCGACTCTCTCAGTGACAAAAGTCGTGTTGGTAAAAACCTCACCCGTCGACCAAGTTCATCCTACAGATTTTCAATCGGATTGAAGTCCTGGCTCGGACCTCAATCCGATTGAAAAGCAGGCCACTCCATCCTAAGATTTAGTCATCCGCGGCTAGTCCATCCGCTGATTTTCCTCAAACTACTCTATTGTAACCCTGACAACATGACAAGAGGCATTGTCTTCATGGAAGAAACAATTGTCGTTTTCGTAGAATTTCCACAACGCTGGAAGCATTGACTTGTCCAGGAGATCTCTATAGAGCACAGAGTTCATGGTGCCATGAATAACAACCATTGGATCCACACCGTACCAGCTGAAATAGCCCATACCAGAACTCCAACGCCTCCGTGCTCCAGAGTCGGCACTATACACTCCAGAAGCAGACTTTCTCTGGGTAATCGCCAAACTCAGACAAGTCCATCCAATCAGAATAAAGTAAAGCGCGATTCGTAGCTCCATAACACCTGCCGCCATTGCTCCAATGTCCGGTTTTTGTGCTGTTGACACCAGCGTAGCCGCATGGCTTTATGAGTCTTCGTGAAGAGAGGTTTATGGTCAGCTGCTCGGCAATTCCACCCAAGTGAATGGGCCTCTCTTCGAAGTGTCTTGGTGTAGATATACATGGCCATTTGGAACACGTGTGCTATGGCGTGCATTGGTCGAGATCTGTTTCCTCGGATCTCTCCCTGCAGCCCACTATGATCCTTGATTTCCATTTTGGCGGGTTTTCCAGGGTGAAGTGAATTCCTGCAATGTCCCGTCTCCTTCCACTTGTTGATCATAAAGACCACAATTGATTTAACGACCTGTCTGATATCAGCAGTGCTTCTTACGCTCATACCTCCAATTCAGCTGCCTATTTACTGTTAAAAATTGGTACTTAGAAATAAGCAAAATGTACTCATTTTTCAGTACATTCTGGGCTTATATAATAGCTCCGAGTACTTTTGTCTCAGTTTTGAAAAAGACACGCACTCATTTTTAAACACATACAGGGAATCAATTGTGAGTATATCTGGCATTTCTAATTTGAAATATATGTACTCATTTTTGAGTGCAAATTATTCAAGTATATATACTCAACAAATCCACATATTTCAAATATTTGTGCTCTAACTTCTTTCAGTTTCGGTGCCCTTTATTGGCAGAGCACGGAAGCTGAAGGAAGTTAGAGCAAATGTCGCGATTCTGAGAGGATAGTTTGTAAGTGAGAGAGAGAGATAGTGAGAGAGCAAACTAGATGATTCCACTGTACAAACCTACGATTTTGCACATAGAAGGCAGAGAGAAATTAGGGTGGAGGCTTCAAACAAAGAATATAAAGCTTCGCGTGAAGAACGCCAACTCTAGATATATTCGTTGCCACATGCTGAACAAATGGACCGCCCAATTTTATGACAAACATAGTGATGAAGCGACAATATATTATTTATGAGATTGACACAAATAAACTGGCGTGCAAAAATTAAGGACGAGACAGTTTTTGGAATGCAACGTCGTGCAGAAGTGCTCCACATCGACTCAACTCATACCATAAGATCCCCAAGATGTAGGAATATGGGACAAGTGAGCAAAACCGTTCAAACAAGGAATCCAAAGGACACAAAGGCACTTTCTTGAAAAGGTAGCTTCGAGCACAACTGGACAGATGACAGAAACGTCCACGTAACGGGCGGCTTCCAAGAAAAGTCCAGTCTTTAGTAGGATATATGATCACCCCTGACTGCGTCTCAGGATTTACAACGTCTGTCCATGCTGAGGACAAGGTTGTCAAAGAGCTGTTTGGGCATCGCGGCTTATTCCTCATGTAGCACAAATCGCAGCTGCGCAATCGATGCTGGCGGCTGGTGACGTGCTGCCAAGCGTCTCACGAGAAGGTCCCACACTTGTTCGATTGGATTTAGGTCCGGGGATCTTGTGGGCCAATTCATTCGTTGAATATCTTAACTCTCCAACAGCTCTGAGACAGCCACTGTACGATGAGGTGTAGCGTTGTCGTCCATGAAGAGGAGCTCAGGACACACAGCACCTCTAAACAGACGCACATGAGGCAGGAGAACATTGGTACAATAGCGGACACCAGTGACTGAACCTCCTTGGAAGATGTTGAGGTCAGTACGGCCACCAAGCATGATATCGCCACAAACGAGAACTCCGCCACCTCCAAACCAGTCCCCTTCAATGATGTTGGAGGTGTGATTGCGTGTTCCCTGCTCTCTCCAGATGTGTATACGTCTAGAATCGCTTGTCCGATTAAATTTGCTCTCATCCGTAAAGAGAACTCGACCACATAGCTGATGTGTCCAGTTCTTGTGTTACTGGCACCACAGAAACCGACGTCTCCGATGAGCAGGCGTTAATGGCACACACGGTACTGGTCGTTGTGTAAATAGACCACCTTTCTGCAGCCTCCTGGACACGGTAAAACGCGATAACGGACGTCCAGTTGTCTGCTGCACGTGCCTTGCGATTTCTGCCGCTGTCTGCCGTCTGTCCTTTTTCACCTGTAGGATAATATACCGGTCGTCCGCCGCCGTTGTTGCTCGTGGACGGTAATTGATAAACTCTCGGACAGCTGTTCCTGTCGTTTGAAATGCTCTCAAGCTCGTGAAACGATGCTGTGAGCGATCCCGAACTCCTCGGCCACACTAGTCACACTTCGACCTTCTTCTAACTTCCCAATGAGAGACCTCGGGTAAAGTCATCCAAATGTCGTCTACTGGATTGCCTGTTGGCCATATCACACGGTGGCAGCAACTCGACGTCGTTCAAACCGATGTACACCGTACAAAAGCTTTCACCGAATTGCTGTACACCGCCCGTGTGTTTTATACCCTTCCGCCCCCCCCTACGTCATGCTGCATATATGCGCATGCTCTACCGTACCGGACCCTAGTCTAGCTCCTGAGCGGTCTTTCGGTCCGTTCTGCCTGCTCGTTTCGCTGTTATGCTAATTTCTGCTCTTCGTCCTTAATTTTTTCACACCAGTGTATGTAAAAACGTACACAAAGATACTTTATACATAATAAAATTGCTTGTAATCAGTGGCTTTGTTCTACTGGTTATTTATGTGTGTCATTTTAAACATTTAGTAAACAATTTCTCTTGAAATCGATAATATCTAAAATGAAGTAATACGAGATCATACACTGCTGGCCACCCAAAATGCAACACCAAGTAGGACACGAGATAGCAAAGCCAGATTTACTGGACACATAACAACAGATACAAAGATGAAACGATTGAGATTACAGGCCGGTGTGACTTGCGGAACACACAGGCATCAATAGTTTGTGTGGCCCCCATGGCTGGCAATAACGGACACTACACGCCGCGGCATCGAACGAAAGTGGCTTTGGATGTGGGCTTGGGGTATGTCGCTTCAGGCTGCTTCCACACGTTGCCACAGTTCATCAGGCGTAGTCGCGTGTGGTGCTTGCTGGGGCACTCGGTTACCGATCAGCGACAAGACGTGTTCGATGGGCGACATATCGAGGGAACATGCAGGCTACGGCAGCAGTGGTCCTGGTGGGCCGTGAAGAATTGTTGCACGATGCGTGCCACGTGCGGGCGCGCATTGTCCTGTTTAAACCTTGCCGCTGGCAGGTCCAGCAGGTAAGAGAGGACTATAGGCTCCAAAGCGTCGGAAATGTAGCGGTGGCTGTTGAGTGTACCGGCGATG
Organism: Macrothele yani; assembly: GCA_039090855.1. Taxonomy (NCBI): domain Eukaryota; kingdom Metazoa; phylum Arthropoda; class Arachnida; order Araneae; family Macrothelidae; genus Macrothele; species Macrothele yani. The sequence continues at coordinate 28,566,150 of CM077032.1, read as the reverse complement.
TGTACCAAAGGGGTGCGGGTGTCATATCCAATTGCGCCCCAAACCGTAACGCCAGGCGACGGACCGCTATGGCGATGCATAATGCAGGCGTCATACGGTCTCTTGCCGTGGTGCCGCCACACACGGATCCGACCTTAATGGTGTTGCAGGCAGAAGCGAGATTCGTCGGAGAAGACAATGTCGTGCCATTTCGTTGTCCAGGTGCGGCGTTCAACGGCCCACTGACGCCGCACTCGCCGGTGGGGTAACGTGAATGGTAATCGGAGCAATGGGCGCCGTGCGATTAGTCCCCGATCCTGCAGACGACGTCGAACGGTACGTGCTGACACAGGTTGTTGCGCAACTCACCCTAATTCCTGCACAAACGTTCGTGATGTGGCGGTGCGAGCAGTCAATGCCCGCCGCACAACATGCCAGTACTCTCGTTCGGTAGTATGCCGCGGCTGCGGCAATCGCCCACGTCGGTCCGTCCGTCCCTCCTACACCCACCGAATTCATACTCGCCTCACTGTGGCTGGATGTCGTCCAACACGTGCGCCGATGTCTCGCTACGATAAACCACTGTCACGATAAGCCACTATTCTTCCTCTGTCGAACTCTGAAACGTGCTGGAGTGACTGCCGTATTCTGCGACGAGGCATCAGGAAACTTTCCACGCACAGGTCCGGCAGCACAACACACTTCCACTACTTACACCCCGCTTTCTGTGCATTCTCTTTATAGTGCTTCTCGGTGGCGTGCCGGGCGCACATGATTTGCATACGCCCTGCATTTCTAATCGTTTGCATGTCCTCTCGCGGGCGACGCATGCTGCGAATTTCAGGCCAATCGGATGCTCCCGTCTTGGTGTTGCATGTTAGGTGGCCAGCAGTGTATTTATATTTATTGACGCAGTTATTTGTAGGTACGTATGGTTACTTATATTTGAGCATGTCATGTACTTGTTTACGAAACGATTGTACTTAACAAAACCGAGTAGGTTGAGGTTCTCATTGTTAAGTAGATTTCTTTAACAGTGTTATAACGACTTTTTCATACTCGTAAAGCCTTTTCCTACTAGCCATTATATCAGCGATTGATCTGAGCGTACGTACTCCAGTTCCGTTTCTTACTTTATCCACATATCTTCTACGGGAGCATACCATTGCGTCTGCGAGGGGTGTCCATCTATTTCTGTCCACATAGTACATCTTAAAATATAATTTGAATATATTAATACACTGACGGAAAATAAAATCCCAACACCAAGAAGGGGTTGTGTTAGATAAACGACAGTTGGTAGGTGGTAAGAGTACATCTGTAAGATGACATCTATGCAAATTTCGCGCTCGGCGCATACGTGTGGCGCTAGTAGCGCCCCTCGGAACATGCAAAGCAGGTTTGCTGTAAATACGCGCTGTAACGTTCGTGAGCGTTAGGTATCGTTGAGATTCGACGTAGTGTGTTGATGTTAGTCAAGATTGCCTTTAAGAAAACGAAGAAGCCATTATCAACAGCTCACGGAGTTTGAACGAGGTCGTGTAATAGGGCTACGAGAAGGTGGATTTTTTTCCCGCAATATTGCAGAACGACTTGGCAGGAATGTAGCCACTGTGCATGATTGTTGGCAGCGGTGGTCAAGGGAAGGTACTGCCTCAACAAGACCGGGTTGCGGCCGGCCACGTGGCACTACTGAGAGGGAAGACCGCCGTGTACGGCGTATGGCCGTGGCGCATCGTACCGCGTCTGCGGCAGCAATTCGAGCTGCAGTTGCCACCACAGTGACACAAAGAACTGTTACAAATCGGTTACTTGAAGGACAGCTTCGAGCCAGACGCCCTGTAGCGTGCATTCCACTTACTCCAAACTACTGCCGTTTGCGACGTCAGTGGTGTCAAGCTAGAGCTCATTGGACGACGGAGTGGAGATCTGTTGTGTTTTCTGATGAAAGCCGGTTCTGGCTGTGTGCCAGTGATGGCCGTGTGTTGGTTAGAAGGAGGCCAGGTGAGTGCCTGCAACCAACCTATGTGCGGCCGAGACACACTGGACCTACACCTGGAGTTATAGTAAGGGGAGCAATTTCGTATGACAGCAGGAGCACTCTCGGTGTTATCCCACGCACACTGACGGCACAGTTGTACGTCGGTCTGGTGATTCAACCTGCTGTGCTGCCATTCATGAACAACATTCCAGGGGGTGTTTTCCAACAGGATTACGCTCGCCCGCATACCGCTGTTGTAACCCAACATGCTCTACAGAGTGTCGACATGTTGCCGTGACCTGCTAGATCACCAGAACATTCACCAATCGAGCACGTATGGGACATCATTCGACGACAACTCCAGCGTCACCCCCTACCAGCATTAACCGTCCCTGTATTGACCGACCAAGTGCAACAGGCATGGAACTCCATCCCACAAACTGACATCCAGCACCTGTACGACACAATGCATGAACGTTTGCGTGCTTGCATTCAACATTCTGGCGGTTACACCGGTTATTAATGTACCTGCATTTCACATTTAAAATGGCTCTTCTCGCGCTTACAATAAGCTGTGATCTTGAAACCTTAATCGATTAAATATGTTACCAATGCAAATGTATTGCCGCCATTTCATTCCTCTACAACTATTTTTTCGTGGTGTTGGGATTTTTTTGTCCGTCAGTGTATTTTAATTTTTAATCGTTTGTATAGCTGTGAATGAGTGAAGGACGGGTGTTAGATAGGAACAAAAAAGTGGTGCTCAGAAAATAAGGAAAGGTGGGAAAAAAAAGGAAATCGATCTGCAAAATGGAGGTCTGCCTACTTTTTTAAAAAACCGGAAGTAATGAAAGCGAGTAGACGCCTGTTTAGCATGAATAGAATTTTGCAGCTAATGACGTCTTGACTACTGACCTCAAAGATGATAATTAAAATAAAGCTTATTCTCATCGTATCCAGCATTTGAATAATTCAGATGAAATTCTTGCAACTTCACGTTCTTTTAACAAATAAAGATTTAATTGCAGATGCGAATGAAAAAGGAAATTATTCGTGTCAAATTTACATCTCGGAAGAGACAAATGCTGCCTTGGCCTACTAATTAAGTGATAATTCTCTACCCATTATTCAAAATCTTCATCGATAGGTTTGTGTATCTTATATGGGCCCATTATTTTTGTAATACAGTTTTAATCAAATTATCTATGCAGACAAGGGCTCTCCAAAATATTAGGTGCATGCAAAAGTTCTTCCCGTTTTTCCTGATGCAAATTCCATGTAAGAAATTTAAGGAACAAGTGCAATAACAGATGGCGCGTGCGATATCCAGAATGCTTCGAGGAGTAGGTTATAAAATTGTACCAAGTATGCCGGTGCATCTCATTCCTAAACAAGTCATACAAGGGTTAACATGTGAAGCAACAGGCATTGTTTCTTTTATGAGTTCGACGAAGGCAACAATGCAGCAGAAGCCTGCCAAAAAATTTGTGAGGTGTATGGCGAGGATGATGTAGACGAAAGCAGATGTTGCCTTTGGTTCCGGAAATTCCGTGAAAACAGAAGCTGCAGAGACCAACGACGTTCTGGACATCCATCAAAAGTTTCTGAAAAGGATCTCAACCCAACCATATCAAATGACCAACGTCTAATCGTTGAAGAATTATCAGAAAGGTGGTCTGTACACAGAACAACAGTAGAAAGACGGATGAATGCGATTGGGTTTATCACAAATTTCGACCTGTGGGTACCACGTGACTTATCCGCAAGAAATCCATCGGACAGAATGGCCACCTGCCTTTATTTGCTTTCGCATCACAGAAATGAGCTGGTATTGAGCTATTAGTAACGGGTGATGAAAAAGTGGGTCCTTTACAAAAATGTTAAGCGTCAAAGGACTATATGCCGAGTTGGAGAGCCTGCTCCATCAATTTTAAAAGGACTGCATTCGATAAAGGTATGATGTTAAGTGTATGATGTTATGTCAAGGGGTAATCTGTTGGTAACTGCTTGTTCCTAACCAAAAAGCAAATGCTGACCTGTACTACCAACAGTTGGAAAGGCTGAAAGGGAAATTGAAATGTAAGCGTCCAACAGTGATTAATCGCAAAGGCGTCATCTTGTAACATGGAGATGCACGACCCTATGCACCTTTAGCCGCTTAGCGAAAACTACTGGACATGGGATGACATGGGATGGAAAATATTACTCCCCCCCTTTTCCACAGACCTTAAACCTACGGGCCACTACGCTTTCCGACTTCTTCAGAGCAAATTTACTGGAGTAACCTTAGATGAAGTTGATGAAGATGAAGATGCCGAAACCGCATAACCAGTGTTTTTTGACTCTAAAATGGAGGAATTCTACAGAAGGAGAATCCGATTACTACCAGAAAAGTAGGCCAGAGGTCATAAATAATTATGGCAATTATATAAAAGAATATAAAAGGATGTTATTTATTCAAAAAATGGTTTTTCTTCTGACCTCTTAACGAGTGATACAATATCAAACAGTCATATATATAAGGAGCATGTAAGAATTAATTATACGGATTTTGAGAGCAAAATGCAGTTTACTAGCAAAGAAGAAAAATACTAATTTTAACAAAGTTGCAACGCAATGAACTTAAAATCCAAAGAAAGAAATACGAGAAACAGAAAGCATATGGAAAAAAGCTGTACTTACGCAACATCGGTGCCAATCTGAAAAAGGGAAGAAATTCGCATAGAGAAAAAGAACATTAATAGCAGGCAAAAAGATGACTGCTACATACATACATGTCGCTAAGCTATACTTTGAGATTCAGAGGTTGGCTACAAACCAAAAGTTAAAGGATGACTTAATTACGAGCGTTTCGTATATATCGACCTTCCATTTACAGCAATTTCGGCTTACAATTCTAGCTTCAGTGACATCTTTGACACCTCGCGCACAGGACCTTTTTCACTTCAACGAGCTCATTAGTTTTTTATATTGTCATCGTGTACGTCCATGTTTGCATGAGTCATACTTCCTTCTCCGTGTACTCAATATTGAAACGGACAAGGGAGAATCCCTCAGGAAGTTTTCCCTATAACGCGACCACGTGTCTTAATCGTTTTGAACACCCCACTCAGTGGCTGCATCAGTAGGACACGCGGCTGCTGCATCTGATCAAATCCACTGAGGTCCAAATCTCCGCGTTGTCTTTTCAAAAAATAAATCATGATTCAAAAATATTTCCCGAGTCTATCTTCAAATAAAATTCCCACCCAAAAATTGATTGGAAAATACCAATATAAAAAATGGTGAAAACAGAAAACAAAAATGGCGGAAAAATTTCCCAGAATTAAAAATTGGCCTCATCAACATCGAGGAGGGTAAAGACGTCCCACACTGAAAAAAATGGCGAATACGGTAGGCCACCCGCTCCGTTGCCACAGGAAGAAAAGTTTCTTCGTCGACGTCCAGGGGAAGCGCAGCCTCTTCCAAAAGTTGATCATGTAAAGTTACTCATGTCTAATCGTCAGTACTGTTGATCACAATAGGAAAAAGAAAGGATCTTTCGGAGTTCGTAAAAAGGATTATTGTGAGTGCCCGTCTGTCCGGAGCGGAAACTGACTGGTTTCTCCAAAGGAGAGATTTCCCAGGCCTTTAATCAGTGGAGAAATAACACGCATTGTTGGAGTTGTCGCATTGTTGTTTTATTAGTGGAGAAATAACACGCACATAGGCGAAACTTTGGCCGAACAATATTCCAGGAATGAGATTGACGTCTGAAAAGGCTTGTGCATCCGGACTTTCTGTGTGCAGCAATTGCTCGAAGCATTCAATGAAGGCCATTCCCGACCCATATCTTACCGAAGTATATGCTGAGAATTAAAGAGGATCGGTATTTGCCGTCGCATGTTTATACGGAAAGAACCGAAACGCTCGTCTACAGTGGTGTCACGGGCACTGTGATTGGGCACTTAGAGCGAAACAACCCTTTTGCTGGTGGGGAGACTCGAACCTGCATCCTTCTTCTCCGTGACCGAATGCTTTTCCAATTAAGCTGCACCCACAATGTTTACCGTCCTCACATGTACGTCAGTTCGGTACTACGTTACATATACCTCCTCCCTTCGACGGAGTCGTAGGATTGTGGGTCAGCCGACAAACCTTGATTCAAGGAGCTCAATGTAGAAAAAGGAAATCTGAATAATACCCGGAGATGAGCAGAAGGAACATCACACAAATTTTGAAGAACCTAATGGCCAATGTATCCATTTTTAACTTTGGGCGGCAACATAGCGAAACCCAAATTAGCCGGTGCAAAGGCTCAAACCGGCATTCTGTGCACTGGAACCGAATACTTTCCCAATTAAGCTACAACAACAAGGGATGTCACTACTACCTGCCGTCCTGTCATGTGCGTCACCACTGCAGTACTTCCCACACTGGAGGACTGAAAAAGGTCATCTGGTTCGACGAGTCGCGGTACATCTTGTACTGTACCGAAGGTACGTAGAGAGTTTGGCAGGAGTCCCATGAACCAATAGACCCAACTTGCCTTGCAGGTACGTTTCTAGGTTCTGGGTGTGGTTTCATGGTGTGGGGCACCTTCTGCTGATACGAAACAGGTCCTCTGATACTGCTGGAAGGTCGGATGTCCTCCAAGGACTGTATGAATATTATTGCCCATCAGATCCATCGCTCGATGTTGACTTTTCATCCAGAAGCTGAAGGCTGTTTCCTGGACGACAATACTACTGATCAATGCCCAAGATTTGTTAAACAGTGGATCAACGAGCATGTCAGTGACTTCCACACCTTTCCCGGCCACCACAAAGCCCGGAACAGAACCCCACTAAGAATGTGTATACGACATGTTTAGAAACAGACCCGGGAGCAAAAACCTATTCCGTCTAGTCTACGGCCGTCTGGTGAATGCCTGGTATGATGTAGACGTAGATGCACTCCAACATCTTGTGGAGTCCATACCGAACTGCATACGTGCTGTAATCCGAGCTGAAGGAGCCCAACACCCTATTGAATAAAAGGTTCTAATTGAGTGGCCGGTATTTTTAGTACACATTTAAAACATACCTTCGTTCCTCACATGATCAAAACGTGTCTTACGTCAAACCCTCGTAATAAATGCAACTGTGTCTCTTTCGCAGCACACAGGTTTATTTTTCTTATTTTGGGGGTTTAACGACCACCTTGAGAAACTTAATGAGCTGTAAGCAGTGTCTCGTCCATAATTTTGGTCGAAAACTCCAAGGAGGAGAGGGAGCCAGTGCTGTAAGTCAGACACACCATCCGTGCCTTATCTAGGATTCGAACACAAACCCTTTGTAACGTACCAGGAGATGTGACGTACCTGCCAGAAGGACGCATACGACATAAAGACAGATAGGAATCAGAATAAAATGTCCGCGTTGCTCAATTGGTAGAGCAACTTATTCCGGAATGAGGGGACCCAGGTTCGAATCCTGGCGCGGACAGAAATGACGGAGAAATTTACTTCGTTATAATGGCGCCCGAACTATCCGGATGACCCGACCGTTCAAAAATCTCGCATTGGTGTGCTGTTATCTCCACACCGCGAGATAGGAAAAATAAGAGAATCCTTTCTAAAGCACTTCGAAAAAAAAATTAATAAGGGGGAGATGATGTAAGGTACCAGGAGATGTGACGTACCTGCCAGAAGGACGCATACGACATAAAGACAGATAGGAATCAGAATAAAATGTCTGCGTAGCTCAATTGGTAGAGTGACTTATGAGGGGATCCGGGTTCGAATCTGGCGTGGACAGAAATGACGGAGAAATTTACTTCGTTATACCTTCTCGTACGAATGGTCAGAAACCAGCAATTAGACAAGTGCACCACCGGGGCTGGCGGCACCGAAGCTTCACTGCTCTACATTCTAACAATTACACTTTAACGTAAAGCATAAATTGGATCAATTATACTTCACATATGGCCCACATTAGAACAATTATAATTCGCATACAGCCCACGTTGGAACAATCACACTTTCACGTACAACCTACACTGAAACCCTTACACTTTCACATGCGTCCTACATTGGGACAATTACACTTTCACATACAGCCCATATTTGCAGCAATTGCACTATCACATGCAGCTTACATGGTAATAATTACACTCTCACATACAGCCTACATTGGAACAATTACACTTGCACATACAGCTTACATCAGAAAAATCACACTTTCACATACAGCCTACATTAGAACAATTACACTTGCATATACAGCCTACGTTGGAACAGTTACGTTCTCATATGCAGTCCACATTTGAACAATTACTCTTTCACATACAGCCTACGTTGGAGCAATTACAATTTCGTATGCTGTCCATGCTGGGACTATTACACTTTTACATACAGCCTACATTGGAACAATTACACTTTCACATAAAGCCTACATTCGAACGATTACACTTTCACATACAGCCAACATTGGAAGAATTACACTTACACATCGTTCGCGACCTTTTAGAGAATCTACAGGAAATTTATCACCACGCCATTGGCCGACGAGTCTAAGGTACTGGTTTCTGACGTTCGTCCGAAATGGGGGCTGGGTTCTAGTCCCTGGTCTGCGGCCAAAAAATCACTTCGTCCGACATCCTGAACTATCGTTTTTATGTTTGGACTAGAGAAACATTTTTTCATTTGCAAAGGAGTGCCGTTTAAAGTGTGTTTATCCAAAGCTGTGGCTCTCAAGCAAAAGTATTCCCTCGGATATTTTACATGCTTTTCTTTTTGTTTTTGCTTTTTCAATAAGGTATACATACAACTGTTGAACTTCACACCTTTTGATGTCTAACATTTCTATTTCCGGAACCAGATCTGATGCGGTGCTGTGGGGGAAAGGGAGAGATATTGAACAAGGTTTACCGCTTTCCTCTGTTGTTAAACTAGAGGAGCGAAAATAAAAATTAGCCCCTAAGGTTAGATGTAGGTGGGTTCTTTCGGGAGGGCAAACAGTGAGTGTTTTCCTACCTAACATACCTTGTATAACCGACATTTCCTAAATTAAAGCTTCACTTTATCCTAATTTTCTTGGGACTAGATCAAAGTAAGTTGTGAGCAGTGAATTTTCATTCCAGGTAGCCCGAGACTAAATGGGGGGGGGGGTATTTGGCCCCCTTTCTGTTGGCTCATCAGGGGAATGCTTGTGTGATGACAATGGCTCCTTCCGTTCATTAGAAGCAGTGGCCCCAAATAAGGCGCGGTGAATGGGGAAAGAAAATTTTCCCTTAGAGTTGCTCGTACTGCTCGTTATCCTCTCTCAATAAAAAAGAGGTTAAAAAGGTTAACGCTCAGTAGCAAGGAAATTTAAATTTTCGGCATGTCTCCACACTAAGACAAAATCGTTCGAACCTTTTCAATTCACCGGGAGTGAGGGAACTTAGTCTGAGATGTAGCCCCACATCACTACATCTCAGACTAAGTTCTCTCTCTAGAAATAGAAAGGAAGAGTTATAACGAAGTAAATTTCTCCGTCATTTTTGGTCTACGCCGGGATTCGAACCCGAGGCCGCTTATTCCGGAACAAGTCGCTCCACCAACTGAGCTACGCAGACGATTATTCTGATTCCTATCTGCCTTTATGTCGTGTGCGTCCTGCTGGCAGGTACGTCACATTCCCCCCCCCCCCCCGAAAGAGGGCCGGGAGCATGGCCCACGGGTCAGCCGTGACCATGAATCGTTGCAGGCAGCCATCCACTGTAGAACGTGCACTTGAGAACTCCCAGTCAATCTGCTGTGTGGAATGCAACATCACACATTTTTTTATTTTTCGAAGCGCTGGAGAAGGAATTCTCTGATTTTTCCTGTCTCGCGGTGTGGAAATAACATCACACCAATGCGAGATTTTGAACGGCCGGGTCATCCGGATAGTTCGAGCGCCATTATAACGAAGTAAATTTCTCCGTCATTTTTGGTCTACGCCGGGATTCGAACCCGAGGCCGCTTATTCCGGAACAAGTCGCTCTACCAACTGAGCTACGCAGACATTTGTTCTGATTGCTATGTGCCTTTATGTCGTGTGCGTCCTGCTGGCAGGTACGTCACAGAGTGTAAGAGCAAAGGCATACTCCAAGAAAAAACAGAAAAAGAACGGAAAGAGCAGATGCCGTATTTGTAACCGGATTTCCAATACCTGGGTACGACGGCTTAACGCGCTTATCCGACGCACGACGAGTTTTTAATATCTTAGAGAATTCTGGCTGGGATTGAACCTTAGACCATAACAACAGCAGCGGAGTTTGATGCTGCCATTATCGATATGAAACCGAAATTTATGGTTCAGTTGGAATTTAAACCTTTAACAGACTGGAATTGATTAAGAAGGGGTCATCAAAATGGGCTGAAATCGGTTCGAAGGAAAACATTTGCTGTATAGAAACTTGTGACGTACCTGCCAGTAGGACGCACACGACTTAAAGCCAGATAGTAGTCAGAACAAATGTCTGCGTAGCTTAGTTGGTAGAGCGACTTATTCCGGAATGAGGGGATCCGGGTTCGAATCCCGGCGTAGACCAAAAATGACGGAGAAATTTACTTCGTTATAATGGCGTCCGAACTATCCGGATGACCCGACCGTTCAAAATCTCGCAATGGTGTGATGTTATTTCCACACCGCGAGATAGGAAAAATCAGAGAATCCCTTCTCCAGCGCTTCGAAAAATAAATGTGTGTGACGTTGCATTCCACACACCAGATTGACTGGGAGTTCTCAAGTGCACATTCTACAGTGGATGGCTGCCTGCAACGATTCATGGTCACGGCTGACCCGTGGGCCATGCCCCCGGCCCTCTTTCGGGGGGCGGAGATGTGACGTACCTGCCAGTAGGACGCACACGACCTAAAGCCAGATAGTAGTCAGAACAAAATGTCTGCGTAGCTCAGTTGGTAGAGCGACTTATTCCGGAATGAGGGGATCCGGGTTCGAATCCCGGCGTAGACCAAAAATGACGGAGAAATTTACTTCGTTATAAACTTTCTATCTGAACGAGGCAGGAACGAGTGCAACTTTTGCATCAGAATGCCTAGCTTTCCCTTTAGATTTTTTATTCAAAGTAGTCATTTAGGTAGATGATTTACTACTCATTCCTGTCTGTTGAAATGGCTACAACAGCGATGAACCTCAGAAAGGAGAGACATGTTTGAGTCACTAATTTCAACCCAGTGGCATAATGACCGTGTCAGAGGGATTAACCATTCCCCATCATTCCCTGGGTGATGGAGAAGAAAATAAAAGACTACTAGGGATTGCTTATCATCAGTGACAGGATTAAACCTAAAGAAAAAGGAGAGAGAAGATGTTTGAATCTATTGCTTTTTCTCAGTGACACGATGTCCGTGTCAGAGGCACTAATCCTTCCCCATCAAGCATTGGGAAAGGGAGCAAAAGGATAAAAACTACAACGGAACTCTTATCACGAATGCTAGGTTTATGGTCAGTAAGGGAAAGGAATTGTTTTGCCGTACCTTTCGTCAAACCCGGCCGCTATATCAACATTTCGGTTTGGGGAGAGTAGAAAAGTTAGGGCACCGCTTGGCTCAGGTACCTCAACCGCTTAAAGAGCTAAAACAGTAACAACAAATGAACAAATGTAGAAAGACTTATCAGCTATAAAAATTAAATGATTACTCAAAATGGAGTGCTGCTATTTTGCATTCGTGATAAAAAAAATATTGGGAGAGTACCCTGGTACTCTTTTTAGGTAATTAATACATCTTTCGCATGCCAAGCTCTTCGTGGGTGTGAAATTAAACGAGTGATTCGAGAATATACATTTTATTACAAACGTAATCGTTGACACAAGTGTGCCATATTTTCACTGTTCTCATGTAGCCACTCCTTCAGAAGACTTGAATATCTCATTGCCTTGGAGCGGGAATCGAACCGGCATCTCCCGATTTCCGGTCGAGCATGCCACCCGTTACATCACTCTGGACAAGGAAGCTCCAAGCAACTGAATCTAAGCAGACGGTGCTTAGATATCTGAGAAATATTAAAACACGGCATATTTGTATTGCCTTCTATGTATTTGTAAAGAACTCTTTCTTCAGGGAAATCCGTTTCCCACTTATGTATGGCATTTTGTAATGTAAAACGCATTCGCATCATTCACATGACCACACCGAGCAGCACTCCGGTGCGTACGAAATGGAATTAAATCAGAACAACAAACAACAAGATTTGCTCATTCCTGACATTCAGTGATACTTATGTAGGTGGATTAACGAATGTTATTGTCGTAAAACCAATGAAAGAAGATACGAGAGTCATAAAAGTAAATGATTATTAAACTATGGCGGTAGCAATAGTACTTCGACTTTTAGTTTTCGAAAAACATTTTTATTTATTAAGTAGTATTCAGATTGAGATGAACGTAAGAAACGACCCTGACACCGATGAAATGTCATGTAGAAACGCAAGTCCATCCGCGCATGCGCAAGCTAAAGTCTGACCTCAAGACAGAAAGCAAAGCTGAATCGCAAGGGTGTTAGTGAGGGGGAATGGGGATTGTTAACTTTTTTTTTTTTTTTTTTTTTTGGTTGGAGGTTTAACGACCACCGTGAGCAACTCAATGGGCTATAAGCAGTCGCCCGTCCCTAATTTAGGGTCACTGGTTCCAGGGAAGGGAGAGAGCCAGTGCCGTAAGACAAACACAACATCCATGCCTCACCGAGATTCGAACCCGGACCCCTTACGGACGAATGATCAGAGGCCAGCGCCTTAGACCACTGCGCCACCGGGGCGGCTGTTAACTTTTGGTGTAGGATATCTTCAGGTTACACCCTATCATGTGTGAAAACACAAATTTGTCCGTGATGAAAAACGAATCGGGCCCCGTTACTCCGGAGTAAGTTGCTCACCCAACTAAGCTATGCGGACGGAATATACCGCTGAAGATTTGTCGTACTGACACTTGATTTGCCTTGTAGTACGTCATATGATCACCCTCTTCAATTTTTTTTTTTTTTTTTTTTTAAGCGAAGTAGGAATTTTTCATTAATTCCAGACGGTGTGGGGAACAAATATCACATATTTTTCGTAATTTAACGGCCAGAAGATCCATTTTTAATTTCGGGGGCCAGTGTGAAAACACAAGTTTGTCCGTGAGGAAGATCGAAACAGCACCCCCCTCACTCCGGAGTAAGTTGCTCTCCCAACTAAACTACACGGACGCAATTTATTTCTGCAGATTTGTCGTCTTCACAAGTGATTCACCTCTGTGCTACATCACACATGTTAAAAATCATTTTAAAGCTCTCACCAATACGAAGAAAGCCCTCCTTGGATAGGAGTGGCGAGGAAACCGTGTTTCGTTACGACGATAGTATAAAATTTTCATTTTTGTAATGGCTATTATCACATTTAGCATGAGATTCTCGTAATTTACGCAGATTGCAATGAGATGTCGATAATTTATGTAAAAGGTGATGAAATAATGTTCGGCGATAGTTGAGTAAAATATATTATTGCGTAACAATGAAATTAACTGGTTTCGCTTCATTTCATGAGACAGCATTCAAGAATTAGATTTCAGCAATGGTTTTGACTTCTTCCGTTACCCATTTTCGTTACATCGAAATGTTTTACTTGGGATTTGCTTTACTACTTCGGAAAAGAAGCATATCATCAAAGTTTTATTCTGTTAAAGCATGTTTTAACTTTTTAACGGCCAAGGCTGAGTACCTTCACCAAATGTTGCTTAAAAATTTTTGGGTTCCTTAGACAGAAATGTTCATGTAACAGCTGCGTTTTACGAAAGCTACGGAAAAACAATTCCCTTTCCCCTCTAATCTCAACAGTATCGACTATAAACCTGTAATAGTGGTAAACACCCCTTCGAGGCTTTTATTCTGTATTCCAAGGTAAAAGACATGATGTGCAAGGACTAGTTCCACTGACACGGACATGATGCCACTGGGAAAAAGCAAGTGACTAAAATATATTTTCTCTCCTTTTTAGGTTTAATGCTGTCACTGGTGACACGCACTCCCTTCTAATCCTTTATTCTTTGCTCCATGACCCAAGGCATGATGGGAAAGGCCTAGTCCCCCTGACACGCACTTCATGACTCTAGGCAGAAGCAGGTGACACAAGCGTCTTCCTCTCTCCTTTCTTCAGTACCTAATCAATCAGAAAGGATTAGTGTAAATCAGAGGTGCTCAACTTTATAACACTTACGAGCCAATATCAGATTGACTGAACACACGCGGGCCTTAGCCGTTACCCCCAACCAAAGATTCCAAAAAGGTACCCAAACCAAAATAATAAAAAACCTGTAAAGAAATTAAATAAACAAAACAATTTACTTGCTTAGGAAATGTCAGGCGTCCCTAAAACCTTTTCGTTTTTTGTAGGTCTTAATTTGACAGTACGAAATTTGACATTGTTTGTGTTTATTAGCCTTTGAATGTCTGGTTCAATGTTGGACACAGAGATCCGTAGCTTTCCCTCGAAGTATTTATCAGTTTGGCAAGAACGACTTTTTGATTTCACCTGCTTCATTACAAAAAACGGTTGCCACACCGGTGGCTCAGTGGTCTAAACGATGGCTACTGACTATTCGTCCGTTTGAATCCCGGTGAGGCATGGATGTTGTGTTTGTCTTACGGCACTGGCTCTCTTCGTTCCCTGGAACCAGTTACTTTAAATTAGGGACGGGAGACTGCTTGTAGCCCATTCAGTGACTCACGGTGGTCGCTAAACCTCCAATAAAAAAATGGTTGTTCGTATAAGTAGGTGCCTCGAATAATGTTGCCATTTTTTGAAACTGGATTTTCAATATCTTCATTTCACAAGGCAAGTAATCTATGTGAAATTCTAGTAAACGAACGTCTGCAAATTTAGCCTTCAATTCGGATTTATTTTAAACATGAGCAAACTCCATCTAAAAATTGACTAGTGCCGTTTCGATATTAGTTGCAAATGACATTGCAAACTCGGCGCGTATTTGTCCGCACCCTCATAAAATTTTAATATTTTATACATGGATTACGCAGAATAATATGGACACTACGCACAGAGACGCGACTTTTCATGCAGCTACGTACGTCGCAGGACGCAAAGGTATCCACCAGTTTTCGGTTGTAATAATTTTGTTTAGAACCTCAAGGTCCTGTTTAAGTGCATTTAAGGTGTCTTGCTGCAAACTTTCTTTCAGGGTGACAACGAAAGAGGGCGAATTGTTGGTGGACGGATAGTTGGTTCCTCCGTGACAACAGGGTAATGGGGGTACCGAGAGCTACTTTGTCTATCGTCATGAGAGCATACCACGTTCCTGGAAACTCCTTGTCTGCAAAACACAAGAACGGCTGGGAAACGACCCTGACTGATGCAGGCAGGAGAGGATTAAAGAGGATTGTTACCTGCAATAAGTAGACCTCAGCGCCGAAAATGAGTGCGGAGCTCAATCTTCATGTCTAGAGGCCAGTATCAATGAAAACAGTGCACAGAGAACTACACAAGATATTCATGGCAGAGCTGCTCTTGCAAAACCTCTGGTGAACCGGGTGAATGCACAACGGCGATGCCATTGGTGCCAGGACCATACAACGTGGTCTTCCGTTGCATGGAAGCGTGTAATGTGGTTGGATGAATCCACATTCATATTATTCCCCACCGAAGGACGGGTTTACATGTGGAGAACTATCTCAGAAGCGTACGACGCACACTGTCTCCTCTCAACAGCACGACCTGATTGTGGTGGATCTCTCATTCTCTGGACGGTCATATCGTGGTTTTCAGAAGGTCCCCTGATCATCTGGAAAGAACAGATGACTGACAGGGTGTATGGAATCATTTTGGCCGACCAAGTACATCCAGTGGCTCAGGTATTGTTTCCTGCAGGGGATGTCATCTATCAAGACGATAACGCCCCAATTACCAGAGCTCGGAACGTCCAATCACCAGAATTAAACATCATCGTGCCACGGTGTTCTGTGTTGGAAAACAGAGTAAGGACCTGTTATCCTCTTCCTATATCTCTCTCAAGGACTTAGAGTAGTTTCTGCATGAAATATGGTATAACATCGCACTAACCACCATCCAGAATTTGTGTGTGTCCATTCCAAGGAGGATTCAGGTGGTTTTGAATACCAAAGCTGGTCCCACACCCTATTAGGTTCATAAAACCTTCTTTTTCTAGGTATTAACATTATTCTGTCCAACCCTTGTATGTATTTGTGTGTACCGTTTGTGTTCCATAAAATTTTCACATCCCTTTATTTGTTCTATGAGTTCTGGATTAATTTCAGTTTTGTTCCACTCTGGTGCTCCCCGGGCCCTATGCAACCAAGCCGAGGGCCGCGCTCTGTGCATGTCAGGTGTAAGTCATATCTTTAAATGTCCACTCTGAAAAACAAAACTATGAGGAACGCAAGTTTTTAGGACGCGCTGGATCACTCGTCCCAGCCGCGTTCGGCTCATTCCTTAGCCACTGAATGTATTCGTCTGAGCTAATTTCAGCCCATTTTGCTAACCCAGATTCCATTCATTCCGGGTAGTCACGAGGTTCAGCTCAGTTCACTGAAGACATGTTGACAATAAAATAACATACGAAGTATTTTTGAACTCAACCAATAAAAACTAAGATTTAATAACATTTGTAGGTGTACCAAATACTGTTTTGTTTGTCAAGATGAAATCGTAGAAATGTTATTACATCTGAGTCGAAAGTACCTTCGACTCAGACGTAATAACATTTCTAGGTGTTGCAAATATTGTTTTGTTTGTCAAGATGAAATCGTAGAAATGTTATTTAATCTGAGTCGAAAGTACCTTCGACTCAGATGTAATAACATTTCTAGGTGTAGCAAATACTGTTTTGTTTGTCAAGATGAAATCTTAGAAATGTTATTTAATCTGAGTCGAAAGTACCTTCGACTCAGACGTAATAACATTTCTAGGTGTAGCAAATACTGTTTTGTTTGTCAAGATGAACTCACGACGCTGAAGTACCTTCGACTCAAAATTTTATCAATTAAAAAAATTGCACTCATGTGTTTAATTTCC
The DNA here is from genome assembly GCA_039090855.1 of Macrothele yani. Lineage (NCBI taxonomy): Eukaryota > Metazoa > Arthropoda > Arachnida > Araneae > Macrothelidae > Macrothele > Macrothele yani. Next base: position 28,549,161 of record CM077032.1, on the reverse strand, counting down.
TCAAAATGTCATTATACATTTTTAAAATTATTAAGTTGTGGCAATACCTCTGGCTTTAAGTCACGTACCTCTGGCAGGTACTTTCGGATCAGTCATTTCGACTCTCAAGCTCTCAAGTTTTTAAGAATGATTTTGTTCACATTTTCCCTGAAATTATTTCACTCATATAAGCTGAAATATTCAGGTTTAAAATTGAAGGGACATATTTTATACTTACGTATGGGCCTTTCTCCTCTACTTCTACGTCGTAGTCCCAAGAACTGAGAGAAAAAAATATGTGCGTGTATGTAACAGATTGAAATATCGTTGCTATTATCAACCAACAGAAATCGAGTGAATATAATGTGAAATAGAAAAATTTGCAAGAAATCATGCTCACCTTTCAATTTGTTCTAGCAGAGTAGGACATATGAGTTTGTTATACATTACAAAGAAATTGACATTCAAAAACAGAAAAACTCCAGCAATGCCATTAAAAAGCTATGACACCAGGAAGTACTTAAGTACAGTTGAGTGAGGTACGGTGAGCTTTGTTCGGCGCTATTTCTTATTTGTGCAGTTTGCACCACGTGACTGTGGCTTCCACAAAGGAGCACAAAATCGTCCTGCACCTTTTGGAATGGCTTTTTAACACAGCTGTAAAATAATATCACCTCATCATTGAATCCATGCTACAACATGTCGAAGCTGTTTTGTAAGCCAAGGCGTAGCTTTCCAGAAGAGAAAGCGAAACAAATAACGTCACGTTCTTCTACTTGTTCGCCGTGTCTTCAAGTTTGCAGCTAAAATCGAGCTGCTTGTTATGTTCATGTCGAATATTACGCAGTGACGTCTTCTTTATCTTATTTTATCCTTTATTGTGTTTCTAACTGATTAAATGTATCTGTTGTCTTGTGTCAACCTTGAATCCGATTATGTTATTCTGAGTGTCATTTACATTTGTTCTCGATTGGTTAATAAGTTTCGGTTAATGCACTCATTGTCCTAAAATCCGTTCATCACGAAGGAGGCGTCGAATTGAAATGAGATTTTATTAGTGAGATGATACATACCAAGGACAAAAGTGAATACAGTATCAGAGCAGCAGAACGATTTCCAGCGGACATAAAGTGCACATTCCGGTCAGGGTTAGTACCGCGTCGGTTCGCTTCGTTCTTGGATACATGCGGTGATACGGCCCGGCATGGAGTGAAAAAGAAGCCGTATGCCACCCTGGGACAAATTCGTCCACACGTCTTGCAAATGACTCTCTAAATCACGAACACTGGAACATGGAGAAAGCTGACAATACATCTGGTCCCAAACGTGCTCTACGGTCGAGAGATCAGGCGATCTGGCATGCCACGGAAGCGTCGAATCATGACGTAGACAGTCCTGAAAACCCCGAGCCTGTTGCCGACCAGCGTTATCTTGTTGCAAAATGGCTCCGGGCCGCAACGCCAGGAAAGGCAGCACATGGACCCGCAAAATCTCCTGTACGTAGCACTGGGATGTCAGCGTCCCTCAGATCAATGCGAGGGAAGTCCGGCTGTCATACACGATGGCTCTCCGCACCATCAGTCCTGCAGTTCTGACGTGTGCTGCAGTACAGTGAGGTTGGAATTGCAGCGCTCACCTGCGGTCCTCTACACTATAACACGGTGGTCGTCCGTTCCCATACAGATGCGAGATTCGTCACTGAACACTATACATCGCCAGTCCGTAGCATTTCACGTCTGTCGCTACTGACACCACTGCAATCGACGTCGAGATGATCAGGTGTTAATAGGAGAAAGCAAAAGGGCCGTCGAGTTCTAGCTGGCACAAGGGTCCCTTGTACAGCCGCCACATGTCTCTGGATATTCGACAAAGACGTCGTTGCACCTGTGTGAGCCGCTCTCACGATCCCACGGTCCCCTCTGCTGGTGTAGTTGTGTGTCTTGGTCCTCCAGAGTCAGTCCGCCGTGTCTGGGCGGAGGACTATCCGACAGGCTCAAATGGCGGCTGATTCGGCGCGCTGGCCACCCTGCCCCTCTCATCTCGACTATACGTCTTTGTTCAAACTCCATCAGTTGCCCGTACGCACATTTACGGCTGTTCCTCGGTATGTCTATTGCTCAGGGATCTCACGTGACTCCTACCGTGCACTGCGGCACGAATGCAAAGTCTCCTGCGCGGCACTTTGTAAGCCCTAAAGATTGCGACTGCAGCGTCGATCTTGGACGCACGGACAAGCGAAATCGCACGAAAGTTTTGTTATTTGCATGTCTGTCCTCCCCGTAGCTATTCGCCGAGTATCGCGTTAATCGCACGGAGATCTCTCGTTTTCTTCTTTTGCTTCGTCCACCCCCGGAGTGTAGTACTGTCAACCAGTTTCCGGTAGGTCTAGGCAGGAATGGTTCACCATTCGTCACGTAAAGGTTCTGCCAGAGTGGAGGGAAAAGACGGTCGTTTTGGTCGATTTCGTATCCGTTGCCCCAGTTCATCCTACAGGTCTTCTATGGGCTTAAGATAAGGGACTCTGAGGGGGCCAGTCTAAAAATTCCTCCTCATTTTTAAGAAACAAGTCCTGTACACGTAGTGCAGTGTGGCAGGGAACTCGATCGCATTGGAAGAGGCAATGGTCATTTCAATAACAGTGCCAAACTATTGGTGAGACAGAATTATTCAGAACGTCGAGTTACACTTCAGAGTTCATGATTTGTGGCATAATAACTAACGAGCCCAGTCCCATCAATGAAAATCAACTCCAAACCTTGAAGAAAACTCCGCCGAACTCAACAGTTGGAAGAATACAGTCCGACGAAAATCGTTCGCCGGGCTTTTTCCAAATCCAAACATGCTCATCAGATTGGAAGAGTGAAACGCGTCACTCATCACTCCAAAGAACAACTTTCCAGTTGCCCCACAGTCCAGGAACGACGGGGCACACACCACTCCAAAACGCAGTTCACATTCACCGTAGTCCGGCGTGGCTGAAGTGCTACTGCTCTGCCATAAAACCTGCTCTGTGAAACCCTCTGTGGACTAAGGGAGGCAACACAAAGACATCATATTTCAGCAGCGATGGAAACGGCAGAGGAAGAACGGTATTTTTTAACATTTCTTACCATGGTTCTTTTGTCACGTTCGGTCAGTTTGTGCGGGATTCGTGAAAATTGTCTGCTGTAGTTGCACCGTTCTCTTACATCATTTACAGTCGATTTTGGCATGTTTAGTTTAGTTGCAATGCTCCGTACGAAAATATTACTCAAATCGCATCCTATGACCAGCCCACGCTTTTACTCGGAAAGTTCACGTCCACGCGGCATATCCGCTTCAAAGTTACGGATAACACTACAGAACATCTGAGCTTTATATACATACCTCCTCACGCACAGCGCACCTTCCTTTGAAACCGCTCCCTGCAATTACGCAAATATTTGGTAGTGTCCGAATACTTTTGATAATATTGTGTATAAATTGTTCTGCGAACCAAAAACATAATTTTTGTGACACCTTCTATTGTGTTTGGGGTGAGGTTCTGGATCTTTACGCACAATAGTGCATTGAAACATTGTTTTGTGTATGCGAAGTGTGATGCAATACTGTTGTGGAAATCTGTAATGAAATAATATTGAGTAATATTGAAATGAGCGATTGTTGGGAGAGCATATGGCACTGAATACCGCGAGATCAAACTTCAACAATGGTTGATAGCTTTATAAGGTAAATTAATTAATTAAAAATTTTCAAATCTTGATTTCGTAAAAATGTTCCTAGACGAACCCCACCTCCCTACGATCCTCTGAAGGTTTATCCGAAATTTTAAATCTCTACGGTCAATAGTTTCTTCTGCAGGCGACTGACAAGCAGACATAACAATTTTATTACTATGGGGTGAGTCAAAAGTAGCAGGACACCCTTGTATTTCAGAAACGGGAGGGAAAATTAAACATCGGAATATCCTAGCAGAGATTCGGTGTGGGGGCCTATCTTCTAGGCTATTTTCGGAACATGGCCGCCATCTTGAAATCCGCCATATTGAATCAAAGTGAAATTTTTCAAACGCTAAGGGGATCGTGTTGCATATCAAACAAGGCCAGAATTTTCTCACAAATTGATTGCCACAATCAGATTTCACATATGTGTTGTGGTTCACAAGTTATCAACAGAGAAAGCTGAAATAACCATTGTTTCCCAGCAAAAACAGTCTTGCTGGGCCAGCACCGCCAGCGCCCGCACGGGGATAACTGGTTTTCCAGTTATTTGGGGAGCGGCGCCCCCACGGCCCGAGCTGACCTTGTGACTGGTCAACATCTTATGTCATGCCACCGCTTGTTTTTTATTTTGGTGTTTGCAGGGACGGCTGTTCATCCAGCTGTTGGGGAGTCGCGGCCCCACGATCCCGAGCTGGTCTTGTGTCTCGCTTTTTCGTTTTTCCTTATTTTCTCCACTGGCTAGTTGCCCGTGTTGTATTCTCTACCTACTCGCTACCACGTTATGTACTAACACCCCGGTCTTGTGGTTTTGTTACCCTCCACCACTAACTGATTTATATTAACCGCTCAGTTCGTAGGTTGCTGAGATTCCGATTAGGTTCCCTGCCAGGATTTGTCTTCTTTGGATTTCTTTTTTCCTTTTCGCTGGTTTGGGCGCTAGACCTACCTGCATGTTTGCCGCGTGCGGAGACCCGTGAGGCGGAAATGGGATGTCTGGCGGCTGAGGTCGCAGGAGACCGGATAAGTGCCTCCTGTGTACCAACACTCCTCTTCGACCCCGGCTTCGCTGTAAACGGGAGGCTAGAGACTAACCCACCTCTAGTCAGAAGTCTTGTACCAAGTTGTGTACACGGCTTTAGCGGCTTTTTTGTCGTATAGCACGGCAGGGTGAGCCCGGGGGCTGTGGGATCATGCCAAAGGCGTTGGCATGACGGTACCCGGAGGCCGAAGTGTCCGCCGAGTGCGTGTGATCACAGCCAACGGACTATATCTGCAACGTATAAGCTCCAGAACTGTGTCCAGCGTCATTTTCTTGGCTTGCAGACCTCCAGTTCTCCCTTGTAGGGCTCGGTGGTGGGTGGAGTAGTCTGCAGACGAATCTTCCTCCTTTTTTTCCATGGGTAAAAAGAACAAAAACTCCAAATTTAAGTCACCTGACAAAATGATAGTTGCCAACGACACTCCTTCGTCTTCTCAACCTACCAAGTCTCATACCCTTAAACGGTCTTTAGACCTTGACCTGGACCAAGAATGTGGAACCTCTTCTTCGGCAGCTGTACCAGTCGCTCCGAAGCGTCGTCTCCCCTCAATTGCTGTGACTACGCATGCTACTCACTTGCTTGTAGAATCCATCGATCCGAATGAGAGACTGTCCACCAGATCTCCCTTTTTCATTTCTAAAGCTTTGGACGCTGCGGTTGGCCCCTTGAAGTCTGTGAGGAAGCTTCGCTCTGGGGACCTGCTTGTCCAAACTTGCAGTGTTTCTCAGAGTAACACTTTTCTGAACCTCACTAGTCTTCAAGGCATTCCTGTGAAAGTGACACCTCACCCGTTTCTTAACACCTCTCGGGGTGTGATTTCGGAGTTTGATCTCTTGCCATGCAGTGAAGACGAATTCGTGACTGAACTTGCTGATCAAGGTGTTATTGCTGCACGTCGTATGATGTTCCGGCGTGATGGTTCCATGATTAAGTCAAAAAATGTCATCTTGACTTTTGACTCCCCGAAAGTTCCGACAGAAATCAAAGCAGGCTACTTGGTCTGTGCAGTTCGCCCGTACATTCCCAGTCCTCTGCGCTGTTTCAGGTGCCAGAGGTACGGGCATTCACAACGATTCTGTAAGAGTTCCGCTCGTTGCGCTAATTGTGGCTCCGGTGAACATGACGGGGAAGGTTGCACTTCTGCGGCCTGCTGTGTTAACTGCGGTGAGGCCCATGCAGCTTACTCCCGCAACTGTATGAAATGGAAGGACGAGATGGCGATCCAGCGCCTCAAGACCCTGGAAGGCCTCTCGTACCCTGCTGCCAAAGCCAAGTTGGGTATTCCCAACACCCGACAGCGTAGTTTTGCCGCAGTTGTTAAGTCTCTGCCACAACCCGTGCAGCCCTTTGTTCCGCGCCCTGTAGCTCTCGCAGCGCTTGCCAAGCGATCTACAGCTGACCAAGCGACACAGGTGTTTTTCCCCGAGCTCGCGATTTTTCGACTACCTGATTCTGGGCCTTCTCTTTTGCAGCCGACCCTCTCTTCCAGTTTAAAGCAGAAAGCCTGCACGTGCGGACGACCCGGCCCTCAATCCGCAAAGGTGTGCAGTGTCCATCCAACTGTCTCGGCCTCAGCGAGGTCCCCACCCTCAACCAACATTATAGAGGAACATAGGGGGGAGGAGAGTGACAGTTCGTCCCCAGCCTCAAACAACATTGCAGAGGAACATGGGGGAGAAGAGAGTGACAGTTCGTCCCCGCCCTCTGCCAGCATTGCAGGGGAGTGTGGGGGAGGAGAGTGACTCATCCTTTGTGTAGTTCTGTTTAAAAAAAAAAAAAAAAAAAAAATTATAATTATAATAGTCAATTAATAAATTTTTATATAAACCTAATTAACTACCTTGTCTTCACAGCTTTCATCATACTCTTTTTCAACTTTTACCAAGCCTGTCTGCTCTTAATCATTTTCCACGTTTTTTAAAAATCTGTGGCTGATAGTTCTTGGTCTGGCGCTCTTTGGCCAAACCTGGCCCTTGCGCCAATAAAATCCAACAACCAACCAACCAACCAGCACCGCCAGCAATGGCCCAGCACTATTTTGCCGCTGCCGAACCGTCAATAAAATGTCCCGGTGGCCAACAGAAGGGCCAGAAGTTCAGACCAACAGCTGGCCAACAGTTGGCACCCCATCAGTTGCCATATACCACAACAGGGCCATCAGTTGTCCATCACAGGCAGTAGCTGCCACAAGTGGCCCTTCAGCGGCCCTGCAAGCACGTGCCAGAAATGATGGCTAGCCTAATGTGGTCCGCTAGTGGCAGCCGGCAACCACGTGACGTAACTGGTGGCTTGCCGAATCTTGTCCGCGAATTTCCCAGTAATCGCCATAAAAAATAATAAAAATCAAGGATAACCGCAGTTCCCCAAAGCTACAACTTTTTTTTTCTTTCTACCCTTACGAAACTTGTGAATTATAGCACTGCGCTGGGGAAATTTTCTCAATAGACCGGAAAAAATGGATGTTTGGATCGGAGGAGATACGAACCAGGACTGTTTGCGTGGGAGTTGAGCTCTCTACCGACCGGACTAATTTGCCACGCGCGAGCGTGTGCTTGAAGCTGTCTTTTGGTGTGGAATGTGTAATCGGAAATATTGTAAAATGAATCACTCTTTCATTTTACAATATTGCGAGGTATTTTTCATAAAAGTCAGTTTCATATAATTCATAAATTTATTTTTTCAACGTAACGATATTTTTTTATCTTAAGGGAACTTCACTCATTTTCAAGGAGCGTACAAACTTAGAGTCGCTTTCCAAAGTTTTGTACTGTCCTTGTTGTCTTGAAAGGAGATTGTTGAATTAATAAATATTTACCCGGTACCCGGGTTCATGTCACATTCTATTACATTTTTAACGTTGTATCTTTCCTTTCAGTTGTCCAAAGCTACATTTGTTTTAAAGAGGAAAAATATTTTATTTTACTTTTCGTTATTTTTAGAAGCGAATTCCTCACAGTCTAGTGTATTCAACCCATGGATGAGTGCATTATATCCACAAAGCGTTGCTTTGTTTTCTTTTAAATAATTAATTAACAAATTTTGTACGCTTATAATTCTTTTTTTTTTAACAAACGTTTTTGTAATGGCTTTCCAGGACATTTGTTTCAAGCGGTTCCAATTTTTTCTTGTTTTTAACCCACTCCCGTCCATGAATTGTTATTCATGGGAATGGAGTGTGTGTATTTCGTCGCTGTAATCTAGTATTTTCCGGCTTAATCTGATATCTTCGTCGACGTGGAATTTTATTAGGAAATTATTTCGCCTCTCTACATATGGATTTTTTTCTTAACATCCACTAAAATAACACGATGGCGATAGCGTCGTCTTTAAGTAACTGGTACCATGAGAGCAAGTGTTGCTTCTGCGCATGCGCAGTTCCGTTGCTTCCACCTATGTTTGGGGTTGCATTGGTTGCCAGCAACGGGCCACTAGTGGCACTTGCTTGGAGGCCCACAATTACAGGCGATGCTGCAGGGTCATCAATGGCTCGCCAACTGATAGCGCTGCCACCAACGGACCGCTACCGGGCCGTGAGCAACAGATTTCAGCCAGAGTGACCCATAATTGCCAGCTGGTGGCCAGCAGTTTCCCAGCACTTGCGTTTTTGCTGGGTTGTTGCATGTAATTGAAGATGGCATTGATGAAAGAGCAGAGGATTGAGGTGATTCTGATATCTGGGGAACGCAGCTGGCGTTTCATAGCCGCAGACTTCAACAACCGACATCCAGAAAGACCACTAATTTCACACAGCACTGTTGCATACCTGATATCCAAATTCCGAGAAACTGGGATTGTGGACAACAAGCCACGTAGTGGTCGGCCGAAAACTGTTACCAACGAGTAAACCTCAACCATGGTCTTGGCATCCTTTGCAAAGATTCCACAGCGTAGCACATGACGTCTTCGAACAAAATGCGGTATCAGCCAGTCAGCTATTGTACGAATTCTTCACACCGCTCACTGGCATCCGTTCAAGATCCAGATGCAGCAGCAACTATCACAGGATGACCCAGATAGACGTGTAAAGTTCTGCACCTGGGCTTTGGATCAACATCAACAGGATCGTTCATTCGCACAGGGCATTTTGTTAACTGAGGAGGCCAATTTTTATGTCAGTGTTGAGGTAAACCCTCAGAACCACAGGTACTAGAGTGACGGAAACCCTCACTTGAGGGAACCATCCTACGTCTTTGGTAATGTAAAGGTTATGGTGTGGTGTGGAATATGGGGCACCCGTGTAATCGGACTCATTTTCATCGACAATAACCTAAATGTTCAGCGCTACCTGGAAAAGCTACAGGAAACAGTGTTCCCTTCACTTCTAAGTGGAGATGCCAGTTTACCCTGTTATTTCCAACACGATGGCGTTCCACCACAATGAGGAGCAACTGCTCGTCAATGGCTAGATGTTCAGTTTCCTGGTCATTGGATTGGCCGTCATGGTCCTGTGGAATCGCCACCCACATCCCACGACCTCACGCCACTTGAATTTTATCTGTGGTTCATCTGAAATACCTGGTGTATGCTGAGAAAATCAGTGACAACCACCACATTCAGGAACGCACCCTGGAGGTTTGTAACCGCATTTCTCCCGATATTCTGGTGAGGATTCCTAAACACTGGACCAAGCGCTTTCAGCTCTGTGTTCAGCAAAAAGGACACATCAGATAACTGCGCATCACAGGGTACTTTAGAGGTTGTTGTTTCAACTTTCAGTCTTGATAACTTGTAAACCAAAACACATATGTCAAATCTGATTACGACAATCAATTTCTGAGAAAGTTCTGGTCTTGTTTTATATGCAGCACGAACCCCTTACCATTTGAAAATTTTTACTTTGATCCAATATGGCGGATTTCAAGATGGCGGCGATGCTCCGGAAATTGCCTAAAAGATAGGCCACCTCACCGATTCTTTGCTGGGGTATTCAAATATTTCATTTTACCTCCCGTTTCTGAAATTCACCGTGAATATTTGAATATTAAAATTTAATTTGAAGTGAGATTTCTGGGAAATTTGTGAAATTCGCACTAAACTGTTTTTTGTAAGTCTTTGATATATGAGAAGTTGCTAAAAGAAACAGATTTCTGTATATTTACATTTTGTTTTTTCGTAATCTAACTTAATTCTTAATAAACTCAAAATCATCAGAATACTACGCAAATAAAAAAAAAAAGTCATATTTTCCCTTTCTATTCATCTTGTTAAAGTTCAAAATTTATCTATTTTCTAACAGCAGTTATAAAATAGATTATACCTGCAAGCCGGGGAACATTGTTTCGTGCATGAGAGGTCGTCTGAGGTAGAACCTGAAAAAAATGGAAAATAATTGAAACACTATGTTGAACATATCACAGCGAAAATAACGGCGAACTGGCATCAAGAATTTCGTGGTGAAATAAATATTTCGAAAATTCATGCTCAGAATTTTATATACCAAGAAAACTTTTAAAATGACGGTTAATTGATTTCAAATTTGATCTACTGATATTATATGTTCGTAGACAATACATTCGTTCTCTGAACGGTAAACACTCTAAAATTCAAGAATTAGTTAATTAAAAATTAATTCCCATGTTCTTTACGTACAATAGAGGCACGAGATTGAAAACAGTATCTTCCTACAAAAAATATCATGACGTCATAGTATCATGCGGAGAAGGTTTTTTCGTAACAAAAAGTGACTTCATTGTCTTAGCATTGGGATCGCGTTTGTTTAAATGAAACCATGCTCTTAGTGTTGTACGTTTCCATTCCGATGTTTCAAGTGCATTCTCTTCACCCCCTTCTCAGAAATACACATGATTTCCATTTTCATGGACTGCTAAACGAACAGTTGTATGTGACTGATCATGCATTTCGTTTGAATGAAGACACCAACTGCACTTATGTATGTCAGCGTATTGCATGTTATCATAGGTTACAATTTCGTCATATACTTGTTAATTATCCTCATCGACGTTTCTCACGAATTACATACATGTCGAGTCATAGCTTTTACAAATATACTTGAATAGTAATTTCACCGAAAACACACTGGAACAAATTTTGACATTTACGTGAGTGTTGTACATACTTCAATAATAGGAACGGATTGTAGGGGACGACATCTCGATTGCCGATTTGGTAGACTCCTTTTTGTGCAGTCACATCACGCCTGTGATACTTTGGATAACCATTATGATTTTCAACAGTTTCCTCGGAAAATTTTTTCGGGAATTTTCTTGTGCATTTTTCATTATTCACGCAAGGCGCCTTAGGATTACGAACAACACATGGTCCATAAATCATACTTGAAACAACATTTTTATAAAGCCTATGACGAAGTGAATTTCTACATCATCTTTTTCCACGCCGGACATCGAATCCGGGAAGTTCTGGCGCTAATATGACGAAGTAAATTTCTCCATCATCATTTTCCACGCCGGACATCGAATCTTGGAAGTTCTGGCGCCAATATGACGAAGTAAATTTCTTCATTATCTTTTTCCACGTCTGACATTGAATCCGGGAAGTTCCGGTGCCAATATGACGAAGTGAATTTCTCCATCATTTTTTTCCACGCCAGACATTGAAACCAGGTCGCCTCACTCCGGAGTAAGTCGCTCTCCCAACTGAGCTACACGGACGTATGCTCCGCTGCTATCTGCCTTTATCTCAATCTCATGTGCGTCCTGCGATGCAGGAACGTCATATATCTCCCACCTCCCCGAAAGAGGGCCAGGGGCATGGCTCACGGGTCATCCGGGACCATGTGTCACTGTAAGCAATCATCCCATGAAGAACGTGCATTTGAGAAATCCCAGTCAATTTGGTGTGTGGAACGTAACATCACACGCATTTATTTTTTCGAAGCACTGAAGAAGGATTCTCATTTTGTTATCTAGCGGTGTGGAAAGAACATCACACCATTACGAGAAATCTAACAGCCGGGTCATCCGAAAAGTTCGGGAGCCAATATGTCGAAGTAAATTTCTCCATCATCTTTTTCCACGCCGGACATCGAATCCGGGAAGTTCTGGTGCCAATATGACGAAGTAAATTTTTCCATCATCTTTCTCCACGCCGAACATCTAATCCGAGAAGTTCGGGCGCCAATATGACGAAGTAAATTTCTCCATCATCAGTTTCCACGCCGGACACCGAATCCGGGAAGTTCTGGCACCAATATGACGAAGTAAATTTCTCCATCATCTTTTTCCACGCCATACATCGAATCCGGGAAGTTCGAGCGCCAATATGACGAAGTAAATTTCTCCATCATCTTTTTCCACGCCGGAGAGTGTCGCTCTCCTAACTGAGCAACACGGACGTATGATCTCGCTGTTATCTGCCTTGATCTGATGTGCGTACTGTGGTGTAGGCATGTCATATCTCCCCCCTCTTCCGAAAGAGGGCCGGGGGCATGGCTCAAGGGTCATCCGGGACCATGTGTCACTGTAGGCAATCATCCCATGAAGAACGTGCATTTGAGAAATCTCAGTCAATTTAGTGTGTGGAACGTAACATCACACACAGTTATTTTTTCGAAGCACTGGAGAAGGGATTATCATTTTTCCTATCTCACGGTGTGGAAAGAACATCACACCATTGCGAGAAATCTAACAGCCGGGTCATCCGGGATCTTCGGGCGCTAATATGACGAAGTAAAGTTCTTCATCATCTTTGTCCATGCCGGGCATCGAATGCGGGAATTTCGGGCGCCAATATGACGAAGTAAATTTCTCCATCATCTTTTTCCACGCCAGACATCGAATCCGGGAAGTTCGGGGGCCAATATGACGAAGCAAATTTCTCCATCATCATTTTCCACGCCGGACATCGAATCCGGGAAGTTCGGGTGCCAATATGACGAAGTAAATTTCTCCATCATCATTTTCCACGCCGGACATCGAATCCGGGAAGTTCGGGCGCCAATATGACGAAGTAAATTTCTCCATTCTCTTTTTCTACGCCGGACATCGAATCCGGGTCGACTCACTCCGGAGTAAGTCGCTCTCCTAACTGTGCTACGCGGACGTATGCTCTCGCTGCTCTCAGCCTTTATCTCATGTGCGTCCTGCAGTGCAGGCACATCACATGATTGGAAAACTGGCCGAGTCTGGTATTTCTGCGCGCACATAGGTCAATGCCAAATGGCTCTCAAAATTGGGAGTCGTTATCGAGTATCAGAAGCATGTGGCAATGCGGCAATCCACGTTTTCGGAATTCCATAACATATACATGGGAGACAACAATTCCAAAGACGTTATTTTTTAATATGTAATTTTTCTGGTCGTTGAGTTTACAGCGAAACACCCGAGAAACAATATCAGGACGATCAGCAAAATTTTCATTTTCAACAAGCTCATAAGTTATTTCATGCCAATTCGGATTGCAGCTCATTGTTACAAATATATAACGTTTTCCGAATTTGGGGACGATTGCCATTATGTCTTGATACCGTAAAGTCATATTACGTGGATTCCCCTGAAACGAAGAAGGCAGAACAACAATTTTTCCCGCATTAAGATTTTCTAACGGGGCACGCTGTGTAACAAAATCCTGCAGTCCTCTGTAATGCACAATGCGAAGGTCAGACTGGTGCGGTCGGATATATTTCAATCTTTCATCATCAATTCTAACGTATAAATCAATGATCTATTGTCGGAATAGTTTCTTAGAATATATATTATGTTTCCAGATTTTTTATTCTTCTTAGAATGTATAAATGTTTCTAATGTATGAAAATGTTTCGGGAATCGCAAGTTCGTGGCATTCGAAATGAAACATAATCAAGTGCTGCCGCTTTCTTTGTCTACGTGGACCTCTATGAGTCATTTTATGGTCCCATTCTGGATCACTATACGGGTATAGTACTGGATGGGTCACAGTGAAGACCTTTAAAAGACAGTAACTTTGGACCACTTTGCCGATGGTGAACAACAACATGACGATGACTTGGTGTTTACCCTTCTATAGAATTGAACACTCCTGCAATTTAATTTGCGGTGGATTTGTAAAATCGCAGCATGTAAATTAATCATCATCAAAAAAATAGTTGCACCGAGAAGGAAATGTTGGATTGCAACTATTCGGGAGGAAGGTAAAGGTTACGAGGAACAATAAATGATTAAACATTGAAACTGGTATGGGCAATATTTTTTAAGCTACACGCCAATAAGTAATGTCTTCCAGTATAGCTTCGGGCCGCCATGTTCGCTCACACAGCATGCTAGACGTCTCGGCATAGAATCGTACAGGTTCCTAATGGTGGCCTGCAATAAGCCATCCCATGCAGCTTGAATATTCTCACGCAGGTCCTGCAGATTGTGCGGTAGTGGTGGATTGTGGATAGCTTGTGCAATAGCATCGCACACATTTTCAATCGGCGATAGGTCTGGCGATGCAGCTAGCCACGGCAACGTCTCAGTGCCTTGAAAGCAAGCTCTCGGAACAGCAGCAGTATGTGGACGAGCGTTGTCCTGTTGAAAAATTGCAGAGGAGTGAGCGTTCAGAAGAGGTAGGGCCACTGGCTGCAGGACCTCATTAACGTAACGTTAGGTTGTCACAGTGCCAGTAATGAACACCAAAGGGGATCTGGCATCGAATGCAATTGCCATCCACATCATGACACCAGGTCTTCTGGATGTGTGACGCTCGACAGCAAACCCCTTATCTTGGCGCTGTCCACGGTGCCTCCACTCACGGATTCGGTGGTCGTCTCCTTGAAGAAAAAAGCGGGACTCTTCACTGAAGATCCCCCGCTGCCATTTTGTGTGGCTCTTTGACAGTCTGGAACGACACCATTGCAGTCTTTGGCGAAGATGCAATGGTGTTAAAGGCAGCCGTCCTAACGGTCTGCGTGCGTGTAGTCCTACGTCGTACAGCCATCTTAAATGGTGCTGGGCCTAATCGGACGACTCATGGAAGGCACCACTGCTCGCTGAATATCCGCGATTGTGGCTGATGGGTAACTCCGCGCATGTCGGACAACCCGTCTGTCCTGTCTCTTTGTGGTTCGTCAGGTTCTCCGAAACGCTTCGTGTCGCTGCTGCGTGTCTCGTTTTATACACTGCCGCCTACAGCGTGCTATGGTGATATCCGCACGATCCATACGGCGCGTAATACTGCGATAAGACCATCCGGCTTCGCTGACGGCGCAGCCCTTCTCGAACTGCTCGAATTGCTTCCGAACTTTTCTTCGAGGCATACGTCACTTACAAAGGATGCAACCAACAGAACAGCAGGAGTCGGTATGACAAGCACGCGCAACGGGACGATCTTACATAGCCGGTCAAGCATAGCGCTATGACCCCTCGTTGCTTGCGTCACATGCGCGGCCGAGCGTAATACTTGAATCATTTGCCTGTTTCATGATGTCAAACCTACCCACCAGGTTTCATTCCTGTCCGTTGCTTCCTTCTGGATGCAACTATTTCTTCGACGATGAGTGTATTATCAACAACACTAAGGTCCAAGTTTTATGCTTCTTCATGTTCGATCGCTTTAGCTGCAGTCTTGTATGCTTGTGCGAAAGGATTATTAGCCAGCATATCTTCCCGGACTGTCAATATCGATCGCTTTAATTCTTTCTTTTCATTACAACCGATATGTATATCAGTAGCTGATAAGGAATGTACAAAGTACAATTTTCACCAGTAAGTGGTAATAAATCCGAGATGTACCGGTGAATCGTGTCCCTGAGCTTCAAAGCAGTACGGACCATTACCTGGAGTCTCCTTTTTGTGGCCGAGAGGAAGCGAATGACATGGCACTATTGTAATTCCGGATATGTTGGACAAAATTTGGACTGTTCAAAGGTAAGTCTTTCTGACCCGTATTTATTTATCTGTAGTACTGAAAGGAAAATAAGGTCGTTATGACAACAGGTATTAAAATGACCATTAGTTTCCTCATTAGCGAAAAACAAAGCGCGGCAGTGCGCATACTCAATATACATCGCACTCAATTTTGTGTTTATGTATGCCAGTCTCGTCCGATAAATCTTCTCGGAAAGATAGGTTGCGCGTGTATTACTGTGATCATGACGTGTGCTTTCAAAATTCCTTCACTCACACACATTACGAAAAATACACCCTCTTTTGGGTGGTTTTCCTCGAACGGTACTCATAACAGTGTTAGAAAGTTTGCCCTTTGTACAACGCGGTAAGCCGCTCACTAGCCATATGCAGATCCACCGTGCACTCAGCAAGGCATAAATCGAAGTTACAATTACCCAAACTAAAACTATGTATTCATTTTAACCTGAATGAAAAATAAACACTTGAATACTGACAAAACCACGTCCTTATATTAACGTATATCTTGTTACAGCATTAGGCACACAGTCCACATCGCCGACATACTGCGCAATAACTTACTGGCATCAGATCGATATCTAGGCAGCGCTCGTTACAGCAAACAAAATAAAACAGCGAGCGCAGCGCCAAGTGCAATTTTGTTAAACAACTTGAGGCCAGGCCTGAAGTTCAAATTAGTCTAGAAATTAAGGGGGGATCCTGTAGAAATATAGAGGTGCAGAAATTTATGTTTTTCAATGCGTTCTTCACCCCTTAATGATGGAAAAAAATTGGTCACATGTTCTGACCAGTGGTCACTTTCGAGAAATAGCCGCCATCTTGAATTTTTGTAAATACACATAATTATCTTTTGAGTTAATAATATATCATGGGGGTGTATGTGATATATGGTTTGATATGTTTTCAGGTGCGTTGAATTCGAAAAAGACATGAACCATGAACTGGGATCAGTGGAATTCCATATTCTGTACAAAGTAAGTGTGAAACATGCTATTTATTGCAATAAATTAATGTTTTGTTACAAACCGGCCGCCCTGGTGGCTCAGTGGTCTAAGCGATGGCCTCTGATCATTCGTCCGAACGGGGTCCGGGTTCGAATCCCGTGAGGCTTGGATGTTGTGTTTGTCTTACGGCACTGGCTCTCTCCCTTCCCTGGAACCAGTGACCCTAAATTAGGGACGGGCGACTGCTTATAGCATATTGAGTTGCTCACGGTGGTCGTTAAACCTCCAATCAAAAAAAAAAAAAAAAATACAAACCGGGCCATTTATAAGGTTTTTTAATGCTGGCTGCAGAATTGGGACGTTCACCTGCGAAGAAAAAAGGAGAAGAAGATGATGCTTGTATCATATGTAAATGAAGGGGAACAGAAACATATGGGGACCGATTCTGGTCGATATCAACTTAAAGAAGCTAGTGCTGTTTTGAGCGATGGATTGGTTATAACTGATAATGAATCGAGGATTAAAATTTCTTTACCACATGAAGCGCTATGGGCTCGAGATCCTAAATTCAAAACGAACCCTGAAATCAAATGAGGAAGGAAAGCTACACCAGTCTCTAAAAGACACTGACAAGCCTTGATACAAGTGAAAAACGTAAAACAGGAACACGGATTCCTTCTAGAAATGGAACTATCTAGAATTCGGAAAACGAATGATGAAAATGTACAACATATATCATGCATTTTTCAAAAACTATACACTGAAGTGCCAGAAAAACTATTACAGACGAGCTTATTCAAAATACGTCACCTTCCCGATTTGTACATGATTTTCCGGATTGTGTCCTGCCCTTCAACCTGTAAGTTGAAAGACGATTACCAGATGTCTCCATTAAAAGTAAACAACTAAGGTATTCAGTTTCAGAAGTTTAGCATAAACTTTTCTTGCATACGCCATGAAGTCAATCACGATAGTTGTGCTCCTCTCTGAAGTCGAGATGTTTCTTTCTACATCATAACCTTTAAAAAATCTACGTACAAGCTCTCTACGAAAAGTTGCTCTTTTATCAGGATGCTTTAAAAATCTGTCACATGGTAAGTATAACGATCTAGTTGCAAGCTCATATTTGAGTATTTATAGCAGAGAGCTTGAACGTAGGTATGTATGTCTCGAGAAAGTGCTATTTCTATGCATCTCGGTGCATAATGTTTTTCATTGACCGCTGATTCACCTGGCGATTTTGCTTCGTGCCTTTTATGAAATTATTTATGTAGCATGATAAATTCCAAAAGATTTGTCTGCCAGTCTCTTTTCGACAAAAGTACTGTAGCTACTCTTTCCCTTCTCCTGTATGTGGAGTAAGTAATTACATACTTCTTGATCAATCTTCGCTCCTGTTACAGAGAGTGAGTCAAAAGTTTCGCAAAATTTGCGTAAATGAATGTGCTGCGGAGGGTGTGTCATGTGTTTGAATTAGTTCAAGTCGCGCCCTGCAGTAGTGCTTATGTGAACAGCGTTGTACGTCGTCCTACTATCAGTGGTTGGGACGCCTAAAAGATGCACAGCCACAACCAGCTAATTAGGAAACTTTTGCTTTATGAGTTTACACTCGGCCAAAACTTTGCCCAAGCAACCCGAAACACTTGTCATGCGAAAGGGGAAAGTTCCGTGGGCCACAGCACCGCAACCAAATGGTTCAAGAAATTTTGCTGAGGTGACACAAAACCCGACGATCAGCCAAGGTCAGGTAGGCCGCGAACCGTGGATTCGGAAGCCGTGGGCCACAGCACCGCAACCAAATGGTTCAAGAAATTTTGCTGAGGTGACACAAACCCCGACGATCAGCCAAGGTCAGGTAGGCCGCGAACCGTGGATTCGGAAGCCGTGGGCCACAGCACAGAAACCAAATGGTTCAAGAAAGTTTGCTGAGGTGACACAAACCCCGACGATCAGCCAAGATCAGGTAGGCCGCGAAGCGTGGATTCGGAAGCCGTGGGCCACAGCACTACAACCAAATGGTTCAAGAAATTTTGCTCAGGTGACACAAACTCCGACGATCAGCCAAGGTCAGGTAGGCCGCGAACCGTGGATTCGGAAGCCGTGGGCCACAGCACCGCAACCAAATGGTTCAAGAAATTTTGCTGAGGTGACACAAACCCCGACGATCAGCCAAGGTCAGGTAGGCCGCGAACCGTGGATTCGGAAGCCGTGGGCCACAGCACCGCAACCAAATGGTTCCAGAATATTTGCTGAGGTGACACAAACCCCGACGATCAGCCAAGGTCAGGAAGGCCGCTAACCGTGGATTCGGAAGCCGTGGGCCACAGCACTGCAACCAAATGGTTCGAGAAATTTTGCTCAGGTGACACAAACCCCGACGATCAGCCAAGGTCATGTAGGCCGCGAACCGTGGATTCCGAAGCCGTAGGCCACAGCACCGCAACCAAATGGTTCAAGAAATTTTGCTGAGGTGACACAAACCCCGACGATCAGCCAAGGTCAGGTAGGCGGCGAACCGTGGATTCGGAAGCCGTGGGCCACAGCACCGCAACCAAATGATTCAAGAAATGTTGCTGAGGTGACACAAACCCGGACGATCAGCCAAGGTCAGGTAGGCCGCAAACCGTGGATTCGGAAGCCGTGGGCCACAGCACCGCAACCAAATGATTCAAGAAATTTTGCTGAGGTGACACGAACCCGGACGATCAGCCAAGGTCAGGTAGGCGGCGAACCGTGGATTCGGAAGCCGTGGGCCACAGCACCGCAACCAAATGATTCAAGAAATGTTGCTGAGGTGACACAAACCCGGACGATCAGCCAAGGTCAGGTAGGCCGCGAACCGTGGATTCGGAAGCCGTGGGCCACAGCACCGCAACCAAATGATTCAAGAAATGTTGCTGAGGTGACACGAACCCGGACGATCAGCCAAGGTCAGGTAGGCCGCGAACCGTGGATTCGGAAGCCGTGGGCCACAGCACCGCAAACAAATGATTCAAGAAATGTTGCTGAGGTGACACAAACCCGGACGATCAGCCAAGGTCAGGTAGGCGGCGAACCGTGGATTCCAAAGCCGTAGGCCACAGCACCACAACCAAATTGTTCAAGATATTTTGCTCAGGTGACACAAACCCCGACGATCAGCCAAGGTAAGGTAGGCCGCGAACCGTGGATTCGGAAGCCGTGGGCCACAGCAGCGCAACCAAATGATTCAAAAAATTTTGCTGAGGTGACACAAACCCCGACGATCAGCCAAGATCAGGTAGGCCGCGAACCGTGGATTCGGAAGCCGTGGGCCACAGCACCGCAACCAAATAGTTCAAGAAATTTTGCTGAGGTGACACGAAACCCGATGGTCAGCAAAGGTCAGGTAGGCGGCGAACCGTAGATTCGGAAGCCGTTGGCCACAGCTCCGCAACCAAATGGTTCAAGAAATTTTGCCCAGGTGGCACAAACCCCGACGATCAGCCAAGGTCAGGTAGGCCGCTAACCGTGGATTCGGAAGCCGTGGGTAACAGCACCGAAACCAAATGGTTCAAGAAATTTTGCGGAGGTGACACAAACCCCGACGATCAGCCAAGTTCAGGTAGGTCGCGAACCGTGGATTCGGAAGCCGTGGGCCACAGCCATGCAACCATATGGTTCGAGAAATTTTGCTCAGGTGACACAAACCCCGACGATCAGCCAAGGTCAGGTAGGCCGCGAACCGTGGATTCGGAAGCCGTGGGCCACAGCACCGCAACCAAATGGTTCAAGAAATTCTGCTGAGGTGACACAAACCCCGACGATCAGCCAAGGTCAGGTAGGCCGCGAACCGTGGATCCGGAAGCCGTGGGCCACAGCACCGCAACCTAATGGTTCCAGAAATTTTGCTGAGGTGACACAAACCCCGACGATCAGCCAAGGTCAGGTAGGCCGCGAACCGTGGATTCGTAAGCCGTGGGCCACAGCACCGCAACCAAATGGTTCAAGAAATTTTGCTGATGTGACACAAACCCCGACGATCTGCCAAGGTCAGGTAGGCCGCAAACCGTGGATTCGGAAGCCGTGGGCCACAGCACCGCAACCAAATGGTTCAAGAAATTTTGCTGAGTTGACACAAACCCCGACGATCAGCCAAGGTCAGGTAGGCCGCGAACCGTGGATTCGAAAGCCGTGGGCCACAGCACCGCAACCAAATGTTTCAAGAAATTTTGCTCAGGTGACACAAACCCCGACGATCAGCCAAGGTCATGTAGGCCGCGAACCGTGGATTCGGAAGCCGTGGGCCACAGCACCGCAACCAAATGGTTCAAGAAATTTTGCTCAGGTGACACAAACCCAGACGATCAGCCAAAGTCAGGTAGGCCGCGAACCGTGGATTCGGAAGCCGTGGGCCACAGCACCGCAACCAAATGATTCAAGAAATTTTGCTCAGGTGACACAAACCCCGACGATCAGCCAAGGTCAGGTAGGCCGCGAACCGTGGATTCGGAAGCCGTGGGCCACAGCTCCGCAACCAAATGGTTCAAGAAATTTTGCTGAGGTGACACAAACCCCGATGGCCAGCCAAGGTCAGGTAGGCCGCGAACCGTGGATTCGGAAGCCGTTGGCCACAGCTCCGCAACCAAATGTTTCAAGAAATTTTGCTCAGGTGGCACAAACCCCGACGATCAGCCAAGGTCAGCTAGACCGCGAACCGTGGATTCGGAAGCCGTGGGCCACAGCACCGCAACCAAATGATTCAAGAAATTTTGCTGAGGTGACACAAACCCCGACGATCAGCCAAGGTCAGGTAGGCCGCGAACCGTGGATTCGGTAGCTGTGGGTAACAGCACTGCAACCAAATGGTTCGAGAAATTTTGCTCAGGTGACACAAACCCCGACGATCAGCCAAGGTCAGGTAGGCCGCGAACCGTGGATTCCGAAGCCGTGGGCCACAGCAGCGCAACCAAATGGTTCAAAAAATTTTGCTGAGGTGACACAAACCCCGACGATCAGCCAAGGTCAGGTAGGCCGCGAACCGTGGATTCGGAAGCCGTGGGCCACAGCACCGCAACCAAATGGTTCAAGAAATTTTGCTCAGGTGACACAAACCCCGACGATCAGCCAAGGTCAGGTAGGCCGCGAGCCGTGGATTCGGAAGCCGTGGGCCACAGCACCGCAACCAAATGATTCAAGAAATTTTGCTGAGGTGACACAAACCCCGACGATCAGATAAGGTCAGGTAGGCCGCGAACCGTGGATTCGGAAGCCGTGGGTAACAGCACTGCAACCAAATGGTTCGAGAAATTTTGCTCATGTGACACAAACCCCGACGATCAGCCAAGGTCAGGTAGGCCGCGAACCGTGGATTCGGAAGCCGTGGGCCACAGCACCGCAACCAAATGGTTCAAGAAATTTTGCTGAGGTAACACAAACCCCGACGATCAGCCAAGGTCAGGTAGGCCGCGAACCGTGAATTCGGAAGCCGTGGGCGAGAGCACTGCAACCAAATGGTTCAAGAAATTCTGCTGAGGTGACACAAACCCCGACGATCAGCCAAGGTCAGGTAGGCCGCGAACCGTGGATTCGGAAGCCGTGGGCCACAGCACGGCAACCTAATGTTTCCAGAAATTTTGCTGAGGTGACACAAACCCCGACGATCAGCCAAGGTCAGGTAGGCCGCGAACCGTGGATTCGTAAGCCGTGGGCCACAGCACCGCAACCAAATGGTTCAAGAAATTTTGCTGATGTGACACAAACCCCGACGATCTGCCAAGGTCAGTTAGGCCGTGAACCGTGGATTCGGAAGCCGTGGGCCACAGCACCGCAACCAAATGGTTCAAGAAATTTTGCTCAGGTGACACAAACCCCGACGATCAGCCAAAGTCAGGTAGGCCGCAAACCGTGGATTCGGAAGCCGTGGGCCACAGCACCGCAACCAAATGGTTCAAGACTTTTTGCTGAGGTGACACAAACCTCGACGATCAGCCAAGGTCAGGTAGGCCGCGAACCGTGGATTCGGAAGCCCTGGGCCACAGCACCGCAACCAAATGTTTCAAGAAATTTTGCTCAGGTGACACAAACCCCGACGATCAGCCAAAGTCAGGTAGGCCGCAAACCGTGGATTCGGAAGCCGTGGGCCACAGCACCGCAACCAAATGTTTCAAGAAATTTTGCTCAGGTGACACAAACCCCGACGATCAGCCAAGGTCATGTAGGCCGCGAACCGTGGATTCGGAAGCCGTGGGCCACAGCACCGCAACCAAATGGTTCAAGAAATTTTGCTGAGTTGACACAAACCCCGACGATCAGCCAAGGTCAGGTAGGCCGCGAACCGTGGATTCGAAAGCCGTGGGCCACAGCACCGCAACCAAATGTTTCAAGAAATTTTGCTTAGGTGACACAAAACCCGACGATCAGCCAAGGTCATGTAGGCCGCGAACCGTGAATTCGGAAGCCGTGGGCCACAGCACCGCAACCAAATGGTTCAAGAAATTTTGCTCAGGTGACACAAACCCCGACGATCAGCCAAAGTCAGGTAGGCCGCGAACCGTGGATTCGGAAGCCGTGGGCCACAGCACCGCAACCAAATGGTTCAAGAAATTTTGCTCAGGTGACACAAACCCCGACGATCAGCCAAGGTCAGGTAGGCCGCGAATTGTGGATTCGGAAGCCGTGGGCCACAGCACCGCAACCAAATGTTTCAAGAAATTTTGCTGAGGTGACACAAACCCCGATGGCCAGCCAAGGTCAGGTAGGCCGCGAACCGTGGATTCGGAAGCCGTTGGCCACAGCTCCGCAACCAAATGTTTCAAGAAATTTTGCTCAGGTGGCACAAACCCCGACGATCAGCCAAGGTCAGGTAGGCCGCGAACCGTGGATTCGGAAGCCGTGGTCCACAGCACCGCTACCAAATGGTTCAAGAAATTTTGCTGAGGTGACACAAACCCCGACGATCAGCCAAGGTCAGGTAGGCCGCGAACCGTGGATTCGGAAGCCGTGGGTAACAGCACTGCAACCAAATGGTTCGAGAAATTTTGCTCAGGTGACACAAACCCCGACGATCAGCCAAGGTCAGGTAGCCCGCGAACCGTGGATTCCGAAGCCGTGGGCCACAGCAGCGCAACCAAATGGTTCAAGAAATTTTGCTGAGGTGACACAAACCCCGACGATCAGCCAAGGTCAGGTAGGCCGCGAACCGTGGATTCGGAAGCCGTGGGCCACAGCACCGCAACCAAATGTTTCAAGAAATTTTGCTCAGGTGACACAAACCCCGACGATCAGCCAAGGTCAGGTAGGCCGCGAACCGTGGATTCGGAAGCCGTGGGCCACAGCACCGCAACCAAATGATTCAAGAAATGTTGCTGAGGTGACACAAACCCCGACGATCAGCCAAGGTCAGGTAGGCCGCGAACCGTGGATTCGGAAGCCGTGGGTAACAGCACTGCAACCAAATGGTTCGAGAAATTTTGCTCAGGTGACACAAACCCCGACGATCAGCCAAGGTCAGGTAGGCCGCGAACCGTGGATTCGGAAGCCGTAAGCCACAGCACCGCAACCAAATGGTTCAAGAAATTTTGCTGAGGTGACACAAACCCCGACGATCAGCCAAGGTCAGGTAGGCCGCGAACCGTGGATTCGGAAGCCGTGGGCCACAGCAGCGCAACCAAATGATTCAAAAAATTTTGCTGAGGTGACACAAACCCCGACGATCAGCCAAGATCAGGTAGGCCGCGAACCGTGGATTCGGAAGCCGTGGGCCACAGCACCGCAACCAAATGGTTCAAGAAATTTTGCTGAGGTGACACGAAACCCGATGGTCAGCAAAGGTCAGGTAGGCCGCGAACCGTAGATTCGGAAGCCGTTGGCCACAGCTCCGCAACCAAATGGTTCAAGAAATTTTGCTCAGGTGGCACAAACCCCGACGATCAGCCAAGGTCAGGTAGGCCGCGAACCGTGGATTCGGAAGCCGTGGGTAACAGCACCGCAACCAAATGGTTCAAGAAATTTTGCGCAGGTGACACAAACCCCGACGATCAGCCAAGTTCAGGTAGGTCGCGAACCGTGGATTCGGAAGCCGTGGGCCACAGCAGCGCAACCAAATGGTTCAAGAAATTTTGCTGAGGTGACACAAACCCCGACGATCAGCCAAGTTCAGGTAGGCCGCGAACCGTTTATTCAGAAGCCGTGGGCCACAGCAGCGCAACCAAATGATTCAAAAAAATTTGATGAGGTGATACAAACTTCGACGATCAGCCAAGATCAGGTAGGCCGCGAACCGTATATTCGGAAGCCGTGGGCAACAGCACCGCAACCAAATGTTTCAAGAAATTTTGCTGATGTGACACAAACCCCGACGATCAGCCAAGGTCAGGTAGGCCGCGAACCGTGGATTCGGAAGCCGTTGGCCACAGCACCGCAACCAAATGGTTCAAAAAATTTTGCTCAGGTGACGCAAACCCCGACGATCAGCCAAGGTCAGGTAGGCCGCGAACCGTGGATTCGGAAGCCGTATGCCACAGCACCGCAACCAAATGGTTCAAGAAATTTTGCTGAGGTGACACAAACCCCGACGACCAGCCAAGATCATTTAGGCCGCGAACCGTGGATTCGGAAGCCGTGGGCCACAGCACCGCAACCAAATGTTTCAAGAAATTTTGCTGAGGTGACCCAAACCCCGACGATCAGCCAAGGTCAGGTAGGCCGCGAACCGTGGATTCGGAAGCCGTTAGCCACAGCTCCGCAACCAAATGGTTCAAGAAATTTTGCTGAGGTGACACAAACCCCGACGACCAGCCAAGGTCAGGTAGGCCGCGAACCGTGGATTCGGAAGCCGTGGGCCACAGCAGCGCAACCAAATGTTTCAAGAAATTTTGCTGAGGTGACACAAACCCGGACGATCAGCCAAGGTCAAGTAGGCCGCGAACCGTGGATTCGGAAGCCGTTGGCCACAGCTCCGCAACCAAATGGTTCAAGAAATTTTGCTGAGGTGACACAAACCTCGACGATCAGCCAAGGTCAGGTAGGCCGCGAACCGTGGATTCGGAAGCCGTGGGCCACAGCACCGCAACCAAATGGTTCAAGAAATTTTGCTGAGGTGACACAAACCCCGACGATCAGCCAAGGTCAGGTAGGCCGCGAACCGTATATTCGGAAGCCGTGGGCCACAGCACCGCAACCAAATGGTTCAAGAAATTTTGCTGAGGTGACACAAACCCCGACGATCAGCCAAGGTCAGGTAGGCCGCGAACCGTGGATTCGGAAGCCGTGGGCCACAGCACCGCAACCAAATGTTTCAAGAAATGTTGCTGAGGTGACACAAACCCCGACGATCAGCCAAGGTCAGGTAGGCGGCGAACCGTGGATTCGGAAGCCGTAGGCCACAGCACCACAACCAAATTGTTCAAGAAATTTTGCTCAGGTGACACAAACCCCGACGATCAGCCAAGTTCAGGTAGGCCGCGAACCGTGGATTCGGAAGCCGTGGGCCACAGCAGCGCAACCAAATGGTTCAAGAAATTTTGCTGAGGTGACACGAACCCCGATGGTCAGCAAAGGTCAGGTAGGCCGCGAACCGTAGATTCGGAAGCCGTTGGCCACAGCTCCGCAACCAAATGGTTCAAGAAATTTTGCTCAGGTGGCACAAACCCCGACGATCAGCCAAGGTCAGGTAGGCCGCGAACCGTGGATTCGGAAGCCGTGGGTAACAGCACCGCAACCAAATGTTTCAAGAAATTTTGCGGAGGTGACACAAACCCCGACGATCAGCCAAGTTCAGGTAGGTCGCGAACCGTGGATTCGGAAGCCGTGGGCCACAGCCATGCAACCATATGGTTCGAGAAATTTTGCTCAGGTGACACAAACCCCGACGATCAGCCAAGGTCAGGTAGGCCGCGAACCGTTTATTCAGAAGCCGTGGGCCACAGCAGCGCAACCAAATGATTCAAAAAATTTTGATGAGGTGACACAAACTTCGACGATCAGCCAAGATCAGGTAGGCCGCGAACCGTGGATTCAGAAGCCGTGGGCAACAGCACCGCAACCAAATGGTTCAAGAAATTTTGCTGATGTGACACAAACCCCGACGATCAGCCAAGGTCAGGTAGGCCGCGAACCGTGGATTCGGAAGCCGTGGGCCACAGCACCGCAACCAAATGGTTCAAGAAATTTTGCTGAGGTGACACAAACCCCGACGATCAGCCAAGGTCAGGTAGGCCGCGAACCGTGGATTCGGAAGCCGTGGGCCACAGCACCGCAACCAAATGGTTCAAGAAATTTTGCTGAGGTGACACAAACCCCGACGATCAGCCAAGGTCAGGTAGGCCGCGAACCGTGGATTCGGAAGCCGTAGGCCACAGCAGCACAACCAAATGGTTCAAGAAATTTTGCTCAGGTGACACAAACCCCGACGATCAGCCAAGGTCAGGTAGGCCGCGAACCGTTTATTCAGAAGCCGTGGGCCACAGCAGCGCAACCAAATGGTTCAAAAAATTTTGATGAGGTGACACAAACTTCGACGATCAGCCAAGATCAGGTAGGCCGCGAACCGTGGATTCAGAAGCCGTGGGCAACAGCACCGCAACCAAATGGTTCAAGAAATTTTGCTGATGTGACACAAACCCCGACGATCAGCCAAGGTCAGGTAGGCCGCGAACCGTGGATTCGGAAGCCGTTGGACACAGCACCGCAACCAAATGGTTCAAAAAATTTTGCTCAGGTGACACAAACCCCGACGATCAGCCAAGGTCAGGTAGGCCGCGAACCGTGGATTCGGAAGCCGTATGCCACAGCACCGCAACCAAATGTTTCAAGAAATTTTGCTGAGGTGACACAAACCCCGACGATCAGCCAAGTTTAGGTAGGCCGTGAACCGTGGATTCGGAAGCCGTGGGCCACAGCACCGAAACCAAATGGTTTAAGAAATTTTGCTGAGGTGACACAAACCCCGACGACCAGCCAAGATCATTTAGGCCGCGAACCGTGGATTCGGAAGCCGTGGGCCACAGCACCGCAACCAAATGGTTCAAGAAATTTTGCTGAGGTGACACAAACCCCGACGATCAGCCAAGGTCAGGTAGGCCGCGAACCGTGGATTCGGAAGCCGTTAGCCACAGCTCCGCAACCAAATGGTTCAAGAAATTTTGCTCAGGTGGCACAAACCCCGACGATCAGCCAAGGTCAGGTAGGCCGCGAACCGTGGATTCGGAAGCCGTGGGCCACAGCACCGCAACCAAATGGTTCAAGAAATTTTGCTGAGGTGACACAAACCCCGACGACCAGCCAAGGTCAGTTATGCCGCGAACCGTGGATTCGGAAGCCGTGGGCCACATCACTGCAACCAAATGGTTTGAGAAATTTTGCTCAGGTGACACAAACCCCGGCGATCAGCCAAGGTCAGTTATGCCGCGAACCGTGTATTCCGAAGCCGTGGGCCACAGCTCCTCAACCAAATGGTTCAAGAAATTTTGCTGAGGTGACACAAACCCCGACGATCAGCCAAGGCCAGGTAGGCCGCGAACCGTGGATTCGGAAGCCGTGGGATACAGCACCGCAACCAAATTTTTCAAGAAATTTTGCTGAGGTGACACAAACCCCGACGATCAGCCAAGGTCAGGTAGGCCGCGAACCGTATATTCGGAAGCCGTGGGCCACAGCACCGCAACCAAATGGTTCAAGAAATTTTGTTGAGGTGACACAAACCCCGACGATCAGCCAAGGTCAGGTAGGCCGCGAACCGTGGATTCGGAAGCCGTGGGCCACAGCACCGCAACCAAATGTTTCAAGAAATGTTGCTGAGGTGACACAAACCCCGACGATCAGCCAAGGTCAGGTAGGCCGCGAACCGTGGATTCGGAAGCCGTAGGCAACAGCACCACAACCAAATGGTTCAAGAAATTTTGCTCAGGTGACACAAACCCCGACGATCAGCCAAGGTCAGGTAGCCCGCGAACCGTGGATTCGGAAGCCGTGGGCCACAGCAGCGCAACCAAATGTTTCAAGAAATTTTGCTCAGGTGACACAAACCCCGACGATCAGCCAAGGTCAGGTAGGCCGCGAACCGTTTATTCAGAAGCCGTGGGCCACAGCAGCGCAACCAAATGATTCAAAAAATTTTGATGAGGTGACACAAACTTCGACGATCAGCCAAGATCAGGTAGGCCGCGAACCGTGGATTCAGAAGCCGTGGGCAACAGCACCGCAACCAAATGGTTCAAGAAATTTTGCTGATGTGACACAAACCCCGACGATCAGCCAAGGTCAGGTAGGCCGCGAACCGTGGATTCGGAAGCCGTTGGACACAGCACCGCAACCAAATGGTTCAAAAAATTTTGCTCAGGTGACACAAACCCCGACGATCAGCCAAGGTCAGGTAGGCCGCGAACCGTGGATTCGGAAGCCGTATGCCACAGCACCGCAACCAAATGGTTCAAGAAATTTTGCTGAGGTGACACAAACCCCGACGATCAGCCAAGTTTAGGTAGGCCGTGAACCGTGGATTCGGAAGCCGTGGGCCACAGCACCGAAACCAAATGGTTTAAGAAATTTTGCTGAGGTGACACAAACCCCGACGACCAGCCAAGATCATTTAGGCCGCGAACCGTGGATTCGGAAGCCGTGGGCCACAGCACCGCAACCAAATGGTTCAAGAAATTTTGCTGAGGTGACACAAACCCCGACGATCAGCCAAGGTCAGGTAGGCCGCGAACCGTGGATTCGGAAGCCGTTAGCCACAGCTCCGCAACCAAATGGTTCAAGAAATTTTGCTCAGGTGGCACAAACCCCGACGATCAGCCAAGGTCAGGTAGGCCGCGAACCGTGGATTCGGAAGCCGTGGGCCACAGCACCGCAACCAAATGGTTCAAGAAATTTTGCTGAGGTGACACAAACCCCGACGACCAGCCAAGGTCAGTTATGCCGCGAACCGTGGATTCGGAAGCCGTGGGCCACATCACTGCAACCAAATGGTTTGAGAAATTTTGCTCAGGTGACACAAACCCCGGCGATCAGCCAAGGTCAGTTATGCCGCGAACCGTGTATTCCGAAGCCGTGGGCCACAGCTCCTCAACCAAATGGTTCAAGAAATTTTGCTGAGGTGACACAAACCCCGACGATCAGCCAAGGCCAGGTAGGCCGCGAACCGTGGATTCGGAAGCCGTGGGCCACAGCACCGCAACCAAATTTTTCAAGAAATTTTGCTGAGGTGACACAAACCCCGACGATCAGCCAAGGTCAGGTATGCCGCGAACCGTATATTCGGAAGCCGTGGGCCACAGCACCGCAACCAAATGGTTCAAGAAATTTTGTTGAGGTGACACAAACCCCGACGATCAGCCAAGGTCAGGTAGGCCGCGAACCGTGGATTCGGAAGCCGTGGGCCACAGCACCGCAACCAAATGTTTCAAGAAATGTTGCTGAGGTGACACAAACCCCGACGATCAGCCAAGGTCAGGTAGGCCGCGAACCGTGGATTCGGAAGCCGTAGGCAACAGCACCACAACCAAATGGTTCAAGAAATTTTGCTCAGGTGACACAAACCCCGACGATCAGCCAAGGTCAGGTAGCCCGCGAACCGTGGATTCGGAAGCCGTGGGCCACAGCAGCGCAACCAAATGTTTCAAAAAATTTTGCTGAGGTGACACAAACCCCGACGATCAGCCAAGGTCAGGTAGGCCGCGAACCGTGGATTCGGAAGGCGTGGGCCACAGCACCGCAACCAAATGGTTCAAGAAATTTTGCTCAGGTGGCACAAACCCCGACGATCAGCCAAGGTCAGGTAGGCCGCAAACCGTGGATTCCGAAGCCGTTGGCCACAGCCCCGCAACCAAATGGTTCAAAAAATTTTGCTCAGGTGACACAAACCCCGACGATCAGCCAAGGTCAGGTAGGCCGCGAACCGTGGATTCGGAAGCCGTATGCCACAGCACCGCAACCAAATGGTTCAAGAAATTTTGCTGAGGTGACACAAACCCCGACGATCAGCCAAGTTTAGGTAGGCCGTGAACCGTGGATTCGGAAGCCGTGGGATACAGCACCGCAACCAAATGGTTTAAGAAATTTTGCTGAGGTGACACAAACCCCGACGACCAGCCAAGATCATTTAGGCCGCGAACCGTGGATTCGGAAGCCGTGGGCCACAGCACCGCAACCAAATGTTTCAAGAAATTTTTCTGAGGTGACACAAACCCCGACGATCAGCCAAGGTCAGGTAGGCCGCGAACCGTGGATTCGGAAGCCGTTAGCCACAGCTCCGCAACCAAATGGTTCAAGAAATTTTGCTCAGGTGGCACAAACCCCGACGATCAGCCAAGGTCAGGTAGGCCGCGAACCGTGGATTCGGAAGCCGTTGGCCACAGCACCGCAACCAAATGGTTCAAGAAATTTTGCTGAGGTGACACAAACCCCGACGACCAGCCAAGGTCAGGTAGGCCGCGAACCGTGGATTCGGAAGCCGTGGGCCACAGCAGCGCAACCAAATGTTTCAAGAAATTTTGCTGAGGTGACACAAACCCGGACGATCAGCCAAGGTCAGGTAGGCCGCGAACCGTGGATTCGGAAGCCGTTGGCCACAGCTCCGCAACCAAATGGTTCAAGAAATTTTGCTCAGGTGGCACAAACCCCGACGATCAGCCAAGGTCAGGTAGGCCGCAAACCGTGGATTCGGAAGCCGTGGGCCACAGCACTGCAACCAAATGGTTCAAGAAATTTTGCTCAGGTGACACAAACCCCGACGATCAGCCAAAGTCAGGTAGGCCGCGAACCGTGGATTCGGAAGCCGTGGGCCACAGCACCGCAATCAAATGGTTCAAGAAATTTTGCTCAGGTGACACAAACCCCGACGATCAGCCAAGGTCAGGTAGGCCGCGAATTGTGGATTCGGAAGCCGTGGGCCACAGCACCGCAACCAAATGTTTCAAGAAATTTTGCTCAGGTGACACAAACCCCGACGATCAGCCAAGGTCATGTAGGCCGCGAACCGTGGATTCGGAAGCCGTGGGCCACAGCACCGCAACCAAATGGTTCAAGAAATTTTGCTCAGGTGACACAAACCCAGACGATCAGCCAAAGTCAGGTAGGCCGCGAACCGTGGATTCGGAAGCCGTGGGCCACAGCACCGCAACCAAATGGTTCAAGAAATGTTGCTCAGGTGACACAAACCCCGACGATCAGCCAAGGTCAGGTAGGCCGCGAACCGTGGATTCGGAAGCCGTGGGCCACAGCACCGCAACCAAATGGTTCAAGAAATTTTGCTCAGGTGACACAAACCCCGACGATCAGCCAAGGTCAGGTAGGCAGCGAACCGTGGATTCGGAAGCCGTGGGCCACAGCTCCGCAACCAAATGGTTCAAGAAATTTTGCTGAGGTGACACAAACCCCGATGGCCAGCCAAGGTCAGGTAGGCCGCGAACCGTTGATTCGGAAGCCGTTGGCCACAGCTCCGCAACCAAATGTTTCAAGAAATTTTGCTCAGGTGGCACAAACCCCGACGATCAGCCAAGGTCAGCTAGACCGCGAACCGTGGATTCGGAAGCCGTGAGCCACAGCACCGCAACCAAATGGTTCAAGAAATTTTGCTGAGGTGACACAAACCCCGACGATCAGCCAAGGTCAGGTAGGCCGCGAACCGTGGATTCGGTAGCCGTGGGTAACAGCACTGCAACCAAATGGTTCGAGAAATTTTGCTCAGGTGACACAAACCCCGACGATCAGCCAAGGTCAGGTAGGCCGCGAACCGTGGATTCCGAAGCCGTGGGCCACAGCAGCGCAACCAAATGGTTCAAGAAATTTTGCTGAGGTGACACAAACCCCGACGATCAGCCAAGGTCAGGTAGGCCGCGAACCGTGGATTCGGAAGCCGTGGGCCACAGCACCGCAACCAAATGGTTCAAGAAATTTTGCTCAGGTGACACAAACCCCGACGATCAGCCAAGGTCAGGTAGGCCGCGAGCCGTGGATTCGGAAGCCGTGGGCCACAGCACCGCAACCAAATGATTCAAGAAATGTTGCTGAGGTGACACAAACCCCGACGATCAGCCAAGGTCAGGTAGGCCGCGAACCGTGGATTCGGAAGCCGTGGGTAACAGCACTGCAACCAAATGGTTCGAGAAATTTTGCTCATGTGACACAAACCCCGACGATCAGCCAAGGTCAGGTAGGCCGCGAACCGTGGATTCGGAAGCCGCGGGCCACAGCACCGCAACCAAATGGTTCAAGAAATTTTGCTGAGGTAACACAAACCCCGACGATCAGCCAAGGTCAGGTAGGCCGCGAACCGTGAATTCGGAAGCCGTGGGCCAGAGCACTGCAACCAAATGGTTCAAGAAATTCTGCTGAGGTGACACAAACCCCGACGATCAGCCAAGGTCAGGTAGGCCGCGAACCGTGGATTCGGAAGCCGTGGGCCACAGCACCGCAACCTAATGTTTCCAGAAATTTTGCTGAGGTGACACAAACCCCGACGATCAGCCAAGGTCAGGTAGGCCGCGAACCGTGGATTCGTAAGCCGAGGGCCACAGCACCGCAACCAAATGGTTCAAGAAATTTTGCTGATGTGACACAAACCCCGACGATCTGCCAAGGTCAGTTAGGCCGTGAACCGTGGATTCAGAAGCCGTGGGCCACAGCACCGCAACCAAATGGTTCAAGAAATTTTGCTCAGGTGACACAAACCCCGACGATCAGCCAAAGTCAGGTAGGCCGCAAACCGTGGATTCGGAAGCCGTGGGCCACAGCACCGCAACCAAATGGTTCAAGACTTTTTGCTGAGGTGACACAAACCCCGACGATCAGCCAAGGTCAGGTAGGCCGCGAACCGTGGATTCGGAAGCCCTATGCCACAGCACCGCAACCAAATGGTTCAAGAAATTTTGCTCAGGTGACACAAACCCCGACGATCAGCCAAAGTCAGGTAGGCCGCAAACCGTGGATTCGGAAGCCGTGGGCCACAGCACCGCAACCAAATGTTTCAAGAAATTTTGCTCAGGTGACACAAACCCCGACGATCAGCCAAGGTCATGTAGGCCGCGAACCGTGGATTCGGAAGCCGTGGGCCACAGCACCGCAACCAAATGGTTCAAGAAATTTTGCTGAGTTGACACAAACCCCGACGATCAGCCAAGGTCAGGTAGGCCGCGAACCGTGGATTCGAAAGCCGTGGGCCACAGCAGCGCAACCAAATGTTTCAAGAAATTTTGCTTAGGTGACACAAACCCCGACGATCAGCCAAGGTCATGTAGGCCGCGAACAGTGGATTCGGAAGCCGTGGGCCACAGCACCGCAACCAAATGGTTCAAGAAATTTTGCTCAGGTGACACAAACCCCGACGATCAGCCAAAGTCAGGTAGGCCGCGAACCGTGGATTCGGAAGCCGTGGGCCACAGCACCGCAACCAAATGGTTCAAGAAATTTTGCTCAGGTGACACAAACCCCGACGATCAGCCAAGGTCAGGTAGGCCGCGAATTGTGGGTTCGGAAGCCGTGGGCCACAGCACCGCAACCAAATGTTTCAAGAAATTTTGCTGAGGTGACACAAACCCCGATGGCCAGCCAAGGTCAGGTAGGCCGCGAACCGTGGATTCGGAAGCCGTTGGCCACAGCTCCGCAACCAAATGTTTCAAGAAATTTTGCTCAGGTGGCACAAACCCCGACGATCAGCCAAGGTCAGGTAGGCCGCGAACCGTGGATTCGGAAGCCGTGGTCCACAGCACCGCTACCAAATGGTTCAAGAAATTTTGCTGAGGTGACACAAACCCCGACGATCAGCCAAGGTCAGGTAGGCCGCGAACCGTGGATTCGGAAGCCGTGGGTAACAGCACTGCAACCAAATGGTTCGAGAAATTTTGCTCAGGTGACACAAACCCCGACGATCAGCCAAGGTCAGGTAGGCCGCGAACCGTGGATTCCGAAGCCGTGGGCCACAGCAGCGCAACCAAATGGTTCAAGAAATTTTGCTGAGGTGACACAAACCCCGACGATCAGCCAAGGTCAGGTAGGCCGCGAACCGTGGATTCGGAAGCCGTGGGCCACAGCACCGCAACCAAATGTTTCAAGAAATTTTGCTCAGGTGACACAAACCCCGACGATCAGCCAAGGTCAGGTAGGCCGCGAACCGTGGATTCGGAAGCCGTGGGCCACAGCACCGCAACCAAATGATTCAAGAAATGTTGCTGAGGTGACACAAACCCCGACGATCAGCCAAGGTCAGGTAGGCCGCGAACCGTGGATTCGGAAGCCGTGGGTAACAGCACTGCAACCAAATGGTTCGAGAAATTTTGCTCAGGTGACACAAACCCCGACGATCAGCCAAGGTCAGGTAGGCCGCGAACCGTGGATTCGGAAGCCGTGGGCCACAGCACCGCAACCAAATGGTTCAAGAAATTTTGCTGAGGTGACACAAACCCCGACGATCAGCCAAGGTCAGGTAGGCCGCGAACCGTGGATTCGGAAGCCGTGGGCCACAGCAGCGCAACCAAATGATTCAAAAAATTTTGCTGAGGTGACACAAACCCCGACGATCAGCCAAGATCAGGTAGGCCGCGAACCGTGGATTCGGAAGCCGTGGGCCACAGCACCGCAACCAAATGGTTCAAGAAATTTTTCTGAGGTGACACGAAACCCGATGGTCAGCAAAGGTCAGGTAGGCCGCGAACCGTAGATTCGGAAGCCGTTGGCCACAGCTCCGCAACCAAATGGTTCAAGAAATTTTGCTCAGGTGGCACAAACCCCGACGATCAGCCAAGGTCAGGTAGGCCGCGAACCGTGGATTCGGAAGCCGTGGGTAACAGCACCGCAACCAAATGGTTCAAGAAATTTTGCTCAGGTGACACAAACCCCGACGATCAGCCAAAGTCAGGTAGGCCGCCAACCGTGGATTCGGAAGCCGTGGGCCACAGCACCGCAACCAAATGGTTCAAGAAATTTTGCTGAGGTGACACAAACCCCGACGATCAGCCAAGGTCAGGTAGGCCGCGAATTGTGGATTCGGAAGCCGTGGGCCACAGCACCGCAACCAAATGTTTCAAGAAATTTTGCTGAGGTGACACAAACCCCGATGGCCAGCCAAGGTCAGGTAGGCCGCGAACCGTGGATTCGGAAGCCGTTGGCCACAGCTCCGCAACCAAATGTTTCAAGAAATTTTGCTCAGGTGGCACAAACCCCGACGATCAGCCAAGGTCAGGTAGGCCGCGAACCGTGGATTCGGAAGCCGTGGTCCACAGCACCGCAACCAAATGGTTCAAGAAATTTTGCTCAGGTGACACAAACCCCGACGATCAGCCAAGGTCAGGTAGGCCGCGAACCGTGGATTCGGAAGCCGTGGGCCACAGCACCGCAACCAAATGATTCAAGAAATGTTGCTGAGGTGACACAAACCCCGACGATCAGCCAAGGTCAGGTAGGCCGCGAACCGTGGATTCGGAAGCCGTGGGTAACAGCACTGCAACCAAATGGTTCGAGAAATTTTGCTCAGGTGACACAAACCCCGACGATCAGCCAAGGTCAGGTAGGCCGCGAACCGTGGATTCGGAAGCCGTTAGCCACAGCTCCGCAACCAAATGGTTCAAGAAATTTTGCTCAGGTGGCACAAACCCCGACGATCAGCCAAGGTCAGGTAGGCCGCGAACCGTGGATTCGGAAGCCGTGGGCCACAGCACCGCAACCAAATGGTTCAAGAAATTTTGCTGAGGTGACACAAACCCCGACGATCAGCCAAGGTCAGGTAGGCCGCGAACCGTGGATTCGGAAGCCGTTAGCCACAGCTCCGCAACCAAATGGTTCAAGAAATTTTGCTCAGGTGGCACAAACCCCGACGATCAGCCAAGGTCAGGTAGGCCGCGAACCGTGGATTCGGAAGCCGTGGGCCACAGCACCGCAACCAAATGGTTCAAGAAATTTTGCTGAGGTGACACAAACCCCGACGACCAGCCAAGGTCAGGTAGGCCGCGAACCGTGGATTCGGAAGCCGTGGGCCACAGCAGCGCAACCAAATGTTTCAAGAAATTTTGCTGAGGTGACACAAACCCCGGACGATCAGCCAAGGTCAGGTAGGCCGCGAACCGTGGATTCGGAAGCCGTTGGCCACAGCTCCGCAACCAAATGGTTCAAGAAATTTTGCTCAGGTGGCACAAACCCCGACGATCAGCCAAGGTCAGGTAGGCCGCAAACCGTGGATTCGGAAGCCGTGGGCCACAGCACCGCAACCAAATGGTTCAAGAAATTTTGCTCAGGTGACACAAACCCCGACGATCAGCCAAAGTCAGGTAGGCCGCGAACCGTGGATTCGGAAGCCGTGGGCCACAGCACCGCAACCAAATGGTTCAAGAAATTTTGCTCAGGTGGACACAAACCCCGACGATCAGCCAAGGTCAGGTAGGCCGCGAATTGTGGATTCGGAAGCCGTGGGCCACAGCACCGCAACCAAATGTTTCAAGAAATTTTGCTCAGGTGACACAAACCCCGACGATCAGCCAAGGTCAGGTAGGCCGCGAACCGTGGATTCGGAAGCCGTGGGCCACAGCACTGCAACCAAATCGTTCAAGAAATTTTGCTCAGGTGACACAAACCCAGACGATCAGCCAAAGTCAGGTAGGCCGCGAACCGTGGATTCGGAAGCCGTGGGCCACAGCACCGCAACCAAATGGTTCAAGAAATTTTGCTCAGGTGACACAAACCCCGACGATCAGCCAAGGTCAGGTAGGCCGCGAACCGTGGATTCGGAAGCCGTGGGCCACAGCACCGCAACCAAATGGTTCAAGAAATTTTGCTCAGGTGACACAAACCCCGACGATCAGCCAAGGTCAGGTAGGCCGCGAACCGTGGATTCGGAAGCCGTGGGCCACAGCACCGCAACCAAATGGTTCAAGAAATTTTGCTGAGGTGACACAAACCCCGACGATCAGCCAAGGTCAGGTAGGCCGCGAACCGTGGATTCGGAAGCCGTTGGCCACAGCTCCGCAACCAAATGTTTCAAGAAATTTTGCTCAGGTGGCACAAACCCCGACGATCAGCCAAGGTCAGCTAGACCGCGAACCGTAAATTCGGAAGCCGTGGGATACAGCACCGCAACCAAATGGTTCAAGAAATTTTGCTGAGGTGACACAAACCCCGACGATCAGCCAAGGTCAGGTAGGCCGCGAACCGTGGATTCGGAAGCCGTGGGTAACAGCACTGCAACCAAATGGTTCAAGAAATTTTGCTCAGGTGACACAAACCCCGACGATCAGCCAAGGTCAGGTAGGCCGCGAACCGTGGATTCGGAAGCCGTGGGCCACAGCAGCGCAACCAAATGGTTCAAGAAATTTTGCTGAGGTGACACAAACCCCGACGATCAGCCAAGGTCAGGTAGGCCGCGAACCGTGGATTCGGAAGCCGTGGGCCACAGCACCGCAACCAAATGGTTCAAGAAATTTTGCTCAGGTGACACAAACCCCGACGATCAGCCAAGGTCAGGTAGGCCGCGAACCGTGGATTCGGAAGCCGTGGGCCACAGCACCGCAACCAAATGATTCAAGAAATGTTGCTGAGGTGACACAAACCCCGACGATCAGCCAAGGTCAGGTAGGCCGCGAACCGTGGATTCGGAAGCCGTGGGCCACAGCACTGCAACCAAATGGTTCAAGAAATTTTGCTCAGGTGACACAAACCCCGACGATCAGCCAAGGTCAGGTAGGCCGCGAACCGTGGATTCGGAAGCCGTGGGCCACAGCACCGCAACCAAATGGTTCAAGAAATTTTGCTGAGGTGACACAAACCCCGACGATCAGCCAAGGTCAGGTAGGCCGCGAACCGTGGATTCGGAAGCCGTGGGCCACAGCACCGCAACCAAATGGTTCAAGAAATTTTGCTGAGGTGACACAAACCCCGACGATCAGCCAAGGTCAGGTAGGCCGCGAACCGTGGATTCGGAAGCCGTGGGCCACAGCACCGCAACCAAATGTTTCAAGAAATTTTGCTGAGGTGACACAAACCCCGACGATCAGCCAAGGTCAGGTAGGCCGCGAACCGTGGATTCGGAAGCCGTGGGCCACAGCACCGCAACCAAATGGTTCAAGAAATTTTGCTGAGGTGACACAAACCCCGACGATCAGCCAAGGTCAGGTAGGCCGTGAACCGTGGATTCGGAAGCCGTGGGCCACAGCACCGCAACCAAATGGTTCAAGAAATTTTGCTCAGGTGACACAAACCCCGACGATCAGCCAAAGGTCAGGTAGGCCGCAAACCGTGGATTCGGAAGCCGTGGGCCACAGCACCGCAACCAAATGGTTCAAGACTTTTTGCTGAGGTGACACAAACCCCGACGATCAGCCAAGGTCAGGTAGGCCGCGAACCGTGGATTCGGAAGCCGTGGGCCACAGCACCGCAACCAAATGGTTCAAGAAATTTTGCTCAGGTGACACAAACCCCGACGATCAGCCAAGGTCAGGTAGGCCGCAAACCGTGGATTCGGAAGCCGTGGGCCACAGCACCGCAACCAAATGTTTCAAGAAATTTTGCTCAGGTGACACAAACCCCGACGATCAGCCAAGGTCAGGTAGGCCGCGAACCGTGGATTCGGAAGCCGTGGGCCACAGCACCGCAACCAAATGGTTCAAGAAATTTTGCTGAGGTGACACAAACCCCGACGATCAGCCAAGGTCAGGTAGGCCGCGAACCGTGGATTCGGAAAGCCGTGGGCCACAGCACCGCAACCAAATGGTTCAAGAAATTTTGCTTAGGTGACACAAACCCCGACGATCAGCCAAGGTCAGGTAGGCCGCGAACCGTGGATTCGGAAGCCGTGGGCCACAGCACCGCAACCAAATGGTTCAAGAAATTTTGCTCAGGTGACACAAACCCCGACGATCAGCCAAAGTCAGGTAGGCCGCGAACCGTGGATTCGGAAGCCGTGGGCCACAGCACCGCAACCAAATGGTTCAAGAAATTTTGCTCAGGTGACACAAACCCCGACGATCAGCCAAGGTCAGGTAGGCCGCGAATTGTGGATTCGGAAGCCGTGGGCCACAGCACCGCAACCAAATGTTTCAAGAAATTTTGCTGAGGTGACACAAACCCCGACGATCAGCCAGCCAAGGTCAGGTAGGCCGCGAACCGTGGATTCGGAAGCCGTTGGCCACAGCTCCGCAACCAAATGTTTCAAGAAATTTTGCTCAGGTGGCACAAACCCCGACGATCAGCCAAGGTCAGGTAGGCCGCGAACCGTGGATTCGGAAGCCGTGGTCCACAGCACCGCAACCAAATGGTTCAAGAAATTTTGCTGAGGTGACACAAACCCCGACGATCAGCCAAGGTCAGGTAGGCCGCGAACCGTGGATTCGGAAGCCGTGGGTAACAGCACTGCAACCAAATGGTTCGAGAAATTTTGCTCAGGTGACACAAACCCCGACGATCAGCCAAGGTCAGGTAGGCCGCGAACCGTGGATTCCGAAGCCGTGGGCCACAGCAGCGCAACCAAATGGTTCAAGAAATTTTGCTGAGGTGACACAAACCCCGACGATCAGCCAAGGTCAGGTAGGCCGCGAACCGTGGATTCGGAAGCCGTGGGCCACAGCACCGCAACCAAATGGTTTCAAGAAATTTTGCTCAGGTGACACAAACCCCGACGATCAGCCAAGGTCAGGTAGGCCGCGAACCGTGGATTCGGAAGCCGTGGGCCACAGCACCGCAACCAAATGGTTCAAGAAATTTTGCTGAGGTGACACAAACCCCGACGATCAGCCAAGGTCAGGTAGGCCGCGAACCGTGGATTCGGAAGCCGTGGGTAACAGCACTGCAACCAAATGGTTCAAGAAATTTTGCTCAGGTGACACAAACCCCGACGATCAGCCAAGGTCAGGTAGGCCGCGAACCGTGGATTCGGAAGCCGTGGGCCACAGCACCGCAACCAAATGGTTCAAGAAATTTTGCTGAGGTGACACAAACCCCGACGATCAGCCAAGGTCAGGTAGGCCGCGAACCGTGGATTCGGAAGCCGTGGGCCACAGCAGCGCAACCAAATGATTCAAAAAATTTTGCTGAGGTGACACAAACCCCGACGATCAGCCAAGATCAGGTAGGCCGCGAACCGTGGATTCGGAAGCCGTGGGCCACAGCACCGCAACCAAATGGTTCAAGAAATTTTGCTGAGGTGACACGAAACCCGATGGTCAGCAAAGGTCAGGTAGGCCGCGAACCGTGGATTCGGAAGCCGTTGGCCACAGCTCCGCAACCAAATGGTTCAAGAAATTTTGCTCAGGTGGCACAAACCCCGACGATCAGCCAAGGTCAGGTAGGCCGCGAACCGTGGATTCGGAAGCCGTGGGCCACAGCACCGCAACCAAATGGTTCAAGAAATTTTGCTCAGGTGACACAAACCCCGACGATCAGCCAAGGTCAGGTAGGCCGCGAACCGTGGATTCGGAAGCCGTGGGCCACAGCACCGCAACCAAATGGTTCAAGAAATTTTGCTCAGGTGACACAAACCCCGACGATCAGCCAAGGTCAGGTAGGCCGCGAACCGTGGATTCGGAAGCCGTGGGCCACAGCACCGCAACCAAATGGTTCAAGAAATTTTGCTGAGGTGACACAAACCCCGATGGCCAGCCAAGGTCAGGTAGGCCGCGAACCGTGGATTCGGAAGCCGTTGGCCACAGCTCCGCAACCAAATGTTTCAAGAAATTTTGCTCAGGTGGCACAAACCCCGACGATCAGCCAAGGTCAGGTAGGCCGCGAACCGTGGATTCGGAAGCCGTGGTCCACAGCACCGCAACCAAATGGTTCAAGAAATTTTGCTCAGGTGACACAAACCCCGACGATCAGCCAAGGTCAGGTAGGCCGCGAGCCGTGGATTCGGAAGCCGTGGGCCACAGCACCGCAACCAAATGATTCAAGAAATGTTGCTGAGGTGACACAAACCCCGACGATCAGCCAAGGTCAGGTAGGCCGCGAACCGTGGATTCGGAAGCCGTGGGTAACAGCACTGCAACCAAATGGTTCAAGAAATTTTGCTCAGGTGACACAAACCCCGACGATCAGCCAAGGTCAGGTAGGCCGCGAACCGTGGATTCGGAAGCCGTGGGCCACAGCACCGCAACCAAATGGTTCAAGAAATTTTGCTGAGGTAACACAAACCCCGACGATCAGCCAAGGTCAGGTAGGCCGCGAACCGTGAATTCGGAAGCCGTGGGCCACAGCACTGCAACCAAATGGTTCAAGAAATTCTGCTGAGGTGACACAAACCCCGACGATCAGCCAAGGTCAGGTAGGCCGCGAACCGTGGATTCGGAAGCCGTGGGCCACAGCACCGCAACCTAAATGTTTCCAAGAAATTTTGCTGAGGTGACACAAACCCCGACGATCAGCCAAGGTCAGGTAGGCCGCGAACCGTGGATTCGGAAGCCGTGGGCCACAGCACCGCAACCAAATGGTTCAAGAAATTTTGCTGATGTGACACAAACCCCGACGATCAGCCAAGGTCAGTTAGGCCGTGAACCGTGGATTCGGAAGCCGTGGGCCACAGCACCGCAACCAAATGGTTCAAGAAATTTTGCTCAGGTGACACAAACCCCGACGATCAGCCAAAGTCAGGTAGGCCGCAAACCGTGGATTCGGAAGCCGTGGGCCACAGCACCGCAACCAAATGGTTCAAGAAATTTTGCTGAGGTGACACAAACCCCGACGATCAGCCAAGGTCAGGTAGGCCGCGAACCGTGGATTCGGAAGCCCTATGCCACAGCACCGCAACCAAATGGTTCAAGAAATTTTGCTCAGGTGACACAAACCCCGACGATCAGCCAAGGTCAGGTAGGCCGCAAACCGTGGATTCGGAAGCCGTGGGCCACAGCACCGCAACCAAATGTTTCAAGAAATTTTGCTCAGGTGACACAAACCCCGACGATCAGCCAAGGTCATGTAGGCCGCGAACCGTGGATTCGGAAGCCGTGGGCCACAGCACCGCAACCAAATGGTTCAAGAAATTTTGCTGAGTTGACACAAACCCCGACGATCAGCCAAGGTCAGGTAGGCCGCGAACCGTGGATTCGAAAGCCGTGGGCCACAGCACCGCAACCAAATGTTTCAAGAAATTTTGCTTAGGTGACACAAACCCCGACGATCAGCCAAGGTCATGTAGGCCGCGAACCGTGGATTCGGAAGCCGTGGGCCACAGCACCGCAACCAAATGGTTCAAGAAATTTTGCTCAGGTGACACAAACCCCGACGATCAGCCAAAGTCAGGTAGGCCGCGAACCGTGGATTCGGAAGCCGTGGGCCACAGCACCGCAACCAAATGGTTCAAGAAATTTTGCTCAGGTGACACAAACCCCGACGATCAGCCAAGGTCAGGTAGGCCGCGAATTGTGGATTCGGAAGCCGTGGGCCACAGCACCGCAACCAAATGTTTCAAGAAATTTTGCTGAGGTGACACAAACCCCGACGATCAGCCAAGGTCAGGTAGGCCGCGAACCGTGGATTCGGAAGCCGTTGGCCACAGCTCCGCAACCAAATGTTTCAAGAAATTTTGCTCAGGTGGCACAAACCCCGACGATCAGCCAAGGTCAGGTAGGCCGCGAACCGTGGATTCGGAAGCCGTGGTCCACAGCACCGCTACCAAATGGTTCAAGAAATTTTGCTGAGGTGACACAAACCCCGACGATCAGCCAAGGTCAGGTAGGCCGCGAACCGTGGATTCGGAAGCCGTGGGTAACAGCACTGCAACCAAATGGTTCGAGAAATTTTGCTCAGGTGACACAAACCCCGACGATCAGCCAAGGTCAGGTAGGCCGCGAACCGTGGATTCCGAAGCCGTGGGCCACAGCAGCGCAACCAAATGGTTCAAGAAATTTTGCTGAGGTGACACAAACCCCGACGATCAGCCAAGGTCAGGTAGGCCGCGAACCGTGGATTCGGAAGCCGTGGGCCACAGCACCGCAACCAAATGT
Source organism: Macrothele yani (assembly GCA_039090855.1). Lineage (NCBI taxonomy): Eukaryota > Metazoa > Arthropoda > Arachnida > Araneae > Macrothelidae > Macrothele > Macrothele yani. The sequence goes on along the minus strand of CM077032.1, from coordinate 28,505,825 downwards.
TTCAAGAAATTTTGCTCAGGTGACACAAACCCCGACGATCAGCCAAGGTCAGGTAGGCCGCGAACCGTGGATTCGGAAGCCGTGGGCCACAGCACCGCAACCAAATGATTCAAGAAATGTTGCTGAGGTGACACAAACCCCGACGATCAGCCAAGGTCAGGTAGGCCGCGAACCGTGGATTCGGAAGCCGTGGGTAACAGCACTGCAACCAAATGGTTCGAGAAATTTTGCTCAGGTGACACAAACCCCGACGATCAGCCAAGGTCAGGTAGGCCGCGAACCGTGGATTCGGAAGCCGTGGGCCACAGCACCGCAACCAAATGGTTCAAGAAATTTTGCTGAGGTGACACAAACCCCGACGATCAGCCAAGGTCAGGTAGGCCGCGAACCGTGGATTCGGAAGCCGTGGGCCACAGCAGCGCAACCAAATGATTCAAAAAATTTTGCTGAGGTGACACAAACCCCGACGATCAGCCAAGATCAGGTAGGCCGCGAACCGTGGATTCGGAAGCCGTGGGCCACAGCACCGCAACCAAATGGTTCAAGAAATTTTTCTGAGGTGACACGAAACCCGATGGTCAGCCAAGGTCAGGTAGGCCGCGAACCGTGGATTCGGAAGCCGTTGGCCACAGCACCGCAACCAAATGGTTCAAGAAATTTTGCTCAGGTGGCACAAACCCCGACGATCAGCCAAGGTCAGGTAGGCCGCGAACCGTGGATTCGGAAGCCGTGGGTAACAGCACCGCAACCAAATGGTTCAAGAAATTTTGCTCAGGTGACACAAACCCCGACGATCAGCCAAAGTCAGGTAGGCCGCCAACCGTGGATTCGGAAGCCGTGGGCCACAGCACCGCAACCAAATGGTTCAAGAAATTTTGCTCAGGTGACACAAACCCCGACGATCAGCCAAGGTCAGGTAGGCCGCGAATTGTGGATTCGGAAGCCGTGGGCCACAGCACCGCAACCAAATGTTTCAAGAAATTTTGCTGAGGTGACACAAACCCCGATGGCCAGCCAAGGTCAGGTAGGCCGCGAACCGTGGATTCGGAAGCCGTTGGCCACAGCTCCGCAACCAAATGTTTCAAGAAATTTTGCTCAGGTGGCACAAACCCCGACGATCAGCCAAGGTCAGGTAGGCCGCGAACCGTGGATTCGGAAGCCGTGGTCCACAGCACCGCTACCAAATGTTTCAAGAAATTTTGCTGAGGTGACACAAACCCCGACGATCAGCCAAGGTCAGGTAGGCCGCGAACCGTGGATTCGGAAGCCGTGGGTAACAGCACTGCAACCAAATGGTTCGAGAAATTTTGCTCAGGTGACACAAACCCCGACGATCAGCCAAGTTCAGGTAGGCCGCGAACCGTGGATTCCGAAGCCGTGGGCCACAGCAGCGCAACCAAATGGTTCAAGAAATTTTGCTGAGGTGACACAAACCCCGACGATCAGCCAAGGTCAGGTAGGCCGCGAACCGTGGATTCGGAAGCCGTGGGCCACAGCACCACAACCAAATGTTTCAAGAAATTTTGCTCAGGTGACACAAACCCCGACGATCAGCCAAGGTCAGGTAGGCCGCGAACCGTGGATTCGGAAGCCGTGGGTAACAGCACTGCAACCAAATGGTTCGAGAAATTTTGCTCAGGTGACACAAACCCCGACGATCAGCCAAGGTCAGGTAGGCCGCGAACCGTGGATTCGGAAGCCGTGGGCCACAGCACCGCAACCAAATGGTTCAAGAAATTTTGCTGAGGTGACACAAACCCCGACGATCAGCCAAGGTCAGGTAGGCCGCGAACCGTGGATTCGGAAGCCGTGGGCCACAGCAGCGCAACCAAATGATTCAAGAAATTTTGCTGAGGTGACACAAACCCCGACGATCAGCCAAGATCAGGTAGGCCGCGAACCGTGGATTCGGAAGCCGTGGGCCACAGCACCGCAACCAAATGGTTCAAGAAATTTTGCTGAGGTGACACGAAACCCGATGGTCAGCAAAGGTCAGGTAGGCCGCGAACCGTAGATTCGGAAGCCGTTGGCCACAGCTCCGCAACCAAATGGTTCAAGAAATTTTGCTCAGGTGGCACAAACCCCGACGATCAGCCAAGGTCAGGTAGGCCGCGAACCGTGGATTCGGAAGCCGTGGGTAACAGCACCGCAACCAAATGGTTCAAGAAATTTTGCGCAGGTGACACAAACCCCGACGATCAGCCAAGTTCAGGTAGGTCGCGAACCGTGGATTCGGAAGCCGTGGGCCACAGCAGCGCAACCAAATGGTTCAAGAAATTTTGCTGAGGTGACACAAACCCCGACGATCAGCCAAGTTCAGGTAGGCCGCGAACCGTGGATTCGGAAGCCGTGGGCCACAGCACCGCAACCAAATGGTTCAAGAAATTTTGCTGAGGTGACACAAACCCCGACGATCAGCCAAGGTCAGGTAGGCCGCGAACCGTGGATTCGGAAGCCGTGGGCCACAGCAGCGCAACCAAATGATTCAAAAAATTTTGCTGAGGTGACACAAACCCCGACGATCAGCCAAGATCAGGTAGGCCGCGAACCGTGGATTCGGAAGCCGTGGGCCACAGCACCGACAACCAAATGGTTCAAGAAATTTTGCTGAGGTGACACGAAACCCCGACGATCAGCCAAGGTCAGGTAGGCCGCGAACCGTGGATTCGGAAGCCGTTGGCCACAGCTCCGCAACCAAATGGTTCAAGAAATTTTGCTCAGGTGGCACAAACCCCGACGATCAGCCAAGGTCAGGTAGGCCGCGAACCGTGGATTCGGAAGCCGTGGGTAACAGCACCGCAACCAAATGGTTCAAGAAATTTTGCGCAGGTGACACAAACCCCGACGATCAGCCAAGTTCAGGTAGGTCCGCGAACCGTGGATTCGGAAGCCGTGGGCCACAGCACCGCAACCAAATGGTTCAAGAAATTTTGCTGAGGTGACACAAACCCCGACGATCAGCCAAGTTCAGGTAGGCCGCGAACCGTGGATTCGGAAGCCGTGGGCCACAGCACCGCAACCAAATGGTTCAAGAAATTTTGCTGAGGTGACACAAACCCCGACGATCAGCCAAGGTCAGGTAGGCCGCGAACCGTGGATTCGGAAGCCGTAGGCCACAGCACCACAACCAAATGTTTCAAGAAATTTTGCTCAGGTGACACAAACCCCGACGATCAGCCAAGGTCAGGTAGGCCGCGAACCGTGGATTCAGGAAGCCGTGGGCCACAGCAGCGCAACCAAATGATTCAAAAAATTTTGATGAGGTGATACACAAACCCCGACGATCAGCCAAGATCAGGTAGGCCGCGAACCGTGGATTCGGAAGCCGTGGGCAACAGCACCGCAACCAAATGTTTCAAGAAATTTTGCTGAGGTGACACAAACCCCGACGATCAGCCAAGGTCAGGTAGGCCGCGAACCGTGGATTCGGAAGCCGTTGGCCACAGCACCGCAACCAAATGGTTCAAAAAATTTTGCTCAGGTGACACAAACCCCGACGATCAGCCAAGGTCAGGTAGGCCGCGAACCGTGGATTCGGAAGCCGTATGCCACAGCACCGCAACCAAATGGTTCAAGAAATTTTGCTGAGGTGACACAAACCCCGACGATCAGCCAAGTTTAGGTAGGCCGTGAACCGTGGATTCGGAAGCCGTGGGATACAGCACCGCAACCAAATGGTTTAAGAAATTTTGCTGAGGTGACACAAACCCCGACGACCAGCCAAGATCATTTAGGCCGCGAACCGTGGATTCGGAAGCCGTGGGCCACAGCACCGCAACCAAATGTTTCAAGAAATTTTGCTGAGGTGACACAAACCCCGACGATCAGCCAAGGTCAGGTAGGCCGCGAACCGTGGATTCGGAAGCCGTGGGCCACAGCACCGCAACCAAATGTTTCAAGAAATGTTGCTGAGGTGACACAAACCCCGACGATCAGCCAAGGTCAGGTAGGCCGCGAACCGTGGATTCGGAAGCCGTGGGCCACAGCAGCGCAACCAAATGTTTCAAGAAATTTTGCTGAGGTGACACAAACCCCGACGATCAGCCAAGGTCAGGTAGGCCGCGAACCGTGGATTCGGAAGCCGTTGGCCACAGCTCCGCAACCAAATGGTTCAAGAAATTTTGCTGAGGTGACACAAACCCCGACGATCAGCCAAGGTCAGGTAGGCCGCGAACCGTGGATTCGGAAGCCGTGGGCCACAGCACCGCAACCAAATGGTTCAAGAAATTTTGCTGAGGTGACACAAACCCCGACGATCAGCCAAGGTCAGGTAGGCCGCGAACCGTATATTCGGAAGCCGTGGGCCACAGCACCGCAACCAAATGGTTCAAGAAATTTTGCTGAGGTGACACAAACCCCGACGATCAGCCAAGGTCAGGTAGGCCGCGAACCGTGGATTCGGAAGCCGTGGGCCACAGCACCGCAACCAAATGTTTCAAGAAATGTTGCTGAGGTGACACAAACCCCGACGATCAGCCAAGGTCAGGTAGGCGGCGAACCGTGGATTCGGAAGCCGTAGGCCACAGCACCACAACCAAATTGTTCAAGAAATTTTGCTCAGGTGACACAAACCCCGACGATCAGCCAAGTTCAGGTAGGCCGCGAACCGTGGATTCGGAAGCCGTGGGCCACAGCAGCGCAACCAAATGGTTCAAGAAATTTTGCTGAGGTGACACGAACCCCGATGGTCAGCAAAGGTCAGGTAGGCCGCGAACCGTAGATTCGGAAGCCGTTGGCCACAGCTCCGCAACCAAATGGTTCAAGAAATTTTGCTCAGGTGGCACAAACCCCGACGATCAGCCAAGGTCAGGTAGGCCGCGAACCGTGGATTCGGAAGCCGTGGGTAACAGCACCGCAACCAAATGTTTCAAGAAATTTTGCGGAGGTGACACAAACCCCGACGATCAGCCAAGTTCAGGTAGGTCGCGAACCGTGGATTCGGAAGCCGTGGGCCACAGCCATGCAACCATATGGTTCGAGAAATTTTGCTAAGGTGACACAAACCCCGACGATCAGCCAAGGTCAGGTAGGCCGCGAACCGTGGATTCCGAAGCCGTGGGCCACAGCAGCGCAACCAAATGGTTCAAGAAATTTTGCTGAGGTGACACAAACCCCGACGATCAGCCAAGGTCAGGTAGGCCGCGAACCGTGGATTCGGAAGCCGTGGGCCACAGCACCGCAACCAAATGGTTCAAGAAATTTTGCTGAGGTGACACAAACCCCGACGATCAGCCAAGGTCAGGTAGGCCGCGAACCGTGGATTCGGAAGCCGTAGGCCACAGCAGCACAACCAAATGGTTCAAGAAATTTTGCTCAGGTGACACAAACCCCGACGATCAGCCAAGGTCAGGTAGGCCGCGAACCGTTTATTCAGAAGCCGTGGGCCACAGCAGCGCAACCAAATGATTCAAAAAACTTTGATGAGGTGACACAAACTTCGACGATCAGCCAAGATCAGGTAGGCCGCGAACCGTGGATTCAGAAGCCTCGGGCAACAGCACCGCAACCAAATGGTTCAAGAAATTTTGCTGATGTGACACAAACCCCGACGATCAGCCAAGGTCAGGTAGGCCGCGAACCGTGGATTCGGAAGCCGTTGGACACAGCACCGCAACCAAATGGTTCAAAAAATTTTGCTCAGGTGACACAAACCCCGACTATCAGCCAAGGTCAGGTAGGCCGCGAACCGTGGATTCGGAAGCCGTATGCCACAGCACCGCAACCAAATGGTTCAAGAAATTTTGCTGAGGTGACACAAACCCCGACGATCAGCCAAGTTTAGGTAGGCCGTGAACCGTGGATTCGGAAGCCGTGGGCCACAGCACCGAAACCAAATGGTTTAAGAAATTTTGCTGAGGTGACACAAACCCCGACGACCAGCCAAGATCATTTAGGCCGCGAACCGTGGATTCGGAAGCCGTGGGCCACAGCACCGCAACCAAATGTTTCAAGAAATTTTGCTGAGGTGACACAAACCCCGACGATCAGCCAAGGTCAGGTAGGCCGCGAACCGTGGATTCGGAAGCCGTTAGCCACAGCTCCGCAACCAAATGGTTCAAGAAATTTTGCTCAGGTGGCACAAACCCCGACGATCAGCCAAGGTCAGGTAGGCCGCGAACCGTGGATTCGGAAGCCGTGGGCCACAGCACCGCAACCAAATGGTTCAAGAAATTTTGCTGAGGTGACACAAACCCCGACGACCAGCCAAGGTCAGTTATGCCGCGAACCGTGGATTCGGAAGCCGTGGGCCACATCACTGCAACAAAATGGTTTGAGAAATTTTGCTCAGGTGACACAAACCCCGGCGATCAGCCAAGGTCAGTTATGCCGCGAACCGTGTATTCCGAAGCCGTGGGCCACAGCTCCTCAACCAAATGGTTCAAGAAATTTTGCTGAGGTGACACAAACCCCGACGATCAGCCAAGGCCAGGTAGGCCGCGAACCGTGGATTCGGAAGCCGTGGGCCACAGCACCGCAACCAAATGGTTCAAGAAATTTTGCTGAGGTGACACAAACCCCGACGATCAGCCAAGGTCAGGTAGGCCGCGAACCGTATATTCGGAAGCCGTGGGCCACAGCACCGCAACCAAATGTTTCAAGAAATGTTGCTGAGGTGACACAAACCCCGACGATCAGCCAAGGTCAGGTAGGCCGCGAACCGTGGATTCGGAAGCCGTAGGCAACAGCACCACAACCAAATGGTTCAAGAAATTTTGCTCAGGTGACACAAACCCCGACGATCAGCCAAGGTCAGGTAGCCCGCGAACCGTGGATTCGGAAGCCGTGGGCCACAGCAGCGCAACCAAATGTTTCAAAAAATTTTGCTGAGGTGACACAAACCCCGACGATCAGCCAAGGTCAGGTAGGCCGCGAACCGTGGATTCGGAAGGCGTGGGCCACAGCACCGCAACCAAATGGTTCAAGAAATTTTGCTCAGGTGGCACAAACCCCGACGATCAGCCAAGGTCAGGTAGGCCGCAAACCGTGGATTCGGAAGCCGTTGGCCACAGCCCCGCAACCAAATGTTTCAAAAAATTTTGCTCAGGTGACACAAACCCCGACGATCAGCCAAGGTCAGGTAGGCCGCGAACCGTGGATTCGGAAGCCGTATGCCACAGCACCGCAACCAAATGGTTCAAGAAATTTTGCTGAGGTGACACAAACCCCGACGATCAGCCAAGTTTAGGTAGGCCGTGAACCGTGGATTCGGAAGCCGTGGGATACAGCACCGCAACCAAATGGTTTAAGAAATTTTGCTGAGGTGACACAAACCCCGACGACCAGCCAAGATCATTTAGGCCGCGAACCGTGGATTCGGAAGCCGTGGGCCACAGCACCGCAACCAAATGTTTCAAGAAATTTTTCTGAGGTGACACAAACCCCGATGATCAGCCAAGGTCAGGTAGGCCGCGAACCGTGGATTCGGAAGCCGTTAGCCACAGCTCCGCAACCAAATGGTTCAAGAAATTTTGCTCAGGTGGCACAAACCCCGACGATCAGCCAAGGTCAGGTAGGCCGCGAACCGTGGATTCGGAAGCCGTGGGCCACAGCACCGCAACCAAATGGTTCAAGAAATTTTGCTGAGGTGACACAAACCCCGACGACCAGCCAAGGTCAGGTAGGCCGCGAACCGTGGATTCGGAAGCCGTGGGCCACAGCAGCGCAACCAAATGTTTCAAGAAATTTTGCTGAGGTGACACAAACCCGGACGATCAGCCAAGGTCAGTTAGGCCGCGAACCGTGGATTCGGAAGCCGTTGGCCACAGCTCCGCAACCAAATGGTTCAAGAAATTTTGCTCAGGTGGCACAAACCCCGACGATCAGCCAAGGTCAGGTAGGCCGCAAACCGTGGATTCGGAAGCCGTGGGCCACAGCACCGCAACCAAATGGTTCAAGAAATTTTGCTCAGGTGACACAAACCCCGACGATCAGCCAAAGTCAGGTAGGCCGCGAACCGTGGATTCGGAAGCCGCGGGCAACAGCACCGCAACCAAATGGTTCAAGAAATTTTGCTCAGGTGACACAAACCCCGACGATCAGCCAAGGTCAGGTAGGCCGCGAATTGAGGATTCGGAAGCCGTGGGCCACAGCACCGCAACCAAATGGTTCAAGAAATTTTGCTGAGGTGACACAAACCCCGACGATCAGCCAAGGTCAGGTAGGCCGCGAACCGTGGATTCGGAAGCCGTGGGTAACCGCACTGCAACCAAATGGTTCGAGAAATTTTGCTCAGGTGACACAAACCCCGACGATCAGCCAAGGTCAGGTAGGCCGCGAACCGTGGATTCGGAAGCCGTGGGCCACAGCACCGCAACCAAATGGTTCAAGAAATTTTGCTGAGTTGACACAAACCCCGACGATCAGCCAAGGTCAGGTAGGCCGCGAACCGTGGATTCGAAAGCCGTGGGCCACAGCACCGCAACCAAATGTTTCAAGAAATTTTGCTTAGGTGACACAAACCCCGACGATCAGCCAAGGTCATGTAGGCCGCGAACCGTGGATTCGGAAGCCGTGGGCCACAGCACCGCAACCAAATGGTTCAAGAAATTTTGCTCAGGTGACACAAACCCCGACGATCAGCCAAAGTCAGGTAGGCCGCGAACCGTGGATTCGGAAGCCGTGGGCCACAGCACCGCAACCAAATGGTTCAAGAAATTTTGCTCAGGTGACACAAACCCCGACGATCAGCCAAGGTCAGGTAGGCCGCGAATTGTGGATTCGGAAGCCGTGGGCCACAGCACCGCAACCAAATGTTTCAAGAAATTTTGCTGAGGTGACACAAACCCCGATGGCCAGCCAAGGTCAGGTAGGCCGCGAACCGTGGATTCGGAAGCCGTTGGCCACAGCTCCGCAACCAAATGTTTCAAGAAATTTTGCTCAGGTGGCACAAACCCCGACGATCAGCCAAGGTCAGGTAGGCCGCGAACCGTGGATTCGGAAGCCGTGGTCCACAGCACCGCTACCAAATGGTTCAAGAAATTTTGCTGAGGTGACACAAACCCCGACGATCAGCCAAGGTCAGGTAGGCCGCGAACCGTGGATTCGGAAGCCGTGGGTAACAGCACTGCAACCAAATGGTTCGAGAAATTTTGCTCAGGTGACACAAACCCCGACGATCAGCCAAGGTCAGGTAGGCCGCGAACCGTGGATTCCGAAGCCGTGGGCCACAGCAGCGCAACCAAATGGTTCAAGAAATTTTGCTGAGGTGACACAAACCCCGACGATCAGCCAAGGTCAGGTAGGCCGCGAACCGTGGATTCGGAAGCCGTGGGCCACAGCACCGCAACCAAATGTTTCAAGAAATTTTGCTCAGGTGACACAAACCCCGACGATCAGCCAAGGTCAGGTAGGCCGCGAACCGTGGATTCGGAAGCCGTGGGCCACAGCACCGCAACCAAATTATTCAAGAAATGTTGCTGAGGTGACACAAACCCCGACGATCAGCCAAGGTCAGGTAGGCCGCGAACCGTGGATTCGGAAGCCGTGGGTAACAGCACTGCAACCAAATGGTTCGAGAAATTTTGCTCAGGTGACACAAACCCCGACGATCAGCCAAAGTCAGGTAGGCCGCGAACCGTGGATTCGGAAGCCGTGGGCCACAGCACCGCAACCAAATGGTTCAAGAAATTTTGCTGAGGTGACACAAACCCCGACGATCAGCCAAGGTCAGGTAGGCCGCGAACCGTGGATTCGGAAGCCGTGGGCCACAGCAGCGCAACCAAATGATTCAAAAAATTTTGCTGAGGTGACACAAACCCCGACGATCAGCCAAGATCAGGTAGGCCGCGAACCGTGGATTCGGAAGCCGTGGGCCACAGCACCGCAACCAAATGGTTCAAGAAATTTTTCTGAGGTGACACGAAACCCGATGGTCAGCAAAGGTCAGGTAGGCCGCGAACCGTAGATTCGGAAGCCGTTGGCCACAGCTCCGCAACCAAATGGTTCAAGAAATTTTGCTCAGGTGGCACAAACCCCGACGATCAGCCAAGGTCAGGTAGGCCGCGAACCGTGGATTCGGAAGCCGTGGGTAACAGCACCGCAACCAAATGGTTCAAGAAATTTTGCTCAGGTGACACAAACCCCGACGATCAGCCAAAGTAAGGTAGGCCGCCAACCGTGGATTCGGAAGCCGTGGGCCACAGCACCGCAACCAAATGGTTCAAGAAATTTTGCTCAGGTGACACAAACCCCGACGATCAGCCAAGGTCAGGTAGGCCGCGAATTGTGGATTCGGAAGCCGTGGGCCACAGCACCGCAACCAAATGTTTCAAGAAATTTTGCTGAGGTGACACAAACCCCGATGGCCAGCCAAGGTCAGGTAGGCCGCGAACCGTGGATTCGGAAGCCGTTGGCCACAGCTCCGCAACCAAATGTTTCAAGAAATTTTGCTCAGGTGGCACAAACCCCGACGATCAGCCAAGGTCAGGTAGGCCGCGAACCGTGGATTCGGAAGCCGTGGTCCACAGCACCGCTACCAAATGGTTCAAGAAATTTTGCTGAGGTGACACAAACCCCGACGATCAGCCAAGGTCAGGTAGGCCGCGAACCGTGGATTCGGAAGCCGTGGGTAACAGCACTGCAACCAAATGGTTCGAGAAATTTTGCTCAGGTGACACAAACCCCGACGATCAGCCAAGTTCAGGTAGGCCGCGAACCGTGGATTCCGAAGCCGTGGGCCACAGCAGCGCAACCAAATGGTTCAAGAAATTTTGCTGAGGTGACACAAACCCCGACGATCAGCCAAGGTCAGGTAGGCCGCGAACCGTGGATTCGGAAGCCGTGGGCCACAGCACCACAACGAAATGTTTCAAGAAATTTTGCTCAGGTGACACAAACCCCGACGATCAGCCAAGGTCAGGTAGGCCGCGAACCGTGGATTCGGAAGCCGTGGGTAACAGCACTGCAACCAAATGGTTCGAGAAATTTTGCTCAGGTGACACAAACCCCGACGATCAGCCAAGGTCAGGTAGGCCGCGAACCGTGGATTCGGAAGCCGTGGGCCACAGCACCGCAACCAAATGGTTCAAGAAATTTTGCTGAGGTGACACAAACCCCGACGATCAGCCAAGTTCAGGTAGGCCGCGAACCGTGGATTCGGAAGCCGTGGGCCACAGCAGCGCAACCAAATGATTCAAAAAATTTTGCTGAGGTGACACAAACCCCGACGATCAGCCAAGATCAGGTAGGCCGCGAACCGTGGATTCGGAAGCCGTGGGCCACAGCACCGACACCAAATGGTTCAAGAAATTTTGCTGAGGTGACACGAAACCCGATGGTCAGCAAAGGTCAGGTAGGCCGCGAACCGTAGATTCGGAAACCGTGGGCCACAGCAGCGCAACCAAATGGTTCAAGAAATTTTGCTGAGGTGACACAAACCCCGACGATCAGCCAAGTTCAGGTAGGCCGCGAACCGTGGATTCGGAAGCCGTGGGCCACAACACCGCAACCAAATGGTTCAAGAAATTTTGCTGAGGTGACACAAACCCCGACGATCAGCCAAGGTCAGGTAAGCCGCGAACCGTGGATTCGGAAGCCGTAGGCCACAGCACCACAACCAAATGTTTCAAGAAATTTTGCTCAGGTGACACAAACCCCGACGATCAGCCAAGGTCAGGTAGGCCGCGAACCGTTTATTCAGAAGCCGTGGGCCACAGCAGCGCAACCAAATGATTCAAAAAATTTTGATGAGGTGATACAAACTTCGACGATCAGCCAAGATCAGGTAGGCCGCGAACCGTGGATTCGGAAGCCGTGGGCAACAGCACCGCAACCAAATGTTTCAAGAAATTTTGCTGATGTGACACAAACCCCGACGATCAGCCAAGGTCAGGTAGGCCGCGAACCGTGGATTCGGAAGCCGTTGGCCACAGCACCGCAACCAAATGGTTCAAAAAATTTTGCTCAGGTGACACAAACCCCGACGATCAGCCAAGGTCAGGTAGGCCGCGAACCGTGGATTCGGAAGCCGTATGCCACAGCACCGCAACCAAATGGTTCAAGAAATTTTGCTGAGGTGACACAAACCCCGACGATCAGGCAAGTTTAGGTAGGCCGTGAACCGTGGATTCGGAAGCCGTGGGATACAGCACCGCAACCAAATGGTTTAAGAAATTTTGCTGAGGTGACACAAACCCCGACGACCAGCCAAGATCATTTAGGCCGCGAACCGTGGATTCGGAAGCCGTGGGCCACAGCACCGCAACCAAATGTTTCAAGAAATTTTGCTGAGGTGACACAAACCCCGACGATCAGCCAAGGTCAGGTAGGCCGCGAACCGTGGATTCGGAAGCCGTGGGCCACAGCACCGCAACCAAACGTTTCAAGAAATGTTGCTGAGGTGACACAAACCCCGACGATCAGCCAAGGTCAGGTAGGCCGCGAACCGTGGATTCGGAAGCCGTGGGCCACAGCAGCGCAACCAAATGTTTCAAGAAATTTTGCTGAGGTGACACAAACCCGGACGATCAGCCAAGGTCAGGTAGGCCGCGAACCGTGGATTCGGAAGCCGTTTGCCACAGCTCCGCAACCAAATGGTTCAAGAAATTTTGCTGAGGTGACACAAACCCCGACGATCAGCCAAGGTCAGGTAGGCCGCGAACCGTGGATTCGGAAGCCGTGGGCCACAGCACCGCAACCAAATGGTTCAAGAAATTTTGCTGAGGTGACACAAACCCCGACGATCAGCCAAGGTCAGGTAGGCCGCGAACCGTATATTCGGAAGCCGTGGGCCACAGCACCGCAACCAAATGGTTCAAGAAATTTTGCTGAGGTGACACAAACCCCGACGATCAGCCAAGGTCAGGTAGGCCGCGAACCTTGGATTCGGAAGCCGTGGGCCACAGCACCGCAACCAAATGTTTCAAGAAATGTTGCTGAGGTGACACAAACCCCGACGATCAGCCAAGGTCAGGTAGGCGGCGAACCGTGGATTCGGAAGCCGTAGGCCACAGCACCACAACCAAATTGTTCAAGAAATTTTGCTCAGGTGACACAAACCCCGACGATCAGCCAAGTTCAGGTAGGCCGCGAACCGTGGATTCGGAAGCCGTGGGCCACAGCAGCGCAACCAAATGGTTCAAGAAATTTTGCTGAGGTGACACGAACCCCGATGGTCAGCAAAGGTCAGGTAGGCCGCGAACCGTAGATTCGGAAGCCGTTGGCCACAGCTCCGCAACCAAATGGTTCAAGAAATTTTGCTCAGGTGGCACAAACCCCGACGATCAGCCAAGGTCAGGTAGGCCGCGAACCGTGGATTCGGAAGCCGTGGGTAACAGCACCGCAACCAAATGTTTCAAGAAATTTTGCGGAGGTGACACAAACCCCGACGATCAGCCAAGTTCAGGTAGGTCGCGAACCGTGGATTCGGAAGCCGTGGGCCACAGCCATGCAACCATATGGTTCGAGAAATTTTGCTAAGGTGACACAAACCCCGACGATCAGCCAAGGTCAGGTAGGCCGCGAACCGTGGATTCCGAAGCCGTGGGCCACAGCAGCGCAACCAAATGGTTCAAGAAATTTTGCTGAGGTGACACAAACCCCGACGATCAGCCAAGGTCAGGTAGGCCGCGAACCGTGGATTCGGAAGCCGTAGGCCACAGCAGCACAACCAAATGGTTCAAGAAATTTTGCTCAGGTGACACAAACCCCGACGATCAGCCAAGGTCAGGTAGGCCGCGAACCGTTTATTCAGAAGCCGTGGGCCACAGCAGCGCAACCAAATGATTCAAAAACTTTGATGAGGTGACACAAACTTCGACGATCAGCCAAGATCAGGTAGGCCGCGAACCGTGGATTCAGAAGCCTCGGGCAACAGCACCGCAACCAAATGGTTCAAGAAATTTTGCTGATGTGACACAAACCCCGACGATCAGCCAAGGTCAGGTAGGCCGCGAACCGTGGATTCGGAAGCCGTTGGACACAGCACCGCAACCAAATGGTTCAAAAAATTTTGCTCAGGTGACACAAACCCCGACTATCAGCCAAGGTCAGGTAGGCCGCGAACCGTGGATTCGGAAGCCGTATGCCACAGCACCGCAACCAAATGGTTCAAGAAATTTTGCTGAGGTGACACAAACCCCGACGATCAGCCAAGTTTAGGTAGGCCGTGAACCGTGGATTCGGAAGCCGTGGGCCACAGCACCGAAACCAAATGGTTTAAGAAATTTTGCTGAGGTGACACAAACCCCGACGACCAGCCAAGATCATTTAGGCCGCGAACCGTGGATTCGGAAGCCGTGGGCCACAGCACCGCAACCAAATGTTTCAAGAAATTTTGCTGAGGTGACACAAACCCCGACGATCAGCCAAGGTCAGGTAGGCCGCGAACCGTGGATTCGGAAGCCGTGGGCCACAGCACCGCAACCAAATGGTTCAAGAAATTTTGCTGAGGTGACACAAACCCCGACGACCAGCCAAGGTCAGTTATGCCGCGAACCGTGGATTCGGAAGCCGTGGGCCACATCACTGCAACAAAATGGTTTGAGAAATTTTGCTCAGGTGACACAAACCCCGGCGATCAGCCAAGGTCAGTTATGCCGCGAACCGTGTATTCCGAAGCCGTGGGCCACAGCTCCTCAACCAAATGGTTCAAGAAATTTTGCTGAGGTGACACAAACCCCGACGATCAGCCAAGGCCAGGTAGGCCGCGAACCGTGGATTCGGAAGCCGTGGGCCACAGCACCGCAACCAAATGGTTCAAGAAATTTTGCTGAGGTGACACAAACCCCGACGATCAGCCAAGGTCAGGTAGGCCGCGAACCGTATATTCGGAAGCCGTGGGCCACAGCACCGCAACCAAATGGTTCAAGAAATTTTGCTGAGGTGACACAAACCCCGACGATCAGCCAAGGTCAGGTAGGCCGCGAACCGTGGATTCGGAAGCCGTGGGCCACAGCACCGCAACCAAATGTTTCAAGAAATGTTGCTGAGGTGACACAAACCCCGACGATCAGCCAAGGTCAGGTAGGCCGCGAACCGTGGATTCGGAAGCCGTAGGCAACAGCACCACAACCAAATGGTTCAAGAAATTTTGCTCAGGTGACACAAACCCCGACGATCAGCCAAGGTCAGGTAGCCCGCGAACCGTGGATTCGGAAGCCGTGGGCCACAGCAGCGCAACCAAATGTTTCAAAAAATTTTGCTGAGGTGACACAAACCCCGACGATCAGCCAAGGTCAGGTACGCCGCGAACCGTGGATTCGGAAGGCGTGGGCCACAGCACCGCAACCAAATGGTTCAAGAAATTTTGCTCAGGTGGCACAAACCCCGACGATCAGCCAAGGTCAGGTAGGCCGCAAACCGTGGATTCGGAAGCCGTTGGCCACAGCCCCGCAACCAAATGTTTCAAAAAATTTTGCTCAGGTGACACAAACCCCGACGATCAGCCAAGGTCAGGTAGGCCGCGAACCGTGGATTCGGAAGCCGTATGCCACAGCACCGCAACCAAATGGTTCAAGAAATTTTGCTGAGGTGACACAAACCCCGACGATCAGCCAAGTTTAGGTAGGCCGTGAACCGTGGATTCGGAAGCCGTGGGATACAGCACCGCAACCAAATGGTTTAAGAAATTTTGCTGAGGTGACACAAACCCCGACGACCAGCCAAGATCATTTAGGCCGCGAACCGTGGATTCGGAAGCCGTGGGCCACAGCACCGCAACCAAATGTTTCAAGAAATTTTTCTGAGGTGACACAAACCCCGACGATCAGCCAAGGTCAGGTAGGCCGCGAACCGTGGATTCGGAAGCCGTTAGCCACAGCTCCGCAACCAAATGGTTCAAGAAATTTTGCTCAGGTGGCACAAACCCCGACGATCAGCCAAGGTCAGGTAGGCCGCGAACCGTGGATTCGGAAGCCGTGGGCCACAGCACCGCAACCAAATGGTTCAAGAAATTTTGCTGAGGTGACACAAACCCCGACGACCAGCCAAGGTCAGGTAGGCCGCGAACCGTGGATTCGGAAGCCGTGGGCCACAGCAGCGCAACCAAATGTTTCAAGAAATTTTGCTGAGGTGACACAAACCCGGACGATCAGCCAAGGTCAGGTAGGCCGCGAACCGTGGATTCGGAAGCCGTTGGCCACAGCTCCGCAACCAAATGGTTCAAGAAATTTTGCTCAGGTGGCACAAACCCCGACGATCAGCCAAGGTCAGGTAGGCCGCAAACCGTGGATTCGGAAGCCGTGGGCCACAGCACCGCAACCAAATGGTTCAAGAAATTTTGCTCAGGTGACACAAACCCCGACGATCAGCCAAAGTCAGGTAGGCCGCGAACCGTGGATTCGGAAGCCGCGGGCAACAGCACCGCAACCAAATGGTTCAAGAAATTTTGCTCAGGTGACACAAACCCCGACGATCAGCCAAGGTCAGGTAGGCCGCGAACCGTGGATTCGGAAGCCGTGGGCCACAGCACCGCAACCAAATGGTTCAAGAAATTTTGCTGAGGTGACACAAACCCCGACGATCAGCCAAGGTCAGGTAGGCCGCGAACCGTGGATTCGGAAGCCGTGGGTAACCGCACTGCAACCAAATGGTTCGAGAAATTTTGCTCAGGTGACACAAACCCCGACGATCAGCCAAGGTCAGGTAGGCCGCGAACCGTGGATTCCGAAGCCGTGGGCCACAGCAGCGCAACCAAATGGTTCAAGAAATTTTGCTGAGGTGACACAAACCCCGACGATCAGCCAAGGTCAGGTAGGCCGCGAACCGTGGATTCGGAAGCCGTGGGCCACAGCACCGCAACCAAATGGTTCAAGAAATTTTGCTCAGGTGACACAAACCCCGACGATCAGCCAAGGTCAGGTAGGCCGCAAACCGTGGATTCGGAAGCCGTGGGCCACAGCACCGCAACCAAATGGTTCAAGACATTTTGCTGAGGTGACACAAACCCCGATGGCCAGCCAAGGTCAGGTAGGCCGCGAACCGTGGATTCGGAAGCCGTTGGCCACAGCTCCGCAACCAAATGTTTAAAGAAATTTTGCTCAGGTGGCACAAACCCCGTCGATTAGCCAAGTTCAGGTAAGCCGCGAACCGTGGATTCGGAAGCCGTGGTCCACAGCACCGCTACCAAATGGTTCAAGAAATTTTGCTGAGGTGACACAAACCCCGACGATCAGATAAGGTCAGGTAGGCCGCGAACCGTGGATTCGGAAGCCGTGGGTAACAGCACTGCAACCAAATGGTTCGAGAAATTTTGCTCAGGTGACACAAACCCCGACGATCAGCCAAGGTCAGGTAGGCCGCGAACCGTGGATTCCGAAGCCGTGGGCCACAGCAGCGCAACCAAATGGTTCAAGAAATTTTGCTGAGGTGACACAAACCCCGACGATCAGCCAAGGTCAGGTAGGCCGCGAACCGTGGATTCGGAAGCCGTGGGCAACAGCACCGCAACCAAATGTTTCAAGAAATTTTGCTCAGGTGACACAAACCCCGACGATCAGCCAAGGTCAGGTAGGCCGCGAACCGTGGATTCGGAAGCCGTGGGAAACAGCACCGCAACCAAATGATTCAAGAAATGTTGCTGAGGTGACACAAACCCCGACGATCAGCCAAGGTCAGGTAGGCCGCGAACCGTGGATTCGGAAGCCGTGGGTAACAGCACTGCAACCGAATGGTTCGAGAAATTTTGCTCAGGTGACACAAACCCCGACGATCAGCCAAGGTCAGGTAGGCCGCGAACCGTGGATTCGGAAGCCGTGGGCCACAGCACCGCAACCAAATGGTTCAAGAAATTTTGCTGAGGTGACACAAACCCCGACGATCAGCCAAGGTCAGGTAGGCCGCGAACCGTGGATTCGGAAGCCGTGGGCCACAGCAGCGCAACCAAATGATTCAAAAAATTTTGCTGAGGTGACACAAACCCCGACGATCAGCCAAGATCAGGTAGGACGCGAACCGTGGATTCGGAAGCCGTGGGCCACAGCACCGCAACCAAATGGTTCAAGAAATTTTGCTGATTTGACACGAAACCCGATGGTCAGCAAAGGTCAGGTAGGCCGCGAACCGTAGATTCGGAAGCCGTTGGCCACAGCTCCGCAAACAAATGGTTCAAGAAATTTTGCTCAGGTGGCACAAACCCCGACGATCAGCCAAGGTCAGGTAGGCCGCGAACCGTGGATTCGGAAGCCGTGGGTAACAGCACCGCAACCAAATGGTTCAAGAAATTTTGCGCAGGTGACACAAACCCCGACGATCAGCCAAGTTCAGGTAGGTCGCGAACCGTGGATTCGGAAGCCGTGGGCCACAGCAGCGCAACCAAATGGTTCAAGAAATTTTGCTGAGGTGACACAAACCCCGACGATTTGCCAAGTTCAGGTAGGCCGCGAACCGTGGATTCGGAAGCCGTGGGCCACAGCACCGCAACCAAATGGTTCAAGAAATTTTGCTGAGGTGACACAAACCCCGACGATCAGCCAAGGTCAGGTAGGCCGCGAACCGTGGATTCGGAAGCCGTAGGCCACAGCACCACAACCAAATGTTTCAAGAAATTTTGCTCAGGTGACACAAACCCCGACGATCAGCCAAGGTCAGGTAGGCCGCGAACCGTTTATTCAGAAGCCGTGGGCCACAGCAGCGCAACCAAATGATTCAAAAAAATTTGATGAGGTGACACAAACTTCGACGATCAGCCAAAATCAGGTAGGCCGCGAACCGTGGATTCGGAAGCCGTGGGCAACAGCACCGCAACCAAATGTTTCAAGAAATTTTGCTGATGTGACACAAACCCCGACGACCAGCCAAGGTCAGGTAGGCCGCGAACCGTGGATTCGGAAGCCGTTGGCCACAGCACCGCAACCAAATGGTTCAAAAAATTTTGCTCAGGTGACACAAACCCCGACGATCAGCCAAGGTCAGGTAGGCCGCGAACCGTGGATTCGGAAGCCGTATGCCACAGCACCGCAACCAAATGGTTCAAGAAATTTTGCTGAGGTGACACAAACCCCGACGATCAGCCAAGTTTAGGTAGGCCGTGAACCGTGGATTCGGAAGCCGTGGGATACAGCACCGCAACCAAATGGTTTAAGAAATTTTGCTGAGGTGACACAAACCCCGACGACCAGCCAAGATCATTTAGGCCGCGAACCGTCGATTCGGAAGCCGTGGGCCACAGCACCGCAACCAAATGTTTCAAGAAATTTTGCTGAGGTGACACAAACCCCGACGATCAGCCAAGGTCAGGTAGGCCGCGAACCGTGGATTCGGAAGCCGTTAGCCACAGCTCCGCAACCAAATGGTTCAAGAAATTTTGCTGATGTGACACAAACCCCGACGACCAGCCAAGGTCAGGTAGGCCGCGAACCGTGGATTCGGAAGCCGTGGGCCACAGCAGCGCAACCAAATGTTTCAAGAAATTTTGCTGAGGTGACACAAACCCGGACGATCAGCCAAGGTCAGGTAGGCCGCGAACCGTGGATTCGGAAGCCGTTGGCCACAGCTCCGCAACCAAATGGTTCAAGAAATTTTGCTGAGGTGACACAAACCCCGACGATCAGCCAAGGTCAGGTAGGCCGCGAACCGTGGATTCGGAAGCCGTGGGCCACAGCACCGCAACCAAATGGTTCAAGAAATTTTGCTGAGGTGACACAAACCCCGACGATCAGCCAAGGTCAGGTAGGCCGCGAACCGTATATTCGGAAGCCGTGGGCCACAGCACCGCAACCAAATGTTTCAAGAAATTTTGCTGAGGTGACACAAACCCCGACGATCAGCCAAGGTCAGGTAGGCCGCGAACCGTGGATTCGGAAGCCGTGGGCCACAGCACCGCAACCAAATGTTTCAAGAAATGTTGCTGAGGTGACACAAACCCCGACGATCAGCCAAGGTCAGGTAGGCGGCGAACCGTGGATTCGGAAGCCGTAGGCCACAGCACCACAACCAAATTGTTCAAGAAATTTTGCTCAGGTGACACAAACCCCGACGATTAGCCAAGTTCAGGTAGGCCGCGAACCGTGGATTCGGAAGCCGTGGGCCACAGCAGCGCAACCAAATGATTCAAAAACTTTGCTGAGGTTACACAAACCCCGACGATCAGCCAAGATCAGGTAGGCCGCGAACCGTGGATTCGGAAGCCGTGGGCCACAGCACCGCAACCAAATAGTTCAAGAAATTTTGCTGAGGTGACACGAACCCCGATGGTCAGCAAAGGTCAGGTAGGCCACGAACCGTAGATTCGGAAGCCGTTGGCCACAGCTCCGCAACCAAATGGTTCAAGAAATTTTGCTCATGTGGCACAAACCCCGACGATCAGCCAAGGTCAGGTAGGCCGCGAATCGTGGATTCGGAAGCCGTGGGTAACAGCACCGCAACCAAATGTTTCAAGAAATTTTGCGGAGGTGACACAAACCCCGACGATCAGCCAAGTTCAGGTAGGTCGCGAACCGTGGATTCGGAAGCCGTGGGCCACAGCCATGCAACCATATGGTTCGAGAAATTTTGCTAAGGTGAAACAAACCCCGACGATCAGCCAAGGTCAGGTAGGCCGCGAACCGTGGATTCCGAAGCCGTGGGCCACAGCAGCGCAACCAAATGGTTCAAGAAATTTTGCTGAGGTGACACAAACTTCGACGATCAGCCAAGATCAGGTAGGCCGCGAACCGTGGATTCAGAAGCCGTGGGCAACAGCACCGCAACCAAATGGTTCAAGAAATTTTGCTGATGTGACACAAACCCCGACGATCAGCCAAGGTCAGGTAGGCCGCGAACCGTGGATTCGGAAGCCGTTGGACACAGCACCGCAACCAAATGGTTCAAAAAATTTTGCTCAGGTGACACAAACCCCGACGATCAGCCAAGGTCAGGTAGGCCGCGAACCGTGGATTCGGAAGCCGTATGCCACAGCACCGCAACCAAATGGTTCAAGAAATTTTGCTGAGGTGACACAAACCCCGACGATCAGCCAAGTTTAGGTAGGCCGTGAACCGTGGATTCGGAAGCCGTGGGCCACAGCACCGAAACCAAATGGTTTAAGAAATTTTGCTGAGGTGACACAAACCCCGACGACCAGCCAAGATCATTTAGGCCGCGAACCGTGGATTCGGAAGCCGTGGGCCACAGCACCGCAACCAAATGTTTCAAGAAATTTTGCTGAGGTGACACAAACCCCGACGATCAGCCAAGGTCAGGTAGGCCGCGAACCGTGGATTCGGAAGCCGTTAGCCACAGCTCCGCAACCAAATGGTTCAAGAAATTTTGCTCAGGTGGCACAAACCCCGACGATCAGCCAAGGTCAGGTAGGCCGCGAACCGTGGATTCGGAAGCCGTGGGCCACAGCACCGCAACCAAATGGTTCAAGAAATTTTGCTGAGGTGACACACACCCCGACGACCAGCCAAGGTCTGTTATGCCGCGAACCGTGGATTCGGAAGCCGTGGGCCACATCACTGCAACCAAATGGTTTGAGAAATTTTGCTCAGGTGACACAAACCCCGGCGATCAGCCAAGGTCAGTTATGCCGCGAACCGTGTATTCCGAAGCCGTGGGCCACAGCTCCTCAACCAAATGGTTCAAGAAATTTTGCTGAGGTGACACAAACCCCGACGATCAGCCAAGGCCAGGTAGGCCGCGAACCGTGGATTCGGAAGCCGTGGGCCACAGCACCGCAACCAAATGGTTCAAGAAATTTTGCTGAGGTGACACAAACCCCGACGATCAGCCAAGGTCAGGTAGGCCGCGAACCGTATATTCGGAAGCCGTGGGCCACAGCACCGCAACCAAATGGTTCAAGAAATTTTGCTGAGGTGACACAAACCCCGACGATCAGCCAAGGTCAGGTAGGCCGCGAACCGTGGATTCGGAAGCCGTGGGCCACAGCACCGCAACCAAATGTTTCAAGAAATGTTGCTGAGGTGACACAAACCCCGACGATCAGCCAAGGTCAGGTAGGCCGCGAACCGTGGATTCGGAAGCCGTAGGCAACAGCACCACAACCAAATGGTTCAAGAAATTTTGCTCAGGTGACACAAACCCCGACGATCAGCCAAGGTCAGGTAGCCCGCGAACCGTGGATTCGGAAGCCGTGGGCCACAGCAGCGCAACCAAATGTTTCAAA
The DNA here is from genome assembly GCA_039090855.1 of Macrothele yani. NCBI lineage: Eukaryota > Metazoa > Arthropoda > Arachnida > Araneae > Macrothelidae > Macrothele > Macrothele yani. The sequence goes on along the minus strand of CM077032.1, from coordinate 28,483,783 downwards.
AAATTTTGCTGAGGTGACACAAACGCCGACGATCAGCCAAGGTCAGGTAGGCCGCGAACCGTGGATTCGGAAGGCGTGGGCCACAGCACCGCAACCAAATGTTTCAAGAAATTTTGCTCAGGTGGCACAAACCCCGACGATCAGCCAAGGTCAGGTAGGCCGCAAACCGTGGATTCGGAAGCCGTTGGCCACAGCCCCGCAACCAAATGGTTCAAAAAATTTTGCTCAGGTGACACAAACCCCGACGATCAGCCAAGGTCAGGCAGGCCGCGAACCGTGGATTCGGAAGCCGTATGCCACAGCACCGCAACCAAATGGTTCAAGAAATTTTGCTGAGGTGACACAAACCCCGACGATCAGCCAAGTTTAGGTAGGCCGTGAACCGTGGATTCGGAAGCCGTGGGATACAGCACCGCAACCAAATGGTTTAAGAAATTTTGCTGAGGTGACACAAACCCCGACGACCAGCCAAGATCATTTAGGCCGCGAACCGTGGATTCGGAAGCCGTGGGCCACAGCACCGCAACCAAATGTTTCAAGAAATTTTGCTGAGGTGACACAAACCCCGACGATCAGCCAAGGTCAGGTAGGCCGCGAACCGTGGATTCGGAAGCCGTTAGCCACAGCTCCGCAACCAAATGGTTCAAGAAATTTTGCTCAGGTGGCACAAACCCCGACGATCAGCCAAGGTCAGGTAGGCCCCGAACCGTGGATTCGGAAGCCGTGGGCCACAGCACCGCAACCAAATGGTTCAAGAAATTTTGCTGAGGTGACACAAACCCCGACGACCAGCCAAGGTCAGGTAGGCCGCGAACCGTGGATTCGGAAGCCGTGGGCCACAGCAGCGCAACCAAATGTTTCAAGAAATTTTGCTGAGGTGACACAAACCCGGACGATCAGCCAAGGTCAGGTAGGCCGCGAACCGTGGATTCGGAAGCCGTTGGCCACAGCTCCGCAACCAAATGGTTCAAGAAATTTTGCTCAGGTGGCACAAACCCCGACGATCAGCCAAGGTCAGGTAGGCCGCAAACCGTGGATTCGGAAGCCGTAGGCCACAGCACTGCAACCAAATGGTTTGAGAAATTTTGCTCAGGTGACACAAACCCCGGCGATCAGCCAAGGTCAGTTATGCCGCGAACCGTGTATTCCGAAGCCGTGGGCCACAGCTCCTCAACCAAATGGTTCAAGAAATTTTGCTGAGGTGACACAAACCCCGACGATCAGCCAAGGTCAGGTAGGCCGCGAACCGTGGATTCGGAAGCCGTGGGCCACAGCACCGCAACCAAATGGTTCAAGAAATTTTGCTGAGGTTACACAAACCCCGACGATCAGCCAAGGTCAGGTAGGCCGCGAACCGTGGATTCGGAAGCCGTGGGCCACAGCACCGCAACCAAATGTTTCAAGAAATGTTGCTGAGGTGACACAAACCCCGACGATCAGCCAAGGTCAGGTAGGCCGCGAACCGTGGATTCGGAAGCCGTAGGCAACAGCACCACAACCAAATGGTTCAAGAAATTTTGCTCAGGTGACACAAACCCCGACGATCAGCCAAGGTCAGGTAGCCCGCGAACCGTGGATTCGGAAGCCGTGGGCCACAGCAGCGCAACCAAATGTTTCAAAAAATTTTGCTGAGGTGACACAAACGCCGACGATCAGCCAAGGTCAGGTAGGCCGCGAACCGTGGATTCGGAAGCCGTGGGCCACAGCAGCGCAACCAAATGTTTCAAGAAATTTTGCTGAGGTGACACAAACCCGGACGATCAGCCAAGGTCAGGTAGGCCGCGAACCGTGGATTCGGAAGCCGTTGGCCACAGCTCCGCAACCAAATGGTTCAAGAAATTTTGCTCAGGTGGCACAAACCCCGACGATCAGCCAAGGTCAGGTAGGCCGCAAACCGTGGATTCGGAAGCCGTAGGCCACAGCACTGCAACCAAATGGTTTGAGAAATTTTGCTCAGGTGACACAAACCCCGGCGATCAGCCAAGGTCAGTTATGCCGCGAACCGTGTATTCCGAAGCCGTGGGCCACAGCTCCTCAACCAAATGGTTCAAGAAATTTTGCTGAGGTGACACAAACCCCGACGATCAGCCAAGGTCAGGTAGGCCGCGAACCGTGGATTCGGAAGCCGTGGGCCACAGCACCGCAACCAAATGGTTCAAGAAATTTTGCTGAGGTGACACAAACCCCGACGATCAGCCAAGGTCAGGTAGGCCGCGAACCGTGGATTCGGAAGCCGTAGGCAACAGCACCACAACCAAATGGTTCAAGAAATTTTGCTCAGGTGACACAAACCCCGACGATCAGCCAAGGTCAGGTAGCCCGCGAACCGTGGATTCGGAAGCCGTGGGCCACAGCAGCGCAACCAAATGTTTCAAAAATTTTGCTGAGGTGACACAAACGCCGACGATCAGCCAAGGTCAGGTAGGCCGCGAACCGTGGATTCGGAAGGCGTGGGCCACAGCACCGCAACCAAATGTTTCAAGAAATTTTGCTCAGGTGGCACAAACCCCGACGATCAGCCAAGGTCAGGTAGGCCGCAAACCGTGGATTCGGAAGCCGTTGGCCACAGCCCGGCAACCAAATGGTTCAAAAAATTTTGCTCAGGTGACACAAACCCCGACGATCAGCCAAGGTCAGGTAGGCCGCGAACCGTGGATTCGGAAGCCGTATGCCACAGCACCGCAACCAAATGGTTCAAGAAATTTTGCTGAGGTGACACAAACCCCGACGATCAGCCAAGTTTAGGTAGGCCGTGAACCGTGGATTCGGAAGCCGTGGGATACAGCACCGCAACCAAATGGTTTAAGAAATTTTGCTGAGGTGACACAAACCCCGACGACCAGCCAAGATCATTTAGGCCGCGAACCGTGGATTCGGAAGCCGTGGGCCACAGCACCGCAACCAAATGTTTCAAGAAATTTTGCTGAGGTGACACAAACCCCGACGATCAGCCAAGGTCAGGTAGGCCGCGAACCGTGGATTCGGAAGCCGTTAGCCACAGCTCCGCAACCAAATGGTTCAAGAAATTTTGCTCAGGTGGCACAAACCCCGACGATCAGCCAAGGTCAGGTAGGCCGCGAACCGTGGATTCGGAAGCCGTGGGCCACAGCACCGCAACCAAATGGTTCAAGAAATTTTGCTGAGGTGACACAAACCCCGACGACCAGCCAAGGTCAGGTAGGCCGCGAACCGTGGATTCGGAAGCCGTGGGCCACAGCAGCGCAACCAAATGTTTCAAGAAATTTTGCTGAGGTGACACAAACCCGGACGATCAGCCAAGGTCAGGTAGGCCGCGAACCGTGGATTCGGAAGCCGTTGGCCACAGCTCCGCAACCAAATGGTTCAAGAAATTTTGCTCAGGTGGCACAAACCCCGACGATCAGCCAAGGTCAGGTAGGCCGCAAACCGTGGATTCGGAAGCCGTAGGCCACAGCACTGCAACCAAATGGTTTGAGAAATTTTGCTCAGGTGACACAAACCCCGGCGATCAGCCAAGGTCAGTTATGCCGCGAACCGTGTATTCCGAAGCCGTGGGCCACAGCTCCTCAACCAAATGCTTCAAGAAATTTTGCTGAGGTGACACAAACCCCGACGATCAGCCAAGGTCAGGTAGGCCGCGAACCGTGGATTCGGAAGCCGTGGGCCACAGCACCGCAACCAAATGGTTCAAGAAGTTTTGCTGAGGTGACACAAACCCCGACGATCAGCCAAGGTCAGGTAGGCCGCGAACCGTGGATTCGGAAGCCGTGGGCCACAGCACCGCAACCAAATGTTTCAAGAAATGTTGCTGAGGTGACACAAACCCCGACGATCAGCCAAGGTCAGGTAGGCGGCGAACCGTGGATTCGGAAGCCGTAGGCCACAGCACCACGACCAAATTGTTCAAGAAATTTTGCTCAGGTGACACAAACCCCGACGATCAGCCAAGTTCAGGTAGGCCGCGAACCGTGGATTCGGAAGCCGTGGGCCACAGCAGCGCAACCAAATGATTCAAAAAATTTTGCTGAGGCGACACAAACCCCGACGATCAGCCAAGATCAGGTAGGCCGCGAACCGTGGATTCGGAAGCCGTGGGCCACAGCACCGCAACCAAATGGTTCAAGAAATTTTGCTGAGGTGACACGAACCCCGATGGTCAGCAAAGGTCAGGTAGGCCGCGAACCGTAGATTCGGAAGCCGTTGGCCACAGCTCCGCAACCAAATGGTTCAAGAAATTTTGCTCAGGTGGCACAAACCCCGACGATCAGCCAAGGTCAGGTAGGATGCGAACCGTGGATTCGGAAGCCGTGGGTAACAGCACCGCAACCAAATGTTTCAAGAAATTTTGCGGAGGTGACACAAACCCCGACGATCAGCCAAGTTCAGGTAGGTCGCGAACCGTGGATTCGGAAGCCGTGGGCCACAGCCATGCAACCATATGGTTCGAGAAATTTTGCTCAGGTGACACAAACCCCGACGATCAGCCAAGTTCAGGTAGGCCGCGAACCGTGGATTCCGAAGCCGTGGGCCACAGCAGCGCAACCAAATGGTTCAAGAAATTTTGCTGAGGTGACACAAACCCCGACGATCAGCCAAGGTCAGGTAGGCCGCGAACCGTGGATTCGGAAGCCGTGGGCCACAGCACCGCAACCAAATGGTTCAAGAAATTTTGCTGAGGTGACACAAACCCCGACGATCAGCCAAGGTCAGGTAGGCCGCGAACCGTGGATTCGGAAGCCGTAGGCCACAGCACCGCAACCAAATGGTTCAAGAAATTTTGCTCAGGTGACACAAACCCCGACGATCAGCCAAGGTCAGGTAGGCCGCGAACCGTTTATTCAGAAGCCGTGGGCCACAGCAGCGCAACCAAATGATTCAAAAAATTTTGATGAGGTGACACAAACTTCGACGATCAGCCAAGATCAGGTAGGCCGCGAACCGTGGATTCAGAAGCCGTGGGCAACAGCACCGCAACCAAATGGTTCAAGAAATTTTGCTGATGTGACACAAACCCCGACGATCAGCCAAGGTCAGGTAGGCCGCGAACCGTGGATTCGGAAGCCGTTGGACACAGCACCGCAACCAAATGGTTCAAAAAATTTTGCTCTGGTGACACAAACCCCGACGATCAGCCAAGGTCAGGTAGGCCGCGAACCGTGGATTCGGAAGCCGTATGCCACAGCACCGCAACCAAATGGTTCAAGAAATTTTGCTGAGGTGACACAAACCCCGACGATCAGCCAAGTTTAGGTAGGCCGTAAACCGTGGATTCGGAAGCCGTGGGCCACAGCACCGCAACCAAATGGTTTAAGAAATTTTGCTGAGGTGACACAAACCCCGACGACCAGCCAAGATCATTTAGGCCGCGAACCGTGGATTCGGAAGCCGTGGGCCACAGCACCGCAACCAAATGTTTCAAGAAATTTTGCTGAGGTGACACAAACCCCGACGATCAGCCAAGGTCAGGTAGGCCGCGAACCGTGGATTCGGAAGCCGTTAGCCACAGCTCCGCAACCAAATGGTTCAAGAAATTTTGCTCAGGTGGCACAAACCCCGACGATCAGCCAAGGTCAGGTAGGCCGCGAACCGTGGATTCGGAAGCCGTGGGCCACAGCACCGCAACCAAATGGTTCAAGAAATTTTGCTGAGGTGACACAAACCCCGTAGACCAGCCAAGGTCAGTTATGCCGCGAACCGTGGATTCGGAAGCCGTGGGCCACATCACTGCAACCAAATGGTTTGAGAAATTTTGCTCAGGTGACACAAACCCCGGCGATCAGCCAAGGTCAGTTATGCCGCGAACCGTGTATTCCGAAGCCGTGGGCCACAGCTCCTCAACCAAATGGTTCAAGAAATTTTGCTGTGGTGACACAAACCCCGACGATCAGCCAAGGCCAGGTAGGCCGCGAACCGTGGATTCGGAAGCCGTGGGCCACAGCACCGCAACCAAATGGTTCAAGAAATTTTGCTGAGGTGACACAAACCCTGACGATCAGCCAAGGTCAGGTAGGCCGCGAACCGTTAATTCGGAAGCCGTGGGCCACAGCACCGCAACCAAATGGTTCAAGAAATTTTGCTGAGGTGACACAAACCCCGACGATCAGCCAAGGTCAGATAGGCCGCGAACCGTGGATTCGGAAGCCGTGGGCCACAGCACCGCAACCAAATGTTTCAAGAAATGTTGCTGAGGTGACACAAACCCCGACGATCAGCCAAGGTCAGGTAGGCCGCGAACCGTGGATTCGGAAGCCGTAGGCAACAGCAACAAAACCAAATGGTTCAAGAAATTTTGCTCAGGTGACACAAACCCCGACGATCAGCCAAGGTCAGGTAGCCCGCGAACCGTGGATTCGGAAGCCGTGGGCCACAGCAGCGCAACCAAATGTTTCAAGAAATTTTGCTGAGGTGACACAAACCCGGACGATCAGCCAAGATCAGGTAGGCCGCGAACCGTGGATTCAGAAGCCGTGGGCCACAGCAGCGCAACCAAATGGTTCAAAAAATTTTGCTGAGGTGACACAAACCCCGACGATCAGCCAAGGTCAGGTAGGCCGCGAACCGTGTATTCGGAAGCCGTGGGCCACAGCACTGCAACCAAATGGTTTGAGAAATTTTGCTCAGGTGACACAAACCCCGGCGATCAGCCAAGGTCAGTTATGCCGCGAACCGTGTATTCCGAAGCCGTGGGCCACAGCTCCTCATCCAAATGGTTCAAGAAATTTTGCTGAGGTGACACAAACCCCGACGATCAGCCAAGGTCAGGTAGGCCGCGAACCGTGGATTCGGAAGCCGTGGGCCACAGCACCGCAACCAAATGGTTCAAGAAATTTTGCTGAGGTGACACAAACCCCGACGATCAGCCAAGGTCAGGTAGGCCGCGAACCGTATATTCGGAAGCCGTGGGCCACAGCACCGCAACCAAATGGTTCAAGAAATTTTGCTGAGGTGACACGAACCCCGATGGTCAGCAAAGGTCAGGTAGGCCGCGAACCGTAGATTCGGAAGCCGTTGGCCACAGCTCCGCAACCAAATGGTTCAAGAAATTTTTCTCAGGTGGCACAAACCCCGACGATCAGCCAAGGTCAGGTAGGCCGCGAACCGTGGATTCGGAAGCCGTGGGTAACAGCACCGCAACCAAATGTTTCAAGAAATTTTGCGGAGGTGACACAAACCCCGACGATCAGCCAAGTTCAGGTAGGTCGCGAACCGTGGATTCGGAAGCCGTGGGCCACAGCCATGCAACCATATGGTTCGAGAAATTTTGCTCAGGTGACACAAACCCCGACGATCAGCCAAGTTCAGGTAGGCCGCGAACCGTGGATTCCAAATCCGTGGGCCACAGCAGCGCAACCAAATGGTTCAAGAAATTTTGCTGAGGTGACACAAACCCCGACGATCAGCCAAGGTCAGGTAGGCCGCGAACCGTGGATTCGGAAGCCGTGGGCCACAGCACCGCAACCAAATGGTTCAAGAAATTTTGCTGAGGTGACCCAAACCCGACGATCAGCCAAGGTCAGGTACGCCGCGAACCGTGGATTCGGAAGCCGTAGGCCACAGCACCACAACCAAATGGTTCAAGAAATTTTGCTCAGGTGACACAAACCCCGACGATCAGCCAAGGTCAGGTAGGCCGCGAACCGTTTATTCAGAAGCCGTGGGCCACAGCAGCGCAACCAAATGATTCAAAAAATTTTGATGAGGTGACACAAACTTCGACGATCACCCAAGATCAGGTAGGCCGCGAACCGTGGATTCAGAAGCCGTGGGCAACAGCACCGCAACCAAATAGTTCAAGAAATTTTGCTGATGTGACACAAACCCCGACGATCAGCCAAGGTCAGGTAGGCCGCGAACCGTGGATTCGGAAGCCGTTGGACACAGCACCGCAACCAAATGATTCAAAAAATTTTGCTCAGGTGACACAAACCCCGACGATCAGCCAAGGTCAGGTAGGCCGCGAACCGTGGATTCGGAAGCCGTATGCCACAGCACCGCAACCAAATGGTTCAAGAAATTTTGCTGAGGTGACACAAACCCCGACGATCAGCCAAGTTTAGGTAGGCCGTGAACCGTGGATTCGGAAGCCGTGGGCCACAGCACCGCAACCAAATGTTTCAAGAAATTTTGCTGAGGTGACACAAACCCCGACGATCAGCCAAGGTCAGGTAGGCCGCGAACCGTGGATTCGGAAGCCGTTAGCCACAGCTCCGCAACCAATTGGTTCAAGAAATTTTGCTCAGGTGGCACAAACCCCGACGATCAGCCAAGGTCAGGTAGGCCGCGAACCGTGGATCGGAAGCCGTGGGCCACAGCACCGCATCCAAATGGTTCAAGAAATTTTGCTGAGGTGACACAAACCCCGACGACCAGCCAAGGTCAGTTATGCCGCGAACCGTGGATTCGGAAGCCGTGGGCCACATCACTGCAACCAAATGGTTTGAGAAAGTTTGCTCAGGTGACACAAACCCCGGCGATCAGCCAAGGTCAGTTATGCCGCGAACCGTGTATTCCGAAGCCGTGGGCCACAGCTCCTCAACCAAATGGTTCAAGAAATTTTGCTGAGGTGACACAAACCCCGACGATCAGCCAAGGCCAGGTAGGCCGCGAACCGTATATTCGGAAGCCGTAGGCCACAGCACCGCAACCAAATGGTTCAAGAAATTTTGCTGAGGTGACACAAACCCCGACGATCAGCCAAGGTCAGGTAGGCCGCGAACCGTATATTCGGAAGCCGTGGGCCACAGCACCGCAACCAAATGGTTCAAGAAATTTTGCTGAGGTGACACAAACCCCGACGATCAGCCAAGGTCAGGTAGGCCGCGAACCGTGGATTCGGAAGCCGTGGGCCACGGCACCGCAACCAAATGTTTCAAGAAATGTTGCTGAGGTGACACAAACCCCGACGATCAGCCAAGGTCAGGTAGGCCGCGAACCGTGGATTCGGAAGCCGTAGGCAACAGCAACACAACCAAATGGTTCAAGAAATTTTGCTCAGGTGACACAAACTCCGACGATCAGCCAAGGTCAGGTAGCCCGCGAACCGTGGATTCGGAAGCCGTGGGCCACAGCAGCGCAACCAAATGGTTCAAAAAATTTTGCTGAGGTGACACAAACCCCGACGATCAGCCAAGGTCAGGTAGGCCGCGAACCGTGGATTCGGAAGCCGTGGGCCACAGCACTGCAACCAAATGGTTTGAGAAATTTTGCTCAGGTGACACAAACCCCGGCGATCAGCCAAGGTCAGTTATGCCGCGAACCGTGTATTCCGAAGCCGTGGGCCACAGCTCCTCATCCAAATGGTTCAAGAAATTTTGCTGAGGTGACACAAACCCCGACGATCAGCCAAGGTCAGGTAGGCCGCGAACCGTGGATTCGGAAGACGTGGGCCACAGCACCGCAACCAAATGGTTCAAGAAATTTTGCTGAGGTGACACAAACCCCGACGATCAGCCAAGGTCAGGTAGGCCGCGAACCATGGATTCGGAAGCCGTGGGCCACAGCACCGCAACCAAATGTTTCAAGAAATGTTGCTGAGGTGACACAAACCCCGACGATCAGCCAAGGTCAGGTAGGCGGCGAACCGTGGATTCGGAAGCCGTAGGCCACAGCACCACAACCAAATTGTTCAAGAAATTTTGCTCAGGTGACACAAACCCCGACGATCAGCCAAGGTCAGGTAGGCCGCGAACCGTGGATTCGGAAGCCGTGGGCCACAGCAGCGCAACCAAATGATTCAAAAAATTTTGCTGAGGTGACACAAACCCCGACGATCAGCCAAGATCAGGTAGGCCGCGAACCGTGGATTCGGAAGCCGTGGGCCACAGCACCGCAACCAAATGGTTCAAGAAATTTTGCTGAGGTGACACGAACCCCGATGGTCAGCAAAGGTCAGGTAGGCCGCGAACCGTAGATTCGGAAGCCGTTGGCCAACGCTCCGCAACCAAATGGTTCAAGAAATTTTGCAGATGTGACACAAACCCCGACGATCAGCCAAGGTCAGGTAGGCCGCGAACCGTGGATTCGGAAGCCGTTGGCCACAGCTCCGCAACCAAATGGTTCAAGAAATTTTGCTGATGTGACACAAACCCCGACGATTAGCCAAGGTCAGGTAGGCCGCGAACCGTGGATTCGGAAGCCGTTGGCCACAGCACCGCAACCAAATGGTTCAAGAAATTTTGCTCAGGTGGCACAAACCCCGACGCTCAGCCAAGGTCAGGTAGGCCGCGAACCGTGGATTCGGAAGCCGTGGGCCACAGCACCGCAACCAAATGGTTCAAGAAATTTTGCTGATGTGACACAAACCCCGACGATCAGCCAAGGTCAGGTAGGCCGCGAACCGTGGATTCGGAAGCCGTTGGCCACAGCACCGCAACCAAATGGTTCAAAAAATTTTGCTCAGGTGACACAAACCCCGACGATCAGCCAAGGTCAGGTAGGCCGCGAACCGTGGATTCGGAAGCCGTATGCCACAGCACCGCAACCAAATGGTTCAAGAAATTTTGCTGAGGTGACACAAACCCCGACGATCAGCCAAGTTTAGGTAGGCCGTGAACCGTGGATTCGGAAGCCGTGGGATACAGCACCGCAACCAAATGGTTTAAGAAATTTTGCTGAGGTGACACAAACCCCGACGACCAGCCAAGGTCAGGTAGGCCGCGAACCGTGGATTCGGAAGCCGTGGGCCACAGCAGCGCAACCAAATGTTTCAAGAAATTTTGCTGAGGTGACACAAACCCGGACGATCAGCCAAGGTCAGGTAGGCCGCGAACCGTGGATTCGGAAGCCGTTGGCCACAGCTCCGCAACCAAATGGTTCAAGAAATTTTGCTCAGGTGGCACAAACCCCGACGATCAGCCAAGGTCAGGTAGGCCGCAAACCGTGGATTCGGAAGCCGTGGGCCACAGCACTGCAACCAAATGGTTTGAGAAATTTTGCTCATTTGACACAAACCCCGGCGATCAGCCAAGGTCAGTTATGCCGCGAACCGTGTATTCCGAAGCCGTGGGCCACAGCTCCTCAACCAAATGGTTCAAGAAATTTTGCTGAGGTGACACAAACCCCGACGATCAGCCAAGGTCAGGTAGGCCGCGAACCGTGGATTCGGAAGCCGTGGGCCACAGCACCGCAACCAAATGGTTCAAGAAATTTTGCTGAGGTGACACAAACCCCGACGATCAGCCAAGGTCAGGTAGGCCGCGAACCGTATATTCGGAAGCCGTGGGCCACAGCACCGCAACCAAGTGGTTCAAGAAATTTTGCTGAGGTGACACAAACCCCGACGATCAGCCAAGGTCAGGTAGGCCGCGAACCGTGGATTCGGAAGCCGTGGGCCACAGCACCGCAACCAAATGTTTCAAGAAATGTTGCTGAGGTGACACAAACCCCGACGATCAGCCAAGGTCAGGTAGGCCGCGAACCGTGGATTCGGAAGCCGTAGGCAACAGCACCACAACCAAATGGTTCAAGAAATTTTGCTCAGGTGACACAAACCCCGACGATCAGCCAAGGTCAGGTAGCCCGCGAACCGTGGATTCGGAAGCCGTGGGCCACAGCAGCGCAACCAAATGGTTCAAAAAATTTTGCTGAGGTGACACAAACCCCGACGATCAGCCAAGGTCAGGTAGGCCGCGAACCGTGGATTCGGAAGCCGTGGGCCACAGCACCGCAACCAAATGGTTCAAGAAATTTTGCTGAGGTGACACAAAGCCCGATGGTCAGCCAAGGTCAGGTAGGCCGCGAACCGTGGATTCCGAAGCCGTGGGCCACAGCAGTGCAACCAAATGGTTCAAGAAATTTTGCTGAGGTGACACAAACCCCGACGATCAGCCAAGGTCAGGTAGGCCGCGAACCGTGGATTCGGAAGCCGTGGGCCACAGCACCGCAACCAAATGGTTCAAGAAATTTTGCTGATGTGACACAAACCCCGACGATCAGCCAAGGTCAGGTAGGCCGCGAACCGTGGATTCGGAAGCCGTGGGCCACAGCACCGCAACCAAATGGTTTAAGAAATTTTGCTGAGGTGACACAAACCCCGACGACCAGCCAAGGTCAGGTAGGCCGCGAACCGTGGATTCGGAAGCCGTGGGCCACAGCACCGCAACCAAATGTTTCAAGAAATTTTGCTGAGGTGACACAAACCCCGACGATCAGCCAAGGTCATCTAGGCTGCAAACAGTGGATTCGGAAGCCGTGTTCCAGGCTGTAGAAGCAAATCCGACACCCAGCACTCGAAGATTATCAGGCGAGCTGAGAACATCACAGACCACCATGGTTCGTCACCTTCACGACCTCGGCAAGTTCTACAGGAGCTGCCCCATTGTCCGTCACGAACTGACGCCAACTGAAGGAAACTGCCGATTGGAAGAGTGCAGGAAACTCCTAGAAAACCTGCGCGAAGAACGTTTCATCAAGAGAATTGTTACGTGCGATGAAAAGTGGGTCTATTTTCATAATGCTAACACACAGTGGCTGTAGTTGAGCCCGTGCCGGCTTCCTGAACCTGTTACCAATCGTGGGCGCTTCGAGCACAAGGTAATGCTCGGCGTATGGTGGAATTTCGAGGAGATAATTCAATACGAATTTGTACCTTGCCATCGAACCATCAACGCCAAACTCTACTCTGAACAGCTGGAACGGATGTATGCCGTTTTGGAGGAGAAGCATTATGCCCTGGTGAACAGAAAGCGCGCTCTCCTACAGCAGGACAATGCTCGGTCTCATACCGTGCGAACGATCCGGGCAAAACTCAAGGAACTTGAGGGCATCGACCGGATGCCACATCTGGCATATTGTCCGGTTCTTACCCCGTCGGATTATTACTTGTTCCAGTCCATCGTCCACTTTCTTTGCGGGCGGCACTTCAACAACCAGGGGAAAGTGACAGCTGTTGTGAAGGAGTTCTTCTCCTCGAAGAACAAGAAATGGTACTGCCGCGGAATCCAACAACTGGCAGACAGATGGCTAAAGACGGTGCAACACGATGAATTATACTTTTCGTATTAAAAAGAAATCCGTCTTGTTGCACGATGATATTTATTCAGGTGAAAAACGAAATCTATGTACAGGTAAAAAAACATGAACACTTTCGGTGTCACAGTGACACCTTCATCAGATGTGATTTCCATCATGTAGTTACATGCTGGTCTTAAATACGTGGAGCAGATGCATCATGGGAAAGGTAATGTCAGTGTCACATCATATACCAGATAACAAGACAGTCGAAAAAGCATAATTAGCCAACGCAAATTACTCAACAGAGACACTAACCAACGAAAATAGTGCTCATGTTTTTTTACATGTACATAGATTTCGTTTTTTAGCTGAATAAATATCATCGTGCAGCAAGAAGAATTTCTTTTTAATACTAGTATTTATGCACGAATTATAGTGTTTACTGATTTTGAGACGTACCTGCCAGCAGGACGCACACGACATAAAGGCAGATAGCAATCAGAATGAACGTCCGCGTAGCTCAATTGGTAGAGTGACTCATTCCGGAATGAGGGAATCCGGGTTCGAATCCTGGCGTGGACAGAAATGACGGAGAAATTTACTTCGTTATAATTTATACTTTGAATGCCAGTCAGCTTTCGTTGTAAAGGTACGTATTGAGACATCAAGTATCCAAATATTCCCCACCTATCAAGTTTTGAAAATGAGTTTCCTCTTTGGAGAAGAAACTTTAACTTCCTGGAAACACGCTTTTTGGTCTTAAATTGTAAATGGCTTGGTAAATTCGTGGTGCAGGGAAAATTAATCATCGTCATTAAGGCCACCAAATGTTCTTAAGAAATAAATTAGGCTTTCTTTGTCATGCTTGATAAGATCGTGCTTCGCCACTACATCTTTGCATTTTGTGATTCAAAATATGCCTCTTAAACGCCTTTCCTGGATTATCATACTGTAATACTGATTTAAAGCCTGTTCCAAGGCAACACTACTGAATCATTTACTAGAATGTAGCACTGTAAAATCGACATTTCGAAAACATTGAACACTAATGGGTGCTCGTCTTTGATTTTCAAGCAGTCATCATAATATCAAGTACACCAACGAGCATAACTTGCTCTATCAAAGGCGAAGAAAAGAAGCAAACATATCTTATACTGCAGGCATGTAAATCCCAAATTTGTTCTCTATCAGCACGTACATTGTATATATATATATATATATATATATATATATATATATATATATATATATACAATGTATATATATATATATAGGGATGCAAGGTCAGGTGATGCGTAACGTCACAGCCTCTCCTTGACAAATGTCAACCCCGCCTTCTCGTGGTGCATCCTGTTCCCACTAAAGGGGCTCTGACGACCGCCCATAGCGGTATAACTATACCATCGGGATTAGAGGAAATTCTGTCCCACACTCACCAACCCGCTTGGCCAGCGTGGTGAGTTATGGCCAAACCCCTCCAAAATGATTCCACAACTTAAATCTTGGCCCTCAGTCTCCGGCAGCTGGAATGTACCTGGCCAAGGCAGCGGCCAGTGCGACATGAAGGCAGAGGGTGCTAAGAATCCCCGGAGGACCGGACTAGGCTGCCATCTGATGCTGACCTTGGCAACGTACAATGGACGCTCCCTATCTTCTGATTCAAGGCTTCTTGAATTAGAAGAGGAACTACAAAGGATCAAGTGGGACATCGTCGGGCTAAGTGAGGTAAGGAGAAAAGGAGAAGATCTCATCGAACTGAAAAGTGGACATCTCTTCTACTATCGTGGGACAGATACTGGCAGAACTAGTGGTGTTGGATTTATAATAAACAAGAAACTGAAGGATAAAGTGGTAGAAGTTGAAAGTTCCTCTGACAGAGCTGCACGACTCGTTATCCAACTATCGAGAAGATACCAGGCTCAGATTATTCAAACTTATGCACCCACCACAAGTCATCCTGAAGAAGAAATTGAAGAATTTTATGAGGAAATTTGTCATCTAAATAATAAAGGTAAGCAGCACTTGAAAATAATTATGGGAGATTTCAATGCAAAAATAGGGCAACAGCAACAGAATGAAACTTCAGTAGGTAAATTCGGTCACGGCAACAGAAACCAGCGTGGAAATACTCTCGTTGAGTTTGCAGAGGCAGAAGGGTTTTTCATCTTGAACTCCTTCTTCAAGAAAAAGCCACACAGGAAATGGACATGGAGACATCCAAATGGGATGACAAGTGAAATTGATTTTATTATGTGTAACAAAAAATTCGTCATAGAAGACTGCAGTGTGCTAAACAAGTTCAACACAGGTAGTGACCATAGATTGGTGAGATGTAAGATGCACCTCAACACTAAACTGGAACGTGGCAAGCTCATAAGACAAACAAAATCTATTGACATAACCAACCTTAAAAAACACCATAATACCTTCAAGTTGGAACTGAAGAACAGGTTTTCTGCTTTAGAAGGCCTAACATCGGAAGAAGTGGACATCTCTGAAGTTAACAGAAAAGTAACCAAAGCTCTTATGGAAACAGCAACAAAATTAGCTGGGTCTAAGAACAAGTTGCATGTAAATAAATTATCAGGAAAAACGAAAATGTTGATGCAAAAAAGAAGAGAGATGAGGACAACTAAAGAAGATGTGACTTCCAAAGTGGAATATATAGAGCTATGCAAGACAGTACGAAAAAGTATCACTGAAGACGTAAGAAAATTCAACTGTGAACTAGTGAGGAAAGCAATTCAAAACAACCAAAGCCTAAAGATAGCAAAGGGACATCTCAGTAAGGGAAGAAAACAGATTATGGCACTGAGAAAAGAAGATGGTTCTGTAACAAGAAATAGAGGCGAAATTTTGACAAGAGTGAAAGATTTCTACTCCAAATTATATGAAAGGGATGATACATGTACTCCAGACATCATGAAAGATACCAGTACCAGAGTTCCTCCAGTCCTTCCAGCAGAAGTTGCACATGCAATCAAGAACATGAAGCGGGGAAAAGCTCCAGGAGAAGATGGAATTACTGTAGACATCATACAAGAAGCAAGTGGAGAAATCGAAACAGTACTCGCCCAAATTTTCACTCGATGCCTTAATGAAGGAAAGATTCCTGAGGATTGGAACACCGCTACAATGATCCTGCTACATAAGAAAGGTGACATTGAGGATCTCGGAAACTACAGACCTATCAGCCTCCTATCAGTAGTTTATAAAATCTTCACTAAAGTTCTTTCACACCGCTTGAAGGTAACACTGGACATGGCTCAACCGAGAGAACAAGCTGGATTCAGGAGTGGCTACAGCACAATAGATCATATCCATGTGCTGAGAGAACTAATTGAAAGAACGAGGGAATATGAACTTCCATTGTGCATGGCTTTTATCGATTATGAAAAAGCCTTTGATTCGGTGAAACCATCAGCAGTTACAATGGCTTTGAAAACCTGCGGTATTGAAGATGCATACATTAATATTATTAATAACACCTATGAAAATGGAAGTGCAAAGATTAGGCTGTTTGAAAATACAACACACATAAAAATTGGAAAGGGAGTGAGACAAGGTGACACCATATCTCCGAAGCTCTTTAATGCCACATTGGAGGGTGTTTTTCAGTCACTGAGCTGGGAAAACAAGGGGATAAAGATTAATGGAGATTATCTAACCCACCTTCGTTTTGCTGATGACGTAGTCATTTTTGCAACTAGCCCATCAGAGCTGCAGAGTATGATCCAGGAACTTGCTGACAAGAGTAAAGAAGTGGGATTAAAAATGAACTTTCAGAAGACAAAAGTGATGTTCAATGCTTTTACAAGAAATGAAGATTTATCGATTGATGGAGAAAAGCTGGAGATAACAGACACGTACGTTTATCTTGGACAGCAGATATCAAGTGAGGGTCACATTGATGAAGAAATTAATCGGCGTACAAAACTTGCCTGGAGAGCTTTTGGAAGAAACAGCATAATTTTCAAGAGCAATATGCCATTATGTCTTAAAAGAAAAGTGTTTGATCAATGCATCCTTCCAGTGCTTACGTATGGTGCAGAGACGTGGACCTTAACTAAAAGAGACATACAAAGGCTGCAGACAACCCAAAGAAGCATGGAGAGGTGCATACTTGGTGTAACCAGGAGAGATAAGAAGAGGAACTCGTGGATCCGAAAAATGACAAGAGTGGAAGACATCATGATCAGAGTCAAATCCCTGAAATGGCAATGGGCTGGACATACTGCCAGAAGGACAGATCATCGATGGACAGCCGAAATTTTAGATTGGATTCCAAGGGACAGGAAAAGACCCAGAAGAAGACCACATGGGAGATGGGTGGATGAAATTCGAAAGTATGTAGGGGTGACATGGAGGAGACTGGCACAAGACAGACCGTTGTGGAGGAAACTTGGGGAGACCTTCGTCCAGCAGTGGATTGATAATGGTTGACAATGATGATGATGATATACTGCTGACCACCCAAAATGCAGCACCAAAAAGGACACGAGATAGCAAAACCAGATTCACTAGACACATAACAACAGATACAAAGATGAAAGAATTGAGCTTACAAGCCCTTGCGACTTGCGGAACTCGCAGACATCAATAGTTCGTACGGCCCCCATGGCTGGCACTAACGGCCGCTACACGCCGCGGCATCGAACGAAAGAGGCTTTGGATGTGGGCTTGGGGTATGTCGGCCCAGTCTGCTTCCACACGTTGCCACAGTTCATCAGGCATAGCCACGGGTGGTGCTTGCCGGGACACTCGGTTGCCGATCAGCGACCAGACGTGTTCGATGGGCGACATATCGGGAGAACAGGCGAGCCACGGCAGCAGTGACACCTATTGCACCGTGAAGAATTGTTGCACGATGCGCGGCCACGTACGAGCGCGCATTATCCTGTCGAAACGTGGCCGCTGGCAGGTCCTGCAAGTACGGAAAGATTACAAGCTCCAAAACGTCGGAGATGTAGCGGTGGCCGTTGAATGTGCCGGCGATGCGTACCAGAGTGGTGCGGGTGTCATATCAAATTGCCCGCCAAACCATAACGCCAGGAGACAGACCGGTATGGCGATGCATAATGCAGGCGTCATACAGTCTCTCGCCACGGTGCCGCCACACGCGGATCCGACCACCGTGGTGTTGCAGGCAGAAGCGGGATTCGTCGGAGAAGACAATGTCGTGCCATTCCATAGTCCAGGTGCGGCGTTCAACGGTCCACTGCAGCCGCACTCGCCGGTGATGTAACGTCAATGGTAATCGGAGCAATGGGCACCGTGCGACAAATCCCCGCTCCTGCAGACGACGTCGAACGGGACGTGCTGACACAGGTTGTTGCGCAACACACCCTAACTTCTGAGCTAACATTTGCGATGTGGCGGTGCGAGCCGTCAATGCCCGCCGCACTAGATGTCGGTCCTCTCGTTCAGTGGTGTGCCGCGGCTGCGGCAATCACTTACGTCGGTCCCTCCGTCCCTCCTGCACCCACCGAATCCATACTCGCCTCACTGTGGCTGGATATCGTACCACACGGGAGCCGATGTTTCGGTACGATAAACCGCTGTCATCCTGAAGAAGAAATTGAAGAAGCCACTATTCTTCCTCTGTCGAACTCCAAAACGTGCTGGAATGACGGCCGTATTCTGCGACGAGGCATCAGGAAGCTTCCCACGTACAGGTCCGGCAGCACAACTTACTTCCACTACTTACACCCCGCCTTCTGTGCACCCTTCTTACAGTGCTTCTCGGTGGCGTGCCGGGCGGACATGATTTGCATATGCCCTGCAATGCTAATCGTTTGCATGTCCTCTCGCGGGCGACGCATGCTGCGAATTTCAGGCCAATCGGATGCTTCCTTCTTGGTGTTGCATTTTGGGTGGCCAGCAGTGTATATATATATATATATATATATATATATATATATATATATATAGGGGATGTAAGGTCAGGTGATGCGTAACATCACAGCCTCTCATTGACAAATGTCAACCCCGCCTTCTCGTGGTACATCCTGTTCCCACTAAAGGGGCTCTGACGACCGCCAATAGCGGTATAACTATACCATCGGGACTAGAGGAAATGCTATTCCACACTCACCAAACCGCTTGACGAGCGTGGTGAGTTATGGTCAAACCCCTCCAAAATGACTCCAAAACTTAAATCTTGGCCCTTAGTCTCCGGCAGCTGGAATGTACCCGGCAAAGGCAGCGGCCAGTGCGACATGAAGGCAGAGGGTGCCAAGAATCCCCGGAGGACCGGACTAGGCTGCCATCTGATGCTGACCTTGGCTACGTATAATGGACGCTCCCTATCTTCTGATTCAAGGCTTCTTGAATTGGAAGAAGAACTACAAAGAATCAAGTGGGACAACGTTGGGCTAAGTGAGGTAAGGAGAAAAGGAGAAGATCTCATTGAACGGAAAAGTGGACATCTCTTCCACTATCGTGGGACAGATACTGGCAGAACTAGTGGTGTTGGATTTATAATAAACAAGAAACTGAAGGATAAAGTTGTAGAAGTTGAAAGTTCCTCTGACAGAGCTGCACGACTCATTATCCAACTCTCGAGAAGATACCAGGCTCAGATTATTCAAACTTATGCACCAACCACAAGTCATCCTGAAGAAGAAATTGAAGAATTTTATGAGGAAATTCGTCATTTAAATAATAAAGGTAAGCAGCACTTAAAGATAATTATGGGAGATTTCAATGCAGAAATAAGGCAACGGCAACAGAATGAAACTTCAGTAGGTAAATTCAGTCACGGCAACAGAAACCAGCGTGGAAATACTCTCGTTGAGTTTGCAGAGGCAGAAGGGTTTCTCATCTTGAACTCCTTCTTCAAGAAAAAGCCACACAGGAAATGGACATGGAGACATCCAAATGGGACGACAAGTGAAATTGATTTTATTATGTGTAACAAAAATTCGTCATAGAAAACTGCAGTGTGTTAAACAAGTTCAACACTGGTAGTGACCATAGATTGGTGAGATGAAAGATGCACCTCAACACTAAACTCGAACGTGGCAAGCTCATAAGACAAACAAAATGTATTGACATGACCAACCTTAAAAAACACCATAATACCTTCAAGTTGGAACTGAAGAACAGATTCTCTTCTTTAGAAGGTCTAACATCGGAAGAAGTGGATGTTTCTGAAGTTAACGGAAAAGTAACCATAGCTCTTATGGAAAGAGCAACAAAATTAGCTGTGTCGAAGAACAAGTTGCATGTGAACAAATTATCAAGAAAAACCAAAATGTTGATGCAAAAAAGAAGAGAGATGAGGACAACTAAAGAAGTTGTGACTTCCAAAGTGGAATATATAGAGCTATGCAAGACAGTACGAAAAAGTATCACTGAAGACGTAAGGAAATTCAACTGTGAACTAGTAAGGAAAGCAATTGAAAACAACCAAAGCCTAAAGATAGCAAAGGGACGTCTCAGTAAGGGAAGAAAACAGATTAAGGCACTGAGAAAAGAAGATATGGTTCTGTAACAAGAAATAGAGGCGAAATTTTGACAAGAGTGAAAGATTTCTACTCCAAATTATATGAAAGGGATGATATATGTACTCCAGACATCATGAAAGGTACCAGTACCTGAGTTCCTCCAGTCCTCCCAGCAGAAGTTGCACATGCAATCAAGAACATGAAGCGGGGAAAAGCTCCAGGAGAAGATGGAATTACTGTAGACATCATACAAGAAGCAAGTGGAGAAATCGAAACAGTACTCGCCCAAATTTTTACTCGATGCCTTAATGAAGGGAAAATTCCTGAGGATTGGAACAACGCTACAATGATCTTGCTACATAAAAAAGGCGACATTGTGAATCTCAGGAACTACAGACCTATCACCCTCCTATCAGTGGTTTATAAAATCTTCACTAAAGTTCTTTCACACCGCTTGAAGGTGACACTGGACATGGCTCAACCGAGAGAACAAGCTGGATTCCGGAGTGGCTACAGCACAATAGATCATATCCACGTACTGAGGGAACTAATTGAAAGAGCGAGGGAATATGAACTTCCATTGTCCATGGCTTTTATCGATTATGAAAAAGCCTTTGATTCGTTGAAACCATCAGCAGTTGCAATGGCTCTGAAATCCTGCGGTATTGAAGATGCATACATTAATATTATTAATAACATCTATGAAAATGCAAGTGCAAAGATTCGGCTGTTTGAAAATACAACACACATAAAAATTGGAAAAGGAGTGAGACAAGGTGACACCATATCTCCGAAGCTCTTTAATGCCACATTGGAAAATGTCTTTCAATCACTGAACTGGGAAAACAAAGGGATAAAGATTAATGGAGATTATCTAACCCACCTTCGTTTTGCTGATGACATAATCATTTTTGCCATCACCCCATCCCCGCACGGGGATAACTGGTTTTCCAGTTATTTGGGGAGCGCCGTCCCCACGGCCCGAGCTCACCTTGTGACGGTTTCTATTGCCTCTGCGGCTTTGACGATTACATCACCGAAGGGACAGCTGTTCATCCAGCTGATGGGGGATGGCGTCCCCACGGCCCGAGCCGATTGTCTCTAATTTTGCTTTTTCGTCATTCGTTCATATCTTGACATGTACCCGCCTCAGTTGTAGGCTGCTGAGGTTGTGCTGAGGCACCAGCTCCGGGTTTTGTTCCTCGTTCCCTTCCCTGTCTTTTCTCTTTTATGTTACATTTTCTGTTTTTCCGGAGCTGGTTAGCTTAGACCTACCTGCATGTTTGCCGTGTGCGGTGACCCGTACAGGTGGAAATGAGGATGCTGGAGGCTGAGGTATTTGGGGGCCGGGTTGTAGTGTCTCCAGATGCCAACACTCCTCTTTGCCCTCTGCTACACCCTAAACGGGAGGCTGGGAGCTAACCCACTCCTGGTCAGGAAGTCTGTGGCCGCGTTGGGTCCAGACTTCTAGCGGCTTGTCGTTCTGTTCGGCTGGGTGAGTTGGGGGGTAGGGTGGGCATGCCAAAGGGGTGTTCTCCGGGCACGGGAAAGTCTGGGTGCACGCCGAGCGTGTGTCTGCCCTACCAACTTGCTATATCCGCTCACTATCCCTAGAGCCGTGTCCTGCGTTCTCTTGGGCTTGCGGACCTCCGGCTCTCCCTCGTTGGGCTCGGTAGTGGGTGGGGAGGTCGGCGGACGAATCTTTTCTCTTCTTAATGGCAAACAAAAGTGTTTTCCATGCTGTACCTTTGAAGCGCCGTGTGGAGGATGGGTCGCCCTACTCCACTAAGAAACTACTCAGTTTC
Organism: Macrothele yani; assembly: GCA_039090855.1. Lineage (NCBI taxonomy): Eukaryota > Metazoa > Arthropoda > Arachnida > Araneae > Macrothelidae > Macrothele > Macrothele yani. The sequence continues at coordinate 28,461,600 of CM077032.1, read as the reverse complement.
AACTGCAATGCTCTCTTTCTTCTGATTCATTATGTTGATCCAGCACAATCCCTCAGTTCGAAGAGTCCTTTCTGGATTAATAAGGCTCTTCAGGCCGTTGCGGGCTCACCAAAGAGTGTTAAGAAGCTCCCGTCAGGGGATCTTCTTGTGGAGACTTCACATCCTCGCCACAGTGCCACCTTGCTGGAGACGACCGTTCTGCTGGACGTTCCAGTCCAAATATCTCCCCATGGTTACCTCAATTCCTCTCGCGGTGTTATCAACTCCCGCGACTTGCTGGAATGCAGCGATGAGGAATTGCTGGAAGAACTTGGGGAACAACATGTCCCTGGGGTTCGCCGCATTCTTTTCCGGTGGGATGGGAAGTCTATTCCCTTCCGGAACATCGTGCTCACATTTGACTCCCCTACCCGGCCAACTTCCATCAAGGCGGGGTACTTGCGGCTCGATGTTCGACCATACATTCCGAACCCCTTGAGATGTTTCAAGTGCCAGCATTACGGTCACTCCCAGCAGTCTTGCCGTAATGTAGCGAAGTGTGGACGCTGTGGGTCGCTAGAACACTCTTTGGCGGACTGCTCCGCTGAGGTGGATCATTGTGTAAATTGCGAGGGTTCTCACCCGGCTTCTTCTAAGCAGTGCCCAAAGTGGATCGAGGAGCAGGCTATCCAACGCCTGAAGACGACAGAACATCTGTCTTATCCTGAAGCCAGACGGCGGATAGCTCCTCTACCAACAGGCCGGCGCTCCTATGCATCGGTTGTGGTCCAGAAGGCTACTGTTGCGGTGCAGACTGAAGTGACCATCCCAGCGCGGTGTCCTTATGATTTTGAGGACATCGTTGCTGCCGGATTGGAGGCACTGAAATCTCGCCGCATTGAATCCAAGGCGCCATCAACATCGACACCTAAAACATCCTCTGTGCAGAAAACATCCTCTGCCAGCACTGGGACTCAGTCCCAGGGCGCAACTAAGAAGAAGCCGGAAAAGGTGAAACCAAGATCCTCCCCTCGAAACAGAGCAGGGTAAAACCACAAAACCCCCCGGTCGCTCAGCCCTGTGTGAGCAAGCACAGCCCTGTGTTGCCTCCGGACATAGCAGATGGTCAGGAGCTGATGGACGACTCGGATACATTGTAGTCGTCTGTCATTTTCGTTTTTCATCCTTTCCTTTTATTTTTTATTATAGCTACGCTCATTCAGTAGAATTGCCGAGGTCTGCGACCACGAATTGATGATCTGAAAGGCTTACTGTCTTTGCACACACTTGTGTGCGTTTGCCTCCAGGAGACAAAGCTTCGAACAACGGACACTTTTCCGCTGCGGAGATATTCAATTTTCCGCAAGGATCACGTGGACGGTGTTATCGCCTGCGGAGGAGTGGCCGTTGTTGTTCCTCATGGTATTCCTGTCACTGCAGTTGCCCTTCTGACGCCTTTGCAAGCAGTGGCAGTGAGACTTTCGGTGAACACCCTGTTCACAGTCTGTTCCATCTACATACCACCTAATGAAGCTGTAGGCCTCTCGGATCTGGAAGATTTAGTTGACCAGCTGCCGCCTCCTTTCTTCATCTTCGGAGATTTCAATGCGCACAATCCGTTGTGGGGTTCTATCACTCGTGACTCCAGGGGCCGTGTTGTTGAGTCCCTTCTCTCCAGCACGTCCCTCTGTCTCTACAACACCGGGGCAGTCACTTATTTTCATGAACTCCACCCGCTCGTACTCAGCCATTGATCTGTCCTTGAGTTCGCTATCGTTATATCCTGACTGGTCCTGGAGCGTGTCTGATGATCCCCTTGGCAGTGATCATTTCCCATCTTTCTCCGTCTAGCAGGTGAGGGGTACCGTCATCCTACTCGCCCTGCTAGATGGGCTATCGATCGAGCCAAGTGGGACTTCATTCACGGCTTCAGCGATCATTACTCCAGTCATGGTGACCTCGGGTACGATCGATGAAGCTGTTACGGCGGTAACGGATTGTATTGTGCAAGCGGCAGACTTTACCATCCCTAAGACTTCGACTAAACTTCCACGTTGCCCGCGACCTTGGTGGAATTCCACTTGCAAGGCAGCTCGTCAGGCCCAACATCGGGCTTGGGGTAGGTTTCGTTGGCACCCCACCGACGCGAACCTGCTTGCTTTCAAGAAAGCCAAATATTACGCGCGTTTGGTGCGTCGTCGTAGCCAACGGGAATCTTGGATACGTTACGTATCCGGGATTAACCCCGCTACCAGGTCTAAGATCTTTTGGGACAGGATCCGCAAGATTCGGGGTAAGTACCCTTTCTGGGGAAATCTCCATTCTTGAGAGTGGTGGAGGAACGGTTGCTGACGCTCAGGGTATTGCTGACTGTCTGGGCGCCGCATTTTCTTCGGTGTCCAGCAGCCGCAATTACGCTGCTTCGTTCCGGCGGGTGCAGCCGCGGCTTGAACGGTCCCAGGTTTCATTTGGACCGTTTTCCGCTACCGATTATAACAGCCCGCTGACTGCCGTCGAACTGAAGATTGCCCTGAATCGGTCCGGACGAACATCTGTCGGACCGGATAACATCCATTATGAAATGCTGAAACACCTTTCTCCGTCCTCTCTTGAATGTCTGCTGGTCCTGTTTAACAGGATCTGGCACGAGCGTAATTTTCCCGAATCTTGGCGCACTGCCATTGTCGTTCTGTTCTCAAACCTGGTAAAGATCCCGCTAACCCGTTGAACTACAGATCAATTGCTATGACGAGCTGCCTCTGCAAAGTACTAGAGCGCATCATCAATTTTCGTTTAGTTTTTTATTTGGAATCACGTCACCTTCTTTCACTTCATCAGAGTGGATTTCGGAAATTCCGATCCACCTCAGATCATCATCTTCGCCTTGAGACATCTGTCAGGGAGGCGTTTGTCCGGCGTCAGCACATGGTCTCCGTGTTCTTTGACATGGAGAAAGCGTATGACCGCACCTGGAGATACGGCATTCTCCGTGATCTGCACGAGTGCGGATTGCGGGAAACCTACCATCTTTCATCGCCGGATTTCTCCAGGACCGGAGTTTCCGTGTGCGCGTCGTGTCGACCCTCTCTGCGTTATACCCACAAGAGCAGGGTGTCCCTCAAGGCTCCATTCTTTCTGTGACATTGTTCATCCTTCGTGTTAATCATCCTTTCACCTTACTTCCTCCGACGGTCCGTGGCACCATGTACGTGGATGATCTGCAGATCTCTTGCGCATCTGTCAACATGCGCACTATTGAGCGGCAGCTGCAGACGGCCATTAATAAGATCTCTTCCTAGGCCTCCCACAATGGATTTGGCTTCTCGACCCAGAAGACCGTTTGCGTGCATTTTTGACGCAAACGGGGCCTTCACCCAGACCCCAGGCTCCGTCTGGGGTGTTCTACCATCCCTGTGGTGTCAGCAGTAAAGTTCCTTGGGCTAACATTTGACCGAGCACTCACCTTCCGACCTCACATACAGTCTTTGAAGGTGAAGTGCACGAGGTCATTGAGTATCCTGAAGGTCCTCTCTCGAACATCTTGGGGGGCTGACAGGTGCTCAATGCTTCGCATTTACCATTCTCTGATTCGGTCAAAGTTAGACTTCGGTTGCATAACGTACGGTTCGGCACGTCCTTCCGTGTTGCGGCCTCTGGATCCTGTCCATCACCAGGCTCTGCGGCTATGCACTGGTGCTTTCCGTACCTCTCCCGTGCATAGCCTGTATGTCGAGGCCCATGAACCGCCGTTGTGCATCCGACGTAAGCAGCTGTCTCTTCAATTCTTCACCAACTTGAAGTCTCTTCCTGATCATCCACTGCATGGTTCCATTTTCCAACCGCAATGTGTCCGCCTATTCTCACACCGGCCTTCCTGTGTTCCGACGTTTGGGATTCGGTTGTCGACCTTAGTGCGCGATGCTGGTCTAGACTTGTCAAGGATTGGTTTGACCAGGTTCTACAATGAACCGCCTTGGCAGCCGGTTTAAGCAACGGCTGACTTTTCCCTTTGTGTGTGTCCAAAGTCTTCCACTCCTGCTCTGGTGTACCAGCAGCTCTTTGCCGAGAAACAGTCTCTCTTCCCGGATTTCGTGCCTGTATTTACTGACGGGTCGAAATCCGGTGAGGTTGTTGGATCCGCTTTCGTGTGTGGCGATGCCTCCCATGCTGAGAGGCTTCCGCCTGAATCCACTGTCTTTTCGGCAGAGATGCGTGCGGTACACCTCGCTTTGTGTCACGTACAGTCTAGATCTCATCATCGCGCTATGATTTGCTCCTATTCCCAGTCCATCATCCAAGTTATATCTTCTCCAGAGGACACGGACTCACCGGTCATCCGTGATGTCCGTCGTCTTCTTGGAACTTTGGAAGGTGCTGGATTCCTGGTCCGATTCTGTTGGGTTCCTGGCCATGTTGGGATCCGGGGTAACGAGCTGGCATATCTATCTACCAGGTCTGTTTCCTCCATGTCGCCAGCTCGGCTGCCACTGTCTTTCCGTGATTATCGGCCATTGATACAGAAATTTGTTATGGATGAGTGGCAGCTCCTGGGGTCTCAGCAGAGCAGCAATAAACTGTATGCCATCAAACCACAGATCGGACTATGGAAGTCTAGTTTGCGGAAGAACCGTCGTGAGGAGGTTGTTCTTGCGCATCTCCGCATCGGACACTGTCGTTTTACTCACCGCTTTTTGCTGTGTGGCGACAGTACCCCGATGTGTGAGGCGTGCCAATGTCGTCTCACCGTCCTCCATGTTCTGTGTACTTGTGTTCGTTTTTGTGATCATCGTTTTCGTTATTTTCATTCTCATTTGTTGGACGAAGGAGCAGCTACGCTGCAGACTCTCATTGCTGAGGACTGCGATCTGACCGCAGTGTTCTCATTTTTTTAAGAAATTGACTTTTTTAATCTTATCTAGTTTTACCGCTTTCATTTCCATCTTTCACTTTTACCGTTTCATCCTGGTTTTACCCTTGTGTACGTGTTTTACTGTTTTTGTTCTATTTTGATGTCTTTTGTTTGGCGCTCTTTGGCCACCCATGGCCCTTGCGCCATTAAAATCTACTAACCAACCAACCAACCAACCATCACCCCATCAGAGCTGCAGAGTATGATCCAGGAACTTGCTGACAAGAGTAAAGAAGTGGGATTAAAAATGAACTTTCAGAAGACAAAAGTGATGTTCAATGCTTTTACACAAAATGAAGATTTATCGATTGGTGGAGAAAAGCTGGAGATAACAGACACGTACGTTTATCTTGGACAGCAGATATCAAGTGAGGGTCACATTGATGAAGAAATTAATCGGCGTATAAAACTTGCCTGGAGAGTTTTTGGAAGAAACAGCATAATTTTCAAGAGCAATATGCCATTATGTCTTAAAAGAAAAGTGTTTGATCAATGCATCCTTCCAGTGCTTACGTATGGTGCAGAGACGTGGACCTTAACTAAAAGAGACATACAAAGGCTGCAGACAACTCAAAGAAGCATGGACAGGTGCATACTTGGTATAACCAGGAGAGATAAGAAGAGGAACTCGTGGATCCGAAAAATGACAAGAGTGGAAGACATCATGATCAGAGTTAAATTCCTGCAATCGCAATGGGCTCGACATACTGCCAGAAGGACAGACCATTGATGGACAGCCGAAATTTTAGATTGGATTCCAAGGGACAGGAAAAGACCCAGAAGAAGACCACATGGAAGATGGGTGGATGAAATTCGAAAGTATGCGGGAGTGACATGGAGGAGACTGGCACAAGACAGACCGTTGTGGAGGAAACTTGAGGAGACCTTCGTCCAGCAGTGGATTGATAATGGTTGACAATGATGATGATGATGATATATATATATATATATATATATAGAGAGAGAGAGAGAGAGAGAGAGAGAGAGAGAGAGAGAGAGAAAGGGAGAGAGTAAGGGAGAGAGTATAATAATATTTAAAAAATGTAAACTACAGACATTGCATTGCAACATATTTCTCATTTCAATCTGAATAAACAACGTTTATTAATGAAATTATTAATAACTTTAGCATCTACTAGAGTTTCGTATGGAACCCTGGTCCAGCCTCCTGCGAACAATGGTGTGTCTGTTTCCTGTGACGACGATTCCTTTCAGGTATCACATGTTACGTGGTTGCTTCCGATAACTATTCCTTTCAGGATCACATGTCTGTGCGAGCACTTTCCAAGCGAGAAAATATTGCGATATGTATCTTAATCATTCATCAGGAAATGACAGTTTCAAGAAATATGAAACCCTTAAAAAATGTCAAGAGCAGACGCTTCTCGAAGCCTTTTTTAACAATGTTGCGTCATCGACTACCAATTTCTGATTTTTACGTCAAATTACTAATTTTATTCACTGTCGCTTATTGAAAAGGTAACACCAGGAAAAACGTGCGCGACAAACTGAAACTCGTAGGAAAGGCAGGTCACGTAAGGAGGTGCATTACAACCGCAGCACAGCGTGCAGACAAACGTTTCATACCAACCACTTCCTTGTAGCTCTCCCCGAATGGTATAAAAATAGAACGCACAGGGCAAGCTTCCATAGTCGATTCGTGTGAATTGGAGAATTTTGTCATTTTCATGTAGGACTTCCGTCCACAGGTAGTAGAGTTTAGGTCCCAGCCACCTACAGCGAGATCGCCTTTTGGGCAGGACACAGAAACGGAAGGAATGAGAGCAAGTCTAGCGACTTTGGCAGAACAGTTTGTAGTGAGATTAGAGTACAGTAGATGGCGCTACCGTACAAGTACGATATTGCACATAGATGGGTGAGAGAATTTCAGGGAAGACATAGGAAAGGATACCCATTTTACCAGTGGGTCCAGCCTGGGGGCCGTCACTTTACGTGCTCGTCCGATGCACGGCGGATATTCAGCGATTGTTAGTAAATCACACCATCTCTGAAAGATCAGCCCAGGCTTGAACCTGGGGACCCAGCATCGATAGTCTGAAACACTAACCACTAAGCCATCCGCGGCTCTTCGTGTGAATTGGGACAGTAAGGTAGTGGTAGTAACTGAGTATGCCCCGCCGCAGCAGACCAGACCTGTACGTAATACTGGCGGACTTTCAGAGTGGCCGATGTGTAGCTCTGCATAAAGGCGGACTTTGCCCTCGTGTTCGACGAAACGTGAGTACAATGATGTGAGAATAGCGTCAATGCCAAAAGAAAGGCCTAATGCACCGTTGTGAGGGGTCTGGAGCTCAGTGACGAATAACTCCCGAGCCGAGCGTCCTCCGTACCGTATGGCGTTGGCAGATCGAACAGCAAGGTTCCGAAGGTTACCTAGCTGACGACCATTACCTGCACCGTCCAATTGCGGACCTCGCAGGGATATTTTGAACTCTATCAGAAATAGATGGTGACGGCGTTGCGCGAGCAATCCTGCCAGGATTCAGCAGTCCTTCACCCGGATAGTATCGGTACAAAGACCTGTAGGTGTCTGCTGCCTCCGCGGGACCGACACTTCCCACCTCTTCGCCATAGCACGCGTGTGTGGTGCGCCAATGGGTAGGGGCGATAATTTCGCTTGTGGCTATTTTCGCCAGCGTGATTGTCTTTTGGGGCCAAGGTCCTTCAATATTTTATCAAAAGGTGCACGCACATTTCCACTGAGGGTCTCATTTTGCGTGAAATCGATTCTTTAATTCATGAGCCCTCTCACAAAGATGAAAATGAAAATTATTTACACGGTATTTACATATCCGCAGGACTAGAGTATATGCTGCGGTAATGACTCAGGGCCGGAGTCATTAAGTTCCTCATCACTGCTGTCTTCAGTTTGCTATCTTCGTCGATCTTTAACTACCCTTCAATTAGAAACTCACTCTCTCTTGCTACACGTTATTTGACCATCTCGGTATGTCCCTGTCTCGCTCTGCGATTAACCAGCAGGATCGAGAGGTCCGCCTTATTAACCGGTTCTGTTGCCAGAACTCTTCTGCTTCCTGAAAAGGAATCACACTCCAGAATCATGTTTGCGAAATCTGCGGCCTGGACTCCGCATCCTCACACTCGTTCGCGTACCGCGAAACAGCGGAAGTATCCGGCGACTCTCCATAACCGATATTTATCTGGTTTAGGAACTCATCGCTTTTAATGTGTCTGGTAGAGACTCTGGGAAAGATACGGTGAGTCCTCCTTCCCTTATCCCACTCTTCCTACCTATGCTACCACTCCATCCTCGTGGTTTTTTTATCTGCGTCCGAACGCTTTGCAACGGCAGCCGCAGTTGGAAGTCAAAAGCCTCTTTTCCAGCTACTTCCTTAGCCTGCGCGCTCGTTTCCAGTGGTTCCGACATGGCTTCGGACCCAATGGAAAGAAACCACTGTGTTGTTCTCGGTCTCGAGAAGAGACTTTATTACCCTGACAAGAGAAAAACACAACAATGGAAATTTGTATTGAATCAAGGGTTGTCTACAAGCTCTGAACGACGTCGTTTGATTTACAGAGGTGTCATCACTCGCCATCCGTTGCTTCAATTTCCTTGAATTTAAACTACAGATGTCAGCGGCTGTAATGGTGCCAAGAACACAGATACCAGTGGCTGTAATGGAACCAAGAACGCAGATACCAGCGGCTGCAATGGGGCTAAGAACGCATACACCAGCGGCTGTAACGGGCCTAAGAACGCAGATACCAGCGGCTGGAATTAGGCCAAGAACGCAGATCCCAGCGGCTGGAATGAAGCCCAGAACGCAGTCACAAGTGGCTCTAATGGGGCCAAGAACGCAGATCCCAGCGGCTGGAATGGGGCCCAGAACGCAGACACCAACGACTATAAGTGTTCCAAGAACGCAGACACCAACGACTGTAATTGGCCCAAGAACGCAGACACCAGCGTGGTAAATGACAGCGTTCCGCTCCCTTCGCCTTGCTCGCGATCGCGCAGCTTACGCATTGCAAGAATCATATACATGGACGATGTCATCACTCTGTCCACGTTATTTTAAAAACAACGCATTGCGACTGAAAAATTGTGTTCCGAAACCGCTGGGATCTAACCCTAGATCTCTCGATAACTAGTCAAGTGCGTTCGCATTTACGCTACGGCGTCAACAATTCTCAGCGCCATGCGTGGTTTATCACTCAGCATCTGACTACACGAACCCGTGATGACATCGTCCATTTACATTATCTCCACGTATTTGATTAATATTAACCATTTCTATAGCCCTTTGAATTTATCAGCTAGAATTAAATGTCTGTTGCGTTAAATGCCACCAGATGACGACATCTCAGTTGCTGAGACCATCAATACGTATTCGTGTAGTCAGATGCTGACTGATAAACCACGCATGGCGCTGAGAATTGTTGACGCCGTAGCGTAAATGCGAACACACTCGACTAGTTATATGGAGAGATTTGGGGTTCGTTCCCAGCGGCGTCGGAACACATTTTTTCAGTCGCAATGCGTTGTTTATAAAATAACGTAGACAGAGTGATGACATCGTCCATTTGCGAGAATCATGACCAGCCAGCAGCACGTCGCCGAAGTTGTGGAGGCTGAATACCTGCCGTATTTGCAGGCAGTCTCCGGTGCCATTTTTCAACGCGACATTTCCGGGCCACACGTGATACTGAATAAGTCACAGCTCTTGCCCGACATGTTCCACGTCTTCCGTGGCCAGCGTGTTAGTCTGATTTGTCGCCCATTGAACAACTGAGGTATGGTCGTTTGATGTTTGGCCCATCAGGTTCCGCGACCAATTGTAAAAGATGAATTTGGGGTGTTAATTGGGAGAGTATGGAATGACCTTCGGCAGTGCGACATCCAGAACCTCTTTCAGTCGATGCCACACCGTGTACGTGCCATTAGCGCCACTCGTGATTGGTACGTAAGGTACTAAATATGTTGTGCTTCATATCACTTACAGGTCTGTGCTTCATATCACTTACAGGTCTGTGATTCTGATCACTTACGTCTTGTTTCATAAGTAATGTACCCTATAAATCTCATTTCAATATCCTGGTCTTTCTTGGTGTTGCAATTTAAACACACAGCAGTGTATAACCCCAATCCCAGCATCAATACGCAAAATTGTTGGACACACCTAGATCAGTGCATGATCTTGACTTTTTAGAAGCATTTCATATTTTTCAAAACCCTTCTTCCTTGATGAATGATTCATCGCATCACTTGAGCCTTTGGAAAGCAGTCATGAAAACCGATAACCGTCAAGCAGGACCGTAGCTAGGATGTTGTTTTGAAGGTTTTAACCCTCCCCGAACAAATGTTTAAAATGTTTCAAAAATAAGATAATTGTTTTACAAATTTTATAAATGATTGCAAGTAATACAGCATGTAAGTCAGTATTTGAAAAATGGCGAGTATTAAATAATAAAATTTCGTGTACAAATAAAATGCGACAGATAAACTCAACGTATGTATAACCTACGGTGAAAATTAGTTTTCCCAATTGACCACCCACTCGAAAATTCCTGGCTACGGCCCTGTCGTTACGTGACATGTACAACTAACAACCGTCGTCGCCAGAGATTAACACGCCACAGTATTCCGGAACATATACCAGGGTTCCATGCGAAAATATAGTAGATGTTACAGTTACTAATAATTGCATTTATGAAGGTTTTGTATTTATATTAAAATGAAAACAAGAATAGATATCTGTGCATCTATATATCAGTGCAAGTACAAAATGAGCTGGTTACGTACTAACATAAACCTTATAAGATGAACACTTTTTATGTAGCATACTCTGCTGTTATCTAGGAAGTTAAGATTTTTGTGAACTGTTTATATTCTTCTATGATGTTGAGAAAATAAAAGCTGTCTATATACTTACGGCAGTGCATTTCATCTTTCTCAAATGCAAGTGCACGTGAGCAATTATAATTCTGAATCGTTATATTCTTCGCACACTCTGCAACGCATTGCTGCGAAAAGGAAAAATTTGTAAGACAACAATTTGTTTCATCAAGCATAGTTATCATTGTTTTGAATTAAAAATACTTCAAGAATTCATACCATTGTTTTGAATTAAAAATACTTCAAGAATTCATACCATTGCTTTGAATTAAAAATACTTCAAAAATTCATACCATTGTTTTGAATTAAATATACTTCAAAAATTCAGAATTTAAATAGAAAGGAAGTGGTGCTCCATTTTTATTCTCATTCGTTTTAAGGATTTTTTTGTGTTATGTTATGGACTAAAAAAAGATATTTCAGAAGATAATGACCAGTACGTTTCGTGGGGGATATGACTTCTTAGCTCTGTATCTCTAATTTAACTTAATATTTCTGTTCAAGTATAACACATAAAGGTTTCTTAATACTGTATATTCCAAGAGTTGTACTAAAAGTAAAGATCACCACGGTAGCCTTTACTTTTGGTCATAACTTAATTGCTGGTTTTACTACAGCTTTGAAAACCCGACTTTTAAGCCTCAATGGCAACAATCTGTCATGGTGTAGACCTGATGTTTTCCTGAAATTATTCCATCCTGTTTGCACTCGGCAGTTCACTTCTCTATTCAGATCTCTATTTTTTCCAACATCGAGCAAAACGTTCTGAATCGTCTTAGAATTTCGAACACTCCATGAATATTAATACCCTCAGTTTCATTTTCTTCTTCATTTCAACACTTGTATCCTGATTTCATTTTACTTATTTTTACCCTGCGCCTTTTCCATCTTTTTTACGCTTGGCACATAACACCACATTAATAGAAAACAATATTGTGCTACACTGATTTCCATAAATTAAGGAGAAGTTATACTTAAAAAAAACATTCTTACAGGATGATGATGATGATGATGATAACTATATTAATATGACTTACAGACAGACTTAACAGAAATTTATACCCATAAAGAAGCAGACGTTTGTGAATGTACAGGTAATATAGGTAACATGAACAAAACGCACCATTTTTGGTCCTTGGCAAAGCAGAAGCAAAACGGCCATAACACTTGGAATACTGTCACCTGTGTCAAAGTTTAATATGGGACATGTCCACCCCTCACTGCAATACACGCATGACATCAGTTGCGCATGCTCTTGAAAAGATTGTCCAGCAGATCTTTAGGTAGTTAGCGCCACTCCTGTTTCAGCGCCACTCCTGTTTCAGCGCCACTCCTGTTTCAGCGCCATTAATAGGTTATTTTTTGGTACACAATTTTTGGTACGCCTCCAAGAGCATCTCATACACAGGGGAGTACGCAAGCAACACCATGCAGTATATTCCTTCCCTGTGAAACAAGTCATCAACACAGGCAGAAGGATGGCAACAGGCATTGTCATCCATAAAGATGTAGGAGTTTCCAACAGCACGATGAAAATTGCATACATGAGGAAGGATAACATCCTGACAGTAACGCTCAGCACTTGTGGTTCTACATTGCAACATGTGAAGTTTGGTACGTCCATTCGTGATGATATTGGCCCAGACCATCACACCACCACCTCTGTAATGGTCAACTTCCACGATGTTGATGGAAGATTAGGCAGTGCGTTGTCCATGCCAGATGTTTTGGTACCTCGAATCGGACGACAAACAAAATCTAATTTCGTCCAAGAACAGGACATTGGCCCATTGCTCGTCAATCCAGTTGGCGCGTTCACGACACCATCGCTACCTCTGTGCTTTGCGTTATATGTTCAAAGAAACACATTGTACCGGTTTGCGGGCACACAAATCAACACATAAAATCGCCTTGACACAGTTTGGCGCGATATTGTGGTACCCGTGCTTGCCTGAAGCTCTCGTGCCAACCTGACAACAGTATTGCGCGACACCTTTCCGCCGTTGCAGTTATATAACGATCATCAGCAGAGGTTGTTTTGCGTGGTTGACTGAACCATCTAGTAGCTGTTCCACTTTCGTAAAATTGTCTCCACAGCGGTGCGTATATACTTTTGTCAACTCCGAACTCATTGGCTACATTTCGCGTTGAACGCCCTGCTTCCAGTTTCCCCACAATTCTTCCACGGGAAAAATCATCAAAATGTGTTCTTCGTGAACTTGTGCCACTCGCCATAACAAAAAAATAACCAGCAACAACAAGTAACCAACAATTTAAAACACGTAAAAATAACTCTGTCGCTTCAGATTTTATCACTGTTTAGCAATCTCGTGCTGTCACGTGTTTCCATATATGTAAATTATGGGCAGTCAATCGGTCGTATCTGCCCCTTAATTTATGGACATCAGTGTACATCCCTCACCTCTGCTGTTGCCAGATCTAAAATAATATTAGGTAAAAATGGGTTTAGTGCTGATGCTTGGTTAACTCTAGCTCTCACATTGAATTTTTCATCTGTAAACAACATGGTCCATGGTGCTACAAAACATGGTCCACTCTCTTATGCTGTTGCCACAGAAGAGAGGATCTCTGTTCGTTTCCTTATAATGTGTAAACACCATGGTCCACAGTGCTACCTCCCTTTCTCCTGCTGTTGTCGCAAGGGAGAGGAACTCTGTTCATTTCCATATCATCTGTGAACAACATGGTCCACGATGCTACTTCCCTCTCTCCTGCTGTTGCCACAGTGGAAAGGATCTCTGTTCACTTCGTTATCATTTGTAAACAATATTTACCACAATGCTACTTCTCTTTGTTCTACTGTTATCACATCTAAAACAATATCAATTACAAATGGACTTAATGCTTATCTGTGATGTATGCCAACTTCCACAGAGAATATTTCCGCCCACCTTACGCATTTTTAACACATGTAAGGAAACCTCTGTATATTTCCTTATCATCTGTAAACAACATGTGGTCCAGTCCTACTTCCCTCACCCCTGAAAGTAGAAAGATTATGAGATCAGTTTCTTTCGGTGCTTCATGATGAATCTGTTTAAACCATACGCCAGTCCGGTGGCGCAGTGGTCTAAGTAATGGTTTCTGATTATTCGTTCAAAATGGGCCCAGGTCTGAAACCCGGTGTGGCATGGATACTGTGTTTGTCTTACGGCACTGGCGTTTTCTTTTCCCTGGAACCAGTGTCCCTAAATTAGGGACGGGCGACTGCTTATAGCGCACTGAGTTGCTCACGGTGGTCGTTAAATCCGCAATAAAAAACCATATGCGAAAACATGCGTGTTTAATTTCTAACGCAAAACATAGTATTTCATTCTATCTCAGGGACAGCAACACTATACCTTATGTGGAACGAATACTAAATCACAGTGCCAAGCTGATTCATTGCCGTTTTCTAACAGTTGATGAAAACATGTATAAATGCATAAACGTAAAAGTTTTATCTTCGAAATAGAGTCCATCGTGCTCGATGATACTACACCATCGTGATGCTGTATCCTAAATCCCCCTGCAAAATGATTCCATTGGTTTCATGGCGAAAAAGTCTTGTACCTCAAGTGTAACATCGTGGATGTTTTGGAAATGTTTCCCAAGTAAAATATGTGCCATGGATTCTAATAAGTGGTATTCCGAAGGCGCGATATCTGGACTAGAAGCAGCGTAAGGCGTTAGCTCAAAACTCTGCAGTGCCTATATTTTGTCGTTAGGTGACCGGTCACGATCAGCAGGAGCATTTTGCTTTTGAAGGATAACTCGTTTACAGTTCACCAGAGCAGAGTACTTTTGCATAAAGGCCGTATATGTGCCCTCCAACTGGCCATAGTACAGCTGCTCATGAATGCCTCGGACATTTGGAATCATCTCCAAATGAATAAGGAACTCAAATTTCCAACGAACGTACAGCATAACTTTGTGCTCAAATCGCCCCCTTTTCGTAACTGGTTCTGGTGTTTTTTAGGAGCTAACCACTGTTTTCTTCTGTCAGGATTACGAAAAAAAAATCCACTTTTCATCACATGTCACAATCGGCCTAAAGAAACGGTAGTCCTGGGGTCTTTCCCGCTAATGTCGAAACTCCGGCACACGTCTCTGAGCTTGAGTAGCAGTCAGTCATGTGGTATTTGTCGACAGCTTTTGTGCGTTCTGCTGGGCTTGTTCTGTCTACGAACATTTGTGAGCTGAGTTATTCCCAGCTCATTAGACAGTTGTCTAGTGCTTGTGCACGGATTGGACAGTTGTCTAGTGCTTGGTGTACAGCTTCAGAATTCACCGTCGAAGGTCTTCCAGCACGTGCTGTGTCTTCAAGGCTACAGTCCCAACATTTAAATCGCTGAAAATAAATTCTTGCAATTTTTTTTTGGAGACACTGCTCCTTCACTGTCCACAGCAAAAATTTCACTCGAATCAGCTGCAGCGGTCAACTATTTTTTTAAAAAGAAAAACCGTAAAAGCACTCGGATCGTGTATTTCTCGTCCACAGCTTTTGACATCTTGTGGTTATAATATGCCAACTAGACCATTGGTTCGTAATATCTGGTTCCTAATATATAAAACCGTAAACGCACTCGGATCGAGTATTTCTCGTCCACAGCTTTTGACAGCTTGTGGTTCTAATATGCAAACTAGACGATTGGTTCTTAATATCTAGTTCTTAATATATAAAACCGTAAAAGCACTCGGATCGTGTATTTCTCGTGCACAGCTTTTGACAGCTTGTGGTTCTAATATGCCAACTAGACCATTGGTTCGTAATATCTGGTTCTTAATATATAAAACTTATTTCTCGTCCACAGCTTTTGACAGCTTGTGGTTCTAATATGCCAACTAGACCATTGGTTCGTAATATCTGGTTCTTAATATATAAAACTTATTTCTCGTGCACAGCTTTTGACAGCTTGTGGTTCTAATATGCCAACTAGACCATTGGTTCGTAATATCTGGTTCTTAATATATAAAACTTATTTCTCGTCCACAGCTTTTGACAGCTTGTGGTTCTAATATGCCAACTAGACCGTTGGTTCGTAATATCTGGTTCTTAATATATAAAACTTATTTCTCGTCCACAGCTTTTGACAGCTTGTGGTTCTAATATGCCAACTAGACCATTGGTTCGTAATATCTGGTTCTTAATATATAAAACCGTAAACGCACTCGGATCGTGTATTTCTCGTCCACAGCTTTTGACAGCTTGTGGTTCTAATATGCCAACTAGACCATTGGTTCGTAATATCTGGTTCTTAATATATAAAACTTATTTCTCGTCCACAGCTTTTGACAGCTTGTGGTTCTAATATGCCAACTAGACCATTGGTTCGTAATATCTGGTTCTTAATATATAAAACCGTAAACGCACTCGGATCGTGTATTTCTCGTCCACAGCTTTTGACAGCGTGTGGTTCTAATATGCCAACTAGACCACTGGTTCTTAACTATTTTCCACCAGGAGCCACACCTTTTTTTTTTCATGGAACTGGGCCAGAGGGTGTGAACACATTATTTGGTAATGTAAGTAGCACATCATACTGCTACTCATATAAATGCTATTTTTATTTTAAGATTCATTAAAGGCAATGTGAGAAATATATAAAACAGCCCATTTCCTCAGTGGTAAAATAAACAAATACCTCTTTGTCCAGTTACTGTTCAATTCACGATTTTCAGTGTCAACGTTTTTCTTCTTTAGCGTTGAGAACGGCAATTTGAGATATCACAATAATACGGCTGTTGTGCTCGGCGCTTCACGCAGCGCGATACGGTATAAACCGCGGGAAGAGTTAGTTGCAAACGCTGCCAGCGGAACTTCATAGATTTTGCATCGAGCGGAAACCCGAACACATGGATATGCGAGTTCTCCTTCCACTCTCCCGTGACGCCTAACAGAGGGCTGCATAAGAGCTTCTGAAAATCCCGAAGAAAACTGCCGAATTACGTTTATGATTTGTCACGCGTGAATGCGGACTCTGAAATCTTTAAACACAGCCACAGAATTAAATTAAACAAAAATATTTTTACTGATTTATATTAGAAGTATTGAAAAACATTCTTTTTTAACCTGTGGATTTTATACATTTCTTTATTTTAAATACATCAGACTTGAATAATCATGAAACGCATATAGCGTATTAAATCCGTTTATTTTTTTGTTGTAGTCACGACAAAGATTCGCCAAACTTTCGCACTCCACTGGGAGGCTTTTTCAAGGCAATGATAGACGTAAAATTCTATGTCTTCCGTAAAATGGTAGACATAGCATTGCCTTGAAAAATTCTCGCAGCTGAGTGCGAAAGCAATAGTAGACATAAAATGCTATGTCTACCATAAAATGCGAGACAGCATTGCCTTGAAAGAGCTTCCCAGTTGAGGGCGAAAGTTCGGCGAATCTTTGTGCTAACTGCACCACAAAAATAAACGGATTTATTATGCTATATGCGTTTTATTTATACATTTCTTCCTGGTGTATTTTTTTACCGTGGGCCAGACTGACACAATTCGTGGGCCTCCTATTGAGGACCAATGAACTAGACGATACCGGTTTTCGTGTCATGCGTTGTTCTCATCTGCATAACACATGCGTACCGAGTCTATGCCTGACACAGGACGACTCTTCAAAATTGTGATGACCTTTGTATCACCCTAATAGTAACTAGGCTGATGACTTTACCTGCCCCCTCCAAATGCGGAGTTCGCAGGGATATGTTGAACTCTCTCAATAGATAGTGAAGGCGTTGCGAGAGCAATCACACCAGGATCCGGCAGTCCTTCACCCGGACAGGATCTGTCCAGAGACCGGCAGAGATCTGCCTTCCCCACGGGACCTGCACTTCCCGCCCAGAAGCCATAGCCCGTATGTGGCGTGCCATAGGTCCGGGTCCCTGATTTTGGGTCTGGCTGGGAGATTCATTCCCCAGCGCGAACTGTATGGGGCCAAGGCCCTTTATTTAGTCCTGGCTAAAATACAAACGCACACATATATACATTGGGGGTCCCGTGCAGAGGATAAACATCTTTATTTTGACGAGCCCCCTCATGGCCCTAACAGTAATCTGATGTTTGCCGCCTCCTTAGGAAGAAGAATGTTGTTCATAAAGTGAAAAGGAGTTTACAATATCAGATATATCTGCTCCTGGAATCATTTAAATAAATTATAACCCCCAACGAGCATGAGTTGACTCTACTATTTAAAATATATCTTCATGAGATGAAATACTATTTCTTTTATTTAATAGAATAAAAGAAATGACCATCTACACTGCTGTTTATTAAAAATGCAATGCCAGAAGAACCTGTGCGGCCAGACTGAAACTCTCAAGATGTGTAGGTCACGCGAGAAGGTGCAAAGGATTAGAACCTCAATGCACATGAGATTTACCTGCCACGCCATTGTAGCTGTCCTGCAGGAGGTATAAAAAGAGGTCGAACAGAGCTAAAGTTGTCATAGTCGATACGCGGGAATTGTATCAGTAAGGTAGTGGTAGTAATTGAGTACGCCCCCCGCAGCAGACGTGACCCATACACAGTTCACGGACTTTGAAAGAGACTGATGTGGTGGACTTGGGGAAGGCGGACTTTTTTCCGCGACATTACCGCTCGTGGTGGACAAAACGCGACTACAGGAATGCAAATATGGCGTCAGTGGGAGGAGGAAGATCTGACGCCAGCGTGAGGGGTCTTACCTCAGAACGGTCGTGAAGACTGTCATATTCACCTTTAGGGTAGGAGGACTAACAGCGACATCCCGATGGTTAGAAAAGCAGTGGAGGTCTCTTTAAAGTTAAGGGTTATCAGCAAGTTTTGTCGAATGCCATTTGCTTCAGAGGTACCTGCTCGCTCGTTGTCATTTGCTCCCATTTTTCTTGAAATTAACCCAAGACGTCAGCGGCTGCAATGGAACCAAGAATGCAGAAATTGGGAGTACAATAGTAGATGAGTCGTGGTTAAATCGTATAACCTATTATGTACGTATCTTTGTAAGGTGACACCGTATAGTAAGGTGACAGCGGGCTCGCATGACGCCACAAAATGCATTCTGATGAGGGATGCTGTTGAGTTCCATTCACGTTTCCGCTTCCTACGCATTGCAGGAAGCTTGACCTGTCAGTGGTACTTCGCGGAAGGTTTGGAGGCTGATGTGCTACCTTATCTGCTCGACATGTTCCACGTCTTCCGTGACCAGCGCGTTTACCTGATTTGTCGCCCATTGAACAACTGGGGAATATGGTAGCTCTGCGCCTGACTCCACCGCCAGTTACTGAAGGCGAAATCTAGGTGAGAATCAAGGCAGGTATGGAAAGACTTTCCACCGTACGCCATTCAGAACATCTTCTAGTCGATACCACGTCGTTTGCGAGCCGTTATTACCGCTCGTGATGAGTACATAAGGTACTTAGTGCTGCTTATTCCACATCACTTGCAGATCAATACTTCTGATCACTTACGTTTTGTGTCATATGTAACATACCTTATAAATCTCACTTCAGTATCCCAGGTCTTTCTTGGTGTTGCATTTTCAACAGACAGAAGTACAGTTAATGAAAGGATGTTGTAAAAATGGCTCAGTATTTCAAGAGCATCTTCGAAGAATACAAATGAATGATTAATATATGTAACTACACTGACGGAAAAAAAATCCCAACACCACGAAAAAATAGTTGTAGAGGAATGAAATGGCGACAATACATTTGTATAGGTAACATATTTAATCGATTAAGGTTTCAACATCACAGCTTACTGTAAGCGCGAGAAGAGCCATTTTAAATGTGAAATGCTGGTACATTAATAACCGGTGTAACCGCCAGAATGTTGAATGCAAGCACGCAAACGTTCACGCATTGTGTCGTACAGCTGCTGGATGTCAGTTTGTGGGATGGAGTTCCATGCCTGTTGCACTTAGTCGGTCAATACAGGGACGGTTAATGCTGGTTGAGGGTGATGCTGGAGTTGTCGTCAAATGATGTCCCATACGTGCTCAATTGGTGAAAGATCTGGTGATCTAGCAGGCCACGGCAACATGTGGACACTCTGTAGAATATGTTGGGTTACAACAGTGGTATGCGGGCGAGCATTATCCTGTTGGAAAACGCCCCCTGGAATGCTCTTCATGAATGGCAGCACAACATGTTGAATCACCAGACCGACGTACAACTGTGCCGTCAGGGTGCGTGGGATAACCACGAGAGTGCTCCTGCTGTCATAGGAAATTGCTCCCCAGACCATAACTCCAGGTGTAGGTCCAGTGTGTCTTGGCCGCAGACAGGTTGGTTGCAGGCGCTCACCTGGCCTCCTTCTAACCAACACACGGCCATCACTGGCACCCAGGGAGAACCGGCTTATATCAGAAAATACAACAGATCTCCACTCCGTCCTCCAATGAGCTCTAGCTTGACACCACTGAGGTCGCAAACGGCAGTGGTTTGGATTAAGTGGAATGCACGCTACAGGGCGTCTGGCTCGAAGCTGTCCTTCAAGTAACCGATTTGTAACAGTTCGTTGTGTCACTGTGGTGGCAACTGCAGCTCGAATTGCTGCCGCAGACGCGGTACGATGCGCCACGGCCATACGCCGTACACGGCGGTCTTTCCTCTCAGTAGTGCCACGTGACCGGCCGGAACCCGGCCTTCTTGAGGCAGTGCCTTCCCTTGATCACCGCTGCCACCAATCATGCACAGTGGCTACATTCCTGCCAAGTCGTTCTGCAGTATTGCGGAAAGAAAATCCACCTTCTCGTAGCCCTATTACACGACCTCGTTAAAACTCCGTGAGCTGTTGATAATGGCTTCTTCGTGTTCTTAAAGGCATTCTTGAATAACATCAACACCCTACGTCGAATCTCAACGATAACTAACGCTCACGAACGTTACAGCGCATATTTACAGCAAACCTGCTTTGCATGTTCCGAGGGCGCTACTAGCGCCACACGTATGCGCCGAACGCGAAATTTGCATAGACGTCATCTTACAGATGTACTCTCACCGCCTACCAACTGTCGTTTATCTAACACAACGCCTTCTTGGTGTTGGGATTTTTTTCCCGTCAGTATATAATATGCTCATCATTAATACAAGGTAAGTAGAGTTAGAACTT
This sequence comes from Macrothele yani, assembly GCA_039090855.1. Taxonomy (NCBI): domain Eukaryota; kingdom Metazoa; phylum Arthropoda; class Arachnida; order Araneae; family Macrothelidae; genus Macrothele; species Macrothele yani. Next base: position 28,440,733 of record CM077032.1, on the reverse strand, counting down.
AACTCTTACCGCACCAGTGATCGGCCCTTTCCCCCTCTTGATCGCCACAGTTCTCGGTAATCCGTGCAGTTCGTTGAATAAGGCGACCTAAGAAGTTCTTTCACTATCTGCGAAAGAAATAATGAAGGAAAAAGTTTAACTAATATTAGTCCGAAATAAAATCACAAAAGAGTAATTTATAGAAGAATGTTTTTTGTCAGCAAAAAAGAGCCATATAAAGGCAGAAGAAAATATTTTTCTAATATTAGAGATGAAAATTACAAGTTCAGACAGATTATATTATCTAACACTATTATGGAAAAGGGATTAGTGTAATCATCAAAACATCGATACTTTTGAGACATAAAATGTTTCAAGAATTTTGTAACATATCGGGCAAAGACATTTGCACCAAATTTCTATTAAAGTGTGTTAGAAACCACTTATCCTCTGATACGTTCCCGTAACTACTTCTTTTTGAAGGCTGAAATCTCAAGTAAAGTACTCGCAGGATATTTTTCCTACTGAACAGAGGTGAGCAAGTGCATTATATGTATTTTGTACTTGTTCTGTGTGGGCCCAAGCAGTGAGTATATAATCTGAATAAAGTGATGCATTAATATTACATTTGTTCTTGAATTCAATGTGGGGCATACATAATGTCCTTCTTCTAGAATTTCGTACAAGCATACACAGTCGTATTAGAATAATATACTAACTCTGGTATCACGGTGTACGTTACAAGGTCACCCACACACAGGTATAAGCGACCGAGTAGGACAGATGACCCATAGTGCCTTACGTGAGCACAATGGGCAGATGTGGTGATTTGACGGACGTTCGAACTACTTCTTTTTTAATCGGACAAGTTTCTTCCACAGTGTCTACCTTACGCCAGCCTCCTCCATGTTTCTCCCGCATGCTTTCGAATTTCATCCGCCCAACTCCCATGCTGTCTTCCTCCGGGTCTTTTCCTGTCCCTTGGAATCCAGTCTAAAATTTCAGCTGTCTATCGATGGTCTGTCCTTCTAGCAACATGTGCAGCCCATTTCCATTTCAGGGATTTTACTCTGATCATGATGTCTTCCATTTTGTCATTTTCCTTATCCATGAGTTCCTCTTCTTATCTCTCCTGGTAACACCAAGCATGCACCTCTCCGTTCTCCTTTTGAGTTGACTGCCGTCTTTGTATGTCTTTTTTAATTAAGGTCCACGTCTCTGCACCATACGTAAGCACATAAAGGATGCATTGATTAAACACTCTTCTGTTAAGATCTAACGGCATTATGCTCTTGAAAATCGTACTGTTTCTTTCAAAAGCTCTCCAACCAAGTTTTATACATAGATTTATTACTTCATCAATGTAACCTTAGCTTGATATCTGCTGTCGATGGTAAATATAGGTATCAGATATCTCCAGCTTTTCCTCATCTATCGATAAATCTTCATTTCTCGTAAAAGCATTAAACATCAGTTTTCTTTTCTGAAAGTTCATTTTTAGTCCCACTGATTTACTGTTGTCCGCAAGTTCCTGGATCATATTCTGCAGCTCTGAATAGGCAGTTGTAAGAAGACTGCGTCGTCAGCAAAACGAAAGTAAGTTAAATAATATCAATTAATCTTGATTTCCTTGTTTTCACAGTTCAATGATTAACAGACATTTTGCAGTGTGGCATTGAAGAGTTTGGGCGATATGGTGTCACATTGTCTCTCTCCTATTCCAGTTTTTATTGGTGCTGTAATCCTCAAATAACCGAACCTATACATTTTCATTTTCATAGATTTTACTAATAATACTAATGTATGCATCTTCAATACCGCAGGATTTCAAAGCCATTCTATTTGCTGACGGTTTAACGGAATCAAAGGCCTTTTCCTAATCGTTAAAAATCTTACATAATAGAAGTTCATATTCGCTCGTTCTTTCAATTAATTCTCTCAGCACATGGATATGATCTATAGTGCTGTAGCCACTCCTGAAACCAACTTGTTCTTCGGTTGAGCCATGTCCAGTGTTACTTTCAAGCGATGTGGAAAAACCTTAGCGAAGTTTTTATAAACCACTGATAGTGGCTGATATGCCTCTAGTTTCTGAGATCATCAATATATACGTATATATATATATACACTGAAGTGCCAGAAAAGCTGGTGCACCAGTCTAATACTTGGTAGGTCCCCTACGCGAGCGCAGGACTGCAGAAATACGACGGGGCATGGGCTCCACTAGCTTCTGGAAATATACTGTAGCGAATGCACACCATACTTCCTGCAGAGCGTTCCACAATTCGGATGTATTCCAAGGTCTAGGATTCCTGTGTTCGATAGCGCGTTGCATGGCATCCCAAATGTGTTCTATCACGTTCAGATCTGGATACTTGGGTGGGAATGGCAACACCCCAAACTCTGATGAATGCTCCTCTAACCATAATGTGGCGTCCCGACACTTGTGTGGAGGTACATTGTCCTGTTGGAACAGGCCCAACCCATCAGCATGAATGCAGGACATGAATAAGTGTATCTCGTCAGAAAGGATGCGCACATAGCGTTGGCCGGGCTCAGACGTTTGTAGACGTACCAGGAGTCCCAGTGAATTCCAGCTGAACACACCCCATGCAATTACGGACCCCCACAAGCCGGTACAGTTCCCTGTTGGCAGGCGGGATCCATGGCTTCATGGGGTTTGCGCCACATACGAATCCTTCCATCTGCCCGATACAGTTGGAAACGCGACTCGTTAGGCCAGGCTACTTGTTTCCAGCGATCAAGTGTATAGTGGCGGTGTTGCCGTGCCCAAGCGAGGCGCATAGATCTGTGTCGTGCACCCATCATGGGGACTCGAGTTGGGCGTCGGCTCCCAAAGCCCATATCGTGCAGCGTACGTTGCACAGTCCGGACGCTGATGCTCGTTGAGGCTCCAGCTTTGAATTCCGATGACACCTGCGAGAGTGCTGCACGCTTATCGCGTGAAACGATTCTTGACAGCCGACGATAGTCACGTTCTTCCAATGTCTTTCTACGGCCACACTGGTATCGTAGGTTGGAGGTTTTGCCGGAATTCTTGTAGTCACGGTACACCCTTGCAATGGTCGTCCGTGGAAATCCGAACTTCTTTTCTACCTCCGAAATACTATGGCCCATTTCACGAGCGCCAACTATGACACCGCGTCGAAAATCGCTTAAATCGTTATTACTTGTTATTCTCATGCCGAAAACAGCTCTGACAGCTGGCAAGGATGTCTATCGCTTTATACACTCACTGAGGGAAGCAACCGAGTATGCGCATAGGGGACGTTGTTATGTATTTTGCATACGCTCGTCTGTACCAGTTTGTCAGGCACTTCAGTGTATATATAGTTGAGTCATATTATTTTGACGTCAACAGCGCGTAGCTAATGAAAGAAGGCACGTGTCGTGAACTGGCTTGGAGGGTATATAAGATGTTCAGCAGGCATTCTGAAAACATATCATTCGTTGCTGTCATTGATAAAAGTAGGGATTTATCAGATTTGCAAATAGGGATGATTATCGTTTTTCGGGCCAAGGGTGGCGGTATTTCTAAAACAGAGCAGTTTGTGAACTTTTCGGGTGTTGCTGTAGTTCAAGTGTATCGAGATTGGAGAAATGGCACCATTGTAAATAAGTGACGTGGAAAGTGCGAATCACCACATGCCGTTAATGTGAAAGTAGTCGGCTGCGAAGGTGCGTGAGGGCCAATTGACACGCTGCAATGGAGCAACTCACAGGCTGAATGAACCAGGGGGCCACAAGAATTGTATCTAAAACAACAGTTCGGCAAACACTGCTGCGTATGGAGCTTCTATGAAGACGGATGGTCACTGCACCTATGCTAACGAAGGTGTATCCTCCGAAAAGGCTTACATTTGCCTGGCAGAATCGGAATCGGACCTCCGCTCATTGGCAAAGTATTGCCTTCTCCGAACAGTCAAGTTTTCTGCTTCATCGAACGGATGGACGTTGGCGTATAAATAGAGAAACATCGGAGAACAAACACTCTTCAATCATTGCTGGAAAAACACAAGCTGGTGGGGGTCAGCCTTATGATCTGAGGAATGTTTTCGTGGAATTCTCTGGATCCACTCGTACCTGTGGAATGCACTATGACCGAATTCGTTATGAATCCATCCTTCCAGACCACCTACCCCCCCCCCCCACACACACACATGCTGATTGTTTTTCCTGGAGTAGATGGGATTTTCCAGAACGACAATGCGACGTGTCACGCAGCTAGAAATGTCCGAGAGTGGTTGGAAGAGCACGATGAAGACTTCAAAGTAATTCTCTGGCGCCCCAACTCCTCAAACTTAGACCCGATTGAGCATATGTGAGACCACCTCGATCGTGTTCTCCTTTTCGCCTCTACGGATCCTTCACCGCGCACCCTCCAGCAGCTGTCAGATGCACTGCAGTCAGCATGGCTCCACATACCTGTGAACACCTTCCAGCACTTTATTGGGTCACTCCCAGCCCGTCTAGCTGCTGTCAGCGCTGCACATGACATTTACATATAATATCAGCTAATGGTTACAATAATGTGACTCGACCGTGTATATATCATCATCATTGTAAACTATTATCAACCCACTGCTGGTTGAAGGACTCCACATTTTTTTTCCAAAACCGTCGGTTTTGAGCCGTTCTCCTGCATGATACTCCGGCATGCTTTCGAATTTCATCCATGTATCTCCCGCGCGGTCTTCTTCTGAGTCTTTTTCTGTTCCTTGGAATCCAGTCTAAAATTTCAGTTGCCCATCTGTGGCCTGTTCTTCTGGCAACATGTCCTATCCATTGCAATTTCATGGATTTTAATCTCATCATGATGACTCACAGGCTAATTTACGAACACCATGTATATTAAGTTGTATATATACAATATCTACCAACAAGTAATTGGACACCTGTGTTAGCAAAGGAAAACGAAGTTTATCCACCTTCAATAGTTGGTGGAGCCTCCACGAGCGGCGATTACAGCTGCGACCCTCCGGGGCATACTCTCAACTAGGCGTTGTACGACGGATGTCAGTATTTTCTTCCACTCGGCTTGGAGAAGACAGATCAGTTCCTTCACCGATTTCGGACGGTGGGGGCACCCCTTAATCGACGCTCCAACTCGTCCTAGAGGTGCTCGATAGGGTAAAAGTCCGGGCGGCTCTGCGCAGGACAGTCCATTAGATGAACCACATGGTCACCATACCAAGCCATGCTGGACCTCGCAACATGACAGGTGGCATTGTCATCCTGAAAGTAACATGGATCCACCCCGTAAAACTGCCACAACGTAGGAAGCGCATGGTCATCCAAAATGGTGCAGTAGATCTCGGCGTTGAGTCTACCAGGAATTGCGACCAAGGGTCCCGTGCCATACCAGGAGAAACACTCCCATAGAATAATTTCGCCGCCGCCAAACTTCACAGTTGGCACAATACATTCCGACAGGAGGCGTTCTCCAGGCAGACGCCAAACTCAGACCCTGCCATCCGAATGGTAGAGGGTGAACCTTGATTCGTCGCTCCAAAGAACCTGTTTCCACTGTTCAACGGTCCACTGTCGACGTTCTTTGCACCACGTTAGCCGAGCAGCGCTATTGGACTTGGTGATCAAAGTCTTGTGGGCGGCAGCACGTCCATGATAACGGAGCAGATGGGCTTCCTTACGGATGGTATTCATCGAAAGAACACTCTTGGATGCCTGTTGAAACTCCTCGCGGATGTGGCCCATCGATTTGGTGCGGTTCTCCCGAATTTCTCTGATCAGCTCCCGTCGGTCTCTAACTCCCAGGTTTGTGGGTCTGCCGGGTCGGGGAACATTCCGACAGTTACCTCTCATCTTCCACTTGCCAATCACGTTGGCCGCTGTCGATTTTGGGTACTTCAACTCGCTGGATATGTCACGTATGGATTTGCCATTTCTGTGATACACGACGATTACACCTTTCTCGAAATCAGAGAGCTCCGAACTGCGTGGCATCTTGCATGCGACTGGTTGCGTTGTTGTTTCCCACACGATATTTAACGGCAGCGGCCGTGACGTGTATCAGGACCGCAGATATCGTCGATTGCAGAGGTGTTCAATTACTTGTTGGTAGATAGTGTAGTATGTATATCAAATGACTTCAACATATCAGGGAAAGGCACACCATCGTAACATGATCACTTCGAAACAGCGCCTCGCTGCAGGATTCCGACGTAATCAGTATAGCAATAGATTTAACCACAAGTAATATACCTTCCCAATATGATACATATTGAAAAAACACCTTAAAAGTTTTGAAAAGTAAATTAAGGTAGTTAAATAGAAAAAGGCAAAAATTAAGGTAGCCAATACATTTCAATGGTAAAACACACCGTAACCACGGATCATTCGTCAGGGAAAGACGTTCGGTGTCCCGGGACATGGGTTCAGGTTTCATAAGAGTGCTGAATTTATCATGAGCCAAAGGACAGACGTCTTGAGTAATTTTGTATCAAATACCGCTTTTGCGCTCTGTCTTTCCTACCTGAACTGGTTAGTAAAACATAAAGAACATAATACACCTAAAATTACACTTAACTCACATATAAACTGTACACGACCGTAATTAAATTTGCAAAGAACACAATATCCAAACTTAAGCACCCCAAGGCGGAAATGTGAACATAACCTAGCAGTTGTGGTCAAAACTCGCTTCTTATGGTGGATGGTAATTCCATAAGGGTACTTTCCGAAAATAGTTTATAACGAAGTGAATTTCTCCGTCATTTTTGGTCTACGCCGGGATTCGAACCCGAGGCCGCTTATTCCGGAACAAGTCGCTCTACCAACTGAGCTACGCAGACATTTTATTCTGATTCCTATCTGCCTTTATGTCGTGTGCGTCCTTCTGGCAGGTACGTCACATCTCCTGGTACGTTACATCATCTCCCCCTTATTTTTTTTTCTCGAAGTGCTGCTCTTATTTTTCCTATCTCGCGGTGTGGAAATAACATCACACCATTGCGAGATTGTGAACGATCGGGTCATCGGATAGTTCGGGCGCCATTATAACGAAGTGAAATCTCCGTCATTTTTAACCGCGCCGGGGTTCGAACCCGAGGCCGCTTATTCCGGAACAAGTCGCTCTACCAACTGAGCTACGCAGACATTTTATTCTGATTCCTATCTGCCTTTATGTCGTGTGCGTCCTTCTGGCAGGTACGTCACATCTCCTGGTACGTTACAAGTTATATATATATTTTTTTTGATTGGACGTTTAACGACCACCGTGAGCAACTCAATGGGCTATAAGAAGTCGCCCGTCCCTAATTTAGGGTCACTGGTTCCAGTGAAGGGAGAGAGCCAGTGCCGTAAGACAAACACAACATCCATGCCTCACCGGGATACGAACCCGGACCCTTTTCGGACGAATGATCAGAGGCCATCGCTTAGACCACTGCGCCACCGGGGCGGCTATATTTTTTGGATCACGTCATGGATGAAAGCTCGAAATGTTAGGATTCTCCGGGGCGACTCGGAGGAAAAAAAGTTTGATTGTAGCCCTAAGGAATGGTTAAGATAGAGATTATGTTGGTATAATATTACATAATCGAATTTTAAAACTTGAATCGGAATAAAAAGACAAAAATAAATTTTGAAAGTGAAACCTGCAAAAACTAAAAGGATAGTTATTATTCAACAGCGTGGAAAAGAGTAACTTCAGAAATTTTGTGGTACTACCCCTATTATTGCAGATTCTTGAAATTTGTAAGAACTGTAAATTATAATATTTCTGTGAATTGTTTTAAAGATTCTTGAATTCCAGATATTCAAAAGTTGAAGGACAAAGTCAAACTCAGTTCTTTTGTCAAATATACCCGTAAAAATTCATTCACTTGTCCGAACAGTTTCCATATCCAGGAAAGTAATTCTGGAACCTCTGTTGGTTTTTTCCAAGACTAGTCCCAAAGTTTAATAACTTTCCAGAAGGAAATCCTCCTTGTTGATCCTGAAACTGATAAGGTCATCAGCGTATCTGAAGTTCGTTACTTTATCACAGCTGATATTCCTTTCGAAATGATGCAGATATTTTTCGTAAAAGTGAAAATCCTCTTCGGATTTTTTATTTTTGTTAGCGAAAACAGGTACTGATGTAGGTCTTTCGTAGAAGTGAAGTGGAGTAAAACGAACTTTCGAAAAGCGGAGTACGTATACACATGTATGTAACGACTAATTTTCAAATTTGTTTGAGGACTTTAGCAACTCAGTTTTGTTGAAGCTAGGAGCTTCTAATTATAGAGAAGAATTGAACACCAAAACAAGAAAATATAATCTAAAACATTATCGACAAATAAATTTACTGACCTGTTTTACATGAACGGAGTACCAATGTCCAGCTGCTAAGGGAAACCCATTTGAGAACGGATTAACGAGTCCATGAGGATCGTGAATGGCCACTTGAAATCCTGTGCTTGTAGTTGTGTAGAAGTTTTCTAGTTTGTTTGCTATCAGCCAGAAAGATAGATCTGAAAATATCATTAACCATGATAATGGTATCATGTATGACGACTCGTAAACATGATAAATTGTGAGTCTAAGGAATTTCATTATTTAATGTATGATTGCGTGGGCCAAAATTAAAAGCTGATTTGGAGAAATCGTAGCTTCTGGATGAATAAAAAAGGATATTTTATAAGAAAAAACCTAAATTGATTTTTTACAAATGTTTCATATGACTTCCACGTGTTACGGGACAAAGGTTCCGCCCACAGTGTTTTATCGAAATAATGGAAACACGTACTGTTTGTTGAGAATTTTTTAATAATAAGCTGTAGCCTACCACGAGATTTCAGATCAGAAGCAATTCGACTTGGAATACGTAGACGTGCTCAAGTCATGCACTTACGGTAATTTGGGACCATTTTTCCTGTAAATATGTCTCAACTGTGCCTGTGATTTCGGAGGGGGATTCTGTAATCTGACCTTTTGTGTTCCAGTTATTCTCAGAAATATTTAATAATTTAGGTCTGGAAATTGAAGTTTAACTACTGCACTTCATCTTCATGCTCTGCAAACCACAACTTTACACATTTCGCACAATTCACGAGTGTATTATCTTCTTGAAGCCAAAGACGGTGATTAGAAGACAATACCTACAACATTAGGTGCAGATGATCCCCAAGAATGAATTTGTACATTACAGATGAAACACAACTCTATGGAATAACTGATGGTCCTAAGAAACGCCACGATAAGGTATCCCACAACATCAGGGACACAGACCCATACTTTACAGTCTGAACCAAACAGTCGGGACGGTAGGCTTCTGTAGGTGCTGGTACACTCTACAAGTGGTGGAAAACAAGGTGAAGCACGATTCATCAGACCAGATGACACTTTACCAATCTTTAGTAACACAGTTTTTGTTTGCTTTGCACAACCGCACAAGTTTTGTTACATCGGTGTCAGTAAACAGAAATTTGCGGATTGCAACATGGCCATAAATATCGGCACAATGGTGTTTTGAAAAGGGGAATTTGTCGGGAACAGGAATCGAAGTCGCGTCTCTTCGCTCCGGAGTGAGTTGTGCTCTAACGGACTGAATATATCGCGGCAGATTTGTCGTCTTGACACGTGATTCACCTGTGTATTACGTCACATCACTACCTCTTAATGCTTTTTTTTTCTTTTTAAAGCAAAGAAGGAATTTTTATTTTTATTCGACACGATGTGTGGAACAAACATGACATATTTTCCGAGGGACCCAATGGCCAGTAGATTTATTATTTACGTTCGGGCGCCAATGTGAAAGCATAAATTTGTCGGTGACGCGGATCGAACCCACGTCTCCTCTTAACCGACTAAGCTACTCTGATTGAATGTATCGCTGCAGATTTTTCGTCTTCACACGTGCTGAAAAAGGAATCATTCCGACTGTGTTCAAGTCTACTGCTATTTTTGCTGCTGTGGTCTTGTGCTTCCGTTGCACGATCTGTGCAAACGTGTACCTATCCCGACCTGTCATCTTCATATGGCGTCAACAATTCGCCAGTTTGAGGCAAGGCCTTTTCTTTTATGATAGATGCTCATTACCATCGATGCCGTTCCTCGTGTTACACACACCTGCTATTTCTGCCGTTGTAGTTACTTAAGATCCTACAAGACGCGTACCAGTGATGATCCCATTTCTGAGCTTATGACACTGTCGACAGTTATTGCGCAACATCTATTTCATCTGCGAGTGTGACACTGTTACGTGATGGCCGAAATCGTACTGCACCCCTTTTATGTACCTCACATCGCGGGTTACTTCGTCCCTGTGATTTGCATACGGTACATTTCGTGTACCCGAGTCGCAGTCTGTTTCATTAGTTTGATAGACCCCTGTGATTTTAATTATGGAAACAAAACCATAATGCCGTTCAGGAGGCGCAGTATGTCTAAGCGCTGGCGTTCGTCTCAGAGAGTCATGGTTCGAGTACCGGATGAGGCATGGGTAGCGTGTTTGCCTTACGGCTTTGGCTCTGTCTCTTCCCTGGAAACAGTGGTACCAAATTAAGAGCGGGAGACTGGTTATTGCCCTCAGACCTGTTCACCGTGGATGCTCAATCACTAAGAAAAATAAACCTATTAAAAACATTTATTACTGACTTATTCATGTTAAAAAGAAATAATTACATGTTTTAAGAATCAACTTTCCAGAAATAACCCAAAATTATTTTAAAGTAACATGAACAACAAAGCGGTAAAAAGTAACATACTCTGTAATTTTCTGATTACACTAGTCAACATTTTCAAAGTTTGTTTTCATAACATGGGTGAAATAAGGTATGTTTTAACTAATTTCGGGCTGCAAAATTCAAATATGAATGTAAAAACGCTCCATCACGTACAGTTGTTTGTGTATGAACATTTGCTATATTTCCAGAAACATATATACAATTGTTCTCTGGACATGGCCTAACCGAGAGAACAAGCTGGATTCAGGAGTGGCTACAGCACTATAGATCATATCCACTTACTGAGAGAACTAATTAAAAGAGCGAGGGAATATGAACTTTCCTTATGCATGGCTTTTATCCATTAAGAAAAGGCCTTTGATTCGGTGAAACCATCAGCAGTTACAATGGCTTTGAAATCCTGCGGTATTGTAGATGCATACATTAATATTATTAATAACATCTAGGAAAACGTAAGTGCAAAAATTCGGCTATTTGAGAATACAGCACCCATAAAAATTGGAAAGGGAGTGAGACAAGGTGACACTATATATCCCAAACTCTTTAATGCCACATTGGAAAATGTCTTCCAATCACTGAATTGGGAAAACTAAGGGATAAAGATTAATGGAGATTATCTAACTCACCTTCGTTTTGCTGATGACGTAGTCATTTTTGCAACTACCCCATCACAGCTGCAAAGTATGATCCAGGAACATGCTGACAAGAGTAAAAAAGTGTGATTAAAAATGAACTTTCAGAAGACAAAAGTGATGTGCAATGTATAACGAAGTAAATTTCTCCGTCATTTTTGTCCACGCAGGGGCTCGAACTCGGGTCCCCGCATTCCGGAAAAAGTTGCTCTACCAATTGAGCTACGCGGACGTTCGTTATCTCTGCTATCTGCCTTTATATCGTGTGCGCCCTGCTGGGCAGGCACGTCACAAATGCTTTTACAGAAAATGAAGATTTGTCGATTGTTGGGGAAACGCTAGAGATAACCAATACCTACATTTATCTTGGACAGCAGATATCAAGTGAGGGTCACATTGTTGAAGAAATTAATCCGCGTATAAATTTTGCCTGGAGAGCTTTTGGAAGGAACAGTATAATTTTCAAGAGCAATATGCCTTTATGTCTTAAAAGAAAAGTGTTTGATCAATGCATCCTTCCAGCGCTTACATATGGTGCAAAAACGTGGACCTTAATTTAAAGATACATACAAAGACTGCAGCCAACTCAAAGCAGCATGGAGAGATGCATATTTGGTGTAACCAGGAGAGATGCATACTTGGTGTAACCAGGAGAGATAAGAAAGGGAACTCGTGGATCAGGAAAAGGACAAGAGTAGAAGATATCGTGATCAGAGTTAAATCCCTGAAATGGCAATGGGCTGGACATATTGCCAGAAGGACAGACCATCGATGGACAGCCGAAATTTTAGACTGGATTCCAAGGGACAGGAAAAGACCCAGAAGAAGGCCACATATGAGATGGGTGGATGAAATTCGAAAGTATGCGGGAGTAACATGGAGGAGATTGACGCAAGACAGACCGTTGTGGAATAAACTTGGAAAGACCTTCGTCCAGCAGTGGATTGTTAATGGTTGACAATGATGATGATGTACAATGCAAGGTCTTCACATTGTAATGCATTATAGATTACTATTGTAACGTATTGCAGCATTTATGTCTCTTGTTGGCTATAGAATTAATGTTACAATGTACTTGTATAATACTATAAATACCATATTCAAGTGAAGATATCTTGATAATGCGGTATTGTCAATTTCAATAAATCTTATGGTGCAGAAACTGAATGGGTAACGTATTTTAATGATTCTATGCTACCGTTCGCAGAACATTCCGATTCTTTTGGACTCTCATAACCGGAAGATATTAAAAATTATCTGTCTCGAAACCTTTTTTCTACAGTTTATCGAAAATTTAGTCCGATGCTTCTAAGAACTACTGACACTTCTGCATCTATTGCATGAAAAGAAATATACGACGACGTTGTGTACGGATTTACGCAACAGTCTTCTCTTCAAAACGAATTAAAAGTAAGATGAAGGTGATCAGACGACTTACAAAAAAGTTGTATTACATACCAAAGGTAATTAAACCGAAACAGAAGCAAATAATTTCTACGTAATCGCGACAAATCTTCTTTTAATTCTCATCACGTTGGATAAAGTAATGAGAGAGGGTTTAAAAGCGAGATAGTCATCATCATCATCATTGTCAACCATTATCAATCCACTGCTGGACGAAGGTCTCCCCCAAGTTTCCTCCACAACGGTCTGTCTTGTGCCAGTCTCCTCCATGTCACCCCTGCATACTTTCGCATTTCATCCACCCATCTCCCATGTGGTCTTCTTCTGGGTCTTTTCCTATCCTTTGGAATCCAATCTAAAATTTCGGCTGTTAATCGATGATCTGTCCTTCTGGCAGTATGTCCAGCCCATTGCCATTTCAGGGATTTAACTCTGATCATGATGTCTTCCACTCTTGTCATTTTTCGGATCCACGAGTTCCTTTTCTTATCTCTCCTGGTTACACCAAGTATGCACCTCTCCATGCTCCTTTGAGTTGTCTGCAGCCTTTGTATGTCTCTTTTAGTTAAGGTCCACGTCTCTGCACCATACGTAAGCACTGGAAGGATGCATTGATCAAACACTTTTCTTTTAAGACATAATGGCATTTTGCTCTTGAAAATTATGCTGTTTCTTCCAAAAGCTCTCCAGGCAAGTTTTGTACGCCGATTAATTTCTTCATCAATGTGACCCTCACTTGATATCTGCTGTCCAAGATAAACGTACGTGTCTGTTATCTCCAGCTTTTCTCCATCAATCGATAAATCTTCATTTCTTGTAAAAGCATTGAACATCACTTTTGTCTTCTGAAAGTTCATTTTTAATCCCACTTCTTTACTCTTGTCAGCAAGTTCCTGGATCATACTCTGCAGCTCTGATGGGGTAGTTGCAAAAATGACTACGTCATCAGCAAAACGAAGGTGGGTTAGATAATCCCCATTAATCTTTATCCCCTTGTTTTCCCAGCTCAGCGACTGAAAAACACCCTCCAATGTGGCATTAAAGAGCTTCGGAGATATGGTGTCACCTTGTCTCACTCCCTTTCCAATTTTTACGTGTGTTGTATTTTCAAACAGCCTAATCTTTGCACTTGCATTTTCATAGATGTTATTAATAATATTAATGTATGCATCTTCAATACCGCAGGTTTTCAGAGCCATTGTAACTGCTGATGGTTTCACCGAATCAAAGGCTTTTTCATAATCGATAAAAGCCATGCAAAATGGAAGTTCATATTCCCTCGCTTTTTCAATTAGTTCTCTCAGCACGTGGATATGATCTATTGTGCTGTAGCCACTCCTGAATCCAGCTTGTTCTCTCGGTTGAGCCATGTCCAGTGTTACCTTCAAGCGGTGTGAAAGAACTTTAGTGAAGATTTTATAAACTACTGATAGGAGGCTGATAGGTCTGTAGTTTCCGAGATCCTCAATGTCACCTTTCTTATGTAGCAGGACCATTGTAGCGTTGTTCCAATCCTCAGGAATCTTTCCTTCATTAAGGCATCGAGTGAAAATTTGGGCGAGTACTGTTTCGATTTCTCCTCTTGCTTCTTGTATGATGTCTACAGTAATTCCATCTTCTCCTGGAGCTTTTCCTCGCGTCATGTTCTTGATTGCATGTGCAACTTCTGCTGGAAGGACTGGAGGAATTCTGGTACTGGTATCTTTCATGATGTTTGGAGTGCATATATCATCCCTTTCATATAATTTGGAGTAGAAATCTTTCACTCTTGTCAAAATTTCGCCTCTATTTCTTGTTACAGAACCATCTTCTTTTCTCAGTGCCATAATCTGTTTTCTTCCCTTACTGAGATGTCCCTTTGCTATCTTTAGGCTTTGGTTGTTTTCAATTGCTTTCCTCACTAGTTCACAGTTGAATTTCCTTACGTCTTCAGTGATACTTTTTCTTACTGTCTTGCATAGCTCTATATATTCTACTTTGGAAGTCACATCTTCTTTAGTTGTCCTCATCTCTCTTCTTTTTTGTATCAACATTTTGGTTTTTCCTGATAATTTGTTCACATGCAACTTGTTCTTAGACCCAGCTAATTTTGTTGCTGTTTCCATAAGAGCTTTGGTTACTTTTCTGTTAACTTCAGACATGTCCACTTCTTCCGATGTTAGGCCTTCTAAAGCAGAGAACCTGTTCTTCAGTTCTACCTTGAAGGTATTATGGTGTTTTTTAAGGTTGATTATGTCAATAGATTTTGTTTGTCTTATGAGCTTGCCACGTTCAAGTTTAGTGTTGAGGTGCATCTTACATCTCACCAATCTATGGTCACTACCTGTGTTGAACTTGTTTAGCACACTGCAGTCTTCTATGACGAATTTTTTGTTACACATAATAAAATCAATTTCACTTGTCGTCCCATTTGGATGTCTCCATGTCCATTTCCTGTGTGGCTTTTTCTTGCAGAAGGAGTTCAAGATGAAAAACCCTTCTGCCTCTGCAAACTCAACGAGAGTATTTCCACGCTGGTTTCTGTTGCCGTAAGGATTTCTATTTTTACTGTACTCTAATCGAGAACAGATAGGCGATTACCAGTTGCAGAAAAGCGCAAACGCTATCAGTATATCAGTACACATATAAATTCGGAGTATGATCCAGGAACTTGCTGACAAGAGTAAAGAAGTGGGATTAAAAATGAACTTTCAGAAGACAAAAGTGATGTTCAATGCTTTTACAAGAAATGAAGATTTATCGATTGATGGAGAAAAGCTGGAGATAACAGACACGTACGTTTATCTTGGACAGCAGATATCAAGTGAGGGTCACATTGATGAAGAAGTTAATCGGCGTACAAAACTTGCCTGGAGAGCTTTTGGAAGAAACAGCATAATTTTCAAGAGCAATATGCCATTATGTCTTAAAAGAAAAGTGTTTGATCAATGCATCCTTCCAGTGCTTACGTATGGTGCGGAGACGTGGACCTTAACTAAAAGAGACATACAAAGGCTGCAGACAACTCAAGGCAGCATGGAGAGGTGCATGCTTGGTGTAACCAGGAGAGATAAGAAGAGGAACTCGTGGATCCGAAAAATGACAAGAGTGGAAGACATCATGATCAGAGTTAAATCCCTGAAATGGCAATGGGCTGGACATACTGCCAGAAGGACAGATCATCGATGGACAGCCGAAATTTTAGATTGGATTCCAAGGGACAGGAAAAGACCCAGAAGAAGACCACATGGGAGATGGGTGGATGAAATTCGAAAGTATGCAGGGGTGACATGGAGGAGACTGGCACAAGACAGACCGTTGTGGAGGAAACTTGGGGAGACCTTCGTCCAGCAGTGGATTGATAATGGTTGACAATGATGATGATGATGATGATAAATTCGGAAAAGAAAACTTATTTCAATGAGATTTTTGGGTCTCTTTTGTTATTCACGAATTCATCAATATTTGATTTCGTTGCTGCACCTGTTTGAAGTGTGCGTCTAAATTAAATTATTGGGTGTACGCAAAAGTTCTACCGGTTTTTGTAATTGATGCAAATTGCGATTGGAGTAGTTACGTCACAAATTATGCTGCGATGACGAATTTTCGTCCAACAGAGCGTGGAGCAGTGGATAATATAGAGGCACTAGGATTGTCCGAGTTACTCATTCGTAACGGAAATAACGTGCTAAGACCTCCCAGTGGATTATCCAAATAACCCACTAGGAGATCTTGGCACTTAACCGAACTATAGATGCTGACCACTGCTGCCAACAGTTGGACAGATTGCGAGAACAACTGATGTTGAAGCGGCCAATACTGGTCAATCGCAAAGGCGTGATCCTTCATCATGATAAAGCCAGAGCTCATGCTGCTTTAATCACCCGGCAAAAGTTACTGGACTTTGGTTGGGAAGTGTTAACTCACCCTGCGTATTCCCCTGATCTGGCACCTACGGACTACCACCTTTTTTGATCATTACAGAACGCCTTCACTCTCCAAACCTTCGATGATGTGGACGATATGAAAGCAACCTAATATGACTTTTTTTACTCTAAAACACAGAGTTTTTTCGGCGTGGGATTCATCTGCTCATAAAAACGAAATACAAGTCGGATGAAGGTTATCAGACGACTTACAAAGAAATTGTATTATATACTAAAGGTAACTAAACCGAAACAGAAGCAAGTCAGAAGCAAGAGGTCATACATAATGATGGAAAATATGTGAAATCCTACGTAGGTTAATTGTTGTGTTCTGCTCCTTTCTTTGTAGCCTACAAAAACGTGTAGAACTTATTCACACACCCAATAGTAGGGAACTGCAAAACATACCTACAAATAAGTCCTAGAGATTAAGAAAATGTTTCGTTTGTAAGTGTTTTGAAAATTTTTCAGTACTATTGGACTTGTGATGAGCAGTATCATCGTCGTACTTGCGTTTAGAAGAGGATGGCCTAGAGCCATTTGTAAACAACCCTACCTGCAATTTCAGTGGCGTATCAACAATATTTCACGAAGTGACTAAACGAAACACCCAATTCAGTGCTTCGCAAAACTCTTGAAAACCGTTTAATGACAAACTTTTGCGACCAACCTGGCTTTAATGGACCCAGGAGCGATATTTCAATTTCATTATTTTCACTACTGTTTTTTTAGTTTATGAATCCACATACTTCTTCAAAGAATTATACATATTTTTATAATTTAATTATTTTACTACGGTTTTTATCACGTCTTTTGTAAAGAAACGTACGTACTTATATATAATACATCACTTTGTCTAGCTTTTAGTGGCCATCATATCTCTGCAGATTAGTCCGATTTGAAATATTATTTTTGTATTGGGTTGCCCGAAACGTGAAAACGATTATCCTTGCTCTCCCATCCTTTTCCAATGTAATATAACTTCCCCACTAGAGGGCGTAAATGCAAATGTTACGGAGTTCAGACATGTTTTATTTCATGTAATCGCTTTTAAAAATCCGATACACAATTTATAACGAATACTACGTATCTAGGGTAGAGTTTCTGTTTTCTAGTAATGCATAGTTTTTAGTTTTTCCGCTAGGAAACGTAAGGGTAAAATGCGGTTCCTCCAATATTTCAGCTTCTAAAAGTCCGGTTTGAAATGTCGTTATGGCGACCGATAGAGTTTACGATGGGACACGTTTGCCGCCCCGGTGGCGCAGTGGTCTAAGCGAAGGCCTATGATCATTCGTCCGAAGGGGTCCGGGTTCGAATCCCGGTGAGGCATGGATGTTGTGTTTGTCTTTTGGCACTGGCTCTCTCCCTTCCCTGGAACCAGTGGCCCTAATTTAGGGACGGGCGACTGCTTATAGCCCATTGAGTTGCTCACGGTGGTCGGTAAACCTCCGATCCCAATCCCAACGGGACACGTTTTACATGCCATTTCTTATTTTGGTCAAGAACTGTTTTGTGAATATTTTTGCTTCCGATGAATTTGCAACAAAATGTGCACTTTTCAAAACTCAAATGAAAACATATACCGTTGACCACGACAAATGTTTTGCGTAGATTTTCTGCTTTAAAAAATGCACAGCTTTTCCGCTAGGGGCGTATGTGTATATCATGATTTCCTCCATATCTCCGCTTCCCACAGTCCGATTTTAAAATTTCTTTCTTTGCCGGACAGTATATCTCGTAAGAAATATTCTGCACATACTTCGAAATTGTTCTACACTAAGAACTTTGCTACTAGAAGGCATAAGTCGAAGTTCCATTCACAGCATATTTGCAGAAATATCCACGAGTCTAACAACTCGATTAAAAAAACTCGTTTTCGTTCAGATACAACTAAATACGAAAACATTTTGTGTGTATTTACCGTCTAGAATAATACTAGATTTTCCGCCAGGGGGATCAAATGTTTAAACCGTTTTCTCAAAAGCTCTTCTTGTAAAAGTCCGATTTAAAAAATGTTTGAACACCAGATAATATTAACTTTGTAGGACATTATACGTGTATGCATTTTTTTTCGTAGTTCACAGTTCTGGTGCAAGCAGGTGTTAGTGTATGTTTGTGTATGCAAATATATCTCTACTTCTAAAAATCGTTTTGAAGAATTTAATTTTTAAAGTATGGCATTCTCTGAAGTAAAGATTGGGTATCTTAAAATAATACACACTTTCACAGCTACGGGGGTCGTAAGTGACAAAACGTTTTTCTTGTAATCTCAGCTCCGAGAAAACGGATTTTGAAAATTTATTTATTCTTAGCGTTACTTTTGCTGTGAAGAATGCTTTTCCCACAGGTTCCATTATTCAAAATTCTGCCACCAGGGGCACCAGCGTAAATTTTTATTTGAAGGACTTTGTTCTGTTCTAAAACTTTATTAGGAAAATCGTTTTTCCGTAGAATACTATTCTTTATGAGTGCAAAATACTCTTCACTATGAAGAGTATTTTGCACTTATTATATTATTTAAGTAACGCACAGCTTTTCCGCTAGGGAGCGTATGTCATACATATAACGTTACGCTTTATACCTTCTTCTAATTGTTCAATTTGCAAATTCCCTTTGCACCTGATATCTTCTGCGATGAAAATATTTTGTGCACAATTTCCTAATTTTCCTAACACAGTTCTCAGTCGGTAGTGAGAGTACGCAGCTATATCGATTTGTGGATGTTTGATCGATTGTAGAAATACCTGTTTTATTTTTATTTATTTATTAAAATCATTCCATTCCTTAGAAATAACACCATTCGCATTGTGTACTTTAAATTATGTGAAGCTTTCTCTTAGGTGCGGTAGCGTTTTTCTCTTTTAAGCTGACTTTTATTCAAAAGACGTGCTGATTACAACCTAAAATTCGGTGTCATTTTTCTTGTTGAACTTTATCGGTGAACATAATTTTACAAAATACTGAGCTATTTCTTATAATAAGGAGTGTGTGAATTTTACGCTTGTTTTCGGTTTCTGTTGATGAGGGATTTGATGTACTCATCAATGTGAGTCACTTTCAGGTACAAGGAACTTGACAACTGCAGATTATTTCGATATTTTCTGGTTTTGATTCCTACCATTACCGAAAATCCAACTTCACAAGTGTATGGAGATGTGAAAAGTAGCGGCACTTCAAAGATTAAGTAAAAATAGTGGGATATTTTATCTTTGCTGTTGAAATCTTTGCTGTCGGTTATCTTTTGCTGTTGAAATTAATTTTTAACGAGATGTCTTCGGACAGATCAATGGGTTCTTCGTCGGTTTTTGTCGATATCCCACTCTATGGGCTCAAGAAATTCTTTTGGGGCAGTGAGCTACAAGACACGTGAAAATATGTTATTCAAATTCTTTTTCTCACTGCTACAAAATTTTTTTCGGACGGATCCTTTTGATTACGGAAAGTTAAATTTTAACTTTCACAACCAGACAGTCTTCACGCCGACTACAAATACTTAGAGCTGAACTCCTAGCTTCTCCATTAAGTAAACTTACCGGTCGTTTTTGGAATTTGAATAGGATTCGCTGTTGCGTTCCCCCATAAAGAATTGAAAACGTAACAATTATTGGGAAGTGACGCAGCATCCGTTACTCCAACCCAACGTCTGGTAGTCCTGGAAAGAAAAAAATGGATCATCTCATTTATTCAATTTTTAAAGTGAAAAATTTATATAAAATAAAAAAAATTGATTCATCACAGCTTTTCAGTTTTATAGAAAATATAACATAATAAAAAATGAATTCATTTTTTAAATTTTTACAGATGTGTTGTGAGAATGCACAGAATTTAGGAGGAAGCATTTGCCAGTACTAACTAGTCATTTGACCGAAATGTACAAAATTCAAAATCCTATCTGTATTCGTATGCAAGGTTTTTTCGAAAGGAACAGTACACCAAACAAATGTACGTAAAAATATGCATTTATCATTTTCTGTTATAATCCAAGAATACAGAAATTTGAAAAGAGGAAAAAAAGAAATCAATGGATTGGTTCTACTCCTGATACTGATGCCATAAATCATTCCTTCTTGGGGGTCCTTTAACATTTACGCAAAACAGTCATTCACTAATGATCATTCAGGAGAATGACCATTAAATTTCTAGGCTGTCGTTACGCTCACTGAGTAAATCATTCGTTGCAGAGATGTCGGGTTTACTGGTGATAGCATAGATAATTTCTTCTTAAAAATTCAATTGAAATTCATTCCTCAAAAAGTCATTCACGAATGATCATTCAGGAGAATGACCATTAAATTTCTAGGTTGTCGTTACGCTCACTGAGTAAATCATTCGTTGCAGAGATGTCGGGCTTACTGGTGATGGCGTAGATAATTTCTTCTTAAAAATTCAATTGAAATTCATTCCTCAAAAAGTCATTCACGAATGATCATTCAGGAGAATGAACATTAAATTTCTAGGTTGTCGTTACGCTCACTGAGTAAATCATTCGTTGCAGAGATGTCGGGCTTACTGGTGATGGCGTAGATAATTTCTTCTTAAAAATTCAATTGAAATTCATTCCTCAAAAAGCCATTCACGAATGATCAAAATTCCACGTTGTCTTAATCTCACTCAGTAAATCATTCGTTGCAAGAATCTCGTGTTAACTAATGATGGCATAAATCACTCCTTTTTAGGAATTCATTCCACATTTACGCAAAAGAGTCATTTACGAATGATCCAAATTCCACGTTGTCTTACTTTCATTCATTAAATCATTCGTTGGGGAAACGCGTGCTTCCTAGTGATGGTCTAAATTATTTCTTCTACAAAATTCATTCAACATTCCCACAAAAGTGTCATCATGAATGATCATTCGAACGAAAGATCCAATTTCTACGTTGCTTACCCTCAGTGAGTAGATCATTTGTTCAGGAATCTCGTGTTTACTAGTGACGGTATAAATCATTCCTTCTTGGGAGTTCATTCAACATTCATGCATAATAATCATTCACGAATGATCATTTGGAAGAATGATCATTCAATTTCTAGGTTGTCATAACGCTCAATGAGTAAATCATTCGTTGCACCAATCTCGTGTTTACGACCAAAGACAATCAATACTACAGCTTTTTCAGGCTAACTGCCCAAAAGATGATTTGCCTGTGGCGAACGATTCAGGAACGCCTTTTGATTAAGTGACATTCACGTATCATTCCCATTATTAACTTTCACCATTATTTCCTAGAAAACTGCTTTTTGCACACTCACAGAACGGGTGACATATTAATTAATGACATTGCTTTCCTTATTAGGAATTCGTTTCCGAAATCGCCGCCCCGGTCTAAGCGATGGTTTCTGACCATTTGTCCGAGATGGGTCCGGGTTCGAATCCCGGTGAGGAATGGATGTTGTGTTTGTCTTACAGCACTGGCTGTCTACCTTCCCTGGGAAGAGTGACCCTAAATTAGGGACCGCCGACTGATTACAGCCCACTGACTTTCTCACGGTGGCTGTTAAACTCCCAATCAAAACAAAAAAAAAAGTTTCCGAACTCATGGAGGGCGAAAAAATGTTAAACGTGCTGCGACTTCAGTGTGTGTCGTGGTTACGGTGGATTGAATTATAATTTATAGAACTCAATGATTATAAAAAAATCAATCATCGTAACTACGGTGAGCATTCATTTGTTGTGAACGGATCGGATCGTTCATGAATGGTCCATCATTAACTCCTTAATTTGACTGAAATGAACAAAAGACGATGAAATCATTTCCTCCGCACATTCAACATACAGCGTGAGCAGACATTTTTAGCACGTCTTTTGTAAAACAGATCGTGCATATGTTATCACATTGTCCGTCGGTCCGTCTGCCTGTGAACACCATATATCTGCAACTATTAGTCCGATTTGAAGAACTCTTTTTGCATTGGGAAACGTGAAATGATGTGAGAATGATGATCCTTGCAACCCAGAATTTTTCCCAATGTGTTGCTTACACACTGGCGGAAAGTGAAAAAAGAACACCAAGAAGGAATTGGCGGACGATCATGAAATTTACATATGTTAATGGGGACGAGTTTACGTAGGTGTGATGTTAATTTCGGGACCAACCGGTGAGCGCTTACGCCACAGCATGGCACAATATGCAAATTATCGTCGGTGGTATTTAAGGAGTACGACGAAGTGAATGCAATCAGTCGTCGGCGTATGGACACGTGCGAAGATCCTGAAGAAGCTGCAATGCCTGGACATGGAAGACGTGTACGATTTCAGCAGTTATCGCACTTTGAGCGAGGTCGTCTAGTCGGACTCCGCGAGGCCGGATAGTCGTATCGTCGTATTGCGGAGCGAATTGGACGGGAAGTATCGGTGGTGGTACGATGGTGGCGTAGATGGTCCGAGGAACATTCTCACACGAGAAGACGTGGAACCGGGAGTCACAGGCGGACTGATGAGCGGACCGATCGACGCATAAGAAGAGCGGTGTTGTCAAGCAGAACATCCACTGCAACGCAAATTCGAGCTGCCGTTGCACCTGAGGTAACTGTGCGAACAATTCGAACCGTCTACTTGATGCAGGACTACGTGCACGTGTGCCTCTGGCACGTGTACCTCTGACTCCAGCCCACCGTCAGGAACGGCTGCAATATTGTCGCCAACGTCTGCACTGGAGAACGCAATGGCGATCTGTCGTGTTCAGCGATGAAAGCAGATTTTGCTTGGGAGCTTCCGATGGCCATATGCGTGTTCGCAGACGCACAGGGGAGCGTTTCCTCCCTTCGTGCATCCGCCAGAAACACACAGGGTCTACATCTCGTCTCCTGCTGTGGGGAGCGAGCAGCTATCACTCCCGTACACAACTAGTGTTTGTTCCGGGTACGTTAAACAGCACCTCCTACAGCAACAACATCATTCAACCCGTTGTTGTGCCATTTGTAATGTCGGTCCACCGTGGTGTTTTCCAGCAAGATAGCGCACGCCCACTCACGGCACGTGCAACGCAACATGCACTTCAGGGTGTGAGACTACTTCCATGGCCTGCACGTTCACGGGATTTGTCCCCATTGAGCACGTGTGGGATTTTATGGGACAGCGGCTTATCCGGTCTCCACGGCCAGCCACGACCATCCCCGATTTACGCGTCCAGGTTGAGGATGCTTGGAACTCAATACCCCAAACTTACATCCAACATCTGTAGGACAGACTCCATGCCAGAATTGCACAGTGTGACGCAGTTCATGGCGGTTCAACCTCGTACTAACCATGTTACATGGAAATGTTATTTTTCAGTTTACCAGCAAATACAGCTGTATTTTGCCATAATGTTTTGATCACGTTATCCTCTGTATTCCGTTTTCATGCTGTATACATTTCGTTGGTATCAGACGTCTCCTTCTTGGTGTTCTTTTTTCACTTTCCGCCAGTGTAAATACCTGATTGCCGCCCCGGTGGCGCAGTGGTCCAAGGCGCTGGCTTATGATCATTCGTCAGTAAGGGGTCCGGGTTCGAATCCCGGTGAGGCATGGGTGTTGTGTTTGTCTTACGGCACTGGCTCTCTCCCTTCCCTGGAACCAGTGACCCTAAATTAGGGACGGGCGACTTCTTATAGCGCATTGAGTTGCTCACGGTGGTCGTTAAACCTCCAATAAAAAACAAAAAAATACCCGATTTAATTTTTTTTTCTTATCGATGCCATTTATATTGAAGACGTTTTTGGATACAGTCTGTTTCTCAAGTAGTGCTTCGATTTTCTGCTAGGTGGCGTAAATGCAACTTGCATTTTTCCCGATAATTCAGTCTCTAAAAGTCCGATTTGAAAAATTCTTCTCGAATCGAATACAGCTCCTGATGGAAAATGTTTTGCATGTAATTTCCAATTTTCGGTCAAGAATGTTTTAGTCACCAGAGACGTAAGTCATCTGGTGGCCCATCTTTATCAATTAAACTGCAACATACGCGAGATACGGGACAGTGTTCGAAACGGCTTTCATTCCATGTCTGCAGGGTTTCATTGGTGGTGAACTGTAAGGTCACTTTTTTGTGCAAGACGTTGCTGGTTCGCATCGTACAGCACCGGTATTTGTACAGCTCCACGAACACTTCGTACAATATGTCGTTGTATGCAAATACAACGACATATTCTACTATGTCGTTGTGAATATATCTTTGCACACAACAATATATTCCCAGTGTGTTTGCTTTATCGCAAACACACTGGCACCGGAATGGATGGGCCACACTATTCTCCTGACCTCCATCCGTGTGACTATTTCTTATGGGCTTATCTTAAAGGCCAGGTGTACCGGACCAACCCACGGAGATTGAAGGAGCTCCGAACAGCTATTGAACATGAGATTTGCGCCATTTCCACTGTCCTCGTGCACCTGTAGTCTCCAATTTTGTAACACAGTTGCGTAATGTCACTGTAGTCGAAGGCAGACACATTGAACATATCATATAAATTCCTGACGTGAAAGATTCCTACACTCTCGGATTCCTCTTTTTCGTCTTCTTTTTCCTCATTCGTATCACCTTACTATTGGTAGGTATATCTTGGGACATCCTCTACGTCGATGCGGGAATGGCCTTCCTTTCTGCCACAAGAGCACTAGTCAAAGCTGTCATCGATTCCCGATTGTTTGGTCTGTATCGCAGTGGCGTTGTAATACAATCAAAGGTCTTCCATGGGGTTGAGGTAGGAGTTCTGTGGAGGGCAGTCAAGTTCTTCCACAACCACTTCATTAAAAAATTCCGGCATTGATCTCTCTTTTTGGCTGGTAACATTGTCCTGTTGGTAAAAAACAAGGACCTTCAGTCACATGTAGCCCAAATCTTCAGCGCACAAAATTGTCGAGCATGTCATTATAGGTTGCAGCGTTTAGATTCCCGGCCATTGGGAATGCGAGGCCCTCGCAAATCATGAAAAACAGCCCCAGAGCAGAATGCCTCCATTAAATTTCACAGTTGCCACAGCACATTCCGGCAGGTAGCGTTCGCCTGCCCCTCTTCCATTCAACACGTCCGTTGGAATGACAGAGTGTGAAGCGTGATTCATCACTCCCGAGAACGCGTTTCCACACACAGCTTCATAATCAACTGGCACATACCTTTACGCCCCTTCAACCGACCCGTGGTGTTGATGTTGATGACGTGTGGTTTAGGTGCTGTTGCGCTGCATTGGACCTAATCCCGCTCTTGTCGAACTGCTATGGAGCTAGCCCTATAGCATGGAATGGGACTACGTAAAAAGTGTTGCACAACACGACAGGCAGTTTTGTCGCACCACCAACTTAAATACTCGGTGGTCCCGCTCTTTCATTTTACGTGACGTACCAGATGTCCTTTTTGGAACCTCGTGGTGAGTATCGCACACGACAATAGGCTGCTTTGTCGCACCACCCACATCACTACTCGGCGGTCACACTCTTTCATTTTACTTGGCCTACCACGTTGCATTTCGTACCTCCGCAGTGAGTGTTGCACCCGAAGACAGGCTGTTTTGTGTCACCACCGTTTCAGTACTCGGCGGTCACGTTATTTAATTTTACGTGGCCTACCACGTCGGATTTTGAAACTCCGAGGTGAGAAGTGCACCCGACAACAGGCTGTTTTGTCGCACCACCCATTTCAATACTTGGCGATCCAGCTCTTTCATTTTACGTGGCCTACCAGGTTGCATTTTGGAATTCCATGGTGAATGATGCAACCGACCAAGGCCGTGTCGTCGCACCACCCACTTCAATACTCGGCAGTCCCGCTCTGTCATTTTACGTGACCCACCAGGTCTCATTTTGCAATTCAGTAGTGAGTGTTATCGGTTTTGTCGCGTCACCCACTTCAGTACTCGGCGGTCCCACTCTTTCCTTTTACTTGACCTACCACGTCACATTGCAATTTTTCGCGGCCTACCAAGTCGCGAATGCGCTGTTGTTGTCCGTATGCATTTGTACTTAACATCGCTTACAGGTGTTCTGGGCAACTCAAGCAGGGTAGAAATTTCCCGAATTGACTTGCTCTTAGATGGCATCCTATGACCATACCACGTTGAAATTTAATCATATCTACAGTTCGGACCTTTCATTTTACGTGAAGTAAAATGAAAGGTCACTACTTGATAGAAGCACTACTCTCACAAATATTCAAACACGTAAGCACATTAACTGTTGTGTGTGCTTGTCTATGACGTTTTACAACGGATCAGGAATCGAAGATTAGAAATTTTGAGGCACACACTCCTACAATTTCGATAGATGTTCTGATTACTCTGTCACTAAAAGGTTTAGCCGCCAGCATGCAAACTCGACGGAGCCCTGGAGACTGGAAGAGACGTGACTTTGTAAATCCAACCGTCTTGAAAGGACGAATGAACAGGTGATCAGATAGAAAAGTCAAAAATAAAAGCCATAAAGAAATATAGAGTTGTGGAAAATATGCGCTGCCTTGGGATAATACTAGCTGATGACTTTACCTGCACCCTCTAAGTGTAGACTTCGCAGGGAAATGCGTAACTCTCTCATTAGTTCGGAATTAAGGTTCCTGCCGGCGCTGCGATAACTTGCCCGTCAGTCTCCGGAAACCACAGTCTTCCAATCGGGCAGATCCGGTCTAGAGACCTGTGGGGATCTGCCTCCCCAACGGGACCGGTACCTTACACCCTTCTATCATAACCCGTGTGTGCGACGTGCTATGGGCAGTTGGGGCAAGCAACTGTTCAATTAAATATCTCATCTCGTGACCGGGAGATCGCCCGCCAACGCGATTTTTTTGGGACTAATGTCCTTTATTAGGTATCTAAACAAAATACATGCACGATAAGTATGAGGGATTGAGGGTCTCATGCACCCCTCTCACAAATATTCAAACACTTAAGCACATTAACAAAACATCGAAAATATTTACATGGTTCACAGTACTAGGGCCAGTGCTGTGGTGATGACACCGGGCCAGGGTCATCAGAATCACCTTGGTCAATAGACCGAAAAGCTCAATATTGAGAGCTACTTACCTCCGAGGGTACTACCATCTGTCAACCATAGTTGACATAAATCTAACTAAGCATGATGAAAAGTAAAATCTCATACTCTGAACAGAAGGCTTTCTGTTAATTTAACTTAGTTTAATTTAATTTAGGCAATATGATTTATGTTAGATCGGTATTAATTCATTGGGGCGGGAGGAAGCTTTCTTTAAAGTAAATTTGCGTGTGCGCGGGGTCATATTTATATTTATTTATTTACTGCGTCTTGCTTTTAAATATAGTTAATACAGACAATTGACGTGGATTAGGAACATAAAATAGAAGTCATCGCTTTTTCCACGTTTATAAGTGAGTCACGGAAAAAATCTCATCGGCCACCACCGAGAATCAATTGGAAGCATGTCCGGCGCGTAGCTGGAAGACCCTGGGTTCGATTCCTGGTGGCGACCTATGATAATTTTTCCGTGACTCACTTATAAACGTGGAAAGAGCGATGACTTCTATCTGATTTAAATGTAGTTGTTTCTCCATGAAATAAATTGAATATTTTTGAGTTCAGTAATTTTTTAATTTAAGTTCAGATGGATATGGAGGTTTTCTTGTCTTACATAATACCTTAAGAGCCAAGCAGTTTTATTTGATTTTCAACGACTTCCAACCGTAGATTGAAGAAGCGTATATGCTCCAGCTCTGTTGGTCTGTCCGTTAGTCCGTTCGCGCGATAACTCACGTAAAAATGGTTCGATTTCGATGAAATTTTAGTATGTGGTAGGCGACCAACTGGGGACGAACACTATTGAAAATGGCGAAATGGGGTCCAAAGTCAGGGCATAGGAGCGGGATATATTCTATTGCCCTTATGCGTCATAACTTACGTAGAAATGCTTCGATTGCGACAAAACTTTATCATGTTGTTCCGGAGGTATACTGAACCGGTCCTGTTGAAAATCATTGAAATGGGACAAAGGTCATGGCACAGGAGCGAGATTTATTCCACAGCCATTATCCTCATAACTTGAGAAACATGCTTCTATTGCGACTAACTTTGGTATGTTGTTCCGGAGGCATACTGAACCAATTATGTTTAATATAATCGAAATTGAGTCAAAGGTCACGGCACAGAAGTGATATTTATTCCACAGCAATTATCCTCATAACTTGAGTAATCATTTCTGGTATGTTGGTAAGCGTATTATAATCAACGAATTGCATGATTTTACTAACTTGTTAATTTTTGTGGGGGAGTTGCAAACTGTATATATTATTCGTTTAACAATGAATTTTTATTCAGTTTTCACTTTTGTGGGAGGGTTGCAAACTGCATAAGTTAAATGATTGCCGTTACTCCATCGATTAATACATAAAGGGACTAATTTTGCCATGGGTTTCTTACTCTTGAATGAGCTCCTATGCAAATGCTCTGAAAACAGCATCCTTCTACTTCCTCTTGATAAATGCAACTGCCTTGAAAAGGGCTTTTTTCTCTTTTCCTGTAATTGCCCTGAAAATGACCTTTTTTATTTTCCTTTAATTGCCATTTTATTGCCTGAACAGAGCGTTTTGCTATTTTACTTTAATGACCGTGTCATTGCCTTGAAAAGATCCTTCTTCTATTTCCTCTTGATAAATGCAACTGCCTTGAAAAGAGCTATTTCTATTTTCCTGTAATTTCCCTGTAAATGGCCTTTTTTCCCCTTTAATTGCCATTTTATTGCCTAAACAGAGCCGTTTACTATTTTCCTTTAATTACCGTGTAATTGCCTTGAAAATATTTTCTCTTGATAAATGCAACTGCCTTGAAAAGGGCTTTTTTCTATTTTCCTGTAATTGTTCTGAGAAGGGCCTTCTTTATTTCCCTTTAATTGCCTGAAAAGGGCCTTCTTTATTTCCCTTTAATTGCCTGAAAAGAGCCTTTTGCTCTTTTCCTTTAATTACCGTGCAATTGTCTTGAAAATAACCTTTTTGTATTTTCTCTTTGTAAATGCAAATATCCTAAAAAGGGCCTTTTATTTTTTCTTGATAAGGTAATTAATTATCCTTAAATAGGGTATTCTGTGATTCCATTGCTTTTTTTTTTTTTTTTTATTCATATGGAAAAAAATCTTAGTTTTATCGCTTGATTGAATATATGGGTTAGTGGTTTTATGTAATTCATTGGTGGCTTTTTTATTATTGCATTATTTCTTTCATCAATACCCGGAAAACGATGTTTTTTCAGACTACGTTTGTCTTTTTTTCTGTGATGCATATAGGTAAGTCCACTAGACCAATTATTTGGTCATATAGCGTATGTTTGGCCAGTCGGAATGTGACTGTGTCCGCCAATTGCCGAATGTACGCTGGAGGCAGATCTCTTTAACGAATGACTCTCTCAATCTCATCCCGCAGGTGTACAATTGCTTTAATGTTTGGGAATTCACTGTTGTCTTCTTGGAATCACTGTCTGACGATCCGACCAATGTGACATGGCGCATTATCTTGCCAAAAGTAGCCCTCTTCATCAGAAAAGACCATGCACTTTGTACATGTACGGGCATGACTGATCTGCAGTTATGTGAAGACACTTTCTGGCATTCAAATGCTGTTGCCGTACCCTTTTAACCTCTATAGCTGCTTTTCCTCTAGACGGCACGCTCCTGTATACTTTCTTTGCTATCATATTCAAATGCTAATGGTTCGACTGGAGAAGACTTTTTTACGTCATATAGCTTTCATCATGAGAAGTATTTTGACTCCATTTCGTGCTTAGAGTGATACAAATCAGTTTTTCTCACTAGGGGAAGAAATATGTTCTACTACTTCTGACCACAACTCCTCTTGTAAACGTCCCCTAAAAAAATCCCTTTAACATCTGACGGTCCCTATTACTCTATGTTAGTTTTCGTTAGCCTTTTTCTATATTACCAATGAAAAAAACTGTTCTTAAAACTGTCTTCTTTTTGGGTTTGAAAGATGCTGTTCAGGAACAGTTATTTGCACTGCTGATTTTAAATTACTTTAGAATATTCTATTTAGAAAATAACAGATACATTGAGTCTTCCTGGTTTTGATAAATACGAGGTAAACAACAAGAGGTACAAAATTACATGCTACTTACGTGTCAATCGTTACGTCTTTACTTCGATATACTTTATAATGGGTCACAGGAATTGGTTTTGGTGCCAGTTCTATGTATTTCTTCCAAGATAACTTCGGCATAGCATTTTGTAAAATAGTTGGCTAAAGAAAGGAAGAAAAATATTGTAGCTGGCTTTCTACAAAATCAGAATCTTCACGTCAGTAGAAGTGACCAGAAAAAATGTTAGTATCAAATTTGAGACCAAAGATAATGCGATTATACAAGCACACAAAGTCAATGTCACAGTGAAAAGTCAATGTCAAAGGCATTTGAAACACTCCATAGAATCATAAATCAATCTGCACGAGGCTTTCTGAAGTGGCAAAAATAGTTCTAGAATTTTTGTACGAGTAGCAGAAATTCCATAATCTAAGTTTGAGAAAATATGATAATCATCATCATGAACCACAAACACATTACGATAGTAGTCCATGTAAAGAGTATCACCATATTTAAAAGCAAAAGCAGACAACAGGGCAAACGGTTTGAAAGGAGTTGCAAGATTTCGGATATAATTAAACTCAGAAAATTGCTGGGAAAACAACCGACGATTATCAGGAGTATCGGGACAAGCTTCAAGATAACTGACATCAAACTGTGAAGGTCTGAAGAAAGTCCTGAGCAAGTGATAAAAATCAGTTTCCTCAAGATCCAAAACAGCAGAAGGCAAAGTCTTGAAAAATAGCTTTCAACATGTCCAGAAGCGTATAGTGTAATACTAACCGACGATACAACCCAGGAGCATAGAAGTTACTTGGGGCAGACTAAGTAACTGCAAAGTCACCTCACATTCAATCGAGGCTACTGAATAGGCCTCACACTGTTCAGAGGTATCATCAGCAACAGGAAAATCCCCAGAAGAAACCATAGTAACTGACTCAACCACAACAGAGAAAGAAGAAGATGAAGATTTAGAAACTGAAGGACTGACTAGGGAAAAAGGGGTAATAACAGAAGAAGAAGGTACAGGATCCATGACAGCAAAGTTAAAAGAAGAACCCAGGAGAGAACAAGGGATAAAAGAAGAATTAGCAGAGGACAGAGCAGTAGGCAGGTACAACAGGAGTAGAAGGCACAACAGATGTAGAAAGATAACAAGGAACAACTAGAGAAGGACCTGAAGAAACAGGCTGTCAAGAACGTGCATGACCATATTTCTTGCATTGAAAACATTGGAACTGAGTGAAAAAACCAATAGAGTATGTACAAAAAGGAGTTTCTATGGAAATATTAGTGGTCAAACATAGAGATGCTGTAACGTATACTCTCGATTCACTTTCCTTTTGATTTTTACTATTTCTGGTTATTTTATTTTATTATGTAAATTATCTTCTTACTGAACGAGATGTTATTTCTCCCGCTGAATGAGATCTGGCAATGAGTGTAAGTCATGACGTGGTGGTAGCCAGTATAAATAGGCGCGTTCAACGATACCAGGGAGAGCTTTTTGTTGATGTGCGTAGGGAGAGCTGTTGTTGTAAAAGTGAGCTGTTGTTGTACGAAGTGAGCTGTGGTTTATGTGTCAGAAAGCTGTTGTTATATAAAGAGATCTTCGTTTATGTGAGAGCCAGAAGTTTCACTAATAAAGAATTTGTTGTAAGTACGTTTTTCTCAGTTCATAGTTTTGTCAGATCTCTGTCTGGCTGTTAGGTTTATTTCATTAGTTGATTATTATTAACAACCAGCATAAGACTTTATTCATCTTAATTACTACTACAACATTACTAGCAGTTAAAAGCTTGTTCATTATTATTATTACTACACTACTAGCAGGAAAGTTTATTCATGATATAATTAACAAAACAACAAGCATTTGAACAAGCATTAGAAGAAACATTAGCTTAGAAGAAGCTGAATTCATTATAATTATATTAGTAGAAACGGATATTCATTATAATGCAGATTCTGAAGAACAGATCAAACGAACGGTTTTTTTTTCGTAAGGTGGAAATATACAGTAGGCACAGTCTCTAGGAGTTGCTGGAATTCTTCCAAAGTTTCTCTGAATACGTCCATAAGGGGTCAGAGTAACGGAAAGTAGATTATCAGGGAATTCAGGTGAGGTACGAAATAAAGAAACTGAGCTAGAGATTCAGAGAGAGAGCGAGAGATAGGGAGAGAGAGCGAGAGATAGGGAGAGAGAGAAGTAGGAAAAGGATGCTCAGATGAAACCGCGATATTTTTTTGCAGTACTAGGAGAACCACGTATGTGAATTGAGAAAAGTGTATTTGTATTTGTGGAGAAGTCCTGGCAATGTCTGTGAACAGTTGCTAGTAGAGTAGCAATTGCATCCATGTAGATATGCAGTGGTGTATTCGGAAGTACACGGAAGAGCAAGCCAAATAGCTTTCGACCTGTAATGTCGTTTAGAAAGGCAGAAGACGCAGACAAGGACACAGTCAGGGTAAAACCCACTAGACGCCAGTTGATTGCAGAAGGCGATGCTGGAACAGATGATTGAGACACACTTCATGCTGTAGAAGTAGAAACAGATTGCTGAAGCATTGATGCATGAGCAGAAGATGGTCACTTCCGAAGCTCAGAAGAAATCATAGGAGTAAAAGCCACGGGATCCAATTGAAGCGAAACTCCGGGGAATGATGACGTCGCGAAGTTTAAAGAAGACGCAGCAACCTCCGACGGAGAAAGCACAGGGAGAAACGCAGTGAAGGTTACTGACATCACGGATGAGCTCTGAGAAAAAGAGGTACTGGAGAGCACAGAAGAGATCGGCACAGATGAGCTAGTAGCTTCTGGTGGCGAGATATCAACCTCGATTGGATGAGCTTTCCTGCGTCGACAGGAAACCGCCATCTCGGCAGAATCCGAGGAAGCCCATGTAAACGAAAAAGTTAGGAGGTCAGTACGCAAAAATTAAACATACCCGATTAATTCAACTAGGCTCTAAAGACTTACTAGATATTCATGTACCTCCGGTAGTAAAAATTAGTGAGGTAGTTTGAAGAAGAACTACAAAACATCATTCAGAATTTCTGAGCTGAGCGACGGCGTAGCGAACGGTAATGTTCTCAAACACTTGTTGTGTTGAAGGTGAGAAAAAGGTAGACGCAACACTGCACGAAAATGGTTCCATTGGTAAGGATACAAGTTTTAATGCTGAGGACACAAGTTTCGAAGACAAGACGAGGCCAGGACGTCCAACGACCATCAGCACTGACATCCTGGTCGAAACTGTAACGAAATGGCTCCTGGGTTTTAATGATGAGGACACAAGTTTCGAAGGTAAGACGATGTCAGGACGTCCAACGACCATCAGCACTGACATCCTGGTCAAAGCTGTGACGAAAATGGTTCCAGTGTATCAATACTCGAGACACAAGTCTCGAAGGTAAGACGAGGTCAGAACGTCCAACGACCATCAGCACTGACATCCTGGTCGAAGCTGTGACGAAAATGGTTCCAGGGTTTCAATGCTCGGGACACAAGTCTCAAAGGCTAGACGAGGTCAGGACGTCCATCGACCTTCAGCACTGACATTCTGGTCGAAACTGTGACGAAAATGGTTCCAAGGTTTCAATGCTGGGGACACAAGTCTCGAAGGTAAGACGAGGTCAGGACGTCCAACGACCATCGGCACTGACACCCTGGTCGAAATTGAGATGAAAATGGTTCCAGGGTTTCAGTGCTGGGGACACAAGTCTCGAAGGTAAGACGAGGTCAAAACGTCCAACGACCATCAACACTGACACCCTGGTCGAAGCTGCGACAAAAAAGGTTCCATCGTTTCAATGCCGGGTAAAACAGTCTCCAAAACAAGCCGAGGTCATGACGCCTAACGGCTTACAACACTGACAGCCTGACCGAAGCTTTGACGGCGAACCCCAGTATGAGTTCACGACGATTCACAATTGAGGTTGGGTGTCTCCAATCTACAATTGACCGTCGCTCGCAACAGCTTAGTTTCTCCTGCAGGTGGCATGGAATGGTTTATCGTGCATTTACACCATAGCAGGCGGAACAGCGTGTATCTGTATGTCACAGATTAGTGTCAAATCCTCAGGACGATACGTTTTGATGTCGTATCATCGCAAGTGATCAAACGTAGATATTCCCACGTTATAGGATAAACGCAATTTGCACGTAACAAAGATTGTTAGCTCACTAATTACGAAAAAATGTTTAGAAACACAGAAATACCTTCCATTTGATGCGAGATTGTTTGCCAGATTTAGATTTTCTCATATTTTTTTTTTTTTTTTTGGAGTGGGGGTTTAACGACCATCGTGAGCAACTGAGTGGGTTATAAGCAGTCGCCCGCTCCTAATTTACGGCCACTGGTTCCAGGGAAGGGAGAGCGCCAGTGCTAAGACCATTGCGCCACCGGGACGGCTACAAGTTCTTCATTACGGTTGATACCAAACGATAAGAGTGACTTCGAAATGATGGGAATAAAATAAAGGCTATCGATATTGCAGGTAAGTATTTCAATACTCTCTCGGAAACGTAAAGTGCTTTTGTTGACTAATGAAGCAATTTTCGCAGTATTTTTCTGGAGATGCACTGTTGATGTACCTGAGATAGTTAATAATGTCAAGGAAGAATTAGGTCTACGTTGGGTAATATTTTTTTATACGTAGCCAGGTCTTAGTAATTCTGCGAAAAGTTCTGGCGGTATGAACTGTGTTACAAACAGATGTAGGAATTAGAATTTTCTACAAACCATAAAAATTAAGGTCCTCAGATTTATCTCTGACCAGGAGAGTAAATTTTATGATGGTAGGAGGGAATTTAATACCAATCAGATAACCATAGAGTTTTCAGGTAACAAAATAACCATAACTTTCAGGCAGCTGGTAGGTACACTGGTCAACAAATGGAATACATCCAGCATTCTTCGTTGATTATGACCCAGAGCCACAACTACTGCAGACTGTCGCTATATGCCGGACGAAACAGAAAGATGCCCGCTTAGCAACTCTTTTTGACGTTTGCAACAGCTTCAAGAACGAGGTTGCCAAGGCATACTGTTTGTAGAGATCTTTGTGAGCAATGTCTTTATGCTTGAAGACAAGTTACTGTATTTACTAGAATTTAAGACGCGACTCCTCTAAATCATACGGTGTTTCTAAGAAAAAGCATATCCTAGACTTATGGGTGCAGATCAACTTAAAGTTTAGATCACATAGCAAATCCAAATCATAAAATAAGAAACCTAACTTTTTAAAATAAAAATGCTGCATTTACGGTATAGGATATGATAAAAACATCGAATTACAATTCTGTTAGTACGAGAAACCAAGAATCAGTTTTTATTTAGCCGCTATTATACGTAAAATCACTGACCCTGATGGACGTTTTTCCTACAATACGACTGTAAGACGACCCATGATTTGGTAAAGGCTAATTGTGGAAATCGTCTTGAATTCAGGTAAATACGGTATTTAAGCCCCCCTAACTTCCGCCTCTCCCATGAAGTTCTGTGCAAGAATCATGATAAACGACCGCAGAGACCTGTACAACTTTCAGAATCACTGTTCCTGACCCCGGAGGCACAGAGATGAGATTCTGAACACTGAACCCATTTAGCAGGCCGTTAAGGATTGCGGTTGGTCGGGAATGTATTCTTATGGACTATAATATTCTATGATCGAGCTCTTTTGGTCGACGATTTCTCCAAAGTGGAAGATGTGCGCCGAAAGGAGCCAGCCAGGTCCCCTTGCTTCAAACCCAATCAGCATGTACAGCATGTTCTAGGGAGATGTATTGGAGCACGTCACTCACCTGTCAGAACACTTCAGGAATTCAGAAATCTTGTTGAGGAATATTTTTTCAAGATCTCATCAATATCCTTATAAACGGTAGGGGGAGCAGTTGCTTGATCTGCATGGCTGTCAGTGCTGATCATAGCCCAGATTCCAAGAACTCATAACAGCTCTTGTTGAAGTGAGGCCATTAATCCCACAACGCCTTACCAATACCCTGATAAACCAATTGTCCGAGCTGCATGGTTGTCAGGGGGATCATAGTCGATATTCCAGTAACTCCTAACAGCTCTTGTTGTGAAATATTTCTTCAAGATCTCATCAGTACCCAAGAGACATTGCTTTAGCTGTATGGCAGTGTGAGATTATTATATCCCATATTTCAAGAACTCAAAACAGCTCTTATTGAGGAGGGGCCATTAATTCTTCAAAACCTTATCAATACCCTCATAAACAGTATGAAGAGTCGTTGCTTGAGTTGCATGGCTGTCACGAGGGATCATAGTCCATATTCCAAGAACTCTGAACAGCTCTTGTTGAGGAGTGGTCATTATTCCTTATGATTTCATCAATATCCTTATAAACAATAAAAGGAATTGTTGCTTGTGCTTTCTGGCTGTCAGGGGTGATCATACTATACATTAAAATACCACATTAAATAGTGTTCCATGCACTGTTCTTTCACATAATGTATGCAACGATGAGCCATTACATTATGACCACATACCTAATAAGCTGTAGAAACCCTTTAGACCACAAAACAGCGTGCACTCGGAGAGGCATCGATACCATGAGGTGGCGATAGGTACCCTGGGGTATCTGGTGCCATAATGTGAACAGAAGATCCTCCAGTTTCCGTACATTTCGCGGGGGAGGGATTTTGCGCGAATAAGCTTTACCAAGTCGAACCACAAATGTTCGATTGGGTTCACGTCAGGTGAATTTTGAGGCCAGGACATTAACAAAAAGTCACCAGCATTTTCCTGGAACCTCTCCTTTACAATTCTGGTAGTGTGGCATGGCGCATTTTCCTGTTGGTAATGGCCATCACCAGCAGGAAACACAGTTGCCGTGAATGAGTGAACTTGATCAGCAACGATGTTCAGATACCTGAGAGCTGTCAGAGATTGTGCTATTGAGATAATGGGGCCTAAAATGTCGCATGAAAACATCGCCCACAGCACAAAATCGCCGCTTCCAGCCGGTTTCCACCCAACAGTGCATCCAAGTGCCATAACCTGCGTTGATAATCAGCGTATGCGTGTCCGGCCGTCTACAGGGTGCACCAGGAATCTAGATTCGTGAGACCAGGCTACTTTCTTCCAATCATCCACGGTTTGAACTCGAGTTTCTTGTGACCATTTCATGCGCTATTGGCGATGACGTGCAGGGAGCAAGAAATCCCGATTGGGACTTCGGCTACGCAGTCTCATGCGCATAAGGCTACAATGAACTGTGCACTGTGACACATTGCCTTGATCACCACTGTTGTAACTGCGGATGATGTTTCGCACTGTAGTCCTGTGATCGTTGTGTACAATGCCCGACATTCTCCGCTCCCTTTTGGCATCAATAAGCTGCGGACTACACACGACTAGACAACGATTCGTCCTTTGGCCATTTTTGCACCACTTTTGACACGCACTCACTACAGCGGCACGTGAACAACCCACAAGCAGGGCCGTTTCCGTGATCGCAGTTCCGAGGCGCCGTCATATCACAATTTGTCCTTTGTCAAACCGATAAATCGGCAGCTTTTCCCGTTCTGACTACGAACACTCTTCTAACCGAACACCGGTCTTCGAGTTGAATATAATTTGCTCTGTGAATTTCACATTTCTCTAGGCAACGAATGGTCATAATGGAATAGCGCATCTGTATATTTACATAATGGAATGGCTCATCGGTGCATAACGAACGGTCATAATGGAATGGCTTATCACTGTATTTACTAATGGATTGGCTCATCGGTGTATAACGAATGGTCATAATGAAATGGCTCATCTGAGTATTTACATAATGGAATGGCTCATCGGTGCATAACGAATGGTCATAATGGAATGGCTCATCGGTGTATTTACTAATGGAATGGCTCTTCGGTGTATAACGAATGGTCATAATGGAATGGCTCATCGGTGTATTTACATAATGGAATGGCTCATCGGTGTATAACGAATGGTCATAATGGAATGGCTCATCGGTGTATTTACATAATGGAATGGCTCATCGGTGCATAACGAATGGTCATAATGGAATGCTTCATCGGTGTATTTACATAATGGAATGTCTCATCGGTGTATAACGAATGGTCATAATGGAATGGCTCATCGGTGTATAACGAATGGTCATAATGGAATGGCTCATCGGTGTATAACGAATGGTCATAATGAAATGGTTCATTGGTGTATTTACATAATGGAATGGCACATCGGTGTATTTACTAATGGAATGGCTCATCGGTGTATTTACATAATGGAATGGCTCATCGGTGTATAACGAATGGTCATAATGGAATGGCTCATCGGTGTATTTACATAATGGAATGGCTCATCGGTGCATAACGAATGGTCATAATGGAATTGCTCATTGGTGTATTTACATAATGGAATGGCTCATCGGTGTATAACGAATGGTCATAATGGAATGGCTCATCGGTGTATAACGAATGGTCATAATGGAATGGCTCATTGGTGCATAACGAATGGTCATAATGGAATTGCTCATTGGTGTATATACATAATGGAATGGCTCATCGGTGTATAACGAATGGTCATAATGGAATGGCTCATCGGCGTATTTACATAATGGAATGGCTCATCGGTGCATAACGAATGGTCATAACGGAATGGCTCATCGGTGTATTTACATAATGGAATGGCTCATCGGTGCATAACGAATGGTCATAATGGAATTGCTCATTGGTGTATTTACATAATGGAATGGCTCATCGGTGTATAACGAATGGTCATAATGGAATGGCTCATCGGTGTATAACGAATGGTCATAATGGAATGGCTCATCGGTGTATAACGAATGGTCATAATGGAATGGCTCATCGGTGCATAACGAATGGTCATAATGGAATTGCTCATTGGTGTATATACATAATGGAATGGCTCATCGGTGTATAACGAAAGGTCATAATGAAATGGCTCATAGGCGTATTTACATAATGGAATGGCTCATAGGCGTATTTACATAATGGAATGGCTCATCGGTGTATTTACTAATCTAATATCTCATCGGTGCGTAACAAATGGTCATAATGGAATGGCTCATCGGTGTATTCACATAATGGAATGGCTCATCGGTGCATAACGAATGGTCATAATGGAATGGCACATCGGTGTATTTACATAATGGAATGGCTCATCGGTGCATAACGAATGGTCATAATGGAATTGCTCATTGGTGTATTTACATAATGGAATGGCTCATCGGTGTATAACGAATGGTCATAATGAAATGGCTCATCGGTGTATAACAAATGGTCATAATGGAATGGCTCATCGGTGTATTTACTAATGGAATGGCTCATCGGTGTATAACGAATGGTCATAATGGAATGGCTCATCGGTGTATTCACATAATGGAATGGCTCATCGGTGCATAACGAATGGTCATAATGGAATGGCACATCGGTGTATTTACATAATGGAATGGCTCATCGGTGCATAACGAATGGTCATAATGGAATTGCTCATTGGTGTATTTATATAATGGAATGGCTCTTCGGTGTATAACGAATGGTCATAATGGAATGGCTCATCGGCGTATTTACATAATGGAATGGCTTATCGGTGTGTAACGAATGGTCATAATGGAATGGCTCATCGGTGTATTTACTAATGGAAAGGCTCATCAGTGCGTAACAAATGGTCTTAATGGAATGGCTCATCGGTGTATTTACATAATAGAATGGCTCATCGGTGCATAACGAATGGTCATAATGGAATGGCTCATCGGTGTATAACGAATGGTCATAATGGAATGGCTCATCGGCGTATTTACATAATGAAATGGCTTATCGGTGTATAACGAATGGTCATAATGGAATGGCTCATCGGTGTATTTATTAATGGAATGGCTCATCGGTGTATAACGAATGGTCATAATGGAATGGCTCATCGGTGTATTTACACAATGGAATGGCTCATCGGTGCATAACGAATGGTCATAATGGAATGGCTCATCGGTGTACTTACATAATGGAATGGCTCATCGGTGCATAACGAATGGTCATAATGGAATTGCTCGTTGGTGTATTTACATAATGGAATGGCTCATCGGTGCATAACGAATGGTCATAATGGAATGGCTCATCGGTGTATAACGAATGGTCATAATGGAATGGCTCATCGGCGTATTTACATAATGAAATGGCTTATCGGTGTATAACGAATGGTCATAATGGAATGGTTCATCGGTGTATTCACTAATGGAATGGCTCATCGGTGTATAACGAATGGTCATAATGGAATGGCTCATCGGTGTACTTACATAATGGAATGACTCATCGGTGCATAACGAATGGTCATAATGGAATTGCTCATTGGTGTATTTACATAATGGAATGGCTCATCGGTGCATAACAAATGGTCATAATGGAATTGCTCATTGGTGTATTTACATAATGCAATGGCTCATCGGTGTATAACGAATGGTCATAATGGAATGGCTCATCGGCGTATTTACATAATGGAATGGCTCATCGGTGTATAACGAATGGTCATAATGGAATGGCTCATCGGTGTATTTACATAATGGAATGGCTCATCGATGCATAACGAATGGTCATAATGGAATTGCTCATTGGTGTATTTACATAATGGAATGGCTCATCGGTGCATAACAAATGGTCATAATGGAATTGCTCATTGGTGTATTTACATAATGGAATGGCTCCTCGGTGCATAACAAATGGTCATAATGGAATTGCTCATTGGTGTATTTACATAATGGAATGGCTCATCGGCGTATTTACATAATGGAATGGCTTATCGGTGTATAACGAATGGTCATAATGGAATGGCTCATCGGTGTATTTACATAATGGAATGGCTCATCGGTGTATTTACATAATGGAATGGCTCATCGGTGCATAACGAATGGTCATAATGGAATTGCTCATTGGTGTATTTACATAATGGAATGGCTCATCGGTGTATAACGAATGGTCATAATGGAATGGCTCATCGGCGTATTTACATAATGGAATGGCTCATCGGTGTATAACGAATGGTCATAATGGAATGGCTCATCGGTGTATTTACATAATGGAATGGCTCATCGGTGTATTTACATAATGGAATGGCTCATCGGTGCATAACGAATGGTCATAATGGAATGCTTCATCGGTGTATTTACATAATGGAATGTCTCATCGGTGTATAACGAATGGTCATAATGGAATGGCTCATCGGTGTATAACGAATGGTCATAATGGAATGGCTCATCGGTGTATAACGAATGGTCATAATGAAATGGTTCATTGGTGTATTTACATAATGGAATGGCACATCGGTGTATTTACTAATGGAATGGCTCATCGGTGTATTTACATAATGGAATGGCTCATCGGTGTATAACGAATGGTCATAATGGAATGGCTCATCGGTGTATTTACATAATGGAATGGCTCATCGGTGCATAACGAATGGTCATAATGGAATGGCTCATCGGTGTATTTACATAATGGAATGGCTCATCGGTGCATAACGAATGGTCATAATGGAATTGCTCATTGGTGTATTTACATAATGGAATGGCTCATCGGCGTATAACGAATGGTCATAATGGAATGGCTCATCGGCGTATTTACATAATGGAATGGCTCATCGGTGTATTTACTAATGGAATGGCTCATCGGTGCGTAACAAATGGTCATAATGGAATGGCTCATCGGCGTATTTACATAATGGAATGGCTCATCGGTGCATAACGAATGGTCATAACGGAATGGCTCATCGGTGTATTTACATAATGGAATGGCTCATCGGTGCATAACGAATGGTCATAATGGAATTGCTCATTGGTGTATTTACATAATGGAATGGCTCATCGGTGTATAACGAATGGTCATAATGGAATGGCTCATCGGTGTATAACGAATGGTCATAATGGAATGGCTCATCGGTGCATAACGAATGGTCATAATGGAATTGCTCATTGGTGTATATACATAATGGAATGGCTCATCGGTGTATAACGAATGGTCATAATGGAATGGCTCATCGGCGTATTTACATAATGGAATGGCTCATCGGTGCATAACGAATGGTCATAACGGAATGGCTCATCGGTGTATTTACATAATGGAATGGCTCATCGGTGCATAACGAATGGTCATAATGGAATTGCTCATTGGTGTATTTACATAATGGAATGGCTCATCGGTGTATAACGAATGGTCATAATGGAATGGCTCATCGGTGTATAACGAATGGTCATAATGGAATGGCTCATCGGTGTATAACGAATGGTCATAATGGAATGGCTCATCGGTGCATAACGAATGGTCATAATGGAATTGCTCATTGGTGTATATACATAATGGAATGGCTCATCGGTGTATAACGAAAGGTCATAATGAAATGGCTCATAGGCGTATTTACATAATGGAATGGCTCATAGGCGTATTTACATAATGGAATGGCTCATCGGTGCATAACGAATGGTCATAATGGAATGGCTCATCGGTGTATAACGAATGGTCATAATGGAATGGCTCATCGGTGCATAACGAATGGTCATAATGGAATTGCTCATTGGTGTATATACATAATGGAATGGCTCATCGGTGTATAACGAAAGGTCATAATGAAATGGCTCATAGGCGTATTTACATAATGGAATGGCTCATAGGCGTATTTACATAATGGAATGGCTCATCGGTGTATTTACTAATCTAATATCTCATCGGTGCGTAACAAATGGTCATAATGGAATGGCTCATCGGTGTATTCACATAATGGAATGGCTCATCGGTGCATAACGAATGGTCATAATGGAATGGCACATCGGTGTATTTACATAATGGAATGGCTCATCGGTGCATAACGAATGGTCATAATGGAATTGCTCATTGGTGTATTTACATAATGGAATGGCTCATCGGTGTATAACGAATGGTCATAATGAAATGGCTCATCGGTGTATAACAAATGGTCATAATGGAATGGCTCATCGGTGTATTTACTAATGGAATGGCTCATCGGTGTATAACGAATGGTCATAATGGAATGGCTCATCGGTGTATTCACATAATGGAATGGCTCATCGGTGCATAACGAATGGTCATAATGGAATGGCACATCGGTGTATTTACATAATGGAATGGCTCATCGGTGCATAACGAATGGTCATAATGGAATTGCTCATTGGTGTATTTATATAATGGAATGGCTCTTCGGTGTATAACGAATGGTCATAATGGAATGGCTCATCGGCGTATTTACATAATGGAATGGCTTATCGGTGTGTAACGAATGGTCATAATGGAATGGCTCATCGGTGTATTTACTAATGGAAAGGCTCATCAGTGCGTAACAAATGGTCTTAATGGAATGGCTCATCGGTGTATTTACATAATAGAATGGCTCATCGGTGCATAACGAATGGTCATAATGGAATGGCTCATCGGTGTATAACGAATGGTCATAATGGAATGGCTCATCGGCGTATTTACATAATGAAATGGCTTATCGGTGTATAACGAATGGTCATAATGGAATGGCTCATCGGTGTATTTATTAATGGAATGGCTCATCGGTGTATAACGAATGGTCATAATGGAATGGCTCATCGGTGTATTTACACAATGGAATGGCTCATCGGTGCATAACGAATGGTCATAATGGAATGGCTCATCGGTGTACTTACATAATGGAATGGCTCATCGGTGCATAACGAATGGTCATAATGGAATTGCTCGTTGGTGTATTTACATAATGGAATGGCTCATCGGTGCATAACGAATGGTCATAATGGAATGGCTCATCGGTGTATAACGAATGGTCATAATGGAATGGCTCATCGGCGTATTTACATAATGAAATGGCTTATCGGTGTATAACGAATGGTCATAATGGAATGGTTCATCGGTGTATTCACTAATGGAATGGCTCATCGGTGTATAACGAATGGTCATAATGGAATGGCTCATCGGTGTACTTACATAAT
Organism: Macrothele yani; assembly: GCA_039090855.1. Lineage (NCBI taxonomy): Eukaryota > Metazoa > Arthropoda > Arachnida > Araneae > Macrothelidae > Macrothele > Macrothele yani. The sequence goes on along the minus strand of CM077032.1, from coordinate 28,396,120 downwards.
GGAATGACTCATCGGTGCATAACGAATGGTCATAATGGAATTGCTCATTGGTGTATTTACATAATGGAATGGCTCATCGGTGCATAACAAATGGTCATAATGGAATTGCTCATTGGTGTATTTACATAATGCAATGGCTCATCGGTGTATAACGAATGGTCATAATGGAATGGCTCATCGGCGTATTTACATAATGGAATGGCTCATCGGTGTATAACGAATGGTCATAATGGAATGGCTCATCGGTGTATTTACATAATGGAATGGCTCATCGATGCATAACGAATGGTCATAATGGAATTGCTCATTGGTGTATTTACATAATGGAATGGCTCATCGGTGCATAACAAATGGTCATAATGGAATTGCTCATTGGTGTATTTACATAATGGAATGGCTCCTCGGTGCATAACAAATGGTCATAATGGAATTGCTCATTGGTGTATTTACATAATGGAATGGCTCATCGGCGTATTTACATAATGGAATGGCTTATCGGTGTATAACGAATGGTCATAATGGAATGGCTCATCGGTGTATTTACATAATGGAATGGCTCATCGGTGTATTTACATAATGGAATGGCTCATCGGTGCATAACGAATGGTCATAATGGAATTGCTCATTGGTGTATTTACATAATGGAATGGCTCATCGGTGTATAACGAATGGTCATAATGGAATGGCTCATCGGCGTATTTACATAATGGAATGGCTTATCGGTGTATAACGAATGGTCATAATGGAATGGCTCATCGGTGTATTTACATAATGGAATGGCTTATCGGTGTATAACGAATGGTCATAATGGAATGGCTCATCGGTGTATTTACTAATGGAATGGCTCATCGGTGTATAACGAATGGTCATAATGGAATGGCTCATCGGTGTATTTACATAATGGAATGGCTCATCGGTGCATAACCAATGGTCTAATGAAATTGCTCATTGGTGTATTTACATAATGGAATGGCTCATCGGTGTATAACGAATGGTCATAATGGAATGGCTCATTGGCGTATTTACATAATGGAATGACTCATCGGTGTATAACGAATGGTCATAATGGAATGGCTCATCGGCGTATTTACATAATGGAATGGCTTATCGGTGTATAACGAATGGTCATAATGGAATGGCTCATCGGTGTATAACGAATGGTCATAATGGAATGGCTCATCGGTGTATTTACTAATGGAATGGCTCATCGGTGTATAACGAATGGTCATAATGGAATGGCTCATTGGTGTATTTACATAATGGAATGACTCATCGGTGTATAACGAATGGTCATAATGGAATGGCTCATCGGCGTATTTACATAATGGAATGGCTTATCGGTGTATAACGAATGGTCATAATGGAATGGCTCATCGGTGTATAACGAATGGTCATAATGGAATGGCTCATCGGTGTATTTACATATTGGAATGGCTCATCGGTGCATAACAAATGGTCATAATGGAATGGCTCATTGGTGTATTTACATAATGGAATGACTCATCGGTGTATAACGAATGGTCATAATGGAATGGCTCATCGGCGTATTTACATAATGGAATGGCTTATCGGTGTATAACGAATGGTCATAATGGAATGGCTCATCGGTGTATTTACTAATGGAATGGCTCATCGGTGCGTAACAAATGGTCATAATGGAATGGCACATCGGTGTATTTACACAATGGAATGGCTCATCGGTGCATAACGAATGGTCATAATGGAATTGCTCATTGGTGTATTTACATAATGGAATGGCTCATCGGTGTATAACGAATGGTCATAATGGAATTGGTCATCGGCGTATTTACATAATGGAATGGCTTATCGGTGTATAACGAATGGTCATAATGGAATGGCTCATCGGTGTATTTACATAATGGAATGACTCATCGGTGTATAACGAATGGTCATAATGGAATGGCTCATCGGCGTATTTACATAATGGAATGGCTTATCGGTGTATAACGAATGGTCATAATGGAATGGCTCATCGGTGTATAACGAATGGTCATAATGGAATGGCTCATCGGTGTATTTACATATTGGAATGGCTCATCGGTGCATAACAAATGGTCATAATGGAATGGCTCATTGGTGTATTTACATAATGGAATGACTCATCGGTGTATAACGAATGGTCATAATGGAATGGCTCATCGGCGTATTTACATAATGGAATGGCTTATCGGTGTATAACGAATGGTCATAATGGAATGGCTCATCGGTGTATTTACATAATTGAATGGCTCATCGGTGCATAACGAATGGTCATAATGGAATGGCTCATCGGTGTATTTACTAATGGAATGGCTCATCGGTGCGTAACAAATGGTCATAATGGAATGGCACATCGGTGTATTTACACAATGGAATGGCTCATCGGTGCATAACGAATGGTCATAATGGAATTGCTCATTGGTGTATTTACATAATGGAATGGCTCATCGGTGTATAACGAATGGTCATAATGGAATGGCTCATCGGCGTATTTACATAATGGAATGGCTTATCGGTGTATAACGAATGGTCATAATGGAATGGCTCATCGGTGTATTTACATAATTGAATGGCTCATCGGTGCATAACGAATGGTCATAATGGAACTGCTCATTGGTGTATTTACATAATGGAATGGCTCATCGGTGTATAACGAATGGTCATAATGGAATGGCTCATCAGCGTATTTACATAATGGAATGGCTTATCGGTGTATAACGAATGGTCATAATGGAAAGACTCATCGGTGTATTTACATAATGGAATGGCTTATCGGTGTATTTACATAATGGAATGTCTCATCGGTGTATTTACTTTGAAATAAGTAATCAAACTAGAATGACTAATATATTTTGTAATGGGACACAATGAATTCATATTTACAGTTTTTTCTCTTTCTTGAGGTTTCCTTATGTCGCAATAGAACGGAGTTGAAGAGCAGAATTTCTCGTAGTCCATTTTAGGAGAACAGTCTTGAGGAAAGCGTTCGCAGAAGTGGGAAGCATTAATTCTGTAAAAGAAAGAAGAAATAACAGAAGTCAATTTTTCCTGATTTCGCTTCATAGGAACAAGAAGATACAGTTTATATTACAGTTAAATTTTAATACAATAATTAGACACACACACAATAATAGCTGCAATGTACACACATTAGCCGCTGAATAAGTAAGCTTTATGCAGATGTATGTAAACGTCACATACGCAGCGTATAAGCGAAATACGTGGTCACCTGCGTCAACACGTGATCTAAGCAACTACTTATGACGGCTGCTTGTCAGTAATCGCCAGTACTATTGATCACATTGGGAAAAACAAAAGGATCCTTTAGAGTTCGATTAAGGGTTTACTGTGAATGGCAGTGTGGCCGAAGTGACGATTTTGAAAACTTACTGGATTCTCAAAAGGTAAGATATCCCGGGTCTTTAATCAGTGGAGAAATAACCCACATTGCTTGTCTAAGAGGCGTAACTGTAGCGTGACAACAATCTGTCAGGAACGAGATCGCCGTCATCTGAGAAAGTCTGTACAGAGAAACAGGACTTCCTGTGTGTAGCAATTGACCGAGGCGTTCAATAAACTCGGTTCCTGACGCATAGGTTAGATTAGTACGCGCCGGGAATTGAAGTGTCCGTATTTGCAGTCGCATGTCAATACGGAAACTACAGATCTCTGCGTAGAACCGGGAAGTTCATCTACAGTGGTGTCAGGAACGCCATGACAGGACACTGAAAAACTGCAAAAAAACGTCACGTGGTCCGACGAGTTGCGCTGTACCTTGTTCTGTACCGATGATAGTCAGAATGTTTAGCCTGAGCCAGAGCCTGAGCCACATGAAGCAATGGGCCGAGCTTCCCTTTTAAACACAACTGAAGTTTGTGGAGGTGATCTCATATCATGGGGCACGCTCAGTTGGCACAGAACTGGCCCTCTGATATTTTTGGGAAATAGGGTGTCATCCAAGGATTATATGAACTCAGTATATCTGTTTCCGATCCTGGGATTATCTGTTTCCGATCAGGTCCATTCTGCAATGTTGACTTTTCATCCAGCACGTGACGACTGTTTCACAGATGATAATGCATCGCGCTAGGTATGCCCCGCAAGAATGACAGAAATTTCCACCATTTTCCCTAGCCAGCACAAAGCCCGAATCTTAACCCCATTGAGACAATATGGGGCATTTTAGAAAAACAGACACGGGTGCAAAGTCCGCTTCGGTCCAATCTGATCCAGTTAAACGACTGTCTTATGAATGTCTGATATGCCGTACATGCTCGTGCATTCCAACGCCTTGTGGAATCTATGCCAAATCGTATACATGCTGCAACCTGGTACAGAATATAAAGTTTGTAATTGAGTGGCCGGTATCTGTATTTATAAAATATATTACAACAACAATTAACAACTCATACCGAAGCAGCAAATTATTAGGAATAGCCCATGGCAATCAAGCATACCATCTTCACTTACGTACGCAACTAGAGCATAATCATACATTTTTAGAACGATTTTCCAGCAAATGTAATTATTGTTTAAAATGAAATCATTTCTTCCTTAAATACTCTATCTCTATCTCTGGACTATGACCCTACATCTGGATTTCCAAGATAACAGGGAATTACTCGTCTTCCAGTGCTTTCCATAGTCCAACCATTGTTTAAAATCTGCGTTTAGGTTTGAAAGCGCTCTTTTCAGCAGTCGAAAGTGACGAAAGTCCTTTGGTGACACATGAGGGGACTTTGAAGGAATATGAGACTTGATACCAGTCTCTTTTTTCATTTTTTTCAAGAAATAGATCTGAATGAACGACTGGTACCTTATCATAATGGGTTCAAATCCTTGAAGGCTCAGTGAATAAAGGAGTGGTATTCCCTCCTTAAATATAGGACTCAAAACGCTATTTTGGTCATATGCAGATTTGATTTTAACATTCTTTTGAACTTTTTTAGCACGTCTTTTGTAAAAAAAGATCGTGCTTCTGTTAGCGGTTTGTCCGTCCGTCCGTCTGTACCCACGATATCTTTGCAACTAATAATCCGATATGAATTTTTTTTTTCCGTTCGGAAGCTCAAAATATGCAAATGATGATCTTTTATTTCGTTTTTTTTACGATGTACAATTTCGCCAGTAGAGAGCGTAAATGCAGATGATCTCGAATTCAAAAAATACGTTTTATTCCACACATTTGCTTCCAAACATCCGATTGAATTTTTTTTTTTTATCTTTCGATTCCATTTATGACGAAGAGTTAGATATAGTTACTTTTTTAAATTATAGTTACTTTTCTAAATTAGGCATAGATTTTCCGCTAGGGAGCGTTAAATTAAATTATATTTTCCCCAAAAACTCTTCTTCTAAAACTCAGATTTCAAAAAAAATTTCTTCAGCGGATGCATCTCCTGATGGAAAATATTTTGCATATAATTTCAAATTTTTGGAAAAGGATACTTTGGCCACCAGGGGGCGTAAGTGTTAATTTTTACTTCTGATGTATTTGCCATAAAATTGGAGCTTCTAAAATATCGATTGAAAATTTTTTTTCGTGGACTGATGCCACTCACATCGAAAAACATTTTAGGAATATTTCTTCTTAAAATATTGCGCAGATTCTCCCCCAGGGGGCGTAGATGTACATCTTATTTTTGTCAAAATCTCTACATCTAGGAGTCCGATTTAAAAATTCCTTCTTTGTTGAATAGTGTTTCTAGTGTGACATGTGGTTCATATAATTTAAAAATTTTCAAGTAATTCATAGACTTTCCGCTAAGGTGCGTAAAATGTAAATTGCGTTTCCCCCTATATTTCTGCTTTTAAATCTCCGATTTGAAAAATTCTTTCTGCACCGCATACAGCTCCTGGTGGGAAATCGTTTGCACATCATTTCTAATTTTTGTAAGAAATGGTTCGGCCACCAGGTGGCGTAAGTCTTAATTCCGCTTCTGTTGTATTTGCAGCAAAATATGAGCTTCTAAAATCTCCATTGAAAAAAAAGTCGTTTGTTGACCAATACTACTCATATCGACAAAACTTTTAGGAAAATTTTCTTCTTGAAAAATGCATGGTTTCTAGGTCAGGGGGCGTAGATGTATATGTTATTTTTGTCAATATCTCTACTTCTAAGAGTACGATTTGAAAAATTCCTTCTTTGTTGGATAGTGTTTCCGATGTGAAATGTTTTTCCTATAAATTCAAAATTTTCAAGTAAATCATAGAATTTCCGCTAGGGGGCACAAAGGTAAATTGCGTTTTCAGGGTTATTTCTGCTCCTAAAGCTCTGATTTGAAAAATTATTCCTGTATCGCATACAAGACCTGATGGAAAATATTTTTCTCATAATTTCTAATGTTTGGTAAAGAATAGTTTAGCCGCCAGGGGTCATAAGTGTAAATTTCTGCTTCTGAAGTATTTGTTGCAAAATCTGGGCTCCTGAAAACTCTACTAATTTTTTTTTTCTTGGACCGATACCGCTTACATGGATAAACTTTTTGAGAATTCTTTCTTCCTAAAATAATGCATGTTTTTCCCACCAGGGGACGTAAAGTCACATCTTATTTTTGTCGATATCTCTGTTTCTAAGAGTTCGTAAGCTCGCGATTCCGTTTACAGCTATACTGAGGGATTAAAAACCCGATTGAAAATCTTCTTTCTTTCGTCAGATCTATTGTTTTCCATGCCGGTTCCATTGACTTTGAATAGCTATGATAAATTTAATTTGCTTCAGAACGGATTCAAAAGACGTGCTTATTACACCCAAAAATTCGGTGTCATATTTCTTGTTTTAACTTTAACTACCGATTGTACGAGAAACCAGCAATAGTTATGAATCCTTTACCGAAACTTTCTTTGATTCTTGGAACCAAGTCTGTAAGTATTTTTCTGCTCCTTAACGATAGTAAATGTACTTTTTGGCACGTCTTTTGTAAAAAAAGATCGTGCTTATGTTACTGATTTGTCCGTCCGTCTGTACCCACGATATCTCTGCAACTATTAGTCCGATTTAAAAAATTTATTCTGCATTAGGAAGCTTGAAATATGCAAATAATGATCTTTTATTTCGTTTTTTTTTTACGATGTACAATTCCGCAGCTAGAGGGCGTAAATGCAGGCGATGTCGAATTCAAAAAATACGTTTCATTCCACATATTTGCTTCTAAACATCTGATTCAAGAAATTATTTTATCTTTCGATTCCATTTATGTCGAAGAGCATTTTAATTATAGTTACTTTTTTTCAAATTACGCATAGATTTTTCGCTAGGGGGCGTAAAAGTAAATTACATTTTTCCCGATAACTCTTCTTCTAAAACTCCGATTTGAAAAATGTTTTCCTCAGCGGATACACCTCCTGATGGAAAATCTTTGGCATAAAATTTCAAATTTTTAGTAAAGAATACTTTGGCCACCATGGGGCGTAAGTGTTAATTTTTGCTTCTGATATATTTACCATAAAATCTGAGCTTCTAAAACATCGATTGAAATTTTTTTTTGGTGGACTGATGCCACTCACATCGATAAACCTTTTCGGAATATTTTCTTCTTAAAATATTTAACAGTTTCTCCGCCAGGGGGCGTAGATGTATATCCTATTTTCGTCAATATCTCTACTTCTAGAAGTCCGATTTGAAAAATTTCTTCTTTGTTGGATAGTGTTTCTAGTGTGAATGTTTTTCATATAATTTCAAAAATTTCAAGTAATTCATAGACTTTCCGCTAGGGGGCGTAGAGGTAAATTGCGTTTTCCCTAGGTGCATTTCACCAGCCCCCCCACCACGGAATTTTTTTAATTTTTCAGACACCATTCGTTTGTACCACGTATGAACCGGAATGAACTCGGTTTTTTTTCGTTTGAACCGCAAAAGTTTTGGAGATATTTAAAAAACAAAGTGGGGGGGCTGGTAAAACGATAGCCCCCCCACCATGGAATTTTTAAATTTTTTTTGCACCATTCGTTTGTACCACGTATGAACCGGAATGAACTCAATTTTTTCGTTTGAACCGCAATAGTTTTTGAGTTATTTAAAAAACAAAGTGGGGGGGGGGCTGGTGAAATGGTACCCCCAAAAAATAGATATTTCAAATTTCAGCATAGCCATTCGTTAATAAATCGTATGAACCGGAATGAACTCCATTTTCATCGTTTGAACCACAATACGTTTTGAGATATTTAACAAATAATATTGAGAATTTGCATATAAATATAGGAGGCCGACCATTTCACCAGCCCCCCACCATGGAAATTCAAAATTTCGAAATAGCCATTCGTTAGTAAATCGTATGAACCGGAATTAACTCCATTTCTATCGTTTGAACCGCAATAGTTTTAGAGATATTTAAAAAATAATATTGAGAATTTGCATATATACAGAAAGACCGACCATTTCACCAGCCCCCCACCATGGAAATTCAAAATTTCAAAATAGGCATTCGTTAGCAAATCGTGTGAACTGAAAAGAACTCCATTTTCATCGTTTGAACCGCAATAGTTTTTGAGATATTTAAAAAATAATGTTACAGGCCTATCATTTTACCCCCTCATCATGGAAATTCAAAATTCCGAAATAGCCATTCGTTAGTAAATCGTACGAACAGGAATGAACTCCATTTTTATCGTTTGAACCGCAATAGTTTTTGAAATATTTAATAAATAATAGAATTTACATATACGCACAGAGACCGACCATTTCCCCAGCCCCCACCCGCAAGAAAATTCAAAATTTCAAAATAGCCATTCGTTAGCAAATCGTATGAACCGAAAAGAACTCCATTTTCATCGTTTGAACCGCAATAGTTTTTGAGATATTAAAAAAAGAATGTCACAGGCCTACACCATTTACCCCCCCCCCCTTCATCATGGAAATTCAAAATTCCGAAATAGCCATTCGTTAGTAAATCGTATGAACAGGAATGAACTCCATTTTTATCGTTTGAACCGCAACAGTTTTTTTTTTTTATTGGAGATTTAACGACCACCGTGAGCAACTCAATGGGCTATAAGCAGTCGCCCGTCCCTAATTCAGGGTCACTGGTTCCAGGGAAGGGAGAGAGCCAGTGCCGTAAAACAAACACAACATTCATGCCTCACCGGGATTCGAACCCGGACCCTGTTCGAACGAATGATCAGAGTCCGTCGCTTAGACCACTGCGTCACTGCGTCACCGGAGCGGCCAAAAGTTTTTGATAGATTTAAAAAAAAAAAAAAAGTTTGAGAAAATTGGGGGACGACCATTGCACACACCCCCATGGAAAAATTCAAAATTTCAAAATAGCCATTCGTTAGCAAATCGTATGAACCGAAAAGAACTCTATTTTCATCGTTTGAACCGCAATAGTTTTTGAGATATTTAAAAAGAATGTCACAGGCCTACACCATTTACCCCCCCCCTTCATCATGGAAATTCAAAATTCCGAAATAGCCATTCGTTAGTAAATCGTATGAACAGGAATGAACTCCATTTTTATCGTTTGAACCGCAATAGTTTTTGAAATATTTAAAAAATAATATTGAGATTTTGCATATATACAGAGAGACCGACCATTTCACCAGATAGGTCTGTAGTTCCTGAGATCCTCAATGTCACCTTTCTTATGTAGCAGGATCATTGTAGCGTTGTTCCAATCCTCAGGAATCTTTCCTTCATTAAGGCATCGAGTGAAAATTTGGGCGAGTACTGTTTCGATTTCTCCACTTGCTTCTTGTATGGTGTCTGCAGTGATTCCATCTTCTCCTGGAGTTTTCCCCCGCTTCATGTTTTTGATTGCATGAGCAACTTCTGCTGGGAGGACTGGAAGAACTCTGGTACCTTTCATGATGTCTGGAGTACATGTATCATCCCTTTCATATAGTTTGGAGTAGAAATCTTTCACTCTTGTCAAAATTTCTGCCTCTATTTCTTGTTACAGAACCATTTTCTTTGCTCAGTGCCATAATCTGTTTTCTTCCCTTACTGAGATGTCCCTTTGCTATCTTTAGGCTTTGGTTGTTTTCAATTGCTTTCCTCACTAGTTCGCAGTTGAATTTCCTTACGTCTTTAGTGATATTTTTTTGTACTGTCTTGCATAGCTCTATATATTCCACTTTGGAAGTCACATCTCCTTTAGTTGTCCTCATCTCTCTTCTTTTTTGCATCAACATTTTGGTTTTTCCTGATAATTTGTACACATGCAACTTGTTCTTAGACCCAGCTCATTTTGTTGGTGTTTCCATAAGAGCTTTGGTTACTTTTCTGTTAACTTCCGAAATATCCACTTCTTCCGATGTTAGGCGTTCTAAAGCAGAGAATCTGTTCTTCAGTTCCAACTTAAAGGTATTATGGTGTTTTTTAAGGTTGGTTATGTCAATACATTTTGTTTGTCTTATGAGCTTGCCACGTTCGAGTTTAGTGTTGAGGTGCATCTTACATCTCACCAATCTATGGTCACTACCTGTGTTGAACTTGTTCAGCACACTGCAGTCTCCTATGACGAATTTTTTGGTTACACATAATAAAATCAATTTCACTTGTTATCCCATTTGGATGTCTCCATGTCCATTTCCCGTGTGGCTTTTTCTTGAAAAAGGAGTTCAAGATGAAAAACCCTTCTGCCTCTGCAAACTCAACGAGAGTATTTCCACGCTGGTTTCTGTTGCCGTGACCGAATTTACCTACTGAAGTTTCATTCTGTTGCCGTGAGCGAATTTACCTACTGAAGTTTCATTCTGTTGCCATTGCCCTATTTTCGCATTGAAATCTCCCATAATTATCTTCAAGTGGTGCTTACCTTTATTATTTAGATGACGAATTTCCTCATAAAATTCTTTAATTTCTTCTTCAGGATGACTTGTGGTGGGTGCATGAGTTTGAATAATCTGAGCCTTGTATCTTCTCGAGAGTTGGATAACGAGTCGCGCAGTTCTGTCAGATTCACTTTCAACTTCTGCAACTTTATACTTCAGTTTCTTGTTTATTATTAATTCAACACCACTAGTTCTGCCAGTATGTGTCCCACGATAGTAGAGGAGATGTCCACTTTTCCGTTCAATGAGATCTTCTCCTTTTCTCCTTACCTCACTTAGCCCCACGATGTCCCACTTGATCCTTTGTAGTTCCTCTTCCAATTCAAGAAGCCTTGAATCAGGAGATAAGGAGCATCCATTGTAAGTAACCAAGGTCAGTATCAGATGGCAGCCTAGTCCGGTCCTCCAAGGATTCTTAGCACCCTCTGCGTTCATGTCGCACTGGCCGCAGCCTTGGCCAGGTACATTCGAGCTGCCGGAGACTGAGGGAAAAGATTTAAGTTGTAGAGTCATTTTGGTGGGGTTTGGCCATAACTCACCACGCTGGCCAAGCGGGTTGGTGAGTGTGGGATAGCATTTCCTCTAATCCCGATGGTATAGTTATACCGCTATTGGCTGTCGTCAGAGCCCCTTTAGTGGGAACAGGATGCACCACGAGAAGGCGGGGTTGACATTTGTCAAGGAGAGGCTTTGATGTTACGCATCACCTGACCTTACATTCCATATATATATATATATATATATATATATCATCATCATCATCATTGTCAACCATTATCAATCCACTGCTGGACGAAGGTCTCCCCAAGTTTCCTCCACAACGGTCTGTCTTGTGCCAGTCTCCTCCATGTCACCCCTGCATACTTTCGAATTTCATCCACCCATCTCCCATGTGGTCTTCTTCTGGGTCTTTTCCTGTCCCTTGGAATCCAATCTAAAATTTCGGCTGTCCATCGATGATCTGTCCTTCTGGCAGTATGTCCAGCCCATTGCCATTTCAGGGATTTAACTTTGATCATGATGTCTTCCACTCTTGTCATTTTTCGGATCCACGAGTTCCTCTTCTTATCTCTCCTGGTTACACCAAGTATGCACCTCTCCATGCTTCTTTGAGTTGTCTGCAGCCTTTGTATGTCTCTTTTAGTTAAGGTCCACGTCTCTGCACCATACGTAAGCACTGGAAGGATGCATTGATCAAACACCTTTCTTTTAAGACATAATGGCATATTGCTCTTGAAAATTATGCTGTTTCTTCCAAAAGCTCTCCAGGCAAGTTTTGTACGCCGATTAATTTCTTCATCAATGTGACCCTCACTTGATATCTGCTGTCCAAGATAAACATACGTGTCTGTTATCTCCAGCTTTTCTCCATCAATCGATAAATCTTCATTTCTTGTAAAAGCATTGAACATCACTTTTGTCTTCTGAAAGTTCATTTTTAATCCCACTTCTTTACTCTTGTCAGCAAGTTCCTGGATCATACTCTGCAGCTCTGATGGGGTAGTTGCAAAAATGACTACGTCATCAGCAAAACGAAGGTGGGTTAGATAATCTCCATTAATCTTTATCCCCTTGTTTTCCCAGCTCAGCGACTGAAAAACACCCTCCAATGTGGCATTAAAGAGCTTCGGAGATATGGTGTCACCTTGTCTCACTCCTTTCCAATTTTTACGTGTGTTGTATTTTCAAACAGCCTAATCTCTGCACTTGCATTTTCATAGATGTTATTAATAATATTAATGTATGCATCTTCAATACCGCAGGTTTTCAGAGCCATTGTAACTGCTGATGGTTTCACCGAATCAAAGGCTTTTTCATAATCGATAAAAGCCATGCACAATGGAAGCTCATATTCCCTTGCTCTTTCAATTAGTTCTCTCAGCACGTGGATATGATCTATTGTGCTGTAGCCACTCCTGAATCCAGCTTGTTCTCGCGGTTGAGCCATGTCCAGTGTTACCTTCAAGCGGTGTGAAAGAACTTTAGTGAAGATTTTATAAACTACTGATAGGAGGCTGATAGGTCTGTAGTTTCCGAGATCCTCAATGTCACCTTTCTTATGTAGCAGGATCATTGTAGCGGTGTTCCAATCCTCAGGAATCTTTCCTCCATTAAGGCATCGAGTGAAAATTTGGGCGAGTACTGTTTCGATTTCTCCACTTGCTTCTTGTATGATGTCTACAGTAATTCCATCTTCTCCTGGAGCTTTTCCTCGCTTCATGTTCTTGATTGCATGTGCAACTTCTGCTGGAAGGACTGGAGGAACTCTGGTACTGGTATCTTTCATGATGTCTGGAGTGCATATATCATCCCTTTCATATAATTTGGAGTAGAAATCTTTCACTCTTGTCAAAATTTCGCCTCTATTTCTTGTTACGGAACCATCTTCTTTTCTCAGTGCCATAATCTGTTTTCTTCCCTTACTGAGATGTCCCTTTGCTATCTTTAGGCTTTGGTTGTTTTCAATTGCTTTCCTCACTAGTTCACAGTTGAATTTTCTTACGTCTTCAGTGATACTTTTTCTTACTGTCTTGCATAGCTCTATATATTCCACTTTGGAAGTCACATCTTCTTTAGTTGTCCTCATCTCTCTTCTTTTTTGCATCAACATTTTGGTTTTTCCTGATAATTTGTTCACATGCAACTTGTTCTTAGACCCAGCTAATTTTGTTGCTGTTTCCATAAGAGCTTTGGTTACTTTTCTGTTAATTTCAGAGATGTCCACTTCTTCCGATGTTAGGCCTTCTAAAGCAGAGAACCTGTTCTTCAGTTCTAACTTGAAGGTATTATGGTGTTTTTTAAGGTTGGTTATGTCAATAGATTTTGTTTGTCTTATGAGCTTGCCACGTTCAAGTTTAGTGTTGAGGTGCATCTTACATCTCACCAATCTATGGTCACTACCTGTGTTGAACTTGTTCAGCACACTGCAGTCTTCTATGACGAATTTTTTGTTACACATAATAAAATCAATTTCACTTGTCGTCCCATTTGGATGTCTCCATGTCCATTTCCTGTGTGGCTTTTTCTTGAAGAAGGTGTTCAAGATGAAAAACCCTTCTGCCTCTGCAAACTCAACGAGAGTATTTCCACGCTGGTTTCTGTTGCCGTGACCGAATTTACCTACTGAAGTTTCATTCTGTTGCCGTTGCCCTATTTTTGCATTGAAATCTCCCATAATTATTTTCAAGTGCTGCTTACCTTTATTATTTAGATGACGAATTTCCTCATAAAATTCTTCAATTTCTTCTTCAGGATGACTTGTGGTGGGTGCATAAGTTTGAATAATCTGAGCCTGGTATCTTTTCGAGAGTTGGATAACAAGTCGTGCAGCTCTGTCAGAGGAACTTTCAACTTCTACAACTTTATCCTTCAGTTTCTTGTTTATTATAAATCCAACACCACTAGTTCTGCCAGTATCTGTCCCACGATAGTAGAAGAGATGTCCACTTTTCAGTTCGATGAGATCTTCTCCTTTTCTCCTTACCTCACTTAGCCCCACGATGTCCCACTTGATCCTTTGTAGTTCCTCTTCCAATTCAAGAAGCCTTGAATCAGAAGATAGGGAGCGTCCATTGTAAGTAGCCAAGGTCAGCATCAGATGGCAGCCTAGTCCGGTCCTCCGGGGATTCTTAGCACCCTCTGCCTTCATGTCGCACTGGCCGCTGCCTTGGCCAGGTACATTCCAGCTGCCGGAGACTGAGGGCCAAGATTTAAGTTGTGGAATCATTTTGGAGGGGTTTGGCCATAACTCACCACGCTGGCCAAGCGGGTTGGTGAGTGTGGGATAGAATTTCCTCTAATCCCGATGGTATAGTTATACCGCTATTGGCGGTCGTCAGAGCCCCTTTAGTGGGAACAGGATGCACCACGAGAAGGCGGGGTTGACATTTGTCAAGGAGAGGCTGTGATGTTACGCATCACCTGACCTTACATCCCATATATATATATATATATATATATATATATAAACGAACGAAGAGTTACATCCGCAGGTGTGGCAGAATTAACACGCATCCCATTTGCTTGGAAAGACGACGCATCCCATTGCTGGGAAAGACGACGCATACCGTCTGGAAAGAGGAACTTTAGTTTCTCCTTGAACCATTTGGATCTGTCAACATGAATGAAAGTCACATGTTGACAGATCCGGGCTATAGGCTGGGTGGTGCAGAACTTCTCAGCCTTTCCGTGCTAACGCATCCTGCATAATGTGTGCAAACGGAATCACACCACGCGAAAGCATGCCAGGTCACCCATTCTTGATTGCTTTATGCAGCTTGTCCACTGTGTCGATGTAGTGGTTGGCATTGCTGTTCACGTGAGGCTCTTTAAAGTCCACCAACAAAAGCCCTTCATGGTCAAAAAATGCGGTCAGCATAACCTCCCCGGCGGAGTCCTGTGACTTGAATTTTATGTGTTTTGGTGATCCGGGATGTTTCCATTGCATGCTCGCTGGTTTGCTGGATGGCTCAAAGTGGTGACTCCGCGATTCGTCACCTGCCACTATGCGCGATATAAATGCATCACCCTCTGCTTTGTAACGCAGCAAGTGGTTCAAACTCCAACCCATACATCTTCCTTATGGTGGTCAGTCAGCATCCGCGGGATTAATTTTAAACATACTTTCCGATATTGCAGTATCTTCGTAACCACAGTTTGAACTGTAACAAATGTCATAGCAAAGTCCTCCGTTTGCGAACGTCAGCCCCGACGACGGTTTTACATGCATTTCTTTCTCGGTGTGGGCGCATTGTTTGTGTTATTCGCGCGCTCCCCGCCGATCAAGGTGATTGTCCTTTTTTTAGGCTTCCGACGCCAAGCCTTAGTTCTCTTCCCTGATATGGACTCCATTACTTCCTGCCCCACTGCTTTCCAGGTGCTTTGTGTTCATCACAATGTCGTTATAAACGTGTTCACTGCGTATCATTGCTTCTCATGTAAAACGCCTGGTCATCATCGCTTGCAGTGTCCGCTCACCTTTTCTTGTTCTTCCTCAACGGCTGCTCAAGTGCCCATCACAGAACCCCCTTCTTCACTTCCGGTCACCACGCCTGCACTTGTTTCGCTTCCACCTTCTTAGTCTCCATCTCGATTGTCGTTGCCTTCCTCTGCAGGTCTTTTTCCTTCTCCACTAGCGTTGCCTCTTGTGGATACATCTGGATCTACTGCTCCTGCTTCGGTGCCTTCGTCTGTCTTGCTTTCTTCTTCGTCGTCTGTTGTCTGTGCTTTGTCACATCCCGTTGCCGACCTTTCTCCGCCTGTTCAGGTGCTGCCTTCTTTGTTTTCGCACGTCACCTCGTCAATCCCAACCACGGGATTCTCTGCTCCATCATCTTCGCCGTGTACGTCAGCCTCGCCACCCTCAGACGCTCATCCTTTCTTCAGCCGTTCCAGTACTCCGGTGTGCTCTCCGCCCGTTTCACCTTCTCCGAGCTCTTCTGATGCCTCTAGTATTGTTGCCTTCCTTTCGATTTCTTGTCCCGTGATCGGTCCCCGCTTTCCAGCACAGCTACTCTTCTGGATTTGTGTGAAGCCTCACCTTCACCAGCTCCTGTTGCCCCATCAGTTGCCTCTTTGCTTGCGTTATGCGCACATGATCCATATCTTCCTTGTCAGACTTCTCACTTGCTGTCGGTTACTCCTTCTTCATCACCACGTCCCTGTTGGTACTGCTTCTAATAAGAAGTGCCGTCGTCGCTCTAATCGAGAGACTCGTACTAAGCGAACCGCAGTCGCTCAGCCTTCTCTTCATCGTTCTTCAGGTTCCGCTCCTAATTCTACTGTTGCTGCTTTCGCCGAACTTATTGGTACTCCCTCCGTTTCCACTGCAATTGTCGCTCGCCTCCAAGCTGTCCCTGGGTATTCGAAGATTCTCTTCCCAGATGCTGCCAACCCTTGTTCTTTGCCTCTTCTTGTGGCGCTGGTTTGGATCCCCTTCTTGACTCACATGATCCAGCTGATTACTCGAATATGATCGAGGATATTCGCTGCTTCCTCCACGCTTTCGTTGACCTCACGAGATCTTACCCCTGAGATATTTCGTTATTAAAGTTTTCTTAATTGCTACCTTGGTGATACTTAAAATCGCCTCATTGATCTGGTTCTGACCGATTAGTTTCTGTCTGCACTTGCATGATGTTTCGCTTCCTGCCGTCTTTGCCTTGCTGCTGTTCCGTCTTACTCCTTTGCATGTTTCTGTTTTGCGTTTTACCCAACCTTTTTCTTTCCGTTGTATCCTATGTACCGCCATGTTTTCTCCACATCTCGGTTCTTTCAAACATCCGCCCGGTGCCTACTTCCGTGAACCCGTCACATCGTTTTGTTCACAGAGCTTCTTCCTGTGTGCATTGTTATGCGCGATTCTTCTCTTATACCTTTCGTCACTGTCCTGGATTGCCCTATGTTGCTGTTCGCACCCAGTTAGTTTTTTCAGGTGTTCCGTTGGTTTGTTTTTCCTGTCTCGTCGAGTATTTGTCTTATGTCATGCCATGTGCCTCAGCATACCTTCTACTGTTGTGCTACGTTACTTGCTCATCCAGTGTGACTCATCTCGTCAGATACTTACCGTTATTGCTTTGCCTCATGCTAATTGATTGTCCCATACTGTTACCTACACCATGCCATCTTTGCAAGTGTTATCTGTTGCACTTCGTTTTCTGCTTTTCATGCTGCGCCCCGGAGCATGAAAAGCAGCCTCCAGTTCGATGTATTCTCCATCTCCATGTCCGTCGTTCCTTCTGCTCAGTGACTGTTCCAGTGTGCTTCACCTATCACAGATTGCCTTGTGCTGCTCGTTCAGCTTCGTTTATCTTTGTATGTCCTGATTGGCTTTTACAGACTGCTTTGTGCTGCTCGTCCAGTACCGTTATTCTTATTGTTTTATCATGCCATTTATTTTCCGTTCTCCTGTGTACTAGTCCTCGATACCTAATAAAGCAACGTCACGTTGTTTTTGGAAATGTCTTTTCAACTGCTGGGGTTCAAAGCTAGAAACGGGGAGTTCTTTCAGCTAATGTCAGGAACGAATGAAAGACTTTGTGCAAAACAAATTACTTCTTCATTATCCTCCATTACCCTTATTACAAATATCTCAAAAACTATTAAGATTCGAACGATGAAGAAGGTCTTTCTGATTCACACCATGCTAACGAATAGCTATCCTGAAATGGGAAATGTCCAGGTTGGGGTGGGCGGGGGGGGGAGGCAGGTGAAATCGTGGGCTACTAACATTCTTTTTTAAACATCTCCAAAACTATTGCTATTCAAACTATGAAAATGGCGTTCATTCCGGTTCACACCATTTACTAACGAATGACTATCTTGAAATTTTTAATGAATTTACATGGTGAGAGGGGGGGTGATGGTCGATCTCGAATATATATATACATAAGTTCTCAATATTGTTACTTTTTTTCTCAAAAACTGTTGTGGTTCAAGCGATGAAAATGGATTTCCCCTCGGTTCATACGATTTGCTAACGAATGGCTATTTTGAAATTTTGAATTTTTCCATGGGGGTGTGCGCAATGGTCGTCCCCCAATTTTCTCAAACTTTTTTTTTTTAAATCTATGAAAAACTGTTGGCCGCTCCGGTGACGCAGTGGTCTAAGCGACGGACTCTGATCATTCGTTCGAACAGGGTCCGGGTTCGAATCCCGGTGAGGCATGAATGTTGTGTTGGTTTTACGGCACTGGCTCTCTCCCTCCCTGGAACCAGTGACCCTGAATTAGGGACGGGCGACTGCTTATAGCCCATTGAGTTGCTCACGGTGGTCGTTAAATCTCCAATAAAAAAAAACTGTTGCGGTTCAAACGATAAAAATGGAGTTCATTCCTGTTCATACGATTTACTAACGAATGGCTATTTCGGAATTTTAAATTTCCATGATGAGGGGGGGGGGTGAAATGGTAGGCCTGTAACATTATTTGTTAAATATCTCAAAAACTATTGCGGTTCAAACGATGAAAATGGAGTTCTTTTCGGTTTATACGATAAGCTAACGAATGACTATTTTGAAATTTTGAATTTCCATGGTGGGGGACTGGTGAAATGGTCGGTCTCTCTGTATATATCCAAAATCTCAATATTATTTTTTAAATATCTCCAAAACTATTGCGGTTCAAACGATAAAAATGGAGTTCATTCCTGTTCATACGATTTACTAACGAATGGCTATTTCGGAATTTTGAATTTCCATGATGAAGGGGGGGGGGGTAAATGGTGTAGGCCTGTGACATTCTTTTTTAAATATCTCCAAAACTATTGCGGTTCAAACGATAAAAATGGAGCTCATTCCTGTTCATACGATTTACTAACGAATGGCTATTTCGGAATTTTGAATTTCCATGATGAAGGGGAGGGGGTAAATGGTGTAGGCCTGTGACATTCTTTTTTAAATATCTCAAAAACTATTGCGGTTCAAACGATGAAAATGGAGTTCTTTTTCGGTTCATACGATTTGCTAACGAATGGCTATTTTGAAATTTTGAATTTCCATGGGGTGGGGGCTGGTGAAACGGTCGGTCTCTCTGTATATGTGCAAATTCTCAATATTATTTTTTAAATATCTCAAAAACTATTGCGGTTCAAACGATAAAAATGGAGCTCATTCCTGTTCATACGATTTACTAACGAATGGCTATTTCGGAATTTTAAATTTCCATGATGAGGGGGGGGGGAGGGGGGATGAAATGATCTGTAACATTCTTTTTTAAATATCTCAAAATTTATTGCGGTTCAAACGATGAAAATGGAGTTCTTTTCAGTTCATACGATTTGCTAACGAATGGCTATTTCGGAATTTTGAATTTCCATGATGAGGGGTGGGGGAGGGGGATGAAATGGCCTGTAGCATTCTTTTTTAAATATCTCAAAAATTATTGCGGTTCAAACGATGAAAATGGAGTTCTTTTCAGTTCATACGATTTACTAACGAATGGCTATTTCGGAATTTTAAATTTCCATGATGAGGGGGAGGGAGGATGAAATGGCCTGTAACATTCTTTTTTAAATATCTCAAAAATTATTGCGGCTCAAACGATGAAAATAGAGTTCTTTTCGGTTCATACGATTTGCTAACGAATGGCTATTTTGAAATTTTGAATTTCCATGATGAAGGGGGGGGTAAATGGTGTAGGCCTGTGTCATTCTTTTTTAAATATCTCAAAAACTACTGCGGTTCAAACGATGAAAATGGAGTTATTTTCGGTTCATACGATTTGCTAACGAATGGCTATTTTGAAATTTTGAATTTCCATGGTGTGTTGAAATGGTCGGTCTCTCTGTATATATGCAAATTCTCAATATTATTTTTTAAATATCTCAAAAACTATTGCGGTTCAAACGATAAAAATGGAGTTCATTCCTGTTCATACGATTTACTAACGAATGGC
The DNA here is from genome assembly GCA_039090855.1 of Macrothele yani. Taxonomy (NCBI): domain Eukaryota; kingdom Metazoa; phylum Arthropoda; class Arachnida; order Araneae; family Macrothelidae; genus Macrothele; species Macrothele yani. Next base: position 28,375,955 of record CM077032.1, on the reverse strand, counting down.
TATTTCGGAATTTTAAATTTCCATGATGAGGGGGGAGGGGGGATGAAATGATCTGTAACATTCTTTTTAAATATCTCAAAATTTATTGAGGTTCAAACGATGAAAATGGAGTTCTTTTCAGTTCATACGATTTGCTAACGAATGGCTATTTCGGAATTTTGAATTTCCATGATGAGGGGTGGGGGAGGGGGGATGAAATGGCCTGTAGCATTCTTTTTTAAATATCTCAAAAATTATTGCGGTTCAAACGATGAAAATGGAGTTCTTTTTCAGTTCATACGATTTACTAACGAATGGCTATTTCGGAATTTTAAATTTCCATGATGAGGGGAGGGAGGATGAAATGGCCTGTAACATTCTTTTTTAAATATCTCAAAAATTATTGCGGCTCAAACGATGAAAATAGAGTTCTTTTCGGTTCATACGATTTGCTAACGAATGGCTATTTTGAAATTTTGAATTTCCATGATGAAGGGGGGTAAATGGTGTAGGCCTGTGTCATTCTTTTTTAAATATCTCAAAAACTACTGCGGTTCAAACGATGAAAATGGAGTTATTTTCGGTTCATACGATTTGCTAACGAATGGCTATTTTGAAATTTTGAATTTCCATGGTGTGGTGAAATGGTCGGTCTCTCTGTATATATGCAAATTCTCAATATTATTTTTTAAATATCTCAAAAACTATTGCGGTTCAAACGATAAAAATGGAGTTCATTCCTGTTCGTACAATTTGCTAACGAATGGCTATTTCGGAATTTCAAATTTCCATGATGAGGGGGGAGGGGTATGAAATGGCCTGTAACATTCTTTTTTAAATATCTCAAAAATTATTGCGGTTCAAACGATGAAAATGGAGTTATTTTCGGTTCATACGATTTGCTAACGAATGGCTATTTTGAAATTTTGAATTTCCATGGTGTGGTGAAATGGTCGGTCTCTCTGTATATATGCAAATTCTCAATATTATTTTTTAAATATCTCAAAAACTATTGCGGTTCAAACGATAAAAATGGAGTTCATTCCTGTTCATACGATTTACTAACGTATGGCTATTTCGGAATTTTAAATTTCCATGATGAGGGGGGAGGGGATGAAATGATCTGTAACATTCTTTTTTAAATATCTCAAAATTTATTGCGGTACAAACGATGAAAATGGAGTTCTTTTCAGTTCATACGATTTGCTAACGAATGGCTATTTCGGAATTTTGAATTTCCATGATGAGGGGTGGGGGAGGGGGGATGAAATGGCCTGTAGCATTCTTTTTTAAATATCTCAAAAATTATTGCGGTTCAAACGATGAAAATGGAGTTATTTTCGGTTCATACGATTTGCTAACGAATGGCTATTTTGAAATTTTGAATTTCCATGATGAAGGGGGGGGTAAATGGTGTAGGCCTGTGTCATTCTTTTTAAAATATCTCAAAAACTACTGCGGTTCAAACGATGAAAATGGAGTTAGTTTCGGTTCATACGATTTGCTAACGAATGGCTATTTTGAAATTTTGAATTTCCATGGTGTGGTGAAATGGTCGGTCTCTCTGTATATATGCAAATTCGCAATATTATTTTTTAAATATCTCAAAAACTATTGCGGTTCAAACGATAAAAATGGAGTTCATTCCTGTTCGTACAATTTGCTAACGAATGGCTATTTCGGAATTTCAAATTTCCATGATGAGGGGGGAGGGTATGAAATGGCCTGTAACATTCTTTTTTAAATATCTCAAAAATTATTGCGGTTCAAACGATGGAAATGGAGTTATTTTCGGTTCATACGATTTGCTAACGAATGGCTATTTTGAAATTTTGAATTTCCATGGTGTGGTGAAATGGTCGGTCTCTCTGTATATATGCAAATTCTCAATATTATTTTTTAAATATCTCAAAAACTATTGCGGTTCAAACGATAAAAATGGAGTTCATTCCTGTTCATACGATTTACTAACGAATGGCTATTTCGGAATTTTAAATTTCCATGATGAGGGGGGGGAGGGGGATGAAATGATCTGTAACATTCTTTTTTAAATATCTCAAAATTTATTGCGGTTCAAACGATGAAAATGGAGTTCTTTTCAGTTCATACGATTTGCTAACGAATGGCTATTTCGGAATTTTGAATTTCCATGATGAGGGGTGGGGGAGGGGGGATGAAATGGCCTGTAGCATTCTTTTTTAAATATCTCAAAAATTATTGCGGTTCAAACGATGAAAATGGAGTTCTTTTCAGTTCATACGATTTACTAACGAATGGCTATTTCGGAATTTTTAAATTTCCATGATGAGGGGGGAGGGAGGATGAAATGGCCTGTAACATTCTTTTTTAAATATCTCAAAAATTATTGCGGCTCAAACGATGAAAATAGAGTTCTTTTCGGTTCATACGATTTGCTAACGAATGGCTATTTTGAAATTTTGAATTTCCATGATGAAGGGGGGGTAAATGGTGTAGGCCTGTGTCATTCTTTTTTAAATATCTCAAAAACTACTGCGGTTCAAACGATGAAAATGGAGTTATTTTCGGTTCATACGATTTGCTAACGAATGGCTATTTTGAAATTTTGAATTTCCATGGTGTGGTGAAATGGTCGGTCTCTCTGTATATATGCAAATTCTCAATATTATTTTTTAAATATCTCAAAAACTATTGCGGTTCAAACGATAAAAATGGAGTTCATTCCTGTTCGTACAATTTGCTAACGAATGGCTATTTCGGAATTTCAAATTTCCATGATGAGGGGGAGGGGGTATGAAATGGCCTGTAACATTCTTTTTTAAATATCTCAAAAATTATTGCGGTTCAAACGATGAAAATGGAGTTCTTTTCGGTTCATACAATTTGCTAACGAATGGCTATTTTGAAATTTTGAATTTCCATGGTGGGGGGCTGGTGAAATGGTCGGTCTCTCTGTATATATGTAAATTCTCAATATTATTTTTTAAATATCTCAAAAACTATTGCGGTTCAAACGATAAAAATGGAGTTCATTCCTGTTCATACAATTTGCTAACGAATGGCTATTTCGGAATTTCAAATTTCCATGATGAGGGGAGGGGGTATGAAATGGCCTGTAACATTCTTTTTTAAATATCTCAAAAATTATTGCGGTTCAAACGACGAAAATGGAGTTCTTTTCGGTTCATACAATTTGCTAACGAATGGCTATTTTGAAATTTTGAATTTCCATGGTGGGGGGCTGGTGAAATGGTCGGTCTCTCTGTATATATGCAAAATCTCAATATTATTTTTTAAATATCTCAAAAACTATTGCGGTTCAAACGATAAAAATGGAGTTCATTCCTGTTCATACGATTTACTAACGAATGACTATTTTGGAATTTTGAATTTCCGTGAAGGGGGGGTAAATGGTGTAGGCCTGTGACATTCTTTTTTAAATATCTCAAAAACTATTGCGGTTCAAACGATAAAAATGGAGTTCTTTTCGGTTCATACGATTTGCTAACGAATGGCTATTTTGAAATTTTGAATTTCCATGCGGGTGGGGGGCTGGTGAAATGGTCGGTCTCTGTGCGTATATGTAAATTCTATTATTTATTATATATTTCAAAAACTATTGCGGTTCAAACGATAAAAATGGAGTTCATTCCTGTTCATACGATTTGCTAACGAATGGCTATTTCGGAATTTCAAATTTCTATGATGAGGGGGGGGGTGAAATGATAGGCCTGTAACATTATTTTTTAAATATCTCAAAAACTATTGCGGTTCAAACGATGAAAATGGAGTTCTTTTCAGTTCACACGATTTGCTAACGAATGCCTATTTTGAAATTTTGAATTTCAATGGTGGGGGGCTGGTGAAATGGTCGGTCTTTCTGTATATATGCAAATTCTCAATATTATTTTTTAAATATCTCTAAAACTATTGCGGTTCAAACGATAGAAATGGAGTTAATTCCGGTTCATACGATTTACTAACGAATGGCTATTTCGAAATTTTGAATTTCCATGGTGGGGGGCTGGTGATATGGTCGGCCTCCTATATTTATATGCAAATTCTCAATATTATTTGTTAAATATCTCAAAAAGTATTGTGGTTCAAACGATGAAAATGGAGTTCATTCCGGTTCATACGATTTATTAACGAATGGCTATGCTGAAATTTGAAATATCTATTTTTTGGGGGTACCATTTCACCAGCCCCTCCACTTTGTTTTTTAAATAACTCAAAAACTATTGCGGTTCAAACGAAAAAAATTGAGTTCATTCCGGTTCATACGTAGTACAAACGAATGGTGCAAAAAAAATTTAAAAATTCCATGGTGGGGGCTATCGTTTCACCAGCCCCCCCCCCCCCACTTTGTTTTTTAAATATCTCCAAAACTTTTGCGATTCAAAGGAAAAAAACCGAGTTCATTCCGGTTCATACGTGGTACAAACGAATGGTGTCTGAAAAATTAAAAAATTCCGTGGTGGGGGCTGGTGAAATGCACCTGTTTTCCCTTATAACTTGCTTCTAAGTTTCCGATTTGAAAAATTATTTCTGCACCGGATACAGCTCCTGATGGGAAATCCTTTACACGTAATTTCTAATTTTTGTGAAAAAATGGTTTGGCCACCAGCTGTCGTAAATCTTAATTTCCGCTTCTGATGTGTTTGCAGCAAGATATGAGCTCCTAAAATCTCGATTGAAAAAAACGTCGTTTGTAGAACGGTAGTACTCATGTCGACAAACCGTTTGGAAAATTTTCTTCTTAAAATAATACATGGTTTCTACGCCAGGGGGCGTAGATGTGTATCTTATTTTTGTCAATATCTCTACTTCTAGGAGTTCGATTTGGAAAATTCCTTCTTTGTTGGATGGTGTTTCCGATGCGAAATGTTTTTCCTAAAAATTCAAAATTTTCAAGTAAATCATAGACTTTCCGCTAGGGAGCACAAAGGCAAACTGCGTTTTATGCGTTATTTCAGCTTCTAAAACTCCGATTTGAAAAATTCTTCATGTATGGCATACAAGACGTGATGGAATATATTTTTCACATAATTTTTAATGTTTGGTGAAGAATTGTTTTGCCAACAGGGGGCATAAGTGTTAATTTCTATTTCTGATGTATTTGTAGCAAAATCTATGCTCCTGAAAGCTCGACTAATTTTTTTTTCTTGGACCGATACCGCTTATATGGATAAACCTTTTGAGAATACTTTCTTCCTAAAGTAATGCATGGTTTTCCCACCAGGGTACGCAAAGTCACATCTTATTTTTGTCGATATCTCTGTTTCTAAAAGTTCGATTTGAAAAAAAAATTCTGTGTTGGAGAGCGTTTCCGGTGCAAAATGTTTCTCATATAAATTCATGATTTTCTTAGCGCACAAGTCTGCAACCACAGAGTGTAAGCTCACGATTCCGTTTACAGCCATAACTGAGGGATTAAAAACTCAATTGAAGAACTTCTTTCTTCCGTCAGATACTATTAACGTTCCATTGACTTTGAATAGCATTGAAAAATGCGTCAGAACGGATTCAAAAGACGTGCTTATTACACCCGAAAATCCAGTGTCATCTTTCTTGTTTTTATTAAAGTCGTTTAAGTAGATCCCTGCTTCATCATCAGTAGTCACAATAATTTTTCGTCGGTCTCCGGCTAAATGATTTTCATAAAGATGTTTACACTGTGTTCTGAGCTCATCCACGTGCCTTGGCAAAAGGTGAATAATATGTGTTTTTTTGTTTTTTTTAGATTCCAATCCTTGTTTATTACCTTGTTTACAGTTGATTCAGAGATTTTTTAACGACTTAGCGATTGAATCTTGGGTGGGTAGATTTTTCTTTTAAGACCAGAGATCTTACTTTTGAAATAACCTTAAACGTGCCTGCCGTCTTTGGATATTCGTTTGGTGTTGTTTACCCTGTAAAAAGCAATGCTTCACGATTTCCCCCTCTATTATTATTAATATTGCTTATTTTATATTTATAAATGCGAATACCATGATTTTTACAGGGTTTTTTAATTACAGAATACGAATATTTCTCTTCGTAATGAGCAAAAACATAACCTTCTCTCCACAGCTTCTTTACGTGTGCCAAAAATTATTTGCAGGCGCTATTTAACTGCATCAAGTGTTCGATCTAACACGCTGTTGCCAGTTTCATTCTTTGAACTTCTTTTATTTTCGTTATTTTCTTATCAAAAACGTTCTAAAATGTGTGAATATTCTTTGCATGTCGTTGAGATGGCTTTATGAACAGCTCACTGCAAAGGATTCACACGTGCATGAAAACTTAGCAGACTTATCTGAAAGACTCGTGACTTAAGCAACTTTAAAATAAGTATGATAGCGTGCGCTCGGACGGCAGGCGCAAACGTCTCATAAATTCGAAACCTTTTCCTGTATGCAGGAACAGCTGTTTACATTTAGTGGTGCACAACAACAAAACAAGCCGTTAGCGGTGTTTTTTTTTATTGAAGGTTTAACGAGCCCCGTGAGCAACTCAATGGGTATAAGCAGTCGCCCGGTCCTAATTCAGGGCCACAGGTTCCAGGGAAGAGGGAGAGCCAGTGCCGTAAGACAAATACAACATCCATGTGTCACCGGGATTCGAACCCGGACCCTTCACGGACGAATGGTCAGAAGCCTGCACATTTGACCACTACTCCACCGCAGTGGAATCAAAGTATTGCTTCCGCGGCGACGACTGAAAGCAAGGATCCAATTGGAGCGCCATTTATCTCTTTGTAGAACTTGGAAACTGAAGTTTCTGGAATTTGAGACCAAGTCCATCAACTTGAAGCTGCTGAGGTAAGACTCCTGCGAATAAAGCGCTGAATTATATATGGCCTCTTTCCGGCTACTTCAATTTCCAAGGGCAAATCTACAAACAGATAAATTGTATTCCCGATTTGACCCTCGCTTTCAGCCGTTCTCCCGGAAGCAATACTTTGCCGTATTGAGCAGTATATATTCATCAACATCACCGCAAGGCCTACCACGTGGCTAAGGTACGCGGCGATGTATTTTCCATATGGCCTCACGGAACGAGACTATCCCGCTTTTCCTAGATAAAATCAATGATATTTACCCTGTGATCAATTTCATTATGGAGCTAGAACACAATGGTGTCTTACCTTATCTGTATGTTCTACTGAGCAAATTATCTGAAAATCTACTTGGTACACAAGTCTATTATAAACCCACATCTGTCCCCAAACTGATGCTCCGGAGCTCATTCTGCCCCGCTGATTACAAGACAGCTTTCTTCCGGTCTCGAATCCGGAGAGCCTTTGCAGTATCCCCCGATGTTCCTTCTAGACAATGTGAATTACAGAATGTCATCGAGTTGACCAATGAGACAAGATACGCCTCCATCCTGGTACATAGCTATATCAAGAAAACCAGAACCAGTCATATTAAACTTTTTATGCCAGTCATATTAAACTTTTTATCCAGGGCTCATTTTCCTACATACCGAATATTTCCTATGACCTCAAGAACGCGTTCAAGAAAATGAACGTCGGTGTTGGCAACAGGTCTCCGACATCTTTATATGCCATGCTTAAGGGAAACACAGACAAGTCCCCACTTTCCAATGAAGCAGGTGTTTATGCAGTCCCTCCACAATATCCGGATAGCCCCGAGTGATACTACATTGGAATGACCAAACGTTCATTTAGATTTAGAGTCAACGAACATAAAAAGGGACATAAGTCATGGTAAAGTAATTACGATCCTATCCAGAGAAATCAAATGCAAGTCTGCTGCTCCTATGTGGGATAACGTAAAAAAATTAGCTTCCTACTCTACCTCAAAATTTACTTACATTCGCCAAACTTTGGAGATCATTACCAACAGCGAGTCATGCAATGATAGCGTCTCGCTGGAGTTGCCACGAATTTGGAAGCAGTTGTTCAAATAGTAAATGCCTTTTGTTTTCCTACCCGATTCCGCGTGCTAAACGAACACGACGGTTCGTGTCTTTGAACGAATAATTACATTGGCGTCTGTTCGTTTATTGCAAATTAAGTCACCTCGTTCAAATTATTGAAGCGTTCTCGTATTCAGTTTGCAGTTTTCTGTCTACCTTCCTTGAAAAACCAATCTGGTTGAAGCGCGAAGTACTTTGATTTCTATTCTACGCCAAGAAATTCGGTTTTACTATTATAGTTATACTATTAAAGTATAGTTGGTGCACAGTTCCTTGTTATTCCTGTTTCAAGATCTTCAGCAGCTACTCTCTCAAATAATCGCTAAATCGGGGATGATTTGTTATCTTCGGTACTGAGCAGTATCCTAGCTTGTTTAAGAAATGATTTGGAAAACACATTGTGTTTTCGATATGTAGCTTGTCCCTAAATCTCTTAAGGGAAATCAAATCAACATCTAGAACAAACTTTTGCGCTAATTCGAGGTTTATATAGCAGAACCCGCTTATAACGAGCCCGTATTTATCGACGTTTTTTCATTTAAAGAGCAAAACTGGAACTTTTGCTTTGTATAATGTTAATTCATAGGTAGGTTGATCTTTTTTGACGAACAAAATTTAATGACATTACCGGATTTAACGAGAAAGAGATATGCCAAAATGATCACTCTTAAGAAGCGAAGTAACGAAATTTAATGAAATTCCATATCTGCCGAGGCACAGGAAATCCGCTGCGCACTGTCCTGGATTGGAGGAACAGAAATGGTGGCACACAACGAAATTGCAAAAACAGCACATTAGAATCTTGGTGTGCTAGTAGAAGAATGTTGATAGAAAAGCAATGCGAAGGGTGTACATGAAATATTCAACAAGAGGGTTGTGAAATATAATATCTGTCGCTACCATCACACATGTTGGCAACGCGCCTTGAGAGTATCGTGTCAACTCAGTTTAAAACATGCACCATACTCCTAGGCAAAAAGGGGATGGGTTGAGTTCACGCAAGTGCATTTAGCGGGTTTCTGGGTGACGATTGGAAATAAGAATAGGAAAGTAACGAAATGAGGACGCAGCCCGACGGTAAAGAGGAGAAAAAAATTCCTGGTATTCTGTCCGTTGCCTTTTTGAGCGTTACATGAGGACGAAAGGTGAGCGTTACATGAGGACGAAAGGTGAGCGTTACATGAGGACGAAAGGTGCTGTTTTCGAGTGTATCGTTAAACAACGTTCAATCTCACATAGCCATCAAATATGAAATTCTAAAGTTTTATGAGCGACAAATGCTTTAGAGAAAAGTGTTGTTGGTAAACAACAAATTAGCCACCATTAGAAACTAGAAAATGGTGATAAATGTTGCTATATGTTATGATATACGCTGAATAGACAAAACATTAGAGATACCTACATAATAGCGTGTTGGTCCTCCTCAAGCGCTAATAATAGCTTATACACGCAGAGGCCTCGACTTCATCAGATGCCGAAGGTTTCGGGAGGTGAGCCGTCGGTCCAGCATCCATGGATCTGATGTTCTGCCTCACAGCGTCCCAGAGAGCTTCCACAGGGTTTAAATCTGGGAACCTTGGAAGCCACTGGATTGTTCCAAACTCAGATGAGTATTCCGCGAGCCATGTCTGTGTGTTTGCGGCCCGATGAGGCTGCCCGTTGCCCTCCTGGAACAGGCCAGAGCATGCGCGCGGAATACTCATCAGCCGGCACATGATAGTAGTGCGCAGTGGTTAACGACCTCTCCAGATATACTAAGGGACTTAATGTGTACCATGAGAAGGCTCCCCAAACCATCACAGACCCACTAGCGCTTTGATCAGAGCCTATTTTGCATGACGGGACCATGACCTCATACTATCGACGCCACCACATCTGCACCCTTCCGTCATTTCAGTATAGCTGAAAACTGGATTCATTTGATCACACAACGCGATGCCACTTTGCAAAGGTCCAGTTTTGATCTTCCCGGCACAAGGTGAGAGGCAATGTCTTATGACGAGCAGACAATGGTGGCACACGAGTAGGGCGTCGGCTCCGCACCGAAGGGCACGCAGAGTGCGCTGTACTGTTTGTTCGCTGACGATGTTTCGGCCTCTGACATTTAATGTGGATGTCATTTGCTTCGCCGTTGCCAAGCGGTCAGTCTGTACGAGCATCGAAAGTCTCTGTCGACCTCCGTTATCAATGGCGTCTGGTCAACCACCGCTTGTTCTCTGGACGCTTGTACGTCCGTCGATGGTACACTCGCGGTACACTCTTGATACGCTTGCCCTTGGGATCACTTGGTTTCTTACCACTTGGGCGCTGTAATGACCCATCTGTCTTGTGCCGACAATGCTTCCACGATTAAAGACGCTCCGATCGCCACGTTTATCCATGTTCATCGATTGCGATACACCATTAGAAATCCCTACTGTCTGCCTACTTATCGCTTGCGTTCTGTTTGCGTCTCTTCCCTCTCCGTGAGGAATGCCAATTTTCAACTGCTGATCATCCCTATCTCTAATGCTTAGCCTACTGAGTGTATATGGAAATATGACATAGTTACGTCCCTGGAGGAGGGGATTTTACGAAGCAATATAAACGTATATACATATCATGTAAGGTCAGGTGATGCGCAACATAATACAGCCTCTCCTTGACAAATGTAAACCCACCTTCTCGTGGTGCATCCTGTTCCCACTAAAGGGGCTCTGACGACCGCCAATAGCGGTATAACTATACCATCGGGATTAGAGGAAATGCTATCCCACACTCACCAACCCGCTTGGCCAGCGTGGTGAGTTCTGGCCAAACCCCTCCACAATGACTTCACAACTTAAATCTTGGCCAGCAGCTGGAATGTACCTGGCCAAGGCAGTGGCCAGTGTGACATGAAGGCAGAGGGTGCTAATAATCCCCGGAGGACCGGATTAGGCTGCCATCTGATGCTGACCTTGGCTACGTATAATGGACGCTCCCTATCTTCTGATTCAAGGCTTCTTGAATTGGAAGAGGAACTACAAAGGATCAAGTGGGACATCGTCGGGCTAAGTGAGGTAAGGAGAAAAGGAGATCTCATTGAACTGAAAAGGGGACATCTCTTCTATTATCGTGAGACAAATACAATACAATATAATTATTTATTGCACACATTTAAAACTTACAGTTATATGAAAATGCAATACACCAGGACGAATCTGAACACATTGATTGTAAGGCGATTCCCCCTATCAGATGTAAGGAAAAGAATAAAACATATGGCATATATGAAAGCAAGTTAGATGGTTATAACAGAAGCACCACTGTTAGCTGCATGCTTGCAACTACAATATAATGATAGGGTTGAGATTCGTTATAGAGATCAGGGTGATTTACAATGTAATTTTGCAGAGACAAGGAGAACTTTTTGATATTTTTCAGGGATCTGATGCTCTCTGCGAGATTATTCCGTAGGATAATGGCTTTATACACTATGCTATTTAAACCATAATTAAGTCTAACACACGGCTGACATAATTTCTTGTTAGCAACAGATCTGGTGAAGATAGAATAATCCAGATATTTGATGTCAGATTGAAAAATAGGCAGTTTAAGATGCATTATTTAAAAAAAACATGATACCTAGTTTCAAGGTAAAAATTTCATGAATTTTTAGAATATTTACTTTTAGAAATAATGGTTTTGAATGAGACATGTAATCTGTGCTTAGCATATAGCGAACAGATTTCTTCTGTAATTTCAGCAAGCATAACTTATTGTTTGCACTTATATTTGAATACCAAGATTCCAGACAATAGGAGAGATGGGTATATATAAAAGCATAGTAAAATGTTTTTAGGACATTGATAATGAACAGATGTTTAATTTTACCAAGAAGGCCAACTTGTAAGGAAACTTTTTTTAAAAACAAATTGAACATGCGTATTCCAGTTAAAGAATTCATCAAACCAAACACCAAGATACTGAACTTTGTCCACAATTTTAAGGGGGAGATCATTAATCCTGACTGGAAATTTATTTATGTCCTCTCTTTTATGATCGTTTCGGAAATATACGGCGTTGGTTTTTAGAATATTAAGTGATAATTTGTTAGAGCATAACCAATGAGATAAATTTGATAGATCATTATTGTTAATTATCTGTAACTTATGCGTATCATAACATTTTTGAAAAATGACAGTGTCATCAGGGTATAGCAAAGCATGAGTTGATTGCAGGCACAGAGGAAGGTCATTAATATATAACAGGAACAGTAACGGTCCCAATACCGAACCTTGAGGCACTCCGCATGAAATATTAAGTAGATCGGAGTTTATTTTATTTATTTGCGATGGGAGAGGTAGCTCATTAAGAGGGAAAGAATTTTGCCACGAAAACCGTATTTGGGTAATTTATGTAACAGAATGTCGTGATTTACCGTGTCAAAAGCTTTTTTGGAAATCAATAAAAACACAAATAGTATAATAACTGTCATCTAGTGCTTCGGAAATGAAGTTTGACAACTTAGCAACAGCCATTTCAGTAGATCTGTTTCTTTGGAAACCGAACTGTTCCAAAGAGAGCATATCATGGGTGTGTAAAAAATCAACCATTCTGCTGTGAATAGACCTTTCAAAAATCTTACTCAAAACGGGTAACAAAGATATCGGTCTGTAATTACAGGTAGATTCCCTATTTCCTTTTTTAAAAATAGGAATAACCTTAGCGATTTTCAGACTGTCAGGAAACTGACCGGAATAAAAACTCAGATTAATAATATGTGTTATAAGTGGTACTAAAATAGAGATCGAGTCTTTTATGACTCTGCTATTAATATTGTCTGAACCAGCACTTCTTTTTAGGGACAATGAAGTGATAATATTATAGGTTTCAGTATCATCCAAAGGGCGTAGAAACATTGAAAAAGGAACTTCCTTAATTTTGGATAAAGAAGCATAACCTTTAATATTTGTGGGCAAGTTTTGCTGAGATGCTAAATCATGACCTATGTTAATGAAGTAATTGTTGAATTCATCAGCTACTGATTTTGAATCAACATTAAAATTACCAGAATTTCCTTTTAACGTCAGCGGAGTTTCAGTAGCACAGGATCGTTTGTTAATTGCTGATTTGATTATTTTCCATTTTTGATATGAGTTATTTCCTGCATCTGAAATAGCGAGGTTGTAATAAGCAACTTTCACATGCTGAATAACATTTCTTAGGGCATAATTATACCTTTTGTACTTATCACGTAAGTGACTGTTATAAGGATTCTTTCTACTTTTTTTACGAAGCTTATCCTTTTTTTGATTGATCTAAGGATTCCATTGGTCATCCAAGTTGGATCTTAATGTCATATTTAGTGTTAACTACCTTGTGAACGGTTGTGATCTCAAGGAAATCATTCAAAATGCCTTGCAAAATTTCGGTAGCTATAGTTGGACAAGTTGTATTGAAGATACCCGACTTGTCCCAGTCAAAATTTGGGACTAGGTCAGCTAACGTGGTGTGGTCACAATAGGAGATTGTTTTGTGGTTAATTGTGTAATGGTAATTTGTAAAAACTGGAACATGAATGAAGACAGGGTTGTGATCACTAATACCAAAATCAATCACTCCGGACTTTAAAGCAGTATTAAGTAAGTTAGTACCAATATGGTCTAGAATATTGGCCTCACGAGTTGGTAAAGAAATGCACATCTGAAAAAAATTGCCTAATAGCATATTAAGATAGATTTCACTTAGAGATAGGTTGTTAATGTTAATATTAATATCTCCCAGAAAAATCCAATTTTTATTTTCGTTTTTTATTTTGTTTAAGATATTGTCAAAGCATTCACAAAAGGTTTTTCGATCACTACTGGGCAATCTGTAGATAACGCCAATAATTAAGTTTTTGGACTTGAGACTTTTGATTTTAATCTAAAGCATTTCACAGGAATCAAAAAGAAGGGACATAGTATTCAAGTCATCACGAATAAAGTAGGTGATGTGAGACCAGTTATAGGCTTACTCCACCAGAACTCCTTATATTCAGTAATGAATTATTCCGATTTCTAACTTTGCATTCAAAATTATAGTTACTGAGATTAAAAAACTCCTTTTGTATCTCATCAATTAAATGAGTTTCGCTAAGTGCAATTACAGAAAAATCATAATTCAATTGTGATAGAAAAATTTGAAGCTTATCAAATTTAGAGTTAATGCTTTGAATATTGATATGTAAGAGTGACATACCAACTTTGTCGATTTCATCAGAGAGATCATATGAAAATATCTCCTCACAAGCACAGTCCGGATGGTAATAATCCAGGTAAGGGTCATATATTTGTTCCGGGCCAGCCATTAATCAGAGCAGATGGAGGGTGAATGTCATTGTAATGCTTAGTTATTTTTTTCCGTGTCACTAACAGACTGAATGTGCAGTGCAGGCAAGTCCTTATCTTCGCGGGCAAAGATCCTACCCTTTCGATCCGTTCAAACGAATTTCCACTCACATTCTATTTTCCTTGTTTGCACTAGACCAAGAAGACGCCTACTGGCAGGGCAAAGATGATCATTTACATAGATTGGACTGTCGTTATTAAAATCAATGGCATGGGCTGTAAAGTTTCCATGTTTTTTCCTGAAATTTTTGCAGCCATGAAGAAAGCATTACGCTTTCTTCGATTGGCAAATCTCACAATGATATTTTTTCGTGATGGGTTTCCAGGAGTGGGCACCCAGTGGACTGCATGCGTCTCCTGAATGATGTCTAAGCTAAAACCCACCTTACTAGCCACTTCACAAATAGTGTCATCAGCGCTAGATCCTTGTTCATATGGCACACCTTTGATTTCAATGTTTTCACGCAGGAGATATTGATCAGTTTCTTCCCATCTATTCTGCAGAATCATAACTTCTTTTCGTAATTCTTGATTATTTGATTTTAGATCATTATTCACTTTATGGATGTCATTTAGCTTAATGAGAATGTCATCATACTTGTCACTCATAAACTTTACACTTTCGTGGAGAGCGAGAATGGCAGCAATCAATTCGGATTTTTCCGAATTTGCACTGATTCCACCCATCAGGTGGTCAGATGTGTTTAATCTAAAAGATTCACCAGTAGCCTGCGATACATTAGGGCACAATGATTCAGAGAGCAGTTTACAATTGGGACAGATCCACCTCTTTTCTGCTGTTTTGCTTATCTTTCCAAATTGCACTTTCGAGAATCCAGCACAGCCTGAGTGGAAATAAAAATTGCATTTATTACTGCACTGAAGGCCAGTAGTTATATTAACATTTTCACAACATACCTTGCATTGTTCACCCATTACGAAGCCAAGGATTAGTTTTCATAGGATCCAGCAGCCGGAAGGGGGAAAAAGCGGGGGGGGGCAAGATTGTAAATTAACAGGCGAGCTGCGAAAATACTCGGCGAGCTGACGGGTCACTTAGCCAACAACGGCAGTTAATAGCAAACCAGTTATAGCAGGGGGCGAGCGGTACAGAAGACGCTTAAGGTAGCAAGAATCTGAGAACAAAGGAGACTCTGGGAACAGGGGGCGTGATCGAAAAGCAACGGCGGCTAGTCAGTCTTTTTGAAGGCGACGAATATGAAGAATTCAAACGCGCCTGCAGAAGCACACAGATGACAAATTCTATATAAAAGCAGTAGTTGGTATCATCACACTTCACGAGCACACTCAATGAAAAAGGGACACGAAACAAACTGGGGGACAACAGCTCTAATCTGAAACAACAGAGCAAAAGAAGACGCGACTCAACACCGACCCCGATCACGTGGGGTGCATACTATCAGAACTAGTGGTGTTGGATCTATAATAAACAAGAAACTGAAGGATAAAGTAGTAGAAGTTGAAAGTTCCTCTGACATAGCTGCACGACTTGTTATGCAACTCTCCAGAAGATACCAGGCTCAAATTCTTCAAGCTTATGCACCCACCACAAGTCATCCTGAAGAAGAGATTGAAGAATGCTGTGAGGAAATTCGTCATCTAAATAATAAAGGTAAGCAACACTTGAAGATCATTATCGGAGATTTCAATGCGACAATACGGCAACGGCAACAGAACGAAACTTCTGTAGGTAAATTTGGTCACGGCAGCAGAAACCAGCGTGGAAATACTCTCGTAGAGTTTGCAGAAGGAGAAGGGTTTTTTATCCTTAAACTCCTTTCTCAAGAAAAAAGCCGCAAAGGAAATGGCCATGGAGGCATCCCAATGGCTTGATAAATCAAATTAATTTTATTATGTGTAACAAGAAATTTGTCATGGATGACTGCAGTGTGTAAACAAGTTCAACACAGGTAGTGACCATAGAATGGTACGATGTAAGATGCACCTCAACGCTAAACTCGAGCGTGGCAAGCTCATAAAACAAACAAAGTGTGTTGACATGACCAACCTCAAAAAACATCATAATACCTTCAAATTGGAACTCAGGAACAGATTCTCTGCTCTAGAAGGTCTAACATCGGAAGAAGTGGACATCTCTGAAGTTAACAGAAAACTAACCAATGATCTTATGGAAACAGCAACAAAAATAGCTGGTGTTAAGAACAAGTTGCATACGAATAATTTATCAGGAAAACCCAAAATTCTGAAGCAGAAAAGAAGAGAGATGAGGACCAGTAAAGGAGATGTGACTTCCAAAGTGGAATATATAGAGCTATGCAAGACGGTACGAAAAAGTAGCACTAAATATGTAAGGAAATTACACTGTGAGCTAGTGAAGAAAGCAATTGAAAACAACCAAAGTTTGAAGAGAGCAAAGGAACATCTGAGTAAGAGAAGAAAACAGATTATGACTCTGAGAAAAGAAGATGGTTCTGTAACAAGAAATAGAGGTGAAATTTTGACAAGAGTCAAAGATTTCTACTCAAAACTGTATGAAAGGGATGATACATGTACTCCAGACATAACGAAAGGTACCAGTTCCAGAGTTCTTCCAGTCCTCCCAGCAGAAGTTGCACATGCAATCAAGAATATGAAGCGGGGAAAAGCTCCAGGAGAAGATGGAATTGCCGTAGACATCATACAAGAAGCAAGGGGAGAAATTGAAACAGTACTAGCCCAAGTATTCACTCGATGCTTTAACGAAGGAAAGATTCCTAAGGTTAGGAACAATGCTGCAATGATCCTGCTAAATAAAAAAGGTGACATTGAGGATCTCAGGAATTACAGACCTATCAGCCTCCTATCAGTGGTTTACAAAATCTTCACTAAAGTTCTTTCATACCACTCGAAGGTGACACTGGACTTGGCTCAACCGAGAGAACAAGCTGGATTCAGGAGTAGCTACAGCACTATAGATCATATCCACGTACTGAGAGAACTAATTGAAAGAGTGAGGGAATATGAACTTCCATTATGCATGGCTTTTATCGATTCTGAAAAGGCTTTTGTTTCGGTGAAACCATCAGCAGTTACAATGGCTTTGAAGTCCTGCGTTATTGAAGATGCATACGTTAATATTATTAATAACATCTATGAAAATGCAAGAGCAAAGATTCTGCTATTTGAGAATACAGCACCCATACAAATTGGAAAGGGAGTGAGACAAGGTAACACTATATCTCCCGAACTGTTTAATGCCACATTGGAAAATGTCTTTCAATCGCTGAACTGGGAAAACAAAGGGATAAAGATTAATGGAGATTATCTAACTCGCCTTCGTTTTGCTGATGCGTAGTCATTTTTGCAACTACCCCATCAGAGCTGCAGAGTATGATCCAGGAACTTGCTGACAAGAGTAAAGAAGTGGGATTAAAAATGAACTTTCAGAAGACAAAAGTGATGTACAATGCTTTTACAAAAAATGAATATTTATCGATTGATGGGGAAAAGCTGGAGATAAACAATAACTACACTTATCTTGGACAGCAGATATCAAGTGAGGGTCACATTGATGAAGAAATTAATCGGCGTATAAAACTTTCCTGGAGAGCTTTTGGAAGATACAGTGTAGTTTTAAAGCGCAATATGCCATTATGTTTTAAAAGAAAAGTGTTAATCAATGCATCCTTCCAGTGCTTACGTATGGTGCAGAGACTTGGACCTTAACTAAAAGAAACATACAAAGACTACAGACAACTCAAACAGGCATGGAGAGATGCATGCTTGGCGTAACCAGGAGAGATAAGAAGAGGAACTCGTGGATTAGAAAAATGACAAGAATGGAAGACATCATGATCAGAGTAAAATATCTGAAATGGCAATGGGCTGGACATATTGCCAGAAGGACAAACCATCAATGGACAGCTGAAATTTTAGACTGGATTCCAAGGGACAGGAAAAGACTTAGAAGAAGACCACATGTGAGATGGGTTAATGAAATTCGAAAGTGTGCGAGAGTAATATGGAGGAAACTGGCAGAAGACAGACCGTTGTGGAAGAAACTTGGGGAGACCTTCATCTAGCAGTGGATTGATATTGGTTGACAATGCTGTAGATCACATATCATCACGCATTCATATTTTTAAATCGTGAGATTTTTCACCCCAAAACTAATTTACAGAGCGCTCAAATTTTACGAAGATTCAGAACCACAGCAACCTCGTAAGAGACGCATTCCAAAACGCATTGCTGATGGGATAATTGATAGATATATTTAATCTTTCAGTAGCCCCAAAGATATGTACCAGCGGGTTTTCTTTGAAGTAATGGACATCTCGGTTTGGTGCATAGCTTCTAGGTTTGAATCAAAAGTTTCCAGTTTCCTAAGGCTAAGTAGTTTTTTATTGGTGCTACTAATGACTTTGATAAGATGCTGCGTTTTATAAGGATGACATGGATCCAGAAAGATTGCTTTTGCACAGAGACATGATGCTAGATATAACAACAGCTCGCAAAGGCAATTACAAATTAGACAGTTTGATCTCTGTTTTAGAGATTTCCAAAAAAGACAATTACGTGAAAGATATGCTCCCAGAAATGGTGAAGTTGGGTCGACTGCAGCTGACGATTCCGGTATCAACTTGCCCAGCTGAGAGATCTTTCTTAAGTATTAGGATGCTCAAGACATACTAGAGATCATCAATGAGTTAAAGACGAATAAATTCTACTGCTATTTTGAACTGTTTTCGAAATCTCACAGCTTTGTTAGGTCTGGATGAAATAGCCATCTAGTTCATCTCAAGAGTGGACATAAGACGCCAAATATTTGCCTTAAAAAAATAAGAACTTCCATGAGGTGGAATTAGATACATTTCATACACTGTTTTTCAATTTACAATATAATACTAGGTAACCTTTTGAAATGGCATTATAAACGTTTCGTTTTTGAGAATTTTATTCAGTTTTGATACTTCAGGTATGAGTATTTTATGTTGTTTTTTTGTGTCAAATTATGAATGTTAAATAGTTCAAAAAGGTTGTAGCCACCCTAATTATAATAATAAGTTAACATCAAATAAATAATATTAATTTATTATGTGTTTACTGTTGCCTTTATAATCTATAAAACTAAAAAAAGAACTGCATGTTCTGCAAAAACGCATCCATTGGGCCCCCCATAAATTTTCACAATTCGGCGTCTATGACCTCGTCCAATTAGTCCTGTATTGGATTCATGTCGGGCGAACGTCGTTGCCACATAATCCGTGGGAACTTCCCAGAATGCTTCTCGAAATAATTTTGGACACCTTGGGACCGATAACATGGTATATTGTCCGTCTGGAAAATCCCATCGTTGTTGGGGTACATGAACTCCATGAAGGGCTGCAGATGGTCAATCAGCAGAGCAACAAAGCGATTACCGGTTAATGACGTGTTTACGAGGACCAAAGGATCCAAAACATGCCACATAAAGATACCCTACACATGTATGAAACAACCACCAGCTTGCACAGTGCCTTGTTTACAGCTTGGGTCCATGGCCTCATGGGGTCTGGGCCACACCCTAACCCTACCATCAGCTCGTAACAACTGGTAGCGTGACTCATCGAACCACGCAATATGTTGCCAGTCTGCCAGGTTCCAATTACCCTGTTCACGCGCCCTGGTGAGGCGCTGTGTCCGATGTCGTTATGTTAACAAAGGCACTATGGTGGGTCTTCTGCTCCGATACCCCATGAATGCTAAATTACGCTGCACTGACCTGATGGATATGTCTCTTGTGGCCCCTGCATTGAATGTGGATGTTATTTGAGCCTGTCTTGCTTTCTGTCAGCCGGGACAATCCTGCACAGACACCACTATCACGGTCATTCAGCTCTATTGGTCGGCCACTGCTCTGTTCACGGTAGGTGGTAATGCCTTCCATGAGGTATTCTCGGTACACACGTGACACCGTGGATTGAGGAATGTTGAATGTTCGCACAACTTCGGAAATTAAATTTCCCATCCGCCTGGTTTCCACTACCATGCCTTGTTCAAACTCCAATAATTCACGTCGCCTTGCCATAATCCTACTGGTGGTTGTTCTACATGTCTCTTCAGATTACACCTTGCAGCTGTGGCGTGCTTTGAAGTCTTTATACGATAGTAGCGCGCAGTTAGAAATTTGTATTACTATCCCATGACGTTTGGCAATTCAGTTTATAAAGAAGAGTGTTTTTGCTTGTTACATGATCTCTTAAGTTCATAGATATGATTGGATGGATATTCCGAAAGTGAATAGTAATATTATTATGCTTTTCCTTGGGGGAAATTATTAAGATGCAAATATCAACAAATGTAAACGAGTTAATATTTGTTTTATTTACAAGTATAAACGAGCAACTGAGTATCTTGATGATAATAAATCTGTCTTACCCATTGTTGCTGCAGACAGTTATCGCTGGTAAATCAATAGCTTCAGGATATATGATTTCTACGCTGACTACCGTTGGATATTTCCAGTACATCGTCATGAATCCGTACGTTTGGTATACAAACCCCGCTCCACAGGACAGCACTATAATTATCTTGATTATTCTGCGAAAGAGATTGTGTGCACCGCAGAGATCACATACTCTGCAAGGGTATTTGCATAGAAGTTTCATCTCAGAAAGAGGCATTCATCTCAAAAACATAAGAGCATCAAGGATTTCTGAAACAAAGTCCATAAACCATTTAGTATTTGCTTAATATAAAATATACATTGTGTAGACAAAATTATTTAGACACCTAGGTCAAAAGCAAACAAATGTATTTGTTAACCGAAATCAGTGCATTTTCGGCCTACCTTTCGATGTTATGACAGCAGTGATCCTTCTAGACATGTTTCCAATGACATGCCGGTAAGTCTCTACCAGGCTTTTTTTGCCATTCCTCCAGAACAGAAGTCTACCACAGCTGCCGTAGAAGGTCTTACCTGCCGAGATCGGATTCGTAGATGCAGCTCGTCTCACAGATGTTCAATTACATATAGATCGGAACCGGAACTTGGTGCCGGCCAGTCCAGCATTTGGACGTCCTGCTCCTCAAACCACACCTGGACAGATCTGGAAGTGTGGTGCGGTTCTCGATATTGTTGAAACAGTCATGGATCTGTGCCGAAGTATTCTCACAGCGTGAGTAGTGCAGAATTGTGCATAATATCTTCATAGCAGTTCGGCTCCAGGGCACCTCAACGAAAGGATCGAGTACTTTCCAGAAGAAACAGCCCGACATCATCACAAATTTCCATCCATACTAGACTGTAAGGAAAATGCAGTCCACTTTTCCTGGTAAAACACCACACATAAATACGTCCAGCAGAGCGAAAGGATAACTAGTAAGACTGATCACTCCATGAGACCCTCTTCCAGTCTTCTGATATCCAAGAACAGCAAGCAAGGTACCCCTGCACTTGTCGTCTGTCATTGCTGGAGTGATGTAGTGCTTGTGGGCAAATGACCTTGCACGACCAACAGAAGTCATCGCTCTTTCCACGTTAATAAGTGAGTCACGGAGAAATTCTCACTGGCCACCACCCGGAATCGAAACCAGGTCTTCCAGTTACGTGCCGGACATGCAACCACACGATTCCCAGTGGCGACCGGTTAGAATTTTTCCGTGGCTTACTTATTAACGTGGAAAGAGCGACGACTTCTGTTTGGTGTTCCTGATCCACGTCGAGTGTATGAATTAATAGACCTTGCACGGTAACCGTGGTTGTGTAGTGCAAGAAAGACTGTTCTGAAGCAACTAATTATTCCAGTGGCTTCCCAAGTAGCACAGCTTTTTATTTAACATAGGCACAACACTGAGCCATCGTCTTTTAAAAGTAGAAGACGGTGGCTCAGTGTTGGGACTACATTAAATTGCAAGGCTGTGCTACTTGGGTTGTGTTATGTCGCCGGCCAGGTCTGTGATAGAAGACGTGGGTGCCTTTTTTATATTTCCTTTGGCACGATCAGTCCGGTTGTGTAGCCTCTCAGAGCACTTCTGCGCTTCTATGGCACCATCTGCTTTCCGTCGATAAAGAACTTCAGTGACAGTGCATTTGGAGAACCCCAGAAGAGCGTCATTGTTACCCAGGTGGAATACAACTGACACGTCCTTTTCAAAGTCCGTCAGTTCAGCTCCGCGCTGCGAAGTCTCTTTCAATGCGGACTGAGAGATATACTATGATGCAAACCTCAAAACATGCACTGCCTTTTCTAGCTGCAACTCTCTGAGTTTATGGGAAAAGCTGAAAGAATAGAAGCGGCAGCAGAACGCCCTGGTAGGAAATAATAAAGGAAAAGGATGGAAAAATTAGAGTTTTAGGAAATGTGGGTTTCCGTTAAGAAAGTGTAATTGTAAGCTGACCTACATGCATTACATGTGATCGCATGTGGAGAGCAACATCACGCTTTACATGTGACCGCATGTGGAGAGCAACATCACGCATCAGGAAGCAGAAAATGGGGAAAGGACAGGGGATAAAGGAGAGCCTATAAAAGAGGAAAAAATAAAACACCGAGATTAGAGATCTGCTTGTTTGTCGATAAAATTTCAGTTCAATCCGAACTGAAATTTTATGGACAAACAAGCAGTTTTTCACTCAGTAAGTCCTGAAAAGGGCCCTTGCATTTTCTACGCCAACGTCGCTCGCCTTATGCGAAAATGCATTTGCGAACGTAACGGACACTGGAGGTTTTTAAGCTTCTGGAGAAATTTCTACACATTTCAATACCCCCAGTTTTCTATTTATATGCCTATATTCTACAAACAATCAGTAATCTCACTAAGCAGTATACAGAATGTTGTTGCTTCTTCATTTAGCAGCCAGTCTAAGAATATTTAAGCAGTACAAGTCTTTCTTACAAGAGTGTTCTTCTTAACTCTGACTTTTAGAAATTTGCTTGTATCTGGTTTACATTCAAATACGTTCGGTGTAGAATGAAAGTTACGTACTGTTTATATATTATATAATATATACATAGCCTAGCATATCGTATATACACTCACGGACAATGAAATTTGCGCACCAAGAAGGAAGCATTGGATTGAACTGAAATTCTTTGGACATAATGATACACATGAATGGTACAAATGATGGCAAAAACAGAGCTGTGGGACAGTTACAGAGGGATCAGTGGCACGCATAGCGGTCATCTTCAACAGCGCGTCGCACCGCCTCGTGCGGCGATACATGCTGTAATATATTCCGGCATGGAGGCGAACAGACGCCTGGTGTTGCCCTACGGCAACACGTGTTGGACGGTGTGCTCCCAATCCCGGATAGCGCGACACGGCGTCAGCTGGCGTTTCAACTAGTCCCAGACATGCTCGATAGGGGACATGTCCGCAGAGAGGGAAGGCCATGGAAGTGTCTGGATATGACGTAGGCAGTCTTGGGCAACACGAGCCGTGTGCGAGTGAGCATTTTCCTGCTGGAATAGCGCATCTAGAATCCCAACAAGGAACGGGAGCGCATGGGGCGGTAGGATCTGATCCACATACAACTGGCTCGCCAATGATCCACCTACCGCTAATAGAGCTGATCGGCTGTAGCACGCTATGGCTCCCCAGATCATAATGCCTGCAGAGGGGGAGGTGTGGCGCTCGATAGCGAGGTTGAGATTGTGACGTTGACCGGGGACCTCCACATCCGGACTCGATGATTATCTGTCCCCAAAACAAAGCGGCACTCATCGCTAAACACCACACATCGCCAGTCTGTGGCATTTTACGTCACTCTGGCCTAGTACCACTGCTCACGGAGCTCGCGATGTTCTGGTGTTAATGGCAGCAAACGTAAGGGGCGCTGGGTTCGCAGATTCGCATTCGCGAGGCGTCGGGAAATGGCTCGTGGGCACACCTGAGCCTCTACAACTACCTGTATAGTGGACCGAGTCCCCGTGGGACCGTTCCACTATCTTCTCTACCGGTGGTCCTCCTGGTCCGCCCGGATCCGCTCCGCCGTGCGGCAGGTCGTTACGTGTCCACTGATCCCAACGCAGTCGGACGGTATGGTCAGAACGATCCACGTGGCGGGATATACGGCGCGCCGACCAGCCGGCAGTTTTCAGCTGGACGATCAGGCCTCTCTCAAAGTCCATAAGTTGCGCAAATCGATGTTTCTGGTGTCTACCCGGCATTCCTATCACTCTGTACTCTTGCTTGCGTCGGCAGGTACTTTTCGATTTCATGGGTCAATGACTACACGCAGGTTTATAAGGCAGCCGGTTCGTGCCTGAAGCGCCACCACAAGGGATTGCGGTCATGCGCAATCGTATCAAACGTTTATCATTAACATATCAGCACGCACGTTAGCTATTTGCAAAGCTTCGTGGTTGTAGCATGTTTTCTTCAAGGTGCGCAAAATTCATTGCCCGTGAGTGTATATATGCATAAGGGATACAAGTACAATTTTTTTTGTACAAAATGGAAATATTTTTAAATATTTTATTTGGCCCTTAAAAGGGCCGTTTTTTCCCTTGTTCATTAATCTCCATCTATTACATTCTAAGCAGCCTTTCTGCTTGCTCCAATGTTTTTGCTTCATTTGCAGAACTGACACTTGTTGAGGCCTGAACTAGTGCAGCTGTTGCAGCAGTTGAGCAACCAACTGAGCATACCTTGGTTGGCTACTTACTTCAGTCCACCTTGAGTGCAGGTCATCTGTCCCAAACAACCTCGTCTGGGTCTTGGTCCTCTGTTCTGCTGTCTGAACAAGCTAGAATTTGTCATCTTATCCCGTGGGAACTCATCCACCCCCATGTGATCATTAAAAAGGAATATTTGGTGGGGCCGAGTGAGATATTCAGAAAAGAAAGGAGACCAATTCATGTGGCTGAGGATCTGGGTGCAACATTCTTTGGATGTTCCAGGCTTTAATTTATTTTTCTCTCAGCTCCTCAGCTGTTTCTTTTGGGCAAAAATTTAAGGAAACCTCTTTCAAGATAGATTTTCTTTCTACCTTTGTCCTCTTCCTTTGAGGATGTCCTTCTTCATTCTTTGCATAACCAACATCAGATTCTTCTCTGGCTATCTTTCTGAATCTTTTATAAAGTGTTTTTTTTTCATTTTGTCATTAGAGATGTCCTTTCTGACTGCAATCATCACTCTTTCATCTGGCAGGGAAAATTTCTCCTGCCACAACTCAATTTCTTTTCTTTTGACTTCCATTCCTGAATTTGTGGTGGGTACTTGTTCATCGCCTAATATCTTAAAAACTAATGGCTGATGGTAGTCTGCCGCAGTCATTACTCTCCTTACAGATTTGTTTTGACCAATGACATTAAATCATTTTTCTGATTTGCTACTGCCTTTTGCTAAAACGTTTCTCTTTGCGAGGGCACGTGACCCCAGAAGTTTTTCAGCTTTTTAGAAGAAACATGTCTTTAGTCCCAATCAGTAACTAAATTTAATGGGCAGGTTCTTAAGGGATTTTTTTCTGGTATGCTTTCCAGAATATACACTCTTTGCCTTAAAAAAGGAAGCACATTGATAAAATCATTTTATCCTGATAAAACACCGAATGCAAGTACCCCGGGCCAAATATCCTGATAATTTAAAAATAACGACCAGTGACAATATAGTGGCTCGCCAGAGCACATGGGAACCGTGCATCGAGGACGGCATATCAAGAGTATAGCTCGCCCGCAGGGACAATGGTAGCATTGGCTTGCTGTTAACCTCCAAGGACTGTGAGGATGACTCGACGTCGGATCCGTCCACAATACGAGCGTTTGAGTGAGTTTCAGAGAGGACGTATAATTGGGCAGAAAGGGGCTGTTCGGTTAAGTCGCCATATTGCCCGGCATTTGTGTCGGCAATCGAACGATGTTGGCGCCAATGTTTTGAGGACAGCACAATCCAGTGGCACGCGGGCGGCGGACGAAAGAGGGCAAAGACAGAACGCGAGGATCGAGCGATTGGGAAAGCCGCACGAACAGAACCCAATTCTTCGCTCTCAACCATCTGTAGCCATGTTGTGTCCCCTACATGTACGAAAGTGGTAGTCCGAACTGTTGCCAGACTACATGCAGTACGGAGACTGCAATTGAGGAAGCCACTCCGCCGTCTACCACTTACCAGTGAGCATCGCCGGCATCGGTTGCAGTGGTGTCGGGCCCGATCAACGCGGGATAGTGTCCACTGGAGCCGTGTTGTCTTCAGAGGTGAATCACGGTTTGCACTTAGCGGCGATGACCAGCCCATACGTATCTTTAGAGCAGTCGGCCAGCGCACGGATCCCGCCTTTACCGTGGAAGGGTACACAGCGCGCACACTGGGAGTGACTGTCTGGGGAACGATTTCGTAGGTTAGGCGGCCACCCTTGATAGTCTTCCGTACGACCCTCACTGCTCAACGGTACGTCGACGACTTTCTATGACTTATTGTGTTGCAATTCTTTTCGTAGCATCACCGAGCCACTTTCAACAGGAAAATGCCCGGCCACACACGACACGGCTCTTGCAAGCCTGTCTTTGTAATATCGATACCCTTCCGTGGCCAGCCCGATCATTCGAACTCTCAGCAATCGAACATGCGTGGGACATGATGTTACGCCACCAACGCTCATCTCGGAATGTTTATGAACTGGGCCGCAATTTAGATATTATGTGTCATGCTATATACTTCAGGACAGTGTCCGTGAACTGTATACGCCTATGACACTCGGGGAAAACGCTTATATCCGAGCTAGAGGTGGCTCTTTAACGTACGGCCTTGTTCCACTCGTGCAGCTGTTTTATCCGAATAAATTGCCCACCGGCTGTGGAAATTGCTATTGTTTTTTACGCTTTCCAACCGTAGGTTGAAGAAGCGTATATGCTCCAGCTTTGTCCGTCCGTCCGCTCGATAACTGGCGTAAAAATGGTTCGATTTCAATGAAAGTTTACTATGTGGTAGGGGACCACCTGGGGACGAACCCTATTGAAAATGGGACAAATGGGGTCAAAGCTCTCGACGTAGGAGCGGGATCATTCCATTGCCCTTACGCGTCATAACTTGCGTAAATATGGTTCGATTTCAATGAAATTTTACTATGTGGTAGGGGACCACCTGGGGACGAAACTTATTCAAAATGGGTGAAGTGGGGTAGGGCAGGACAAAAGAGCGGGATGCATTCCATTGCCCTTATGCGTCATAACGTGCGTAAAAGTGGTTCGATTTCGATGAAATTTCAGTATGTGGTAGGGAACCACCTGGAGACAACCCCTATTGAATGTGAACGAAATGGAGTCAAAGGTCAGGACATAGGACTGCGATCCATTCCATCGCTCTTATCCCATATTATTAAGGTGGACGTCAAGTAATTTTGCTTCCTATACTTCCAATGGAAAAACTTTTGTACACATTTCCTTCACAATTAATGTGTTCCCAAGGATGAAAATTTGAACATCGATTAAAATAACTTGGAATACTTAATATTTTCTAAAACATAACCATAATTATATAAAAAATCAATAACTTTTCCTTTGGTGGTGTTGAAACCAGAAAAAGGAGGGCGCGACGTGTACTTTGATGACGTCAGTAGACAAACAAATGTTGGATTGCATAATTATGGTTATGGTTTAGAAAATATTAATTATTCCAAGTTATAAAATGAAGCTATTTTTAATCGATGTTCAAATTTTCATCCTTGTGAATGCATTGATTGTCCAGGAAAAAAGATGGCGTGACCTGTATTTTCATGACGTCAGCAGGCAAAAAAATGTTGGATTGCATAATTATGGTTATGTTTTAGAAAATATTTAGTATTCCAAGTTATAAAATGAAGATATATTAATCGATGTTCAAATTTTCATCCTTGGGAACGCATTAATTGGGAAGAAAATGTGTACAGAAAATTTTCCATTCGAAGTACAGGAAGCAAAATTACTTGACATTCACCTTAAAGGAGCAATTCTTGTATGTATGTAAATTTTATTTTGAAAACGGCTCTGAGGATTTTGATGAAAGTCGTTAACCTACCGTTTTCTGGTACTAGAAATCGATTTAGCTTGATCTCGACTTTAAGAAAATTGGTTTAGTTGGTTAAATAACCACCCCGAATTATTAAGTTTGTAGTGCGGTGTCATGGCGTCGCCCCTTTAGATGTTGGCGCGCGGTCATGCCATCTATCTCATTACGTCACGCGTTGTTTGTGGATACTATTAAAGTTTTATGACGTCACACCTTGCTAGCAGATGGTCGCGATTCCCATCTGCCTCATTCACACATCTCATCGTCACGCGTTGTGTGCGTATGTTCGTCCGCACGATAACTTGCGTAAAAATCGTTCGATTTCGATGAAATTTTAGTATGTGGTAGGGGAACAATTGGGAAGGAATCTTATTCAAAGTGAACGAAATGGGGTCAAAGGTCAGTACATAAGAGCGGGATCCATTCCACTGCTCTTATGCGTCATAACTAACGTAAAAAGGTTCAATTTCGATTAAATTTTAGTATGTGGTAGGAGACCACCTGGGGACAAATCCTATTGAAAATTGGCGAAATAGGGATCAAAGGTAGGAACATAGGAGCGGAATCACTTCCATCGCCATTATGAGTCATAACTTACGTAAAAATGTTTCGATTTGGATGAAATGTTGGTGTGTTGTAGGGACCTTCCTGGGGACGAATCCTATTGAAAGTGGGCGAAATGGGGTGAAAGGTTAGGACACAATAGCGGGATCTATTCCATAGCGCTTATGCATCATAACTTACGTAAAATTGCTTCGATTGCGACACAACTTTATCATGTTATTTCGGAGATATACTAAGCCAGTTCTGTTGAATATCATCCAAATGGATCTAAGGTCAGGGCACAGGGGTGAGAATTATTCCACAGCCATTTTCCTCATAACTTGAGTAATAGCTTGAGTAATGATTTCTGGTATATTGAAAGCGTATCATAATCAATGCATTGCATGATTTTACTAACTTGTTTCCCTATACATGTACACTGAACATATCAATTTTGACCTCGATTCGATTATTTCTACTGTGTACTTCGTTATTTACTTATTTATTTATTTGCGGAATGTGTTTTGGTCTTTTAAGATTTACGTGATCCTTACTGCCGTAATTAAAAGCTTCCTTTACTAAACGGTTTGGATGCTCCTTGGCTTTATCATAGTACCTCTTTGCCAATTCATAAATTGTGTAACGAATAGAGTTTACTTTCAGTACATTACGAATTTCATGATTTGAGGTACGCCCGTCAAAACCTGTCATTATTCACAGAGATATGTTTTGAAATGAGGTGCTTTCTTTTTCTTTGCTTTTTTGAGCAAACTTCCAATATAGCAGCTTTATTCCCGTAGATAATTAGGGAATTAAAGCCGGCTTTGAACAGTAGGGCTTTATTTCTTTCTTTATCTTTGACTGATTTTTTTTTAAATAGGCGTTAAGCAGCCTCGTAGCCTCATGGCCTTAGCGAGAGTCTCTGAAATGTGTTTACTGCGATTTACGTTGCGATCCATAGTCCAGTCAAGGTATTTAACTTCTTTGACCCAAAAAAGCTTTTGTCCATATAATTCAATTTAAAACTCTTATAATTTACTCTCTTCATTTGCTTGCGTTTAATCAGTATAAGACTAAATTTTTCCGTCTAGGAAGTACCGAACGATTCACTTGGAACTTTACCCCAAAAAAACACTATAATTTTGAAAAGGGAAAACATTTTAAGCTGAAATTTGAAGACGAAGTGCCGTACGTTCTGACATTCGCATCCATATCTGCGCTGTTTCGCTCGTAAGTTCAGATTACGCCACAACGCGCCGCGTCTGTTGGGAACGGTTTCGCGCTATTCTCTTTGTCCGTCGGCTAGCGTCGGGTTCGATGGTGTTCACGAATGCTGTGCGCGTGTTTATAGTTCGTATTTATTGGAATTCCGGCTCTTTCATGGAGTGTCAGCAAGAGTTTAAGAAGAAATTTCGGGAACCACCTACAAAGCCAACGATTTCAAATCTTGCGAAGAAACTTGAGACGACAGGAAGCCTTGTGGATAGGCATTCACGAGAGCGACCCGCAAATGTCAGAAAACACTGTGCAGTGTGTGAAAAAAAGCTTGTTATAGTCTCCAAAGAAATCGGTACGCAGGCTGTCGCAAGAAACAGGACTGTTATATTCCACCTGCCAGAAGGCTGGAAAAATGGGTAAAGTGAAGCCATATCGTGTTACAGTTGTTCATTCATTACTGCCGATGGTTTAAGGAATTTGTCAGTCAAAATCCTTGCGTATTATGCATTATGTGGTTCACGGACGAAGCCTGGTTCAACCTTTCAGGCTATCACAGAATACACGGGTATGGGCGAGTGAGAATCCCCATGTCATTCACGAGGAAATAATGCATCCCATAAAGATTGGCGTATGGTCGCCATTTCAGGGAACCGGAAAATCAGTCCCATTTTCTTTGAACAGACTGTCAATACAAAGTGTATCTCAGTATCTTCAAGCAGTTCGTGAACCAATTGGATGATGAACTGCAGGATCACTTCTCCCAACAGAATGGTGCGAGTTGTCACACTTTCAATAAGGCACAAATTTTTGGAGATAGGACTTCATGGCTGAGATTTGAAGTTTCTTCGGCGATCAGGTTATCTCCAAAGTTTTGTGCAGTCCAGGTCTCAGATTTAACTCCACCAAATTACTTCTTATGGGGTCATGTGAAAAGTACTGTATAGAGCAATAAGCCTAGTACTATTCGGTAGCTGAAAAACAATATCACACAGAAAATTGAAGCAATCAATACCAACATGCTCAGGAGAACATTTGACAATGTGCAGCAACGAGTTGATCTCTGTTTGGATGCAAATGGCGGACATTTTCAACATCTTCTCTGACATCGATGTCATTGTGAAAAGGAAAGGCACTTTGTCTCAAAATTTCAGCTTAAACTATTTTCCCTTTCAAAATTGTAGCGCTTTTTTGGGTAAAGTCCCGAGTGAATCAATGTGCTTTTCTAGTTTCTTCACGCAGCATAAAAGCTGCTTGATTTTTATTTTTTGACGTATACCCCATCTCTGTATAGTCAGTTTGGGTGTCACGTTAATTCGTCGCGTGCGTCAATTCGTCGCCTGCGTCAATTCGTCGCCTGCGTCAATTCGTCGACTACGACAATTCGTCGCCTGCGTCAATTCGTCGACCACGACGATTCGTCGAGCGTCAATTCGTCGCGGACAAATTCGTCGACTACCTCAATTCATCGACTACGTCAATTCGTCGCGGACAAATTCGTCGACTACGTCAATTCGTCGCGGACAAATTCGTCGACTACGTCAATTCGTCGCGTTTACAGATTTTGGTTACATACAAAACGAATGCAGGAAAACGTACGATTTCGAACGTCTTCCTCCCTGATCAAATTTATAAAGTTTGGACACGCAGACAGGACAGGAATATTACGCTTTTTCTTTGGCACTAAAAATATTAGACGGTAGACGGTTTTTGGAACGGGGCAGGGCCCGGTTAGTCACAGCACCCCATATACAAAATTTTCGTAAAATCTACAGTTTTCAATTCAAAACCACCAAATCTGGTATACTATCTCGTGGTATTCTAACTTAGACTGTAGACGGTTTTTGGAAGCGGTTGGAACCCGGGGGTCAGAGCCTCCCCCCCCTTTACAAAATTGCCGTAAAATCTAGTTTTCAATTTAGAACCACCAAATTATTGTCATGAAACTGTAACTTAGCGGAAGATCGCTTTTGGAACGGATTGGGGCCCGGGAGGTCAGAACTCCACCTCCCCCCCCCCGTACAAAATTATCGTAAAATCTAGTTTTCAATTTAGAACCACCAAATTTGGTATACTATCTCATGGTATTCTAACTTAGACTGTAGACGGTTTTGGGAAAGGGGTCGGAGCCCGGGGTTCAGAGCCCCCCCACCTACAAAATTTCGTAAAATCTAGTTTTTAATTTAGAACCACCTAATTTGGTATCTTATATAATGGTACTCTAACTTAGACGGTAGACGGGTTTCGGAACGGGTCGGGTCCCGGACGGTTAGAGCCCCCTCTACAAAATTTTCTTAAAACCTAGAATTTTCAATACAAAACCACTAAATTTGGCATACTATCTCATGGTACTCTAACTTAGACGGTAGACGATTTTCAGAACAGGTCGGGGCCCGGGGTTATAACCCCCCCCCCCCCTTCCCCCCACACAAAATTTTCGTAAAATCTATAGTTTTCAATTTAGAACCACCAAATTTGGTATAGTATTACATGGTACTCTAGCTTAGACGGTAGACGGTTTTTGGAACGGGTCAAGGCCCGAGGGTAAGAGTCCCCCCCCAATACAAAATTTTCTTAAAAACTATATTTTTCAATTCAGAACCACCAAATTTGGTGTCATGAAACTCTAACTTAGCGGGATACGGTTTTTGGAACGGGTCGGGGCCTGGGGGTCACAGACCCCACTTAGAAAATTTTCGTAAAATTTACAGTTTTCAATTTAGAACCACCAAATTTGGTATACTATCTCATGGTACTCTAATTTAGACGGTAGATGGTTTTGGGAACGGGTCGGGCACAGGGTCAGAGTCCCTCCCCATAAAAAAATTTCGTAAAATCTACAGTTTTCAATTTAGAACCACCAAATTTGGTATACTATCTCATGGTATTCTAACTTAGACTGTAGACGTTTTTTTTTTGGAAAGGGTCGGAGCCCAGGGTTCAGAGCCCCCCTCCTCTCCCCCATCAAAATTTCGTAAAATCTTGTTTTCAATTTAGAACCACCAAATTTGGTATACTATATCATGGTAATCTAACTTAGACAGTTTTCTGGAACGGGTTGGAGCACGGGGGGTTACAGTCCACCCCTCACACAAAATATTCATGAAATCTACAGTTTTCAATTTAGAACCTCCAAATTTGGTATACTATCTCATGGTAGTCTAACTTAGACGGCAGACGGTTTTTGGAACGGGACGGGGCACGGGGTCAGAGCCAACCTCATAAAAAAATTCGTAAAATCTACAGTTTTCCATTTAGAACCACCGAATTTGGTATACTATCTCATGGTACTCTAACTTAAACGGTAGACGATTTTTTGGAACGGGTTAAGGCCCGAGGGGTAAGTGCCCCCTCACATACAAAATTCTTCTTGACAAGTGGTCAGAAGCCAGTCCCTAGATCATTCCGCCGCCGAAGCGGCACACGTTGGAATGTATTTTTCATACGGCCCCAAACGCTCTTATGGACATACTAGATTGAACTGGACGGAAATAAATCATTAATATAATTTATACTAGCAGGGATACCAGTTATTTGCCAGGTACATATTACTACACTGACGGAAAAAAAATCCCAACACCAAGAACAAGTTGTGTTACATAAACGACAGGTGGTAGGCGGTGAGAGTACATCTGTAAGATGACGTCTATGCAAATTTCGCGCTCGGCGCATACGTGTGGCGCTATTTGCGCCCCTCGGAACATGCAAAGCAGGTTTGCTGTAAATACGCGCTGTAACGTTCGTGAGCGTTAGTTATCGTTGAGATTCGACCTAGGGTGTTGATGTTAGTCAAGAATGCCTTTAAGAAGACGAAGAAGCCATTATCAACAGCTCACGGAGTTTGAACGAGGTCGTGTAATACGGCTACGAGAAGGTGGATTTTCTTTCCGCAATATTGCAGGACGACTTGGCAGGAATGTAGCCACTGTGCATGATTGTTGGCAGCGGTGGTCAAGGGAAGGTACTGCCTCAAG
The DNA here is from genome assembly GCA_039090855.1 of Macrothele yani. NCBI lineage: Eukaryota > Metazoa > Arthropoda > Arachnida > Araneae > Macrothelidae > Macrothele > Macrothele yani. The sequence goes on along the minus strand of CM077032.1, from coordinate 28,342,057 downwards.
AAGACCGGGTTTCAGCCGGCCACGTAGCACTACTGAGAGGGAAGACCGCCGTGTACGGCGTATGGCCGTGGCGCATCGTACCGCATCTGCGGAAGCAATTCGAGCTGCAGTTGCCACCACAGGGACACAACGAACTGTTACAAATCGGTTACTTGAAGGACAGCTCCGAGCCAGACGCCCTGTAACGTGCATTCCACTTACTTCAAACCACTGCCGTTTGCGACGTTAGTGGTGTCAATCTAGAGCTCATTGGAGGACGGAGTGGAGATCTGTTGTGTTTTCTGATGAAAGCCGGTTCTGCCTGGGTGCCAGTGATAGCCGTCTGTTGGTTAGAAGGAGGCCAGGTGAGCGCCTGCAACCAACCTGTGTGCGGCCGAGACACACTGGACCTACACCTGGAGTTATGGTCTGGGGAGCAATTTCCTATGACAGCAGGAGCACTCTCGTGGTTATCTCACGCACACTGACGGCACAGTTGTACGTCGGTCTGGTGATTCAACCTGTTGTGCTTTGTTATTTATTCCATCTGCGGCCCCTGCCATTTTGTTTATTATTTTTTTAATATGAAAAATTAATTTTTTTCTCTAACTTGATATTTTCAATACATATAGCTTTTTTTTTTACGCTATTATTTTCCTTCTGATAGGTTTCAACTCTTAAAGAACCCGTTTTTTTTTTCTTCCATCTATTTCTTCTGCTGAATGTTGTACTTTTTTTGACAACTGGTTCGGTCTTTGGCATTCTACTACTAGTAAACTCCTCATATAAATACCAGTTGTAATTTCTCTAGAGTTAACAATATCATCCTCATGCTTAAAGTAAGTGCATGTGGATTTGTTTTCATTTCTTCACTTATTCTGTATTAGTCATGTTATTTAGTTTGCATTGTTTTTTCCACCGAGTCTGCAAAGAGTTCAGCTTTTCCTTTGTTGTTTCGTTAGAGTTCCATCTGTTTTCCTTTGAGGAGGAGGTAGATTTGTGTTTTTATTTTTCAGAGTTTTGTTGAGCTCCACAGTCATTTTATTTTATTTTTTTCTCGGGATTTTCCGAATAAACAATATGTATTTCCTCTAACTTGTCAAACCAGGAACGACTTTCACATTTACAAATACCCTTTTGAAATTAATACTGTAATAAAAGATAACACACCGTCACCTTGAAAGATATTCTACATATGAATGTAAAACAATATCTCGCATTTATCCTAGTTTACGAGTTATACAAGCACACGTTTCGCTAACGTGAATTTGCAGAACTCGTCTAAGAAACACACAGTTTAACTCTTTACTGTAACACAACGAACATCTCGGTCGTCACTGACAGGAAAATATGTCTTTAGCTTGTTCATTAATGCCAACGGTAATACATTATATTTCTGTAATTAATAAAACACTAAGCAATGAGACTACGCGTGCCCACAAAATAACACAAGAGTAATCTTATGCCGTTAAAAGAACACACCTTTCTCTGTGAACCCGTTGCCTTCTTCCCGCACACACACGATGACCCCACGTGACCGACTCAAGTCAAAGTTCACTATTTGAAGAGTTTTCCCACGGCAAACAAAAATAGAACAATAACACCTCTTGCGCTCGGCGACTGCTGCAATCGCCTAGTTGCGAAATTACCCGTTGTTTACTAAACCACCAGCAAAACTCTTAAGATGAGTTTCTCGTACTTGGCCCTAACAGAGAAATTAATTATGAGTCTAACAATGGTAATTTTTTAATTCCCCTACGCAATTGTCTAATAATATTTGAATATATTTTCTGTCTTTCATTAGTTCTGTGCTTTGTACTGCTTCATTTAATTTTGTACTCTCGGCCGAAGTACTGCGTTCACTTTTTTTCTGTGCCATTTTCTAAGTTTTCAGTCAAATTTACAATTTGAGTGTTTTCTGCATTTCTGTTAAAGAAATGCATTTTACGTGAGTGAATTTGTTTGTGAGACTGCGGAAATAGAGTGTCCTTATTCTACAGCGCACAGTTGAAAAATTCCTTTTTGAAGAAAGTACCCGGCCCTGAAAAAGGCCTTTTTCTCTGGAACAGTCTGACTTAGATTCACATTTTCCTTGGAGCCATTGTCTGACGCCAAAGCAGTCTCAGAACTGTTTGTTGAACATTCCAAAGGATGAGTGTCTGCAGATTGGAAAGACACTAGAGACGAAGTTGGGTTCGCAGACTGGAAAGACACTAGAGAACAAGTTGGGTTGATTGGCAAGGTCCTGTATCCGCAGTTTGACAGCATACTGCAGAACAATTATGATCTCGTTAAAGAAGAGATGTCTGCATATTGTCTGAAGAACGTTCCCACAGATTGGCAAGGCACAGAATAAGAAATATTTTTTAGGAAGCGTGTTCTTGTTCTTCTGGTTCTTCTCCTTTCTTGCACCGTTGCCGGACATTCTGACGAAAAGCTCTTTAGCCTCCTGGATCTCCTTAATTCTGGTACAGTTGTCTCACGAATTTAAGTGGTGGGATGGGGAGCGGGGATGGCGGCAATGTTTTCTTCGGCATCAGAGTCTCGGCTTACGATTTCATAATTCGCAACCCTTGAAGATGAAATTACGACGATCGGCTGAAAAGCAATACGATTGATACGGATTTAAGAATTTTATAGCCTAGCTTTGAAAAAAACAAATAGCTAAAAAAATCCCTTCACCAAAGCTGCTATGGATAGACAAGAAACGTCAGAAGCTGTCACGAAGCACAGACCAAAAACTCAGCCGACGAGAGAAAACGCTACACAGACACACCACTCAGAGAAAACCACAGCAGCGTGCGACCATCTTGCTCAAAATCCGTAAGGCAACTGAAAAAAATATGAGGTCTGACGGATGAGCGAACTTTTCCTTTTATGTACAGCACCCAACACAAGCAGCGCGTGCTTGTCTTGTGCAAATGCACGTTTATTTCCATATGTTGTAGAGGTATCCGAATACTTTTGTCTACGTAGTGTGTTTTCTGTTGGTGATACCAATTACTTTAAAATAGCAAAACAGTAATAAATGTAGTTAAGATTTTATATGGCAGCATTCAGTGCCGCAGTGATGGGGAAGGTTTCAAAATCGCTTTATTCTAATTTATCATAAGAAAACATAAGAGGGAGACGTACAGTATTGGGCGTCTCACTGGGAAATAATACAAAACTGTTAAAACATGATGGTATATACACTGCAATGGCAATGGGGATGAATAACAAATGCTGCAAGCAAAGCTTATTGAATAAAAATTGCAGAAGTGACAGAGAGAAACACATCGTGTCACGTGACATTGGCTGGGCATGATTTACAGGATAACACAGGCGAAACAATAGTACACAATTAGAAAAAGAACAGCACAAACACCGCCGTGAAGGTAAAACATTACATACATGAGATAAAAACACAGCGTGCACAATTGTGAAAGTTATTTAACGAGGGCACCAAAGCAACATAATACAGGCGGGGTGAAAGTAAGTAATGTACACGAGTAAGCATGAAAATACACTGAGATGGCATTAGCATTCACAATTCAACGGTAATGTGGATTGCACGAGTCGTAGAGTGGAGGAGGGCACCAGGGTGCCACGGAACTCAGCAAAGGAGGTGTAGAATGTCCTAGGGTACTGATAGGTGTAGCAGTCCAGAATCAACCGCAAACCATGGAGCGGCCGGCGCCCAGGTAACATAGAAGGTGGCTTCTCGACGACTGGAAGAAGCCGACTGGTACTTCAGGCGGAGTCGAGAAAGCAATCGATCTTGAAAATGGCACAAAAGTGCTGCGCTGGCCTGGTGTAAAGAGACCGGCGAGGAAACGCTGCGGAGTTGTTGAAGGTAAATAACGTGTTCAACCAGCACGAAAAGATAGGCACATAGTGACGGAAGAGGCGTAGGTGGATGAGCCCGCAGAAGAAGATGTCTGTAGGCAGTGAACGGAAGATCTTGAGAACAAGAGCGACTGGCAATCCGGAAAGCCTGGTGGAGGAGAGGCATCAGGATGGGACAGTAAAGGTAGACGTGAGAAACGTCTGCCTCCTGTGCGCAGAAGGAGCAGAGAGGGAGGAGAGAAGAGACATGCGAAAGAGAAAATACGGAACAGGGAGGCGATTATGCAAAAAGAGCCAGTGGGTATTAATTTCAAGAGGGGCAGATAAGGGTGAGCGGGCAGCGGCCCAGACAAGAGGAAGAGAAGCAGGGGGAACCTCGAGAATAGAAAGCGGTGAAGGGGTGGCAAGGTGCACTAGAAAACGATAAAGAGATTTATAGGAGAGAGAGGAGAGAGGAAGAACCGTGTCTGAGAGTCGGAGGAAAAACGGCAGCGGAAGAGAGGCAGAAAAGACAGAGACGAGACCGGTGGGGGAGACAAGATCAGGGAAAAGCGAAAAGTGCACTTAGCAGAGAGTCATAGACTAAATGGGCGGATGGGGACGAGAGAATAGCAGGGGGAGGCCAGAGAAAGGGCGCCAGGATAGATCCGAGTTAGTGAGGTCTTGTACAGTTACTACACCTGCTCGGAGCCAAGAGGGGAATGAAAAACAGGGGAGATGGGGGGATGAACAAGGGAGTTGAAGAAGAGGGGTTCAGAAAGAAGCTCTAGAGTTGAAGAGGGAGGGGAGCGAATGAGGGGAGAGAGCGAAGGTGAGTGAGGGCTTCAGAATATGCAGGTGGGAGTTTGGAGGGGGAAAGGACAGCAATCCATGAGAACTAAAGAAAGAAAGGAAAAATGTGGGTTACGCAAGGAGGCAAGAACGTCACGTACCTGAACTGCGGAAGCCACTGGAGCCGTGAAAAGGTGAATGAAGTTGATCACTCGGCTTGCTTTGTAGCACAGCGGGATATCAGGTAGGCCAGCACCACCATAGGAGGGGGGAGCACAGAGCTTGTGGACGTTAATCCAGTGATGACCCGCCCACATTACTCGAGTTAGGCAGCGTGTAACCTCCTGGAGACAGAAAAGCGGGGTCGTAGATGCAATCCAAGAATGGGATGCGTACAGTTTTGTGATCCCCAATCTCGAAGTACATACGGTTCAGTATATTCTTTTCCAAATAACATACTGAGATCTTGGTCATAAGACAGTTAAAAAACACGACGTTCAAGAGAAAAATCTGCGAATGTTTGCCGCAAAGATTTTGTTTAGCTTTTTTGTGGACGAAAACAGGATGCTTTTTGAACTCCAGGTCACCATTACAAAAATTACTGGTCCGTGGTTTAACATTGACAGATCGTTTCTTAGAAGTGGGCAAAAAAAGCTTCTGCCAGACAAAATGGAGTGTTCGTTGTCTATTCAGAAGAAGAGGATTGAGAGGCCATTTCGAACTAATTATGTGTCTAAACAGTAAAAGTAATTCAAAAGAAATTATTACGGTCGATGAACGTATGTGTATCAAAGAGGCAACGAACAATGTGCTCGCAATCGTTGCGTTGAAAACAAGGGGGAAAAACGATTTGATTGAGGGAAGCATCTCATGCCGTTGTAAAAGAGATGTGCGATTTTTGTAAAGACGCCGGAAATTGCTGTGGAGAAAAAAAAAAATATGTTAACAAAGGGTAGATGGGAGAATTAGCACTATTAAAAATTTTGAAACCATACTACGAGTTGCCAGAAAAAAACCCAGAAAAAAAGCTCTTATTAGATTTTCTGCAGACAAAAATTGCTGACTTATTTAATAAGATAATGTGTAATAAGTACGGGCGTTTTAAAAAACATAGTTTACCATATTTGATTGTCACGTACATATGTTTAAACATGCGTCGAAGTACATACCTTCTAACTGCTGTATTTTGAAGCGCAAATACCGTACCTGGACTACATGCATCATTATTTATTGTATTGTTTCCAATGTAAAAAAATTGCAAAAAATAAAATATTTTATAAACAAATATCAATTTAAATATATATTGTACTAGGTGAAAGCCGCAACAATAGCGAAGGAAAATAAGATGAGTAATTTTTAATAACTAGGTATTATTTTTGTTTGTGATGTCCAAATGTGAAGGTATGTTTCACGAACGTTACAACAATGACCATTATAACAAAAAAAAAAAAAAAAAAGGATGGCACCGAATTTTAGGTTGGAATGAACACATCTTTTGAATCCTTTCTGACGCAAATTAAATTTATCAAAGTTACTCAAAATCATTGGAACCGGTTAGGAAAACAATCAACCGGATTTCTACAATTGATAAAACATGCAGAAATAGAAACAGATACCTTCTTCCGCCAGCCGTTAAAAAATATGTTATGAAAATTAACAGACGGTACACAGAAAGTTTATCTTAGCACAAGAAAGGTATCAGAAACAAACAGATTTTCAAATCGAACAGCTAAAAGAAGAAATATGCATGTAGATAGAAATATCACATAGCATGATGGAAAAGTTGAAAACAGGCGAAAACTATTCTTCATGGAAAAAGCTAAGCTAAGGCAAAATACCTTTTTAAATACGTTTCCTGGAAGCAGATATTCCGAGAAAAAGGTTGCGATCTTCACGTCCCCTTGCGAGAAATATGTGCGTTATTTAAAGAGGATAGTACTCCCCATCTCTATTCTAACGAATGGCATACTGTAAAGAAGAACTTTATCAATAGAGATTTTAGAAGCAGAGATACGGCTGCAAACTAAAGTACAAAAACACCACCTACCCACAGAACTGTGAACTATAAAATTCCTCATATACTAACTTAAAGTGTTCTATTAATATAAGGTAAATAACATCCGGTGTTGAAAGAAATTTTTAAATCGCACATGTAGAAGCAGAAATTTTGAAGAAACAAATTCAGCATTTATGACGCCTAGAGGCGAAATTGTGAATTATTTTCGGAAGAAACTGCACACATAAAGTTTGGATAGTTAATAGTATCTGACCAAAAAGAAAATTTCCAGGCCTGTTTTTTGTTCCCCAGATATTGCTATAAACAGAAATTTGAACTTATGCCCTCTCGTGGCAGACTTGTTCGTTAAAAAAAATTGAAGTTATGTGAGAAACATTTCCAACTGGAAACGTTTTACAACAAAGAAAGAATTTTTGAAATCGGACCCGTAGAAGCAGAGATATCGACAAAAAAAAAAAGATGAACACCTACGCCCCTGGCGGAGAAACCACGCATTATTTTAAGAAGAAAATATTCTCAAAAGGTTCTTCATGAACGGTTTCGGTCCACGAAAGAATTTTTTCCAACGAGTTTTTAGAAGCTCAGATTTTGATGCAAATACATCAGAAACGCCCTCTGATAGCCAAACGTTTTTTCACCAAAAATTATGTGAAAAATATTTTCCATCAGGAGCTGTATCCGGTACACAAAGAATTTATCAAATCGGAGCTTTAGAAGCAAAGATCTCGAGAAAAACTTATTTTACTATTACGCCCTTAACCGGAAAATGTATGCGTAACTTGAAAAGTGCCTGCAGCTAAAATAGTCATCAATATAAATTGAATCGAAGCGTAACAGAATTTTTTGATCGGTTATTTAGAAGCAAATATATGCAATCAAATGTATTTTGATTTCGATGTCATCTGCATTTACGCCCTCTACCAGGGATTTTGTGCTTCAGAATTGTTCTCACATTTCAAGGTTCCCAATACAAAAAAAAATCGATTCGGACCTATAATTGCAGAGATATGGTGTCCACAAACGGACAGACAAACCGGTAACATAAGCACAATTATTTTTACAAACGGCGCGCTAAAAACTGTGTTGGTGGAGGCTGGGATTCGACAATTAAAACTGGTAAGCGCTCACATTTTCCTAGTATTCGTTCGCCGCACATCCGATGTTTCTGTAGACAGCTGAGGAAATATCGAGAACAAATCCCAACAGCCAACCATAATATTTCCGACATTGCTTTTCTTTTATGAAATCGTTAGAAAGGAAGCATTATAAGTGGTTCCTGTCCTATAAAACCCCACAAAAAATGCATAGTGGCCCTAAAACACACATTTCTTCATTTACTCTAACAAAAAATTCAATCAAGTAAATACATTCACTTGTTCCTGCTGTTGCCAGATAGCAAAAAAGTGTTAAAATAGTAAAAGCATTTTCGGAGACTTCGAATTGCACAGTTTGCAATTGTTAAAATGTTACGGTAGTTCATGAGCAGAAGCACAAACAGTGTTTTTTCTTCCCTTTTTTTCTTTCTCTTGCATTTCTTCTACAAATATAAATAACAGAATACCTGGTTATATTCTGTGAAAAGAAATTTAGTTTTATTCTAAGAATTTCGTGGTTTACGGAAAAAAAAGTTCCCAAATCATATTTCTTCACCATACGAATAAAAAAACAATAATACACTGTTACCGTATTGGATATCTCCCTTTTCAGACTTAAATGACGAAAGAAACTTTTTGCCAATCTAAAATAATCATTTTAGGTTCGCAAGGGGAATCTTAAATTTCATGCGATAGGATTCTTAATAAAAAGTGTGCATGTTATTTATGAACGATAAAATAGAACCAAAATTCATGACGTAACGTTTTCCTGTTTCTAAAGAGTTTTTGAAACGATTTTAATCGTGTGACGTAAGGCTTACGTCATGTAAGAATGATTTGAAAGAGCTGACGTCACAAGGGCAGCTGCGAAAAACGGTTTTTGTTGCTACGAAAACAAAGCAAATTGGTAAACACTGCGCTGTGCTGATTAGCTATACTTTAAATAAAATTAAAATACCAACGTTTACCACAATCAAAGGTTTATTATATATCGACTGTAGTTTCGCAGAGCTATTGGCTTGGCATCAGCAGGGCGAATGGAGCGTAAACATTCAAATCATTGTGACATCATCAGTGTTCTGACGGTCATGGTTTTTGGTGAGTTGTTTCCACGCGCTCGAAAGAAATGGAGTCGACGTCATGTCGTTGACAAGCTGCGAAGAGTTCCGGTATATGTGGAAAGCTTCCAATACATTAAGCTTGATAGTCGAATCAGGTTTATCAATGAGCGTAGCGTTTTCAAACAAAAATTTGTGGTTATTTTCGTGACAATTTTGGGCTATAGACGACCTTTTTAGTTCACAGTTCCGTACGTAGGTCTTGTGTTCCTTCACACGGAAATTTAAAACCCTGCGGGTGTGTCTTATATATGAAAGTCAACATTCACAAGGCATCTGATAAATTTCCCATGAATTTATGTCCTCGACGTAGTCTTTTGATCCCTAAACATTTATCTTGTTTAAGGGTTTGAAAATAACTTTGAAATTAAAACTGTTGAGGATTTTTGAAATTCTGAAGCAGAAAGCCATATATAATGCTTCGTTTGCACTATTACGAGCTATTATTAAGGACACGAGAAAAAATATTGCAAACGTTGAGGCCGAACTGTATGACCTACATCTTTTGCTGGCTAAACAGTTACCAGATTTTTCTGACCTGGACGGCAAAACTTGGTCTAGGAGTTACAATACGTCGTTTACTCATAAAATGACATTAGAAGGAAAATTTGAAAAACTATCGAATAGCAACAACAATAAAGACAATTCTGCTGTGCAAACTCAGGATGCCTTTACGGATAATGAAGTAATATCTAACCTTTCTGGTTTTAAGCCCAGCGAAATTCAAAAACGGATTTTACGTTAGAATTCGAATTTTGCGATTTCGAAAAAGGTACCAGTATCGAATGTCGTGGCGTCGGTTGAGGAGTCCCTTATGAAAAGTGATCTAAACATTGATCAAAAAGAAACAATTAGACATTGTGTCAGCCAAAGTCCTTTCCACCATTTAAACCCAATCTCAACAAGGAAGAACGTAATGCTCTAAAACAATTACAGTCAAATCGTGATATTATCATTACTAAAGCAGATAAAGGGGGAGAAGTTGTTATTCTGGACAAAAACCATTATGAGGCGGAGGTTGAAAACCTTATTTCCGAAGGACCCTATAAAGAAGTAAACATTTAAAAGAAGTTCGGAAATTGATATCAAGTTGCGTAACCCTTGACAAAAGCTCAAAACGTCATCTACAGCCCTCATATGCCCGTTGTCCGCGTTTTTACGCACTTCCGAAGATACATAAGATTGGCAACCCTTTCCGTCCTATAGTCAGCAATATCGGCCCAGCTACACATAAGTTGGCCAAGTTTCTATCTTCAAAACTATCCACCTTAACGGCTTCTTCGAACTAAACATCTGTAAAAAATTCCATTGAGTTTGTCAGTCGACTAAAACGACATCCGCTAAAGGATCAGTTCATGTTATCCTTCGATGTGAATTCCATGTTTACAAGTATCCCTCTGAATGGAGCCCTCGAATCATTAAAAGCTAGTCTCACTGAACATCCTTTCAGCCAACCGGAAGTAGAAGATATTTTGAGACTAGTGGAAATTCGTACCAGACAAAACAGTTTCGTTTTCGTGGAAGATTTTTCCAACAGACGGAAGGCCTTGCAATGGGTAGCCCACTGTCGCCTATTTTATGTGAAGTCTATATGCGTCACTTTGAGGGCAAACTCTTTCAGCTGGTTACATTTGACTTATGGATTCGATATGTAGATGATACCTTTGTTCTCTGGAACGATATAAATTCGGAAATACCTAAATTAGTTGAACTTATCAATTCAATTGATCCTCATATACAGTTTACATATGAGACTGAAAATAATGGCTGCTTACCACTCTTTGACGTCCTTGTGTCACGCTCTGAAGGATCCTTTATAACAACAGTTTATCGAAAACAATTTGCTGTTTCCTTACCCCCGCATGCAAAATGAAAGCACCCATGGAAACAGAAAGTCTGCCTTTTAAGCATACGTATATTGTGCAGTATATATATGCTCAACTTAGGATTCCTTGCTGAAAGAGCTTGAGATTCTTAAACGAATTGCTATACACATAGGATATACCCATTCCATTATAGACAAAGCTGTCAAAAAATTAAAAAAAACGAAACCTGTCTGCTCACTCACGCCAATAGACAACCCAATACGACAGAATTGGGTGGTTATCCCATTTGCTCCACATATTTGCTTCAGAATTTCAAAAATCCTCAAGAGTTTTAATTTCAAAGTTATTTTCAAACCCATAAACAAGATATTTTTTTACGGATCAAAAGACTACGTCGAGGACATAAATTCATGGGGATGTTATCAGATACCTTGTGAATGTGGACTTTCATATATAGGACAGACCCGCAGGGCTTTAAATTTCCGTGTGAAGGAACACAAGACCTACGTACGGAACTGTGAACTAAAAAGGTCGTCTATAGCCCAACATTGTCACGAAAATAACCACAAATTTTTGTTTGAAAACGCTACGCTCATTGATAAACCTGATTCGACTATCAAGCTTAATGTATTAGAAGCTTTCCACATATACCGGAACTCTTCGTAGCTTGTCAACGACATGACGTCGATTGCATTTCTTTCAAGCGCGTGGAAACAACTCACCAAAAACCATGACCGTCAGAACTCTGATGATGTCACAATGATTTGAATGTTTATGCTCCATTCGTCCTGATGATGTCGATCCAATAGCTCTGCGAAACTATAGTCGATATATAATAAATCTTTGATTGTGGTAAACGTTGGTATCTTTATTTTATCTCAAAACCACAAGCTTTGTAGTCATAAATTATATATAGCTATATTTTATTGTTATAAGAATCTTACATTGATATACACGAAATAATGGTTCATCAAAGGGAAATAGATGTGTTCCAAATGTGAAACAATGAACATTACAAAAATGAACATAAACATTACGAGAATAAAAAGTACGTATTTCGTTTGAGGCAAAAATTCAAAAACTAAAACAGACAAGCACCAGGAGGCGCCAACAAATTGGGGAAAATGTCCAAACGTTCAGACAAAAGAAATTTTATAGGCTTGCATTAAAATAAAAAAATAATGCAAAAGTCAAAATTGACGTAGACTTAAGGTAGCAAATAAAGTACGTATCTATGGATGTATGCATGTATGTATGTCTTGCATTATAAATTGGCCTAATCCAAAATGATGTGGTTCTTTTTTCCTTATTTTTTTCTTTTTGGAGGCATTCCAAATCTTACAATAGAATTTAATATTTTTGAAATTCCTTTCATACATTTTTTTTATATTTTTCTGTTTTTAAGACCATTCCCTAGGAAAACGTGTAACCCAGTTTCCACTGTGTATTTAATCTTTAGCATTCATGAAAAGTGAGATTTTCATGGTAACTCTTAAAACTGATGTTTCCCTTCTTTGCAGATTCTGTGTGAATTTATGAATTTGTCAAAACTTCTCATTGTTTTATTCCTTTCTGCGTTTTTGAATAAAGAAAGTTATCAAAGAAATGTGATTTATCATGCACAGGTTTATGAAAGTTTATCTATATTTTCGACTGATTCATGAAATTCATTAAATTTCCACTTTACCTTTCTGCACAAATTTTGGAAATCCATATCATGATTTAAAAAGTGTTTCATTGCTTTATTCTTTTTAGAATTTCCGAATTATGCAAAATTTTAAAAGCTATTTTATTTAAATTTTCAGCGAACATGCATGTTAATTTGTCATTGACTGCTGAAAGAATTTTCAGAAAACTAAAATGCTCCAAACCAAAGTTCATCAAGTTAGTACAGTCAAAATCCGTTGTAACGAAACACGATATAACAAAAAGCACGTTTCAACGAAAAAATAAGGCAAACTTGTTTGGTTTGTTGTATGTACTTACTTAAGAAATATAAAACGTTATAAAAGAACAGACCATCGATGAACAGCCGAAATTTTAGATTGGATTCCAAGGGACAGGAAAAGACCCAGAAGAAGACCACATGGAAGATGGGTGGACGAAATTCGAAAGTATGCGGGAGTGACATGGAGGAGACTGGCACAAGACAGACCGTTGTGGAGGAAACTTGGGGAGACTTTCGTCCAACAGTGGATTGATAATGGTTGACAATGATGATGATGATGAACGAAATACTTTACAACGAAAAAACACCTTAATACAAAGCAAAATTATCGGAAAAAATGCTGAAGCAGAACTTTACATGTAGCAAATTTCTACCTGTATTTAAAATTCTAAACGATTTATCTGCCATGAAATACCAACAAAAGTAACTACACGTTTCGCCAAAAACCTTTGAAGAAACTGAGGATTAATCCAACGAAGATGATACGGAAAATCTGAACTGTTATTCTGATGTTTCTTCAGAATGATTAGAGAAAGTTGGATGCTATTTACAGAACCAAGGATTTTATACGAAGGAATTAGCAGCTGTCAAATTTTTATGAATACAGTTATAGCTAAAGACGCCATGGAAAAACGAAAACCGACTGTACTTCTTACATTGTACTTCTGAACCCAATAGACATGTTTGAACTGTTTTACAGTTTGCTATATGTAAACATGCTTTACATCAAAATGGAGCTAAATAAATTGCTTTAATTACACTACTTTAAAATTAACGACATGAAATGCCAATATGTACGTTCATTATTTCTTGAAGCATATGACAGTATTTTATTAATATGTATAAAAGAGATAAATTCATAATAGGTATACATACATATTAGTAAAAATGCATGCAGTACGTAATTCCACATTTATAAATTAATTAAAGCTTATTATTTCATTACTACGTTAGCAAAAACTTCCCATTACAAATAAATTATCTTTGCTTGTTTCTATGGGCATTATTTTGCAATTACAGCGTTGCAATCTTGTGCGTACTAAAAATTTCCGTAGTACGTACTAACTTTTTAACGAAAATACGTTGTTACGAATTTTTTTTTCGGTACCCCTTGAATTTCGTTATAATGAGTTTCGACTTTATATAAAATAAAGAGACACAGAGAGAGAAAGATTAAAGAATTTATAATATAAAACTCTTACTGCTCCGGAAACGGTAATTTAATCCTACCGATGGTAAGGCCCGTTGTAACTTTCAAAAATGCTCAGAATTCACATGTTTGTAGATGCCTTCAGTTTAAATGGCAATCTCTCTCACATCCGCACGTTGTTTGACTTTATTCGCAGATCACCCAAACGTCATTGTTGACATCACAAACATGAAAGCTACCTAATGATCTTTCAAAAAAGTCAATAGCTCTAGTTTTTCTGCGAGGAGTCATATAGAATATTTGATTCTTTTATGAGCTCCATGATTCTGGTCGCGTGTTTTATTATAATAGGAAGAACTATTGATTCAACGAAGAGTTATTCAGTATTGAGAACAATGTTATGTAGTATGTAATGCAATGTCAACTAAGCAACATTCGGTGTTTGCAAACCAAGGAGTTCTCTCTGCTGCTGAATGCCTCCATTATTTGCTAACTGAGGCGTGGAGTGAAAACGCACGAAAACTTCTTACATTTTTTTAGGGTGCTGATTTAATTATAGCAGATCGTCGGAGTTTTATGAATACTTAACAGCATTCTTCATTCACACGCAAACAACAAGAATGGTACCTGAAAGAAGCAGCATGCAATTCTCGGCTCATGAAATTTCCCTTCTCTTTTCAAAGATTTGAAATAGAAAATCTATCTATTTCTTCTGATAAAAATAAATAAAGTCACCAGACATATCTCTATGAACAAAAGAACTGACTGCTTACCAAAAACATTTTTAAAATAATTTATATTTTCTAAATCGTACTCAATGGGTTCTAAAAAATTACATACATATTTAATATTATTGAATTCCGGACTTAAAACTTTCGGCACGAAGCTTTAGCATTCTAGTGTTTCCACGCCAGATCTTTACATATCGTCCTGAAATGCGATTTTTCCTGCTTCTTTTACAAGATCCTTTTTGCCCACTCCTAAGTGGTCCGCAAAAAGTAGAAAACCACTAAAAAAGATCAGAACGGAAAGAAACTTAATCTATTGCAATCGTAAATCCGTTTTTAACGGCGTAAAATTAACACTAATACAAACTCCAAGCTTTCGCCTCAACTGGAAGGCTATTTCAATTCTGAAGGGCTTCCTCGGTAGCTCAGTGGCCTAAGCGATGGCTTCTGATCATTCGTCAGAAATTGGTCCGGGTTCGTATCCCGGTAACGCCTGGATGTTGTGTTTGTCTTACGGCACTGGTTCTCCCCTTCCGTGGAACCCGTAGCCCTTAATTAGGGACGGTCGACTGCTTATATCCATTGAGTTGCTCACTGTGGTAGATAAACCTCTAATAAAAAAAAACAAAAAACATTCTGGTAGTGCTGAAGTGTGTAGGATTTTAAATAATTCGTATTTTGCATTGATAGCAGCGATTAAGAAATTAATTAAGTAGAAAACATATGCCTGTAGAGCACTTAGTTTAAGTTATATTCATGTTTCTTAAAAAACTAATAAAATACTACGGCAAGGTAGAAGGAATCATCACAATGACTTACAAGAACATGTTCATTTATTGTTCTACTCAAGGGAAGTTCAAAGGAGCTTCAAGCAATCCACTGATACAATATCTCTCCCTGGTTCCACCACAGATCTCAATCACATGATATCAGTACTTATTCGTTGATCACATACATAGTCCAGTCAAAAAATTATTTCAGCTGACAGCGATCATATCGCACTGTGAGAATGAGTGAAAATGTCGCGGCGGGAGAGAGAACTGAATTTGTGAAAGGAAAGATTGTTGGGTGTTATATTCGTGGGTTGTCTATAAGAGAAACCAAGAGGCGTTTAAACATACCCAAGTCAACTATTTTGGCAGACCAAAGAATATCAGTGATAAAGGACGTCCAAGCCTCAGGAGAGTCGTTACAGCTAATCGACGGAGTACTGCGCAAGACCTCAGTGTACAGGTGAGCAAAAATGCAGGAACCTCGGTATTCAAACGTACCTTTCGCAGAGAACTTCATTCCATGGGTTACCGTGGTCGTACGGCTGCTCATAAGCCTTTCATCTCCACTCGGAATGCTATTCGCCATTTAGCATGATGTAAAGAACATTTATCGTGGATCGTAGATCAATGGAAACGAGTCCTAAGGACTGATGAATCCAGCTACACGATCCACCAGTCTGATGGCAGTGTGTGGGTATACCGCCAGCATAGGGAACGCTATTTACAACAGTCTACTGTTCCTACGATCAAGTTTGGACTGGCAGTGTACTCGTGTGGGGTGTTTTTCGTGGTATGGTTCCGGCCCATTGGTTATCGTTGACAAACCTTTTAATCATAACCTCTACCCGGATATTCCGCACAATTACGCCCTACCAAACTTGTGGCAATACTATGGAACCGAGCCTTGTTGGCACCAGAAGGATAATGCACCAAGCCATAAAGCAAGGACTGTTACGGCGTGGTTTGACGATAATTCCGTATCGTATGTGGACTGGCCAGCACAGAGCCCCGATCTTAATCCCATAGAGCACTTACGGGATGAATTAGAGCGCCGCATAAGAAGTTTAGAACCAAGTCCTACTACTAAGTAACAGTTAGTGGCAGCATTATGTACTGAACGGAAGCGCATACCTATCGCTGTGTTCCAAAACCTTGTCGGAAGCATGTCTCGAAGGGTCAGTGCATGCGTTAAGGCCAAAGGTGGACCGGCATCGTACTAATGTATGACAAAAAATGCTATGTTGTGTTTCTCTTCTAAGTGTCCTGTGACTTTCGTCAAAATAATCTGTATGCGAGATCCATATCGTACATTCCTTGATTCACTTACACGTTCAAACTCCCATGAAGAGATAGAACACTGAGGTAGGCGTAAGATTCCTCAGATCCATAGGCAAAGTTATAACCAATACCAATCACCGACAAAACCATACTCCTGATGTAGGTGTGCGTCAAATATTCTTGCATTACTCAGAGTGGTTCAGAAAGACAGATATAGGAATGACCAAGAGGTTCCTCATAACTAGAGTCAAAAAACACATGACGGTAATTAGGTAGGGAAAAGCTAAGACCACCCTATCAAGAAAAGTAACAGCAAATTCAGCCATACCAATGTGGTCTGACATAAAAGGTCTCTCACCTTACACATGCATTAAAGGCACAGCAGCTACGAGAGAGAGACTGTTAAAATTCAAACTCACCTCCACCGTTGCAATGAAAACCTTTCCCTAGATACATCCTCAGCCTGCCGAAATCTCCTGGTAAATATGACAAAACAAACTTCCATTGCATGCTTATGAAGCGACTGAGTTACTGCTACGATCTCTCTCTCTCTCTCTCGCTTTTCTGTTTAATGTACATACACTGCTGGCCACCCGAAATGCCACATTAAGAAGGACACGAGATATCAAAGCCAGATTTACTGGACACAAATACAAAGATGAAACGATTGAGTTTACAGGCCCGTGCGAATTGCGGAACACGCAGACATCAGTAGTTCGTGTGGCCCCCATGGCTGGCAATAACGGCCGCTCCACGCCGCGGCATCGAACAAAAGAGGTTTTGGATGTGGGCTTGGGGTACGTCGATCCAGGCTGCTTCCACACGTTGCCACAGTTCATCAGGCATAGCCGCGGGTGGTGCTTGCCGAGCCACTCGGTTGCCGATCAGCGACCAGACGTGTTCGATGGGCGACATATCGGAAGAACAGACGGGCCACGGCAGCAGTGACACCTAGTGTGCAGTGAAGAATTGTTGCACAATGCGTGCCACGTGCGGGCGCACATTGTCTGTTGAAACATGGGCGCTTGCAGGTCCTGCTCCTAAGGGAGGACTGCAGGCTCCAAAACGTCTGAGATGTAGCGGTGGCTGTTGAGTGTAACGGCGATGCGTACCAGAGGGGTGCTGGTGTCATATCCAATTGCGCCCCAAACCATAACGCCAGGCGACGGACCGGTATGGCGATGCATAATGCAGGCGTCATACAGTCTCTCGCTGCGGTGCCGCCAAACGCGGATCCGACCATCGTGGTGTTGCAGGCAGAAGCGGGATTCGTCGGAGAAGACAATATCGTGCCATTCCGTAGTCCAGGTGCGGCGTTCAACGGCCCACTGCCGCTGCATTCGCCGGTGGTGTAACGTCAGTGGTAATGGGAGCAATGGGTGACGTGCGATAAGTCTCCGCTCCTGCAGACGACGTCGAACGGTACGTGCTGACACAGGTTGTTGCGCAACACACCCTGATTCCTGCGCTAACGTTCGTTATGTGGCGGTGCGAGCCATCAATGCCCGCCGAAGAACATGCCGGTACTCTTGTTCGGTGGTGTGCCGCGGCTGCGGCAATCGCTCACGTCGGTCCGTCCGTCCCTTCTGCATCCACCTAATCCATACTCGCCTCACTCTAGCTGGATGTCGTCCCACACGGGCGCCAATGTCTCGGTACGATAAACCACTGTCGCGATAATCCACTATTCCTCCTTTGTCGAACTCCGAAACGTGCTAAAATGACTGCCGTATTCTGCGACGAGGCATCAGAAAGCTTCCCACGCACAGCTCCGGCAGCACAGCACATTTCCACTACTTACACCCCGCCTTCTGTGCACCCTTCTTATAGTGCTTCTCGATGGCGTGCTGGGCGCACATGATTTGCATATGTCCTGCAATGCTAATCGTTTACATGTCCTCCCGCGCGCGACACATGCTGCGAATTTCAGGCCAATCGGATGCTTCCTTCTTGGTGTTGCATTTTGGGAAGCCAGCAGTGAAATATTACCGCAAGTAGGAACTTCGTCGAACATCTGTTGAATGTCAACCGAATCATTACGCTTCCCCGAAGAGCTTGCACAGTGAGTCAGAACAACGCCAAATGACGAGATCCTTTGTGAATGAGAGAGTGTGGAGATTTATTCGTTAGAGATGTAGTGAGATGGCGGATAGATTGTAAAGCGTTGATATACGAAGAAATCAAAACCTCTTTGTAATATACACAGTCCAGTCAAAAAACTATGACCACTCCTGATGTAAGAAGGAACCGTAATTCCAGATGTCGTGCGTAGCAACACATGTAAATCATGTAAGGCATTTAAAAGGACACGACCTCGCGGACGGTACGCAGTTTCGCGTGAAAGTGGCGAAAAGACGTGACCCAACAGAGTTTGACGAAGGAAAAATTGTTGGCTACGGACTGAAGGGTAGTAGAAAGTATTACAGAAACGACCGATATTATGGGGTGTTCCCCTGCTGAAGTTTCAGGAATGGAAAGAAACCGTCAACACCTGCAGTAATCGTGGTAACAGTGGACGCCCACGTATCATTGACGACCGTCGGCAGCAACGGCTGTCCCAACAAGAACGATCCAACAGACAATCCACAGTGGTACAAGTGGCCAGAGCATTTAATTCAAGCACATCGAGGAGCATGTATCGTAGACCATAGTCCAACAAACTCTGCTCTATATAGGTCTCGGGAGCCACCGTCCACTCAAGGCACCCATGCTGACGGCCAATCATCGACCATTACTGCGTGAATTGGCATCTGAGAAGAGGCACTCCACCATCAAACAGTGAAAGAAAGTCGTCTCTTCCGACGAATCTTGTTCTATGCTTTATTGTGTGGATCGTCAATGGAGATTACGGTGAAGCGTTGCTTACAGAAATCGTCCCTACATGATGTTCCAGAAGAAACAGACAGGAAGTGGCAGTATGCGCGTGTGGAGCATGTTTTCCTGGCAATCACTGGGAGAAATCATCCCCCTGGATCGCACCATGGACGCTTCAGGCTCATTTTCCATTTTGGTGGATCAGGTGCTCCCATTCATGATGATTACCCTCCTCGATGGCACGGGTTGCTTCTAGCAGGATAACATCCCTTGTTATATGCTATGCGTGTGCGAGAATACTTGGAGGAGCACCCTAGTGACTTCAGCTTACTATCCTGGCCACGGTACTCGCCAGACATCAATCCCATGGAGCAATTGTAGAACTATCTTGACCAACAGGTTTCGTATGAAACAACCACCGACGACTCTTAATGAACTGCGAGGTACTTTGTGTCTGCATGGTATAGCATCCCTACGGAAACCTTGAGAGGACTCACTGAATCAACGCCACATCGTATATCTGCGGTATTGGCGGCACAAAGGAGTCGTAGCTCATACTAACAGGCTGTCATAATTTTTTAACTGGACTATGTATGTGATCGACAAATAAGCTCTGATATCATATGATTGAGATCTGTGTTGGTACCAGGAAGACCTATTGTATCAGTGGATTGCATTGAAGCTCCTTTGAACTTCCTTTGAGTAGAACAATAAATGAACATGTTCTTGTAAGTCATTGTGATAATTCCTTGTACCTTGCCGTAGTCTTTTATTAGTTAAGGCTTGTTTTTATACCGTTTGCCGCTTTACCGCACATCTTAACAACACAGCGGATCCGTTCATTTGCTTTTGAAGGTGTGTCCGGTGACTTTTGTCAATATAGTGTATATCAAATTTGTTCTCTCTGCAGATGTGCGGGGGTGTCTCAAAAGTCCTTGACACATTAAAAAAAATTAATAAAACTATTCGGGATATGAACATAATTTTTGCAGATTGTGTTAACTTGCTTAACAAAGTTTTTTTTCTGTTTCCCAAATATATCACTAGCTGGCGTTCTTGATATAATCGCAAGGGTAGTTGATAAAATGTCTACTCCAGCAGAGAAAGCGATATGTGGTGGTTGGTTTTTCGAAACGAAATCTGTTATCCAAGTGCAAAGAAATTTTCATTCGAAATTTAGAAAAGATCCTCCAAGTCGGCATAGCATCTTAGTTTGGCTCAAGGAGTTTCTAGAAAATGGAAGTGTCCTTGATCGGCGAAGATGTGGAAGACAAAGCACGGAAGAAGGTAACGTCGAAAGCATTTGTGAAGTATTTTCACGTAGCCCTACTAAATCAATGCAAACTGATTGATTGGAAATTCCTCGTGTAATAGTCCATCGGGAGTTACACCAAAAACTCTGCCTATATGCCTACAAAGTGCACATATTACAAGCTTTACAGCCGGACGACAAGCCACGACGTTTTAACTTTGCTGTGGAAAGTTACAACGGCGTGGCAGACAAACACTTCCTGCGAAATATTGTTTTTGCAGATGAAGCAACGTTTCATGTCTCAAGCAAAGTCAACCGCCATAATATCAGAATTTGGGGGTCTCAGAACCCACAGCACTTCATCGAACATGTCCAGAATAGTCGTAAAGTGAATGTGTGGTGTGGTTTAATAATGGCTGATCGTGTGAGCAGAACTTTTTTTTTATGCAGAGTCCACAGTCACAAAAGAAATTTATTTGGACGTGATTCCAATTTTTGCTGTCCCTCAAATTTGCCATTTTCATCCTAAAATAATTTGCCAACAAGATGGTGCACCGCCACATTGGGGTAAGTTGTGCGAAGTTTTTTAAATGAGGAATTTCCAACCAGGTTGATTAGCCGAGATGGACCCGACCCATGGCCTCCGCGCTGTCCAGATATCACGGGCTCTGGACTTCTTGTGGGGATGTAAAAGACAAAGTTTATTTATCCAAAGTGCAGAGTGTTTACGAACTGAAAACTTGCCCAGTTGCTGCAATCGTATCTGTTACAGAATACACTTTGGCACGTACATGGGCAGAGATTGAATATGGGATTGATGTGCTCCGCGCTACAAAGGGTACACATATTGAAGTTTATGAACGATACGGAAAAAAATCCTTTCGAAGTAAGTTTACAACTGCAAAAATTTTGCTCCTATCCCGAATATATATAATTTTAAGGATGTTTTAAAATGTGTCAAGGATTTTTAGGACACCCTGTATTTTGTCGATGATTGGCTGTCCGAACTTCGCGTGAGATGGATTGTAATTTCTTCTTGGAAAATTTTTCGAACATGCTTTTGGCAATCACATTCAGAACCTCCTCAGTTCTAGCTTTCCCATTGGAGCTATAACATTCCTTTTGTAGATAATGGATTCGAAGCCACATATCCTTTACTCAAGAGCGGCTGTTCTCCCAATATAGCTAAGCCATCAGATTTATCTCTGCATCAATGTATATTCTGCTCTTTGTTCCAGAGTCTGAAAAAGAACTCGTCTGGTGTTCATTTCCGGACAGACGAAAGCATTATTCATGCCATGAAAGCTCGTTTTGACACGTTGGACAAATTATTTTCTTTAGAAGGCATCACAGCATTGGAACACTGCTGGAAAATATGTGTGGGCCTTTAAGTCAGGTAGGTAGCAAAATAGATTCACAGCATTTTTGTATAAAAATTTCTTCATGGCCAGGCCAAGACCTTTTGGGGTACCCCTCATAAATATTCGCATCAGCCAATCTTATTGAAGTCAATTTTTTTTCGCCTTTTTTCTTTTTATCTATCACAAGCAGAGTTGGAGGCGGGTCAAAATGTTTTGACCGGGACCCGGCCTGGACAAATCTGCTTTGAACTATAAATTCGAATATATCATCATCATCATTGTCAATTATTATCAATCCACTTCTAGATGATGGTTTTCCCAAGTTCCTTCAACAACGGACTGTCTTAGGCCAGTCTCATCCATCCACCTATTTCCCAAGTGGTCTTCTTCGGGGTGTTTTCCTGTCCCTTGAAAACCAGTCTAAAATTTTGGTTGGTCTTTGGTGGGCCGTTCTCCTGGCAATATGTCCAACCCGTTGCCATATCAGGGACTGTCCTCTGATCGTGATGTCTTCCACTCTTCCCATTTTCCTTATACACGAGTTATATTTTTTATCCTTCTTGGTTACACCAAGCATGCTTTTTTTACTCTATGCTTTTTTCATTTGTCTAAAGACTTTGTATGCTTTTTTTAGTTCAGGTCTACTCTGCTCCGTTCGTAAACACTACTGCTTCTTCCAAAAGCTCTCGAACCAACTTTTATACGCTCATTAATTTCTTCATTAATGTGACCTTCGCTTGATATCTGCTGCACAAGGTCAATGTAGCAATTGGTTATCTCCACTCTTCTCCATCAACTGATAAATCTTCATTCCTTTTTAAAGCACTGTCTGCAGTTTTGTCTTCTGAAAGTTCATTTTTAATCCCATTGCTTTGTACTTCACAGAAACGTTCTGGATCACACTCTACAGCTCTAAAGTATGATTTCGAAGATTGCTGAAGGGTTCTCTGAAATATTATATTTTTCCTTTCAAAAATTAAACCGAAATTAAACCGGGTCGAAATTAGGTCAGGAAAACATTGACCCGGTCTTACTTGCAAGAAATTTTCGTCCGATCACAAATATTATCGAAACTACGTACGCATTATAAATGAACAGTAATTAGTAACACAGATTAAATATTAGTAACTTTTTATTAGAGGAAACGATTGTTCTCTTGAATATTTATTCCAAGGCAATATCCCGAGAAATTCTAATAACGTGTATTTCTTATTCCGCGCGAGCGTAGTACTGGAGTACGACCGTTTTGGAAAGACATCGGAGTTCCATTTGCTAAAATTCTCGGCGTAGAATCAATCTTGAGAGGAATCCATCTGGACTTATAATGATAATATCCACTTACAGATGATAGGGGGTAGTTACAGCTGCTTTTTTGTAGCACCACTCACAGTTCCGTCACTTAAAACAGAAAGAAACGTTTTAACGAAAAAAGAACAAGAAAAGAATTGTCTGAATACGCTTTTCTGGAAGGGAAGCAAGTAAATCTACCAAATGTGGCGCTGAAATAGTTTTCTGAAGTGACGATAGATGGCGACACGTTATCGCTACATCGTGAATCGTTGCGATAGTGTCAAAGGAAGTAAATAATATGGATTAAAGGTGGCCCTTAAAAGAACCTTTATGAATGTACATTGTGGCATATGTGAGAAATATTTTTTATTACGGAAGAATAAGTTTTCCTTATGAATATGAAACTGTCTACCTAGCAGAATAAAAGCAAGAAAAGTTTTAACTGCCAGGGAAGAACTTCCTGATCGCACGAATCAGGACTTTAAAGCAATGTTCTGAGGAAAGACGGCAATTCCGTCGGAATAAATATTCCATGATATGGTCTGCCAAGTACATTTTGTGGTTGCCCTGTGTTAATTTATGTTTCAGGGGACGCCAATTGCTCTCGACTCCTTGTGCATGCGACCCTGTGATGGAATCAAAGAAGTTGATAGAGTGGTTGACAGTTAAATGGTCGTAGTCGGTGTTGTGCGCGAAAAGACCCTGTTATATTTTACCGTGAACGAGGCGACACTGCTAATCGAATCGTTTTACCTATATATGTATACATACACACAAATCGTAGTCAAATTACTTACATCAAGTTTTTTATACCAAACACAAGTTTTTTATATCATTTAATATATATATATATATATATATATATATGGGATGTAAGGTCAGGTGATGCGTAACATCACAGCCTCTCCTTGACAAATGTCAACCCCGCCTTCTCGTGGTGCATCCTGTTCCCACTAAAGGGGCTCTGACGACCGCCCATAGCGGTATAACTATACCATCGGGATTAGAGGAAATTCTATCCCACACTCACCAACCCGCTTGGCCAGCGTGGTGAGTTATGGCCAAACCCCTCCAAAAGGATTCCACAACTTAAATCTTGGCCCTCAGTCTCCGGCAGCTGGAAGTGCGACATGAAGGCAGAGGGTGCTAAGAATCCCCGGAGGACCGGACTAGGCTGCCATCTGATGCTGACCTTGGCTACTTACAATGCACGCTCCCTATCTTCTGATTCAAGGCTTCTTGAATTGGAAGAGGAACTACAAAGGATCAAGTGGGACATCGTGGGGCTAAGTGAGGTAAGGAGAAAAGGAGAAGATCTCATCGAACTGAAAAGTGGACATCTCTTCTACTATCGTGGGACAGATACTGGCAGAACTAGTGGTGTTGGATTTATAATAAACAAGAAACTGAAGGATAAAGTTGTAGAAGTTGAAAGTTCCTCTGACAGAGCTGCACGACTTGTTATCCAACTCTGGAAAAGATACCAGGCTCAGATTATTCAAACTTATGCACCCACCACAAGTCATCCTGAAGAAGAAATTGAAGAATTTTATGAGGAAATTTGTCATCTAAATAATAAAGGTAAGCAGCACTTGAAAATAATTATGGGAGATTTCAATGCAAAAATAAGGCAACGACAACAGAATGAAACTTCAGTAGGTAAATTCGGTCATGGCAACAGAAACCAGCGTGGAAATACTCTCGTTCAGTTTGCAGAGGTAGAAGGGTTTTTCATCTTGAACTCATTCTTCAAGAAAAAGCCACACAGGAAATGGACATGGAGACATCCAAATGGGACGACAAGTGAAATTGATTTTATTATGTGTAACAAAAAATTCGTCATAGAAGACTGCAGTGTGCTAAACAAGTTCAACACAGGTAGTGACCATAGATTGGTGAGATGTAAGATGCACCTCAACACTAAACTTGAACGTGGCAAGCTCATAAGACAAACAAAATCTATTGACATAACCAACCTTAAAAAACACCATAATACCTTCAAGTTAGAACTGAAGAACAGGTTCTCTACTTTAGAAGGCCTAACACCGGAAGAAGTGGACATCTCTGAAGTTAACAGAAAAGTAACCAAAGCTCTTATGGAAACAGCAACAAAATTAGCTGGGTCTAAGAACAAGTTGCATGTGAACAAATTATCAGGAAAAACCAAAATGTTGATGCAAAAAAGAAGAGAGATGAGGACAACTAAAGAAGATGTGACTTCCAAAGTGGAATATATAGAGCTATGCAAGACAGTAAGAAAAAGTATCACTGAAGACGTAAGGAAATTCAACTGTAAACTAGTGAGGAAAGCAATTGAAAACAACCAAAGCCTAAAGATAGCAAAGGGACATCTCAGTAAGGGAAGATAACAGATTATGGCACTGAGAAAAGAAGATGGTTCTGTAACAAGAAATAGAGGCGAAATTTTGACAAAAGTGAAAGATTTCTACTCCAAATTATATGAAAGGGATGATATATGCACTCCAAACATCATGAAAGATACCAGTACCAGAATTCCTCCAGTCCTTCCAGCAGAAGTTGCACATGCAATCAAGAACATGAAGCGAGGAAAAGCTCCAGGAGAAAATGGAATTACTGTAGACATCATACAAGAAGCAAGTGGAGAAATCGAAACAGTACTCGCCCAAATTTTCACTCGATGCCTTAATGAAGGAAAGATTCCTGAGGATTGGAACACCGCTACAATGATCCTGCTACATAAGAAAGGTGACATTGAGGATCTCGGAAACTACAGAGCTATCAGCCTCCTATCAGTAGTTTATAAAATCTTCACTAAAGTTCTTTCACACCGCTTGAAGGTAACACTGGACATGGCTCAACCGAGAGAACAAGCTGGATTCAGGAGTGGCTACAGCACAATAGATCATATCCACGTGCTGAGAGAACTAATTGAAAGAGCGAGAGAATATGAACTTCCATTGTGCATGGCTTTTATCGATTATGAAAAAGCCTTTGATTCGGAGAAACCATCAGCAGTTACAATGGCTCTGAAAACCTGCGGTATTGAAGATGCATACATTAATATTATTAATAACATCTATGAAAATGCAAGTGCAAAGATTAGGCTGTTTGAAAATACAACACACGTAAAAATTGGAAAGGGAGTGAGACAAGGTGACACCATATCTCCGAAGCTCTTTAATGCCACATTGGAGGGTGTTTTTCAGTCGCTGAGCTGGGAAAACAAGGGGATAAAGATTAATGGAGATTATCTAACCCACCTTCGTTTTGTTGATGACGTAGTCATTTTTGCAACTACCCCATCAGAGCTGCAGAGTATGATCCAGGAACTTGCTGACAAGAGTAAAGAAGTGGGATTAAAAATGAACTTTCGGAAGACAAAAGTGATGTTCAATGCTTTTACAAGAAATGAAGATTTATCGATTGATGGAGAAAAGCTGGAGATAACAGACACGTACGTTTATCTTGGACAGCAGATATCAAGTGAGGGTCACATTGATGAAGAAATTAATCGGCGTACAAAACTTGCCTGGAGAGCTTTTGGAAGAAACAGCATAATTTTCAAGAGCAATATGCCATTATGTCTTAAAAGAAAAGTGTTTGATCAATGCATCCTTCCAGTGCTTACGTATGGTGCAGAGACGTGGACCTTAACTAAAAGAGACATACAAAGGCTGCAGACAACTCAAAGGAGCATGGAGAGGTGCATGCTTGGTGTAACCAGGAGAGATAAGAAGAGGAACTCGTGGATCCGAAAAATGACAAGAGTGGAAGACATCATGATCAGAGTTAAATCCCTGAAATGGCAATGGACTGGACATACTGCCAGAAGGACAGATCATCGATGGACAGCCGAAATTTTAGATTGGATTCCAAGGGACAGGAAAAGACCCAGAAGAAGACCACATGGGAGATGGGTGGATGAAATTCGAAAGTATGCAGGGGTGACATGGAGGAGACTGGCACAAGACAGACCGTTGTGGAGGAAACTTGGGGAGACCTTCGTCCAGCAGTGGATTGATAATGGTTGACAATGATGATGATGATGATATATATATATATACACTATCGATTGATGGAGAAAAGCTGGAGATAACAGACACGTACGTTTATCTTGGACAGCAGATATCAAGTGAGGGTCACATTGGTGAAGAAATTAATCGGCGTACAAAACTCGCCTGGAGAGCTTTTGGAAGAAACAGCATAATTTTCAAGAGCAGTATGCCATTATGTCTTAAAAGAAAAGTGTTTGATCAATGCATCCTTCCAGTGCTTACGTATGGTGCAGAGACGTGGACCTTAGCTAAAAGAGACATACAAAGGCTGCAGACAACTCAAAAAAGCATGGAGAGGTGCATGCTTGGTGTAACCAGGAGAGATAAGAAGAGGAACACGTGGATCCGAAAAATGACAAGATTGGAAGACATCATGATCAGAGTTAAATCCCTGAAATGGCAATGGGCTGGACATACTGCCAGAAGAACAGACCATCGATGGACAGCCGAAATTTTAGATTGGATTCCAAGGGACAGGAAAAGACCCAGAAGAAGACCACATGGAAGATGGGTGGATGAAATTCGAAAGTATGCAGGGGTGACATGGAGGAGACTGGCACAAGACAGACCGTTGTGGAGGAAATTTGGGGAGACCTTCGTCCAGCAGTGGATTGATAATGGTTGACAATGATGATGATGATGATATATAAAGTAACGTTATTCGATTAGCAGGGTCATTTGGCGCTCGGTCGCTTCCCGCACGTAATCGTCGTAGTCACCGCTTGGCAGATTCCGATATGCAGCCCAGTGGTCCGTCCTAATGGTTGTTCCTGGCTCCACGTGTTTTACGATAAGAGGCAGCAATGTATCTACAGATCTGTTGTTATCATTACAGATCGCCACCCTGAAACGCTTGGTATCTCTTTCAAAGAGACCAAGAATCCAGGTGCCCTTGATCTTTTAGAGGTGGGAAATAAATTCTGTTCTTCACACCATGAAATAGAGGTTTCCTCGTCCTTCCTAACTTCATTAAAGAACCTTTTCCAGTTCCACATATCACAGGAGCAGAGATCGAAAAAAAACCTTAGGTAATACAGGAGCAGAGACGGAGAACTAAGCTACGTAAGTAGCGGAGCAGAGGTGAAGTGCTACCGTGGCGCCATCTATTATTGCTTTCGGAATTATCGGGCCACATTTTCTATTAATATATATCATCATCATCATCATCATTGTTAATCATTATTAATCCACTGCTGGACGAAGGTCTCCCCAAGTTTCCTCCACAACGGTCTGTCTTGTGCCAGTCTCCTCCATGTCACTTCCGCATACTTTCGAATTTCATCCACCCATCTCCCATGTTGTCTTCTTCTGGGTCTTTTCCTGTCCCTTGGAATCCAATCTAAAATTTCGGCTGTCCATCGATGGTCTGTCCTTCTGGCAGTATGTCCAGCCCATTGCCATTTCAGGGATTTAACTCTGATCATGATGTCTTCCACTCTTGTCATTTTTCGGATCCACGAGTTCCTCTTCTTATCTCTCCTGGTTACACAAAGCATGCACCTCTCCATGATACTTTGAGTTGTCTGCAGCTTTTGTATGTCTCTTTTAGTTAAGGTCCACGTGTCTGCATCATACGTAAGCACTGTAAAGATGCATTGATCAAACACTTTTCTTTTAAGACATAATGGCATATTGCTCTTGAAAATTCTGCTGTATCTTCCAAAAGCTCTCCAGGCAAGTTTTGTACGCCGATTAATTTATTCATCAATGTGATCCTCACTTGATATCTGCTGTCCAAGATAAACGTACGTGTCTGTTATCTCCAGCTTTTCTCCATCAATCGATAAATCTTCATTTCTTGTAAAAGCATTAAACATCACTTTTGTCTTCTGAAAGTGAATTTTTAATCCTACTTCTTTACTCTTGTCAGCAAGTTCCTGGATCATACTCTCCAACTCTGATGGGGTACTTGCAAAAATGACTACGTCATCAGCAAAACTAAGGTGCGTTAGATAATCTCCATTAATCTTTATCCCTTTGTTTTCCCAGTTCAGTGATTGAAAGGTATTTTCCAATGTGGCATTAAAGAGCTTCGGAGATATGGTGTCACCTTGTCTCACTCCCTTTCCAATTTTTATGTGTGTTGTATTTTCAAACAGCCGAATCTTTGCACTTGCATTTTCATAGACGTTATTAATAATATTAATGTATGCATCTTCAATACCGCAGGATTTCAAAGCCATTGTAACTGCAGATGGTTTCACCGAATCAAAGGCTTTTTCATAATCGGTAAAAGCCATGCACAATGGAAGTTCATATTCCCTCGCTCTTTCAATCAGTTCTCTCAGTACGTGGATATGATTTATTGTGCTGTAGCCACTCCTTAATCCAGCTTGTTCTCTCGGTTGAGCCATGTCCTGTGTTACCTTCAAGCGGTGTGAAAGAACTTTAGTGAATATTTTATAAACCACTGATAGGAGGCTGATAGGTCTGTAGTTCCTGAGATCCTCAATGTCACTTTGTTATGTAGCAGGATCATTGTAGCGTTGTTCCAATCCTCAGGAATCTTCCTTTTATGAAGGCATCGAGTGAAAATTTGGGCGAGTACTGTTTCGATTTCTCCACTTGCTTCTTGTATGATGTCTACAATAAATCCATCTTCTCCCGGAGCTTTACCCCACTTCATGTTCTTGTATGCATGTGCAACTTCTGCTGGGAGGACTGGAAGGACTCTGGTACTGGTACCTTTCATGATGTGTGGAGTACATGTATATATATATATATTTAAAATAGACGCGAAGCATTCCATAGAAAGTGCACTGTTAAAAGTATTTGTTTGGAATGTTGCGTAAAAAGGTGTTGCCGCGCCATCTGATCAGTTAAGGTGCACCCTAATATAGTTCAGGAATATCAGTGTATGTTTCACGCATCACACAGTAGCGTACGTTAGCTCCAAAAGTTGGTGCACCTGTTCTGGCACCTTATGATAATGCAGCCTGCTACAAAATATAGAAGATTGTTATGAAGCATTAGCATTTTAGATTTCTCCTCATGTAACTTTGAAATGATTTCAGAGATATTTTAAGTTTGTCCCTTTCTCAGTACTGCTGTTCAATATGAAGAATGATAGCCGTGTGTGTTTTGAATTCTGATATCTTCTTTATCTAATCTACATTTCTTTCATTTCTGGTGAATACAACTTTCTCATAGATACGTGAACTTTGCACTACAATATGCTACAAGTACGAGTGCAGAAAGCAAGACGATGGGAAATAGCTTGGACACATACGGAAAGCCTGCTTTATTATATAAATTCAGGGAAGGATAACTTCGTATACTCAATGGATCAAAGGCTCACACTAATCAAGGTAATTTCGACTTCTCCAAATATCTTCACTTGTTTTTTTACACTGCTCAAAACAATTAGGGTATATCGTGGTTTTGATATGAACTACTGATATCAACTGTTTGCATGCTAAGTGAAATTGAAGGAAAGTGAATATAATGACACTTTTGCACACTTGCAAACACCTGAGTATACAATCGTTTCTGTGTGACGTTAAAAAGTGCGTGTTTTCGTCAGCGAATGAAAAATAACATGAAATGTGCGATCGCTTAGTCCAAGATAAAAGCGACTCACGTGCTTTGAATGTGTGTTATTGATGAATGTGATGTCCGAACAACGTGATTTACCCGAATCTGTAGAATGGGGGTCGCTTAGAAGCGGATCAAACCCAATCGCAAGTACTATACTGTGCTAATTAATTGGGACAAAGTAAAAAATCTCTCTTTTTTCCAAAACTATGACTTTATATCATTCTATACCTTAATATGCACTGATAAATGACTGTATTAGTATGAAGTATGCCCTTCTTTAGCAGAAATGACCTCTTCAACTCCACTGATTTTACCTAAACGTCTCTTCAAAATATTCCACAAGTTTTCTATGGGATTTAATTAAGTCTGGTGAATTTCCAGGCCAATCAAGCGAATGAATTTAATTTTCCAGCATGAAATTTTTGACCAATTTCGAATTGTGACATGGGGCCAAGTCATGTTGAAATGTCCCGTCAAAAGTTTGCAAGAATGGAACAATCCTACGTTGTAATATTTCTGCGCACTTGGCTGAAATCATCATACCTTGAACAGGAACTAAGCTTCCAATGCCATTTGATGTGAAAAAACCCCAAAACATCTGTTTCAGAGGGTGTTTTACAGTCTGTTTGACATGCTCAGGTCTTAAGCGTTCACAGTTGCTTCGTCTAACGACATTTGCATGGTAACCCTGCGCAAATAAACGAGTTTCATCACTGAAAATTACCTTTTTCCAGTCGTCAGCAGTACTTATATTTTTTTGCCCATGCTAAACGTTTTATCTTCATTTTCGCATTCAAATATTGTTTTTTCGTTGGTCTTGTTGCCTTCCGGTCAACTTCCAGAAGCCCACGGCGTACAGTTGAATCACTAACATCTCAACCACCAGCCAATAAATCTCTTTGAAGGTCCGTGCTTGCCTTTTTTGGATTCATTTCACTATTTCTGATTAGATATTTATCGGTTCGGGAAGTTGTTTTTCTTTTTCTTCCACATTTACCTCCCTTTTTCGGACACGATGAACCAGATGCATTGTATCGCGTAAGCAGTCTTGATACACTTGATTTGCCTACACCAACTGCATAAGCGATATCTCTCACTGTCATAGAAGTGTGATCTTTCAGAGCAATTATTTTTGCACGCTTCCTTGAGGAGATATCCATTTTTCAATACACGAAAATTACACGTACTCACAGAGAGCAAAAACTAACATCCACCTGTCACACACGAAAGCTCACAACTGAAGCTGAAGTGCCTATTTCCTGTTTAAAACCGGTCAAACAACATTCTTACTGTCACGTTCTAGCAGTCACACCACCTTACAGCTGATAAAATCGGTTTACGTGGGTATCCGACATCAACTGGCGATCACATTACAATTTTGAGAATAAAATAGCTTGCCCCAATTAATTTGCACGGCATAGTAGCATAAGCCATTGGAGTGTCTCAAAGCATGATTTCTAGCAATACGTTTTCAGAAACCGGAAATGTGAGGTGAATACCAGGGCAAGGTCGTTGGAGAGCAACATCAGAAATGAGAATAGGTGTTTTTCACTGACTGCCAGGAAAAACCGGAGTATGAACTTTTCTGCAACTCTAACTCCGCACGGCTACTGGCCCAAATGTTTCAACTCAAACTGTTCGAAACCGACTCCACAGTGTTTGTCTGTATATTCGACGACCTGTGAAGTGTGTTTGTTTAACCGCAAACCACCGTGCTCCCCACAGACTTTCGACACAGAACCATGCAAATTGGAGAAAAAAAGAATGGAGCACTGTTCTCTCTCAGGCGAGAAGCGGTTTACTGCACATCCTGACAATAGGCGACTCATCATTTGGAGGGCACGAGGTACAAGAAACAACCAGTTATTTGTGCATGAAATGTTCGATTTGGAGGAGGCGGTGTGACAGGGTGGGCCGTTATCTCTATCAATGGTCGAACCGACCTGTACATCATCAGCAATGGAACACTTACTGTCCAGCAGTATAGGGATGAGGACTTCAGATCCTTAGTCGTCTCTTATGCTGCAGAAATTGGAGATGAATTCATTTCCGTGGACGATAATTGCAGGCCACATGGCGCTGGATATGTGGACGGCTTCCTGTTTGACGAGTGAGTTATCCGAATGGACTGGCCAGCATGTTTTCCCGGACATGAACCTATCGAGCATATCTGGGACTTTCTGGGGAGAAGGGTTGTTGCTCAATTTACCCCTCCACAAACAGTCCAGCAATTGGAAAGTTCTCTTCTGCAAGAGTGGGATGGAAATTCCCAATACCTCATTAATGCTCTGATTGTCTCCATTGGAAAGTGCTCTTCAGCAGGAGTGGGATGGAAATTCCCAATACCTCATTAATGCTCTGATTGTCTCCATTGGAAAGTGCTCTTCTGCAGAAGTGGGATGGAAATTCCCAATACCTCATTAATGCTCTGATTGTCTCCATTGGAAAGTGCTCTTCTGCAGCAGTGGGATGGGAATTCCCAATACCTCATTAATGCTCTGATTGTCTCCATTGGAAAGTGTGCTTCTGCAGTAGCGGGATGGAAATTCCCAATACCTCATTAATGCTCTGATTGTCTCCTTTGGAAAGTGCTCTTCTGCAGGAGTGGGATGGGAATTCTCAATACCTCATTAATGCTCTGATTGTCTCCACTGGAAAGTGCTCTTCTGCAGGAGTGGGATGGAAATTCCCAATACCTCATTAATGCTCTGATTGTCTCCATTGGAAAGTGCTGTTCTGCAGAAGTGGGATGGAAATTTCCAATACCTCATTAATGCTCTGATTCTCTGCATTGGAAAGTGCTCTTCTGCAGAAGTGGGATAGAAATTCCCAATACCTCATTAATGCTGTGATTGTCTCCATTGGAAAGTGCTCTTCTGCAGGTTTCAAAATCGCTTTATTCTTATTTATCATAAGAAAACATAAGAGGGAGACGTACAGTATTGGGCGTCTCACTGGGAAATAATACAAAACTGTTAAAACATGATGGTATATACACTGCAATGACAATGGGGATGAATAACAAATGCTGCAAGCAAAGCTTATTGAATAAAAATTGCAGAAGTGACAGAGAGAAACACATCGTGTCACGTGACATTGGCTGGGCATGATTTACAGGATAACACAGGCGAAACAATAGTACACAATTAGAAAAAGAACAGCACAAACACCGCCGTGAAGGTAAAACATTACATACATGAGATAAAAACACAGCATGCACAATTGTGCAAGTTATTTAACGAGGGCACCAAAGGAACATAATACAGGCGGGGTGAAAGTAAGTAATGTACACGAGTAAGCATGAAAATACACTGAGATGGCATTAGCATTCACAATTCAACGGTAATGTGGATTGCACGAGTCGTAGAGTGGAGGAGGGGCACCAGGGTGCCACGGAACTCAGCAAAGGAGGTGTAGAATGTCCTAGGGTACTGATATGTGTAGCAGTCCAGAATCAACCGCAAACCATGGAGCGGCCGGCGCCCAGGTAGCATAGAAGGTGGCTTCTCGACGACTGGAAGAAGCCGACTGGTACTAAAGGCGGAGTCGAGAAAGCAATCGGTCTTGAAAATGGCACAAAAGTGCTGCGCTGGCCTGGTGTAAAGAGACCGGCGAGGAAACGCTGCGGAGTTGTTGAAGGTATACGTAAATAACGTGTTTAACCAGCACGAAAAGATAGGCACATACTGACGGAAGAGGCGTAGGTGGATGAGCCCGCAGAAGAAGATGTCTTTAGGCAGTGAACGGAAGATCTTGAGAACAAGAGCGACTGGCAATCCGGAAAGCCTGGTGGAGGAGAGGCATCAGGATGGGACAGTAAAGGTAGACGTGAGAAACGTCTGCCTCCTGTGCGCAGAAGGAGCAGAGAGGGGAGGAGAGAAGACACATGCGAAAGAGAAAATACGGAACAGGGTGGCGATTATGCAAAAAGAGCCAGTGGGTATTAATTTCAAGAGGGGCAGATAAGGGTGAGCGGGCAGAATAGAAAGCGGTGAAGGGGTGGCAAGGTGCACTAGAAAACGATAAAGAGATTTAGAGGAGAGAGAGAAGAGAGGAAGAACCGAGTTTGTGAGTCGGAGGAAAAACGGCAGCGGAAGAGGGGCAGAAAAGACAGAGACGAGACCGGTGGGGGAGACAAGATCAGGGAAAAGCGAAAGAAGTGCAGTTAGCAGAGAGTCATAGACCAAATGGGTGGATGGGGACGAGAGAATAGCAGGGGGAGGCCAGAGAATGGGCGCCAGGATAGATCCGAGTTAGTGAGGTCTTGAACAGTTACTACACCTGCTCGGAGCCAAGAGGGGAATGAAAAACAGGGGAGATGGGGGGATGAACAAGGGAGTTGAAGAAGAGGGGTTCAGAAAGAAGCTCTAGAGTTGAAGAGGGAGGGGAGCGAATGAGGGGGAGAGAGCGAAGGTGAGTGAGGGCTTCAGAATAGGCAGGTGGGAGTTTGGAGGGGGAAAGGACAGCAATCCATGAGAACTAAAGAAAGAAAGGAAAAATGTGGGTTACGCAAGGAGGCAAGAACGTCACGTACCTGAACTGCGGAAGCCACTGGAGCCGTGAAAAGGTGAATGAAGTTGATCACTCGGCTTGCTTTGTAGCACAGCGGGACATCAAGTAGGCCAGCACCACCATAGGAGGGAGGAGCACAGAGCTTGTGGACGTTAATACAGTGATGACCCTCCCACATTACTCGAGTAAGGCAGCGTGTAACCTCCTGGAGACAGAAAAGCGGGGTCGTAGATGCAATCCAAGAATGCTTGCAGATGGACAGAAGGTATGTCCTGGTGAGATTTGCACGCTGGTAGTAGGACGTACAGAACTGCGCACGACACCAGAATGCAGCTGTGCGGAGGAGGCGAGGATGGAGTTCCGAGAGAGTTGCACTCGATGTAGCTTGTGGTGCGCCTAAGTGCAAACCCAGGAAGCGTTGGGTAGTGGATGACCATGTGGCCCCCCATGGAGCATCCAAGCGATTGGACCACGACCCGCACCACAATCCAGTGCTCTAGATCCGATAGATCCGCGTTAGTGAGGTCTTGAACAGTTACTACACCTGCTCGGAGCCAAGAGAACATGAAGCATATGCGGAGAACAAACGACGAAGCAGTTGGAACTGTGAGTCGCTACGAATGCAGACGGTGACGTCATCTGCATAAGCAGAGTAAATGACTGAGTGATGCCGTGAGCTGGCAACTAGTGGTGGAAGTTGTGCTAGGAGAGATGTCTGCGGAGAGCGTAGAAAGGGCTCGACGGCAATCGCAAACAGTTGACCAGAAAGCGGGCAGCCCTGACGAACTCCCCGCTTGAAGGGAACATGTGCTGTGAGAAAAGATGCCGTCTTGACATGGAAAACGGCGTCCCTGTAGAGGGAGAGAAGAACGGAGACAAATTGTGGAGGAAAGCCAAAGTGTAGCAGGGTTTGTGTTAAATAGGCGTGTGAGACATTATCGAAAGCGGAACGGAGGTCTAAGGAAAGGAGAGCAAGAGGTTCAGAATGAGTCTTGGCAAGATGAATGAGATCGCGAAGAAGTTGAACATTGGAGGAAAGAGAACGGCCAGGAACAGTATAGGTTTGAGAGTCATCCAGGATGTGAGGGAGGATAGAGTTTATTCGACGGGAAAGAAGCTTAGTATAGAGTTTATAATCTTGATTGAGAAGAGAAATGGGGCGCCAATTTCCCAAGTCAAGAGGGTCACCCTTCTTGGGAAATAGGACCACATGTGCGTCCGTGAAACTCCTCGGGAGGGGGGAGCAGTTAAATGCAGCAGAAAAAGCGGAGAGGAGAAAAGGCAACAAAAGAGGCAAGAACGCACGGTAAAAAGGAAAGAGAGGCCGTCCGGACACGGAGCGGCATGGGGGTTAAGGGAAGAGAAGGTGTCGGACACCTCCGTGCTGCGGGTGAAAGAGACAGGGTGTGAGCAAGATGAGACGGAACTTGAGTCAGGTTATTGAGAAGATGGGGGAGAGCAGAGGGAGAAGGGGGAGGAGTTTCACTGAACTTGATGGTATAGAACTGACGAACGTGAGAGCAAATCGCTGCCGAATCGGATGTGATTTCGCCAGAGGGGAGGCGAAGATTACGAAGCGAGGTAGAAGACTTACGTGCAGATTCCATTGATGTTAGAGAATCATAGGTGCATTCCTCCGGATTGAGATGTTTAATGCGCAGACGTAAAAGTGCTTGCTGCGCAAGAGGTTTCAGCAAAGCCTGGAGCTCCGCCTGATATGCTGGAAAAAGCGGATCTGATAACCCAATCAGTGTGAGCATCTGCCTGGCGTGATCGAGGCGCATCGGACTAGAAGTCTTCATGGTGAAGGAAAGTTGCTTGATATGTAAGAGGAGCTGATGCTTGACGCGAAGCCAATACGTTAAGGAACAGGGTGCTGAATGCAACCCTGCGCGACGAGCAGCGTGGAAAGAACGGACAGAGGCACAAAATTCAGGATCAGTTAGGAGATTGGAGTCAAATGTCCACGGACGTACAGTCCGAGGGAGTGACGCCGCAACAAACACTGTGAGGGTGACCGTGCAGTGGTCTGAGGAAGCAGTAGGTTGATGTTGCAACTCGGTTATAGACGCAAGAAGCGGTGTGGAAACGTAAACCCGATCCAAGCGTGCAGTCGATGGAAGCTGACTCCCAGACGAGCGCCACGTGTGTGAGGTCTCTTGTGGATGAAGGCGCCTATAAGCATCGGTGAAGGAGAAATCAGCAACAAGGTCATGGAGTAGTGCGACGAGATCCGTCTGACGCTCTCGTGACGAAGGAGAGCGATCCAGAGCCGGGTCAAGGGTGCAATTGAAGTCTCCACCCAAGAGCACACGATCCGAAAGTGAGACTTTCGAGAGAGCTTTACGGAGTTTGGTGAACAAGATGGATAAATGAATAGAGGTTCATGGAATATACACATTAAAGATGTGAAATCGAGCTCCGCCAACTGTGAAGGAGACTTGCTGGAGTAAATCTCGGCATAAGTTCTGCACTGAGAGTGCAGTGAGGGTGGATCGGAAATGTTGATGTATTCCGATAGCAAGTCCACCATGAGATGAGTAGCGGAAAGTATGATGGAACACATAATCGCTAGGACGCCACCGAGTAAACAGAGTGGAGGAATGGCAGTTTGTTTCTTGTAGTAGTAACAGATCGGCCCCGAGGGGCGAGAGGTCTTCCATTACAAGAGCATTCGCTAGGGGGCTAGCGAACCCTCTGCAATTAAGGGTCGTGACCTTGAATGGACTGGTCAGTCGTTGGTTGGAGGAGTCGCGGAGCAACTTTCAGGAGTTACTGTAATCGGTTTACGCAGCCAAGGGTACATGAGTGGTGCAGGGGGTCATGAACAAACCCACGAAGGTACTTAGCAATGCATCCGGCTTGCAGGAGCAGCGCGGGAAGAATGTCTTCGCGCTCTCGGAGGTAGTCATACGTCGACTCCAGGTTCGTGGTGTGGGTGCAAAACTGATAGTAATCTCCAATATTGAGAGGTTCTGAAGGAGCACCACATTTGGAGAGTACACTTGAAAAGACCTCAAACGAAGGCGGAGACCCATCATCATCAGTGTCCCCTTCAATTTCTGTTGGCGCAGGAGAGGGAGAAATATCTCCTGAAGATTTGGTAGTATGGAACGGTTGCCCATCCGCAGAGGAAGATTTCTTCTTCTTCTTCCTCTTACGTCGGGTACCTGTACGAGTGCCAGAAATTCGTTTTCCAGGGAGCGACGACGCTCGGGAAGCTGACGCAGAGTCAGAGGAGTTATCGGCACCGCCGTCACACTCGGAGACACCAATAGTGAAGACTGGTGGGAAACCAGCGGCGAAGTCTCCCGATGTTGCCACGGAATGAGGAGTAATAGGTGAGGTGAGCACTGGAAATTGAAGGTGGGAGGTGAGATCAGCATCAAAAGACGCTCGTGGACGAGAGGCTGTAGATATACTTTTTGTGTAACTCGGCCCTGGGGCAGTTGGCACATTTGAAGACGGTGCAGGTCGAGAGCGAGATGTAGCAGGAGGCTGCTTAGAGGCGGTAGGCACTGTAGAAGCCGTGGGAGCTGGATACTCGTTGTTGGGGCATGGAGCACGCTGATGCCCAAGTTCTTTACAATTAGCACAGTGTTCTGATGTTAGCATGTCAATTCTATAGGAGAGCTGCCCACATCGGACGTTTAGGATCCGTGGGAACTTACGGAGATGTTCCTCTGATGGAAAGATGAGTCGAACACTCCGGCGAAAACTACGAAAATTCTTATTTGCAGGATTCTTGGGCGCAGCTGAATGTGTGATAACAGGACCAACAATCTTACCACACTTACTAAGTGCAGTACATATCATCGCATCTGAGATTTCGGGGGCACCGGATGCAAGGAGACCTGAACAGGGCGCCTGGCAATCGGTTCAGCTTCCAGGTGGTGGTCTCCCAGGTCAAGACCAAAGTTTAGAAGCGTGTCTGCATGCTCTTTGGATGTGAAATAAACAATCACCGCCCGCGGCCGGCGGGTGAGGTGAGTAATGGCTCCGGCTGGAAGAAAAGCAAGAAGCGTATCACAATAGACTTTCAGCGGTGTATTCGGAAGAGCATCTAGGCACACTCCCAACTCGCGGGTGGAGTGAAGTTCCTGCGAAGCGGGTGAGAAGTGCGGAACGTCCAATTGAAGTGAGTCACCATGTATCTGGACATGGGCATCTACGAGGGGAAGGCGAGTCGATTGCGTCGGGAGGGACGCACGTGAGGTAACGCTAGAATAAGAG
This sequence comes from Macrothele yani, assembly GCA_039090855.1. Lineage (NCBI taxonomy): Eukaryota > Metazoa > Arthropoda > Arachnida > Araneae > Macrothelidae > Macrothele > Macrothele yani. The sequence continues at coordinate 28,302,511 of CM077032.1, read as the reverse complement.
CGGGAAGGCAAACCTCCACTGGAAGGCAGAGGTGCAGCGCTGGATGAAGGAGCTGACACAACGCTGGGCAAGGCTACCGAGGGCAGAGAAGCAACGCCCTCAGAGATATCCATTACGTCATCGGCAGCATCAGAAACGAACGACGTAGCCTCACCACCAGGAGGGGTGGTGGAGTCAGAGAGTCGAAGCGTAGAAGAAGAAGAGCAATAGGCATCAGGAGGAGGACGATATTCCATATCATCAAGGACGGACGCTAATTGGTTTGCTCCGTCAGAGATAAGGATCGACGTAGTAGGAGAAGCTGTGACGAGAGCGGGAACGTTGTTCTTATCAGCAGTCACCATCGCCGATGGCGAGGCCTAATTTAGTAAAAACGACCAACTGGTCGAGAAAATAAAGTGCTGATAGCTAACTGAAAATAGTACTCACCGACTCGGGAGATGTCTTAAATGAAAGATACAAATTTCGTCTTGAAGGCACGCACAAACGTTAAACGACAGAGCACACAAAACACACTCAGTAGACGGCGAAACACGGAGCTCAAAACCGACACGACTTACGTCCCATAAAGCAAGGACTGCAGGAGTGGGATGGAAATTCCCAATACTTCATTGAAGCTCTGATTGTCCCCACTAGAAACTGCTTTTCTGCAGGAATGGGATGGAAATTCCCAATACCTCATTAATGCTGTGATTGTCTCCATTGGAAAGTGCTCTACAGCAGGAGTGGGATGGAAATTCCTAATACCTCATTAATGCTCTGATTGTCTCCTTTGGAAAGTGCTCTTTTGCAGGAGTGGGGTGGAAATTCCCAATACCTCATTAACTGCAGGAGTGGGATGGATATTCCCAATACTTCAACGAAGCTCTGATTGTCTCCACTAGAAACTGCTCTTCTGCAGGAATAGGATGGGAATTCCCAATACCTCACAAATGCTGTGATTGTCTCCATTGGAAAGTGCTCTTCAGCAGGAGTGGGATAGAAATTCCCAATACCTCATTAATGCTGTGATTGTCTCCACTGGACAGTGCTGTTCTGCAGGAGTGGGATGGAAATTCCCATTTCCTAATTAATGCTGTGATTGTCTCCATTGGAAAGTGCTCTTCTGCAGGAGTGCGATGGAAATTCCAAATACCTCATTAATGCTCTGATTGTCTCCATTGGAAAATGCTCTTCTGCAGGAGTAAGATGGAAATTCCCAATAGCTCATTAAAGCTCTGATTGTTTCCATTGGAAAGTGCTCTTCTGCAGGAGTGTGGGGGGGGGGGAGGAATTCCCAATACCTCATTAATGCTCTGTTGTTTCCACTGTAAAGTGTTCTTCTGCAGGAGTGGGATGGAAATTCCCAATACCTCATTAATGCTCAGATTGTCTCCACTGGTAAGTGCTCTTCTGCAATAGTGGGATGGAAATTCCTAATACCTCATTAATGCTCTGAATTTCTCCATTGGAAAGTGCTCTTCTGCAGGAGTGGGATGGGAATTCCCAATACCTCTTTGATGCTCTGATTCTCTAAATTGGAAAGTGCTCTTCTGCAGGAGTGGGGTGGAAATTCCCAATACCTCATTAATGCTCGGATTGTCTCCACTGGAAAGTGCTCTTCTGCAGGAGTGGGATGGAAATTCCCAATACCTCATTAATGCTCTGATTGTCTCTACTGGAAAGTGCTGTTCTGCAGGAGTGGGATGGAAATTCCCAATACCTCATTAATGCTCTGATTGTCTCAATTGGAAAGTGCTCTTCTGCAGGAGTGGGATGGTAATTCCCAATACCTCATTAATGCTCTGATTGTCTCCATTGGAAAGTGCTCTTCTGCAGGAGTGGGATGGAAATTCCCCACACCTCATTAATGCTCTGATTGTCTCCACTGGAAAGTGCTCTCCTGCAGGAGTGGGATGGAAATTCCCAATGCCTCATTAATGCTCTGATTGTCTCCACTGGAAAGTGCTGTTCTGCAGGAGTGGAATGGAAATTCCCAATACCTCATTAATGCTCTGATTGTCTCTACTGGAAAGTGCTGTTCTGCAGGAGTGGGATGGAAATTCCCAATACCTCATTAATGCTCTGATTGTCTCAATTGGAAAGTGCTCTTCTGCAGGAGTGGGATGGAAATTCCCAATACCTCATTAATGCTCTGATTGTCTCCATTGGAAAGTGCTGTTCTGCAGAAGTGGGATGGAAATTTCCAATACCTCATTAATGCTCTGATTGTCTGCATTGGAAAGTGCTCTTCTGCAGAAGTGGGATAGAAATTCCCAATACCTCATTAATGCTGTGATTGTCTCCATTGGAAAGTGCTCTTCTGCAGGTTTCAAAATCGCTTTATTCTTATTTATCATAAGAAAACATAAGAGGGAGACGTACAGTATTGGGCGTCTCACTGGGAAATAATACAAAACTGTTAAAACATGATGGTATATACACTGCAATGACAATGGGTATGAATAACAAATGCTGCAAGCAAAGCTTATTGAATAAAAATTGCAGAAGTGACAGAGAGAAACACATCGTGTCACATGACATTGGCTGGGCATGATTTACAGGATAACACGGGAGAAACAATAGTACACAATTAGAACAAGAATAACACAAACACCGCCGTGAAGGTAAAACATTACATACATGAGATAAAAACACAGCGTGCACAATTGTGCAAGTTATTTAACGAGGGCACCAAAACAACATAATACAGGCGGGGTGAAAGTAAGTAATGTACACGAGTAAGCATGAAAATACCTTGAGATGACATTAGCATTTACAATTCAACGGTAGTGTGGATTGTACGAGTCGTAGAGTGGAGGAGGGGCACCAGGGTGCCACGGAACTCAGCAAAGGAGGTGTAGAATGTCCTAGGGTACTGATAGGTGTAGCAGTCCAGAATCAACCTCAAACCATGGAGCGGCCGGCGCCCAGGTAGTATAGAAGGGGGCTTCTCGACGACTGGAAGAAGCCGACTGGTACTCCAGGCAGAGTCGAGAAAGCAATCGATCTTGAAAATGGCACAAAAGTGCTGCGCTGGCTTGGTGTAAAGAGACCGGCGAGGAAACGCTGCGGAGTTGTTGAAGGTATACGTAAATAACGTGTTTAACCAGCACGAAAAGATAGGCACATACTGACGGAAGACGCGTAGGTGGATGAGCCCGCAGAAGAAGATGTCTTTAGGCAGTGAACGGAAGATCTTGAGAACAAGAGCGTTTGGCAATCCGGAAAGCCTGGTGGAGGAGAGGCATCAGGATGGGACAGTAAAAGTAGACGTGAGAAACGTCTGCCTCCTGTGCGCAGAAGGAGCAGAGAGGGGAGGAGAGAAGAGACATGCGAAAGAGAAAATACGGAACAGGGAGGCGATTATGCAAAAAGAGCCAGTGGGTATTAATTTCAAGATGGGCAGATAAGGGTGAGCGGGCAGAATAGAAAGCGGTGAAGGGGTGGCAAGGTGCACTAGAAAACGATAAAGAGATTTAGGGGAGAGAAAGGAGAGAGGAAGAACCGAGTTTGTGAGTCGGAGGAAAAACGGCAGCGGAAGAGGGGCAGAAAAGACAGAGACGAGACCGGTGGGGGAGACAAGATCAGGGAAAAGCGAAAGAAGTGCAGTTAGCAGAGAGTCATAGACCAAATGGGTGGATGGGGACGAGAGAATAGCAGGGGGAGGCCAGAGAAAGGGCGCCAGGATAGATCCGAGTTAGTGAGGTCTTGAACAGTTACTACACCTGCTCGGAGCCAAGAGGGGAATGAAAAACAGGGGAGATGGGGGATGAACAAGGGAGTTGAAGAAGAGGGGTTCAGAAAGAAGCTCTAGAGTTGAAGAGGGAGGGGAGCGAATGAGGGGGAGAGAGCGAAGGTGAGTGAGGGCTTCAGAATAGGCAGGTGGGAGTTTGGAGGGGGGAAGGACAGCAATCCATGAGAACTAAAGAAAGAAAGGAAAAATGGGGGTTACGCAAGGAGGCAAGAACGTCACGTACCTGAACTGCGGAAGCCACTGGAGCCGTGAAAAGGTGAATAAAGTTGATCAGTCGGCTTGCTTTGTAGCACAGCGGGACATCAAGTAGGCCAGCACCACCATAGGAGGGAGGAGCACAGAGCTTATGGACGTTAATCCAGTGATGACCCTCCCACATTACTCGAGTAAGGCAGCGTGTAACCTCCTGGAGACAGAAAAGCGGGGTCGTAGATGCAATCCAAGAATGCTTGCAGATGGACAGAAGGTATGTCCTGGTGAGATTTGCACGCTGGTAGTAGGACGTACAGAACTGCGCACGACACCAGAATGCAGCTGTGCGGAGGAGGCGAGGATGGAGTTCCGAGAGAGTTGCACTCGATGTAGCTTGTGGTGCGCCTAAGTGCAAACCCAGGAAGCGTTGGGTAGTGGATGACCATGTGGCCCCCCATGGAGCATTCAAGCTATTGGACCACGACCCGCACCACAATCCAGTGCTCTAGATCCGATAGATCCGAGTTAGTGAGGTCTTGAACAGTTAGTACACCTGCTCGGAGCCAAGAGAACATGAAGCATATGCGGAGAACAAACGACGAAGCAGTTGGAACTGTGAGTCGCTACGAATGCAGACGGTGATGTCATCTGCATAGGCAGAATAAATGACTGAGTGATGCCGTGAGCTGGCAACTAGTGGTGGAAGTTGTGCTATTAGAGATGTTTGCAGAGACCGTAGAAAGGGCTCGACGGCAATCGCAAACAGTTGACCAGAAAGCGGGCAGCCCTGACGAACTCCCCGCTTGAAGGGAACATGTGCTGTGAGAAAAGATGTCGTCTTGACATGGAAAACGGCGTCCCTGTAGAGGGAGAGAAGAACGGAGACAAATTGTGGAGGAAAGCCAAAGTGTAGCAGGGTTTGTGTTAAATAGGCGTGTGAGATATTATCGAAAGCGGAACGGGGGTCTAAGGAAAGGAGAGCAAGAGGTTCAGAATGAGTCTTGGCAAGATGAATGAGATCGCGAAGAAGTTGAACATTGGAGGAAAGAGAACGGCCAGGAACAGTATAGGTTTGAGAGTCATCCAGGATGTGAGGGAGGATAGAGTTTATTCGACGGGAAAGAAGCTTAGTATAGAGTTTATAATCTTGATTGAGAAGAGAAATGGGGCGCCAATTTCCCAAGTCAAGAGGGTCACCCTTCTTGGGAAATAGGACCACATGTGCGTCCGTGAAACTCCTCGGGAGGGGGGGAGCAGTTAAATGCAGCAGAAAAAGCGGAGAGGAGAAAAGGCAACAAAAGAGGCAAGAACGCACGGTAAAAAGGAAAAGAGAGGCCGTCCGGACACGGAGCGGCATGAAGGTTAAGGGAAGAGAAGGTGTCGGACACCTCCGTGGATGCGGGTGAAAGAGACAGGGTGTGAGCAAGATGAGACGGAACTTGAGTCAGGTTATTGAGAAGATGGGGGAGAGCAGAGGGAGAAGGGGGAGGAGTTTCACTGAACTTGATGGTATAGAACTGACGAACGTGAGAGCAAATCGCTGCCGAATCGGATGTGATTTCGCCAGAGGGGAGGCGAAGATGACGAAGCGAGGTAGAAGACTTACGTGCAGATTCCATTGATGTTAGAAAATCATAGGTGCATTCCTCCGGATTGAGATGTTTAATGCGCAGACGTAAAAGTGCTTGCTGCGCAAGAGGTTTCAGCAAAGCCTGGAGCTCCGCCTGATATGCTGGAAAAAGCGGATCTGATAACCCAATCAGTGTGAGCATCTGCCTGGCGTGATCGAGGCGCATCGGACTAGAAGTCTTCATGGTGAAGGAAAGTTGCTTGATATGTAAGAGGAGCTGATGCTTGACGCGAAGCCAATACGTTAAGGAACAGGGTGCTGAATGCAACCCTGCGCGACGAGCATCGAGGAAAGAACGGACAGAGGCACAAAATTCAGGATCAGTTAGGAGATTTGAGTCAAATGTCCACGGACGTACAGTCCGAGGGAGTGACGCCGCAACAAACACTGTAAGGGTGACCGTGCAGTGGTCTGAGGAAGCAGTAGGTTGATGTTGCAACTCGGTTATAGACGCAAGAAGCGGTGTGGAAACGTAAACCCGATCCAAGCGTGCAGTCGATGGAAGCTGACTCCCAGACGAGCGCCACGTGTGTGAGGTCTCTTGTGGATGAAGGCGCCTATAAGCATCGGTGAAGGAGAAATCAGCAACAAGGTCATGGAGTAATGCGACGAGATCAGTCCGATGCTCTCGTGACGAAGGAGAGCGATCCAGAGCCGGCTCAAGGGTGCAATTGAAGTCTCCACCCAAGAGCATACGACCCGAAGGTGAGACTTTCGAGAGAGCTTTACGGAGTTTGGTGAACAAGATGGATAAATGAATAGAGGTTCAAGGAATATACACATTAAAGATGTGAAATCGAGCTCCGCCAACTGTGAAAGAGACTTGCTGGAGTAAATCTCGGCATAAGTTCTGCACTGAGAGTGCAGTGAGGGTGGATCGGAAATGTTGATGTATTCCGATAGCAAGTCCACCATGAGATGAGTAGCGGAAAGCATGATAGAACGCATAATCGCTAGGACGCCAGCGAGTAAACAGAGAGGAGGAATGGCAGTTTGTTTCTTGTAGTAGTAACAGATCGGCCCCGAGGGGCGAGAGGTCTTCCATTACAAGAGCATTCGCTAGGGGCTAGCGAACCCTCTGCAATTAAGGGTCGTGACCTTGAATGGACTGGTCAGTCGTTGGTTGGAGGAGTCGCGGAGCAACTTTCAGGAGTTGTTGTAATTGATTTACGCAGCCAAGAGTCCATGAGTGGTGCAGGGGGTCATGAACAAACATACGAAGGTACTTAGCAATGCATCCGGCTTGCAGGAGCAGCGCGGGAAGAATGTCTTCGCGCTCTCGGAGGTAGTCATACGTCGACTCCAGGTTCGTATTGTATGTGCAAAACTGATAGTAATCTCCAAGATTGAGAGGTTCTGAAGGAGCACCACATTTGGAGAGTACACTTGAAAAGACCTCAAACGTAGGCGGAGACCCATCATCATCAGTGTCCTTTTCAATTTCTGTTGGCGCAGGAGAGGGAGAAATATCTCCTGAAGATTTGGTAGTACGGAACGGTTGCCCATCCGCAGAGGAAGATTTCTTCTTCTTCTTCCTCTTACGTCGGGTACCTGTACGAGTGCCAGAAATTCGTTTTCCAGGGAGCGACGATGCTCGGGAAGCTGACGCAGAGTCAGAGGAGTTATCGGCACCGCCGTCACACTCGGAGACACCAATAGTGAAGACTGGTGGGAAACCAGCGGCGAAGTCTCCCGATGTTGCCACGGGATGAGGAGTAATAGTTGAGGTGAGCACTGGAAATTGAAGGTGGGAGGTGAGATCAGCATCAAAAGACGCTCGTGGACGAGAGGCTGTAGATATACTTTTTGTGTAACTCGGCCCTGGGGCAGTTGGCACATTTGAAGACGGTGCAGGTCGAGAGCGAGATGTAGCAGGAGGCTGCTTAGAGGCGGTAGGCACTGTAGAAGCCGTGGGAGCTGGATACTCGTTGTTGGAGCACGCTGATGCCCAAGTTCTTTACAATTAGCACAGCGTTCTGATGTTAGCATGTCAATTCTATAGGAGAGCTGCCCACGTCGGACGTTTAGGATCCGTTAGAACTTACGGAGATGTTCCTCTGATGGAAAGATGAGTCGAACACTCCGGCGAAAACTACGAACATTCTTATTTGCAGGATCCTTGGGCGCAGCTGAATGTGTGATAACAGGACCAACAATCTTACCACACTTACTAAGTGCAGTACATATCATCGCATCTGAGATTTCGGGGGCACCGGATGCAAGGAGACCTGAACAGGGCGCCTGGCAATCGGTTCAGCTTCCAGGTGGTGGTCTCCCAGGTCAAGACTAAAGTTTAGAAGCGTGTCTGCATGCTCTTTGGATGTGAAATAAACAATCACCGTCCGCGGCCGGCGGGTGAGGTGAGTAATGGCTCCGGCTGGAAGAAAAGCAAGAAGCGTATCACAATAGACTTTCAGCGGTGTATTCGGAAGAGCATCTAGGCACACTCCCAACTCGCGGGTGGAGTGAAGTTCCTGCGAAGCGGGTGAGAAGTGCGGAACGTCCAATTGAAGTGAGTCACCATGTATCTGGACATGGGCATCTACAAGGGGAAGGCGAGTCGATTGCGTCGGGAGGGACGCACGTGAGGTAACGCTAGAATAAGAGCGGGAAGGCAAACCTCCACTGGAAGGCAGAGTGCAGCGCTGGATGAAGGAGCTGACACAACGCTGGTCAAGGCTACCGAGGGCAGAGAAGCAACGCCCTCAGAGATATCCATTACGTCATCGGCAGCATCAGAAACGAACGACGTAGCCTCACCACCAGGAGGGGTGGTGGAGTCAGAGAGTCGAAGCGTAGAAGAAGAAGAGCAATAGGCATCAGGAGGAGGACGATATTCCATATCATCAAGGACGGGCGCTAATTGGTTTGCTCCGTCAGAGATAAGGATCGACGTAGTAGGAGAAGATGTGACGAGAGCGGGAACGTTGCTCTTATCAGCAGTCACCATCGCCGATGGCGAGGCCTAATTTAGTAAAAACGACCAACTGGTCGAGAAAATAAAGTGCTGATAGCTAACTGAAAATAGTACTCACCGACTCGGGAGATGTCTTAAATGAAAGATACAACCTTCGTCTTGAAGGCACGCACAAACGTTAAACGACAGAGCACACAAAACACACTCAGTAGAGTGCGAAACACGGAGCTCAAAACCGACACGACTTACGTCCCATAAAGCAAGGACTGCAGGAGTGGGATGGAAATTCCCAATACTTCATTGAAGCTCTGATTGTCCGCACTAGAAACTGCTTTTCTGCAGGAATGGGATGGAAATTCCCAATACCTCATTAATGCTGTGATTGTCTCCATTGGAAGGTGCTCTACAGCAGGAGTGGGATGGAAATTCCTAATACCTCATTAATGCTCTGATTGTCTCCAGTGGACAGTGCTGTTCTGCAGGAGTGGGTTGCAAATTCCCAATAGCTCATTAACTGCAGGAGTGGGATGGAAATTCCCAATACTTCATTGAAGCTCTGATTGTCTCCACTAGAAACTCCTCTTCTGCAGGAATAGGATGGGAATTCCCAATATCTCACTAATGCTGTGATTATCTCCATTGGAAAGTGCTCTTCAGCAGAAGTGGGATAGAAATTCCCAATATCTCATTAATGCTGTGATTGTCTCCACTGGACAGTGCTGTTCTGCAGGAGTGGGTTGCAAATTCCCAATAGCTCATTAAAGCTCTGATTGTTTCCATTGGAAAGTGCTCTTCTGCAGAAGTGGGAGGGAAGGGGGAATTCCCAATAGCTCATTAATGCTCTGATTGTTTCCACTGGAAAGTGCTCTTCTGCAGGAGAGGGATGGAAATCCCTAATACCTCATTAATGCTCTGATTTTCTCCATTGGAAAGTGCTCTTCTGCAGGAGTGGGATGGAAATTCCCAATACCTCATTAATGCTCTAATTGTCTCCACTGGAAAGTGCTCTTCTGCAGGAGTGGGATGGAAATTCCCAATACCTCATTAATGCTCTGATTATCTCCACTGGAAAGTGCTCTTCTGCAGGAGTGGGATGGAAATTTCCAATACCTCATTAATGCTCTAATTGTCTCCACTGGAAAGTGCTCTTCTGCAGGAGTGGGATGGAAATTCCCCACACCTCATTAATGCTCTGATTGTCTCCACTGGAAAGTGCTCTTCTGCAGGAGTGGGATGGAAATTCCCAATACCTCATTAATGCTCTAATTGTCTCCACTGGAAAGTGCTCTTCTGCAGGAGTGGGATGGAAATTCCCAATACCTCATTAATGCTCTGATTATCTCCACTGGAAAGTGCTCTTCTGCAGGAGTGGGATGGAAATTTCCAATACCTCATTAATGCTCTAATTGTCTCCACTGGAAAGTGCTCTTCTGCAGGAGTGGGATGGAAATTCCCCACACCTCATTAATGCTCTGATTGTCTCCACTGGAAAGTGCTCTTCTGCAGGAGTGGGATGGAAATTCCCAATACCTCATTAATGCTCAGATTGTCTCCACTGGAAAGTGCTCTTCTGCAGGAGTGGGATGAAAATGCCCAATAGCTCATTAATGCTCTAATTGTCTCTACTGGAAAGTGCTCTTCTGCAGGAGTGGGATGGAAATTCCCCACACCTCATTAATGCTCTGATTGTCTCCACTGGAAAGTGCTCTTCTGCAGGAGTGGGATGGAAATTCCCCACACCTCATTAATGCTCTAATTGTCTCCACTGGAAAGTGCTCTTCTGCAGGAGTGGGATGGAAATTTCCAATACCTCATTAATGCTCTAATTGTCTCCACTGGAAAGTGCTCTTCTGCAGGAGTGGGATGGAAATTCCCAATACCTCATTAATGCTCAGATTGTCTCCACTGGAAAGTGATCTTCTGCAGGAGTGGGGTGGAAATTCCCAATAACTCATTAATGCTGTGATTGTGTCAATTGGAAAGCGCTTTTCTGCAGGAGTGGGATGAAAATTCCCAATAGCTCATTAAAGCTCTGATTGTTTCCATTGGAAAATGCTCTTCTGCAGGAATGGGGGGAAATTCCCAATAGCTCATTAATGCTCTGATTGTCTCCACTGGAAAGTGCTCTTCTGCAGGAGTGGGATGGAAATTCCCCACACCTCATTAATGCTCTGATTGTCTCCACTGGAAAGTGCTCTTCTGCAGGAGTGGGATGGAAATTCCCAATACCTCATTAATGCTCAGATTGTCTCCACTGGAAAGTGATCTTCTGCAGGAGTGGGGTGGAAATTCCCAATAACTCATTAATGCTGTGATTGTGTCAATTGGAAAGCGCTTTTCTGCAGGAGTGGGATGAAAATTCCCAATAGCTCATTAAAGCTCTGATTGTTTCCATTGGAAAGTGCTCTTCTGCAGGAATGGGGGAAATTCCCAATAGCTCATTAATGCTCTGATTGTTTCCACTGGAAAGTGCTCTTCTGCAGGAGTGGGATGGAAATTCCCAATACCTCATTAATGCTCTGATTATCTTGACTGGAAAGTGCTCTTCTGCAGGAGTGGGATGGAAATTCCCAATACATCATTAATGCTCTGATTGTCTTAACTGGAAAGTGCTCTTCTGCAGGAGTGGGATGGAAATTCCCCACACCTTATTAATGCTCTGATTGTCTCCACTGGAAAGTGCTCTTCTGCAGCAGTGGGATGGAAATTCCCAATACCTCATTAATACTCTGATTGTCTCCACTGGAAGGTGCTCTTCTGCAGGAGTGGGATGAAAATGCCCAATAGCTCATTAATGCTCTGATTTCTCAACTGGAAAGTGATCTTCTGCAGGAGTGGGGTGGAAATTCCCAATAACTCATTAATGCTGTGACTGTCTCAATTGGAAAGTGCTCTTCTGCAGGAGAGGGATGGAAATTCCCAATACCTCATTAATGCTCTGATTGTCTCCATTGGAAAGTGCTCTTCTGCAGAAGTGGGATGGAAATTCCCAATACCTCATTAATGCTCTGATTGTCTGCATTGGAAAGTGCTCTTCTGCAGAAGTGGGATAGAAATTCCCAATACCGCATTAATGCTGCGATTGTCTCCATTGGAAAGTGCTCTTCTGCAGGTTTCAAAATCGCTTTATTCTAATTTATCATAAGAAAACATAAGAGGGAGACGTACGGTATTGGGCATCACACTGGGAAATAATACAAAACTGTTAAAAGGAGTGCGATGGAAATTCCAAAAACCTCATTAATGCTTTGATTGTCTCCATTGGAAAGTGCTCTTCTGAAGGAGTGGGATGGAAATTCCCAATAGCTCATTAATGCTCTGAGTGTTTCCATTGGAAAGTGCTCTTCTGCAGGTGTGTGTGTGTGTGGGGGGGGATTCCCAATAGCTCATTAACGCTCTGATTCTTTCCACTGTAAAGTGCTCTTCTGCAGGAATGGGATGGAAATTCTCAATACCTTATTAATACTCTGATTGTCTCCACTGGAAAGTGCTCTTCTGCTGGAGTATGATGGAAACCCTCCACACCTCATTAATACTCTGATTGTCTCCACTGGAAGGTGCTGTCCTGCAGGAGTGGGATGGAAATTCTTAATACCTCATTAATGCTGTGATTGTCTGCATTGGAAAGTGCTCTTCAGCAGGAGTGCGATGGAAATTCCTAATACCTCATTAATGCTCTAATTGGCTCCATTGGAAAGTGCTCTTCTGCAGGAGTGGGATGGAAATTCCCAATACCTCAATAATGCTGTGATTGTCTCCATTGGAAAGTGCTCTTCTGCAGGAGTGGGATGGAAATTCCCAATACCTCATTAATGCTCTTTTTGTCTCCATTGGAAAATGCTCTTCTGCAGGAGTGGGATGGAAATTCCCAATACCTCATTAATGCTCCAATTGTCTCCATTGGAAAGTGCTCTTCTGCAGGAGTGGGATGGAAATTCCCTATACCTCATTAATGCTCTGATTGTCTCCATCGGAAAGTGCTCTTCTGCAGGAGTGGGGTGAAAATTCCCAATACCTCATTAATGCTCTGATTTTCTCCACTGGAAATTGCTCTTTTGCAGTAGTGGGATGGGAATTCCCAATACCTCTTTAATTCTCTGATTGTCTTCACTGGAAAGTGCTCTTCTGCAGGAGTGGGATGGAAATTCCCAATATCTTATTAATGCTCTGACTGTCTCCATTGGAAAATGCTCTTCTGCAGGAGTGGGATGGAAATTCCCAATACCTTATTAATGCTCTGATTGTCGCCATTGGAAAGTGCTCTTCTGCTGTAGTATGATGGAAATTCCCAATACCTCATTAATGCATAACCGCTGTTAAATTCAATTTTCTGGCAAAACCTTTACTTTGAATTTCATTTTTATCATATGTTAACAAATATGCATTTTTACGTTCGTTTCTTCAAAAATTATTAAACTTAAATTACTAATTGTTTCGGCCCTAGTTTTCTTCTCTACTATTTCTGTAGTTCCTATTCCAACCTCCGAAGTTTTCCTTCACTCAGATTTTTCATGCAAAACTACGATATCCAATAATTGTTTTGAGCAGTGTATGTTTTTAAAATTTTTACAGAGGAATTTTTCGATCTCACTGAATCCAAGTTGGCCTCGTTAAACCAAATAACTTTATCACGTCGTTCCGGAAGTACACTTCACCGGTTCTGTTGAATATCATCGAAATGGAGTCAAAGGTCAGGTCATAGGAGCGAGATTTATTCTACAGCCGTTATCCTCTTAACTTGAGTAATAATTGGAGTAATGATTTCTGGTATATTGAAAGGTGTATCATAATCAATGCATTGCATGATTTTACTAACTTGTTTTAATTAATTTAAGAACAAATTTAGTATAAAAACGAAACTATTTTATTTTATGTCCATTTACCAGTTCCGTAGATGTTACGGTATGCACTTTGGCTTTCGATCTTGTTTTTATATGGAACACCTTCAACGACCATGACCTAAAAATCTTGTATCACTCTAAACACTATAAAGCCCGAAACTGTCTGTTGGCTAACTTGTTTTTTTAATAACAACAATCTTGACTAAATGTGACTCCTGCTGGTCCCTCATAGGTCGAAAAATTGGAAGAACAAGCAAGGGTAGGAAATCTGACTCATTCTAGACATGCGTTTCGGGTGTCTGTGGCCGTTTGTACGTACGGGCGTTCTGGGCGTTCTGGTCGTTAAAGGGTTAACCTAATTTTTAGGTCGTGTGTTATTGGTAACCACCCTTTAGTGCAAATACACTGGCGTGCAAAAATTAAGGATGAGACGGTTTTTCGAATGTAATGTCGTGCAGAAGTGTTCCACATCGACTCAAATCATACCATAAGATCCGCAAGATGTAAGAATATGGGACAAGTGAGGAAAACCGTCCAAACAAGGAGTCCAAAGGATAAAAAGGCACTTTATTGAAAAGGTAGCTTCGAGCACAACTGGACAGAACACAGAAACGTCCATGTGACAGGCGGCTGCCAAGAAAAATCCAGTCTTTAGTAGGGGATATAATTACCCCTGACCGCGTTGCAGGATTTACAACGTCTGTCCATGCTGAGGACGAGGTTGTCAAGTAGCTGCCGAAGCATCGCGGCCCATTCCTCTTGTAGCGCCAATCGCAGCTGCGGAATCGTTGCTGGCGGTTAGTGACGTGCTGCCAAGCGTCTCCCGAAAAGGTCCCAAACGTGTTCGATTGGATTTAGATCCGGGTACCTTGCTGGCCAATCCATGCGTTGAATGTCTTCACTCTCCAACAGCTCTGCGACAGCCACTGTGCGATGAGGTGTAGCGTTGTCGTCCATGAAGAGGAACTCAGAACCCACAGCACTTCTAAGCAGATGCACGTGAGGCAGGAGAACCTCGGTACAATAGCGCACACCAGTGACTGAACCTCCTTGGAAGATGTGGAGGTCAGTACGGCTACCAAGCATGATATCGCCCCAAACGAGAACTCCGTCACCTCCAAACCAGTCCCTTTCGATGATGTTGGAGGTGTGATTGCATGTTCCCTGCTCTCTCCAGATGTGTATACGTAGAATCGCTCGTCAGACTAAATCGGCTCTCATCCGAAAGAGAACTTGACCCCATTGCTGATGTGTCCAGTTCTTGTGTTCCTGGCGCCACAGAACCTGCCGTCTTTGATGAGCAGGCGTTAATGGCACACACCGTACTGGTCGTCGTGCAAATAGACCACCTTTGTGCAGCCTCCTGGCCACGGTAAAACGCGATAGCGGACGTCCAGTTGTCTGTTGCATGTGTCTTACGATTTCTTACGCTGTCTGCCGTCTGTCTCTTCTCGCCTGTAGGACAATATACCGGTTGTTCGCCACCGTGGTTCCTCGTGGACGACCACTGCTAAACTCTCGGGCAGCTGTTCCTGTCGTTTGAAATGTTCTTCAAGCTCGTAAAACGATGCTGTGAGCGATCCCGAACTCCTCGGCCACACTAGTCACATTTCGACCTTCTTCCAACTTCCCAATGACGCGACCTCTGGTAAAGTCCTGCAGATGTCGTCTACTGGCTTGCCTGTTGCCCGCATCACACGGTGGCAGCGAGCTGACGTTGTTCAAACCGATATACACCGTTCAATTGCTTTCACCGAATTCCTGAGCGTACACCGCCCGTGTGCTTTATACCCTTCCGACACTCCCCTCCCCCTTACGCCATGCTGCATATATGCGCATGCCCTATCGTACCGGACCCTAGTCTATCTCCTGAGTGGTCTTTCGGTCCATTCTGTCTGCTCGTTCCGCTGGTATGCTAATTTCTCCTCTTCGTCCTTAATTTTTGCACACCAGTGTAGAATAAAACCATTTCCACCGTTCTGACTAATACTCGTATTTAACCTTCTGTTTGAGTTCTTGATTTCTTAAGTAAATTTAGTTACTACTCGTAAAAGATTATTTTTACTAGTCGGCACATTACTTGCCCAACAGCTTGTACAATTTGGCAAAGCTGACAGTTAGTCAGAAAAAATAAGTAGCCTAAGTTTTATGAAAAAGTGTGGAGATGATGGCGATATTTTCAGAATAGCGAATGAGATTAATGCTTCTTGCAGATTTACATGAATCGAAGAATAACCTGGTTATCAATATATAAATGAAGTTTTACGTTAATACCAGAGCTGGATACTCAGTGTCAGCATTCAAATTACAACTCATTGCTGTTAGAGTACTGCTGATATGAAATTCCACTGTGTTTAAGGTAAAGAGATAATATTAAGACAGTGCTGGTACTTGCCCGTGAGTTTCACTTAATTGCGTATGGAGTTTAATCAATTCCAAGCCAAGCATGCAAATACAGTACAACTTTCTGTTTTACAAAAGCTCACCTTTATTTTCCCATATAATCTCCACCGAGTTGGACACACTTGTAGTATCGTTCACAGAGTAAGCGAATACCCGCTGCGAAAAAGGTTTTGTTGTCTCCTTCAGTTCAGAAACATCCGGGAAACGACTACCGGGCAAACCTTTTTTCAGATATTTGAAGAAGTCACTAGGGCGAAGGTCAGGAGTGTAAGGTGGATGGGGAAGCAGTTGGAAAACACATTACGTCAGCTAACATCGAAACATCGGAGTTATGGATTGGAGCATTGTTCTGGAGAAGCAGATCACCTCGTCGCAGTTTTCCTCACTGTTAACTCTTTATGGCTTCACGTAATTATCGCAAGCCACATTACATGGTCCTCAAGGACTTGAAATGTGCATGGTATGTGAATTATAATGTGCATGGTCCTCAAGGACATGAAATGTGCATGGTATGTGCATCATAATGTGCATGGTCCTCAAGGACATGAAATGTGCATGGTATGTGCATTACAATGTGCATGATGCTCAAGGACATGAAATGTGCATGCTATGTGCATTACAATGTGCATGATCCTCCAGGACATGAAATGTGCATGCTATGTGCATCATAATGTGCATGGTCCTCAAGGACATGAAATGTGAATGGTATGTGCATCATAATGTGCATGGTCATCAAGGACATGAAATGTGCATGTTATGTGCATCATAATGTGCATGGTCATCAAGGACATGAAGTGTGAATGTTATGTGCATCATAATGTGCATGGTCCTCAAGGACATGAAATGTGCATGTTATGTGCATCATAATGTGCATGGTCATCAAGGACATGAAGTGTGAATGTTATGTGCATCATAATGTGCATGGTCCTCAAGGACTTGAAATGTGCATGTTATATGCATCATAATGTGCATGGTCCTTAAGGACATGAAATGTGCATGGTATGTGCATCATAATGTGCATGGTCCTCAAGGACATGAAATGTGTATCGTATGTGCATCATAATGTGCATGGTCCTCAAGGGCATGAAATGTGCATGGTATGTGCATGAAATGTGCATGATCCTCAAGGACATGAAATGTGCATGTTATGTGCATCATAATGTGCATGGTCCTCAAGGACTTGAAATGTGCATGTTATGTGCATCATAATGTGCATGGTCCTCAAGGACATGAAATGTGCATGTTATGTGTATCATAATGTGCATGGTCATCAAGGACATGAAGTGTGAATGTTATATGCATCATAATGTGCATGGTCCTTAAGGACATGAAGTGTGCATGTAATGTGCATGGTCCTCAAGGTCATGAAATGTGCATGTTATGTGCATCATAATGTCATGGTCCTCAAGGACATGAATGTGCATGTTATGTGCATCATAATGTGCATGGTCCTCAAGGACATGAAATGTGCACGGTATGTGCATCATAATGTGCATAGTTCTCAAGAACATGCTGCATCACATTATCAGAGAGGAGCCTAAGGAGTGGCACAAAGCCATACCGTTCTTGCTATGGGCGTATCGGAAAGTCCCCAACGCTACGAACGGTGTAGCCCCATTTTAAATTGCTGTACGGAAGTTAAACCAGTGGGTCAATGGGTGGTTTTGAAGAAACTTTGAGCTGGAGAATGCAAGTGGCCGATGGAAATTTCAGTTTCCGCTGCTCAGTATTTGCAAGAGTTAAAGGAGCGGATGGAGAAGACCGTGGAACAGGTGGAAGGTTTTGCGGTCTAACAGTAGCAGCTATATACGGCGTACGACAACCGTAATCTCAGAATGAGATTGGGGATCAGGTCATCACTCTGATACCTGACTCACACAACAAGCTGTATGCAAGGTATACAGGGCCCGTTAGGGTGATATAAAGGAGGGGGACCAACAGCTTACATTATTGAGACCGGAGACAGAACTCCACGGGGCAGTGAACCCTAGTAAACTGCAAATTAGGGTAACAGGGTTATGAAAATTCGAAAGGTGTGGTTAGCGGTGGTATGTGGCAAAGCCTAGAGCATCCATCTCCTTGAGGGAGAGCTAAATGTTTATCCACAAACCAAAGATAATTTTCATTCCAAGATGTCCCAAAATAGACCCTATAAGCCATGGATGGCCATCTTTTCCCGACTAGTGTGCCCCTTAAAGTTTGCTTTACTGCTTTCAAATGTCCAGTGTGCCACGTCTTGTTTGCGTTATTCTTATAAATTAACATTTCATCATGAAATGTTTTTACGAATACTGTAAAACGGACATAAACAGAATAGGTAAGTATGAGAGTTTTAAGACTAAGACAATTTCAATTTGAACGTGATTTAATTTGTAAGGAGAAATTAAAAAATCTTATGATGTGTTGATGTTTTTTTTTTCTATTAGTGGTGCCGAAGATTAGGGCCCAGTCTTTGGTTTCACTATGCGAAAAAAAAATCGCACAACCACGCATTCTTGTCTCCACGAATGATTCCTCAAATTTTTCCTCTCATTAATCTTTTCTGAATTTCATTCTTTGAGGAGAACTGAGCAACATGAAAAACATTCTTCCCCCACTTTCTTAAACATTCTTTCACTGATTTTAGTGGAAATTGTGTAGTTATAGTTTTTGTACGTGTACTGTATATGTATGTGTCTTTGGAACGAGAGCTAGAAAGAATTTGAACATATATAAATGGCTTAAAATTACTTTTAGTCTGTGAGTGAAACTAAAACATGTGTGAACTAAATTATTCACTTCATTTCAAAACTTAAATTTATATGTATATATATGTGTAGTACTTGAAATGGCAATGGGCTGGACATACTGCCAGAAGGACAGATCATCG
Organism: Macrothele yani; assembly: GCA_039090855.1. Lineage (NCBI taxonomy): Eukaryota > Metazoa > Arthropoda > Arachnida > Araneae > Macrothelidae > Macrothele > Macrothele yani. Next base: position 28,283,923 of record CM077032.1, on the reverse strand, counting down.
ATGGACAGCCGAAATTTTAGATTGGATCCCAAGGGACAGGAAAAGACCCAGAAGAAGACCACATGGGAGATGGGTGGATGAAATTCGAAAGTATGCAGGGGTGACATGGAGGAGACTGGCACAAGACAGACCGTTGTGGAGGAAACTTGGGGAGACCTTCGTCCAGCAGTGGATTGATAATGGTTGACAATGATGATGATGATGATGATATGTGTAGTAAATTATGAACATTGGAATAGTAAAGTGAACTCGTGCCTAATTAATTAAATTAAATTAAACTTACATTATGACTGAGACTAAATAGTGTGTGGTGAGAAGCATTTATTGGTACAAAAGTTCAGGTGTGTTAGCAAGACTCGACAAAATTTGGTATAGAATCGTGCACTATGTCAGTAGAATGATTTTTTTTAAGGAAATTAATTATTTTTCCCCGAATTCTGAAATTTCTTTTTTTTTTTTTTTTTTTTTTTTTGATTGGAGGTTTAACGACCGCCGTGAGCAACTCAATGGGCTATAAGCAGTCGCCCGTCCCTAATTTAGGGTCACTGGCTCCAGGGAAGGGAGAGAGCCAGTGCCGTAAGACAAACACAACATCCATGCCTGACCGGGATTCGAACCCGGACCCCTTACGGACGAATGATCAGAGGCCAACGCCTTAGACCACTGCGCCACCGGGGCGGCAAAATTTCTTATTCAGCAATTTGTGAATGAAATGTTGTGAAAATTTTTGTATTGAGTTTCGAGAAATATTAATTGTTCATGATGTAAAATTTCTTGTGAATATTAGGGATCCCCGGGATTTGCACCATTTCGTTTTCTTTCCCTAGACAGGGAGTCGCCAAAATCCGAGGTAAGAATTTCGCTTACTGTAACCCTAGAAATTCCTTTCGAAGAGGTCACCTTGTAAAACTTGAATACAATAGAATCCACAGGGCATAGCACGTGGAATTTCAAGAATTTTTGCAAAGTCATGGTCAAGAGCCATGGATGACTAACAGGTTCTTCATATCCCCAACGCACCCCTCGTAAACCCTTCCCTCAAGTTACAGAGAGACTGAAAAGAGGACTTTCAGCCAATAGCGTAGCTGAAAGCCATAGCGTCCTTTCTGGCGCATGCGCGCTAGAGCTTTGAAGAAGTTTGAGCTAAGGGGAGATTTCTCACCCTTCAGCCTTGACTCTCACACTTGCCCCTTAGTTTTTCAGATGGTAACACCTCACTTATTTCGTGTTGGACTGAGGTCAGCACTCGCTGACCCGCGAAAAGTTCATGTTGGGCGAACTTTTCTTTCACTCTGCAGTTAACGTGATGTGAAGTTTCAACTCCCACGCACACTTGCCCCTTTGTATTTTTCTTCACTTGTCCCGTGTTGGACTGAGGTCAGCACCTGATGACTTGTTCTCGCCCGCTTGTCAAGATATTTAGTGAACCTCGGACATATGTGTACCTAAGACACTTCGGGTTTAGTGAACCTCGGACATAGTAAACGAAATATTCGAGCCCTCAGAGGTTCACTATAAGCGGAGTTCACTCAATTCAAGTTAAGGGAAGACACTTCGGGTTTAGTGAGCCTCAGACGTAGTGAACGAAATATGCGAGTCCTCAGAAGTTCATTATAAGCGGAGTTACCTCAATTCAGGTTAAGGGAAGACACTTCGGTTTTAGTAAACCTCAGACGTAGTGAACGAAATATGCGAGTCCTCAGAGGTTCACTATAAGCGGAGTTCACTCAATTCAAGTTAAGGGAAGACACTTCGGGTTTAGTGAACCTCGGACATAGTAAACGAAATATGCGAATCCTCAGAGGTTCATTATAAGCGGAGTTCACTCAATTCAGGTTAAGGGAAGACACTTCGGGTTTAGTGAACCTCGGACATAGTAAACGAAATATTCGAGTCCTCAGAGGTTCACTATAAGCGGAGTTCACTCAATTCAAGTTAAGGGAACACACTTCGGGTTTAGTGAGCCTCGGACATAGTAAACGAAATATGCGAGTCCTCAGGGGTTCATTATAAGCGGAGTTCACTCAATTCAGGTTAAGTGAAGACACTTCGGTTTTAGTGAACCTCGGACGTAGTGAACGAAATATGCGAGTCCTCAGAGGTTCATTATAAGTGGAGTTCACTCAATTCAGGTTAAGGGAAGACACTTAGGTTTTAGTGAACGAAATATGCGAGTCCTAAGAGGTTCACTATAAGCGAAGTTCACTCAATTCAAGTTAAGGGAAGACACTTCGGGTTTAGTGAGCCTCGGACATAGTAAACGAAATATTCGAGTCCTCAGAGGTTTACTATAAACGGAGTTCACTCAATTCAGGTTAAGGGAAGACACTTCGGTTTTAGTAAAATTCGGACATAGTAAACAGAATATTCGAGTCCTCATAGGTTCACTATAAGCAGAGTTCACTCAATTCAAGTTAAGGGAAGACACTTCGGGTTTAGTGAACCTCGGACGTTGTGAACGAAATATGCGAGTCCTCAGAGGTTCATTATAAGCGTAGTTCACCCAATTCAGGTTAAGGTGAAGACACTTTGGTTTTAGTGAACCTCGGACGTAGTGAACGAAATATGCGAGTCCTCAGAGGTTCACTATAAGCGGATTTCACTCAATTCAGGTTAAGGGAAGACACTTCGGGTCTAGTGAACCTCGGACGTAGTGAACGAAATATGCGAGTTCTCAGAGGTTCATTATAAGCGGAGTTCACTCAATTCAGGTTAAGGGAAGACACTTCGGTTTTAGTGAACCTCAGACGTAGTGAACGAAGCGAGTCCTTAGAGGTTCACTATAAGCGGAGTTGACTGTAATTGAAAATGTATGAACTGTTAACATGAGATAACAGGAATTTTATCAAAAAGCAATGGACTGATTACATATTAGTTTGGAAGTGGATAAAGAAAAGAGAACGTAATATTCCTCAGAATGTTGTCTGTTATTTTCCATTTTCTTAGCTGTGCAGTGGACCACTACACCGCAGCAGAGGTATTGGGTAATGATGAGTCATCAACTTGCTCCGTCCTATCGGACTCTACAAGGGTAGATAGAACTCGCTATTTACTTTCACCATCGGTGAGCGTTACGGTACCAATCCTTTTTTATGGACCGTAGATTCGGACACACCGACAGGTGGTGCGAACTGGAGAGGTCACACACGGTGGACCGTGTGTCTATTGAGAGACCTCTGGGAGATTGATTCGCCACTCGAACTTTTTTAAGCCAAAGCCTTTTTATTTGTAGTGCGACACGATTTGAAACGGTGTTAGAACAGTGAAATCCATAGAAAGTACCTACTTCCGGTTGCAAAAATACGTAATGGGTGTTCTTCTCTGCTATTGTACGAATAGGTCTAGTGGAGACAATTAAAGAGATTTTTTTCGCTGTAATGTGTATGGAATAGAAGTAAACCTTCTCAAGTAAGAGGAATTAGGTGTTAAACAGAACTGTTTTGTACCGACAATTATATTAACAATTCCGAAATTGTTCCGAACAAATTATCTATATGCGGAAGCAGTTCCACTACTTCAAGTTTTTCAGATATCCGTTATGGTAGTTGAGTTGTGTGTGACTCCACCGGGTACTGGTTACCTGTACAAAGGGCTAAATATATGCATATGGCCCCGGTCCTAAGGAATGGGATTTTTTTAATACTTAGGTGTCTCTGCCTCGAAATCATCGGCTTACGAGGCTTCTGAACCCCGGCGAATCTTTGGTGACGCAGCTGAACTCGAAAGCAGAACTATCAGGCACCGAGATAAGAACACTGACTGCTGTGACCCCACAGATCCTGTATAGAGTAACATATTTAATATTCCTGTAGAACAAAGTGTTCAACAGACATATAATAAACAAAAAGTTACATAATTCAAGACACAACCAAAGCAGAACTTCAGTACCGGGGTTTCTGATTAATTCGAAACTTCATTATTATGTAATTTTGTTCTCCAATTCATTCATTTGTGCATGTTCATTAAATGAATAAAGATGACGAAGAATTTTTGGTTCTAATGAGCACATCTTTTGAATCATTTTTAAAGCGAATAAACTATTTCAGAGTTATTGATACTCAATGGAAGACGTTAAAAAAATAACGGATTTGTGCAATTGAGAAAACATCCAGAAAAAGAAACAATTTCTAACTTTCGACTAGCGGCTGTGTAATGTTACGAAAGTTAACAAATTGTGCGGGAAAAATCTCATTCTCATAGCAGAAGAAAGTATCAGAAACAAAGGAATTTTGAAATTGAGCTGTTAAAAAAAGAAATGTAGAGGGATACATGATTCAACTCTTCGCCCCCCCCCACCCCCTACGGAAGAATTTTGCATGATAGAAAAGTTGAAAAATACGAAAGGTATGTTTCACAGCCAAAGCAATGCTTAGCTAAGAGAATTTTCCAAATACGTCTCCTGGAAATAGAGATAGCGAGAAAAATGTTTCGACACTTATGCCCTTTGCTGTAGACTGTGCCTTACGTAATGATGTCAACGTTCCCCATCTTTATAGTAGCAAGTGATATGGTCAAAGAAGGAATTTTTAATAGGTTTAAGGAGCGGAAATACAGCTGCATACAGAAGCACACAGACACCACCTGGCGACAGGACTGGAAGCTTCAAATAATCAAAAAGTACACCTACGGGGTTTTAAAAGAATTCTTTAAATCGGACATTTAGAAGCAGAGATGTCAATAGAAATACATTAAAAATTTGCCCCCTTTAGCGGCGAAAGCATGCATTATTTTGGGCATGAAAATCACCCAAAATATTTCGTGTACAGCAGTATCTGACAGGAAAGGAGTTTCTTCGACCGGATTTTTAGACGCGTAAATTTTATGTAAACGAAATGTGACCTTACGACCTCTATTGGCACATTTGTACGTCAAGGAAAATTTGAAAATAGATGCAAAATATTTCGCACCGGAAACGATCTCCAAGAAAGGAAGTATTTCGCAGATCCGGCTCTTAGAAACAGAACTATCGCCCAAAATAAGTTATAAATCTGGGTGATTGATAAAAAAGCAGCGCATTATATTTACAAAAGGTACACTCAAAAGCTTTGCTGTGGTGAGCTGCATTTGGCCACTAGTGAATTTTCTAAGTCCAGTCTACAGAAGCGCAAATATTGCTACAAATACATGAGAAACAGAAATATACACTTACTCCACATAGTGGCAAAACATTTCTTCACCAAATATGAGAAATTATATGACGAACACTTCGCCTCAAAAACTCTATCGGACGCAAAAAAGAAATCTTCATATCGTATTTTTAGGAGCAGAGATATCGCAGAAAGTGCGATTTAACCTTGCGCTCCCTGGCGAAAAAAAATGTGCGATACATAGAGAAGGAGCTATTCCCGAAACAGTTTTAATTATAAATGGCATCGAATGGAAGGAATAATTTTTGCGATCGCAATTATATGGAATAAAAACCATTTGCAGTTTATAGGTCGGCTTTTAAGAGCACTTCAGTGACAATGTTATACAACGTAAAAAATGAAATGCCAGGATCAACATTCTAACATTTCACGTTTTCCAATGCAAAATAATTTTTCAGATCGGACCAATAGTTGCAATGATATGGTGTCCACAGGAAGACGGACGGACGGACGGACGGACGGACGGACAAAGTGATGCTGTATGCACGTTCTTTTATTAGCACGTCTATTGTAAAAAATGATCGTGGGCTAACCTTCTAAAAGTGACCCGCTCCGATTGATGGCGCGTACCAAGTGGTTCAGGGTGGAGATCTGTCCTGATAAGTGATAATAACAGATCTGCAGAGACATTGCTGCCCCTCATCATCAAACACGTCGAGCCAGGAACAACCATTATGACGGACCAGTGGGCATAATATGGAATATTTATTCCGACGGAATTACCCGTCTTTCCTCAGAACATTGCTTTGAAGTCTTGATTCGTGTGATCAGGAAGTTCTTTCCTGGCAGATAAAACTTTTCTTGCTTTTATTCTGCTAGATAGACAGTTTCATATCCAGGAGGAAAACTTACTCTTCTGTCATAATAAGTATTTCACACATATTGTACATAAAGGTCCTTTTAAGGGCCATCTTTAATCCATATTATTCACTTCCTTTGCCACTTTCACAACGTAGCGCAACGTTTTACGATGTGGCGATAACGTGTCGCCATCTATCGTCGCTTAAGAAAACTATTTCTGGGCCACATTTGGAAGGTTTACCAGATTGTGCTTATGTTACCGGTTTGTCCGTCCGTCTGTACCCACGATATCTCTACAACTATTAGTCCGATTTAAAAAATTATTTTTTCATTGGGAAGCTTGAAATATGAGAATGATGATCCTTTATTTCGTTTGTTTTTGCGATGTACAATTTCGCCGCTAGTTATGAACCGAACATAAATGCCTTGGTTAGTAGCATTCAGCAGTAAGTTTCAAACAAATGTGATCATGTAAGTGATATAAAGCAATTTCGTTCTAATTTAAATCTCGGTCACTATGACCAATTGTTATAGTGTAAGTACACTTGTATCAAATAAAGTGGATTAATATGGCGCGTGATGTAAAAAAAAAATAATTAGTGGAAGAACAAAAGAAAAATAGTATGCATAAACATTAAAATTCGCGTTGTCAAAGTATATGCTAATTAAACCTTACCCGACTCACATCCACGAACTCTGCCAAGTGCACAGGTGATTTATGAGCTTGAAAAAAAAAATTACACAAGATTTACCTTGGATTCACTGAACACACATAAACAAGTTATAAAGGTGACTCAAAATTTTTAGTTGTAAAAACTGACTAGCAGTTACATTTAATGTTGAAAAGGCCTCTCGCCTGATCAGAATTATGTTGAGAATTTTACAGATGTTTTTCTTTGGTTTTATTTTCACAAAGCACCCACGAATGCCTAAAATGAGTTTTAGAGTCGAATTTCAATTTTGTTGGGTGTATATTTCAGATTGATTACACAATTTTCTGATTTATCTGGTATTCAAAATTTTAACATTTCAATTTGTAATTTATTTTTATTATTAAAATTTCAGTGTGATTCAATTATCATTTGTTTAGTAAGAAAAATATGTGTTCCACACTTGATGTTTCCTTTTTTTATTACTTTCACAAAACATCATGCACAATACAAAGGAATAATACACTTTGGCCCAAAATAAAATGAGCACTGAGGTTTCTGAGCATGTAATGCATTACGACTGCTTCTGAATTTTTTCTTTGTTTTATATTATTTGTGTTACTTCAACAAAAAAAAAAAAAAACTTAACTCTCCCCTATTTTATAATACCCGATAAGTTTCATTTTTCACAACCATACACCTTTTAGGGACTGTCATTTCTCAACACAATAAAGTATTTTCAAACAATAATAGTTTCCTTTTTTTTTCGGAGTCAACAACAAAAAAAAAAAAAAAAATCTGTGTGGTTTACTGGTGGCCAATAGGAAGATAAGTCGAAATGTTACATCTTTTTAGGCAGACTTCCGAATCCTGAAACATGATGGGGCCGTCGCTGAATCCCCTAACTGGGTTGGAACAGTCGCTGGCCGGGCATCAAGGTACCCAATCTTGAAATGTAGTCAGGAGACAGACGTATAATTGTAGGCTTTTTTTTCCTTTTATGTTCATTCACTCCAACGGTCGGATGTCTACGTCATCTAAGCCTTGCTCAAAGCCCAATGGGAAGAACAGGCCCTGAAACGAACGGTCATGTGACCACCTTAGTCCGAATTTTCAGTTTAGTATTTGTACTTATTTATCATTTTTTACTACTGCAAGCAAATTATATTTATAAGTGCCACAGATATAGTAATCTAAACCCAACACAAAATTTAATATTAAACCCAACTTACATTTTTTTTACAAAACTGACACAAGAATAAAGCAGTTTTTACTGTAAAACATAATGCAAAAAGGGTTTTTAAGAGACTCTATTCACCTGCGGTAAAAACTTGGAGAAATTGCACCAAATTCAGACCATTTTGCTCACCTGACAACGGTTCGTTTCAAGGCCTCGTGTTTCTAGTGGGCTATGAGCCTTGCTTTTGTAGCTGAGGCGTCCAATTTCCAGTGACTCGCTTTGGCCGGAGCGACACTAAGCGTTAAATTTTTTTTTTTTGCATTACGGTTTCACTCACAAAATGAGGACTGCAGCTCAGAACTCTGACAGAACAGATGTGTATTACTAAATACGAAAGGCAGTATTGGTACTGCCTCAGAGGGAAACAATTAATTCTAAAAATAGTCACACATCACTCTAAAACGTATTTTTATTTCGTTCGTCGGTCTTCCACTGGGGATAAGTAATGAGCTCGTGTTCAAATCGTTCATATTTGCTCGTGTTCGTCACTCCAGTCAGTTCGTTTGTGATTCAACCGTGAGTTGGGTAATAATCCTATTGCATGAATATTTTGTGTGGCCTTTAGAAGTACTTTTATGAGTGTTGATTGCATCCAAACGACCTTCGTGCAGGCTAGTTTAATAGCTGACACCATATATTTGATATCAAACGGAGTAGGAAACGGCTTTATGCCGTCTTTAAACACTCAGAGACGCACTTTCACTGGTCCGGCTGTTCAAGCGTAGGGGTATCACTAAAGATCTGCATGTGGTGTTCTCCTCGGAAGGAACGAAGCGTCAGTCAACGTCGGCACGACCCGACACTCGCCGAATCATGGAACTTTCAGATGCAACGAGGAACCATTCTTAAGTCCTAGTCACTTGTCAGTCCATTATAACATGGACACTAGCAAATCGTTTGTACTAGTTAACTCCCAACTTCTTGCGATGTTGGGCCAAGGTTGGCCGTCCACCACTTCTCCTTGTTGTTGTATCGGGCAAAATTCTTCTGATCCGCTCTTTTATCAGAGCCAAGCGTGCAGCAACTTTTTCTCTCGGGTGTCGGGAGAAAACTGCTTCTTTCTTCTCTCTGTTGATTTCAGTTATTCTGTAGAGCCTTTCGTTTTTCTGTTCTCCCCACGCACACTAGGACACAAGAATATTTGAAGCACTCAAGAATGCGCCCGTCGGTCCCTCAGTATTACGAGAATGTCTTGACACAAACTGCAACCTCTCTCATAAATCTGTCCTGCTGATGACGTTCCTGGGCCCCTTGTTCAGTCTAGAAACCCAACACATCAGCTGAATTACGACTGTTTTCGTCGCCTTCGGGATTCCGAACGCAGTGGCAAAACATTTTGGGTGGTCCCTGCTTCCCTTAGGAACTTCTCTTTTCTTTGTTCAAAACCCAATCAGAACCAACGCATCAATTAATCAAATCTTAGGGAAAATTCGTAACAATATTGCCATTTTCTATCCTCTGTAACTCTTCGCAGACGTGAGGGGATCAAACGCCCATGGACCATATAAATACGTAAGTTGCGAAAAACATTGAACTACAATTTTGAGGTTAGATCTAATCGTACAGCAATTTTTGTCATTTTTTCGGCATTAATATTGACATGTATGTATGCAGAGTTATATTACATGTACAGTAATGACGATTAGTACGCTCTGTTCCTTCACTATTTAACAAACAGAGAAGTGCAGGTTTCATTTCTGCTTCTAACAGGCTTTCCAACAGATACCTGGTTTGTGTAATCGAAGTTGAAAATGACCACAATGACCAGTTTAACTTTATTCAATTGCGCACAAATGTAATTTTAACTAGTGACTGAGGGATTTAGAATGTTGCAGGAAGCGGTCACTGGTTTTACGTCTTAAGCTGGCCCGGAAAGTTTTAGGTGTTATATTTGAAGGACAGTGTTAAAAATCAAAGAACTGGAGAAGTAAATCGCAGACAGAAAAGTCCCCAAACACTGCCTACCGGAGAAACGGAGAAGAAACGCAGGGCCTGGAAAAATGCTTTCATTGAATTTCAAGGTCTGGACATTGACAACTGTAAAGTTTGCGAAAAAGATTTTGTGGCTCGATTAGTAACAATACCTAGCCGCAAAAATTAACACTTGAACAGGTTGAACAGTTATGCAAGTTTAACACTTGAACGGGCTGAACAGTTTCTCATCTAATCGAATAATTCCGGTTAATGTGTTGAAGATTGGAAAAGAAAAGCAGCTGCGAAAGCGTGAGGAAGGAATGATCGAAAAAATACTACAATGAATTACTGAGTCTGTTTCAGTAACCTGAGCAAGTGAAATTATGAATATGATAAGAAATGTTCAGAACAGCAGTGCTTGCTGCGTTTTTATTGTGCATTTGAAACTTGGACAGACAAAAAAATAGGGATAAAAAACTGGGAAAAAATGAAAATGATTATGCTTAGGTTGTTGAAGCGAATATAGAAGGCAAGAGAACATAAATGAGGGGTTTGGAATAAGGTGGAAACTTCTGCAATGCTTAGAGTCGTCTGACACGCTTTAGAAATTGCTGGACATATGATGTATGAAACCTACTTTGAAATCAATATAAATGGGGAACTCTCACGAAAACGTGGATAGTAAAGATTTGAAAATTTAATATCTGAGCGAAAAGGGACAAAAATAGAAAACACGAAAGAGAAAGAAATGAAAAATAGAAAAAAAGAATGAAGTATATCAAAATTGAAAAATGGGCTATATTTCTTTAAGGCACAGATTCTGCTTCTGTGTGTAAGAAGCACTTCCGAAAAGGAAGAGAAACATAACGAAGAAAGTGCACTGTGTAAATAGTTTTGCATGTTGCATCAAAAAGTGTTGCTGCCACATCTGTTTGGTGAAAATACACCTGCAGTGCAGGAATCTCACAAAAGTGTAATGCAATAATAAGGTGGAAACGCGCACCATATTATGGAATCCAAAGCGGACTGTGAGCAGTTGTACTCATTTTCGACGTTACGGACACACGAAAAGATGGCGCCCCTGTTCTAGTACCTATTTCTGATGCAACTTACTAAAGAATTTTTAATTTTTCAGTAAAGCGTTTGCATTTTAGTTTACCGTTAACTTGAAATAGATTTAAATATGCATTACATTTGTCGTTTTAGCAGTATTGGAATTCAGTCTGGGGACTGATATCCGCTTTGATTTGCATTCTGACATCTTCTTTATCCAATCTACGGGTTTGGGGGAATGCAACCTTCTCATATACACGGATCTTTGCCTCAGAAAGAGTTACAACTACAAGTTCAGATAACAAGTTTATTGGGAAAGACACAATCATATACTGAAAGCCTTCTTTATATGTAAACTCATGGAAGTATAATTTCAGAGACGTCATGCACTTAATGTCTTGGAACAGTGAAAGTCATTTCAAATTCTCAAAACATTCTGACTTTCCTTAAGATTTACCACAACTTTTACAAAGGTATGGGTCGTTCTTTCCGAAACTCAGAGAGACATATAAGCTCATTAAAAATATAAAACTTCAAATGAGAACAGATTTTATAAGGCATGATGCCTTGATATCCAGAAATATCTGAAAACCAATTGCAGGTATTTTAGAATATTTTACAAAAATTTAAATTATGATTTGAAAAGCAACGAGTTCTACCTTTCGTTAATGTATTTTCACTAAATCTGAAATTGGACTTTCAGAGTGTCCAAATTGTAACAATACACTAACTTTAAAAATGTGAATTTTTTCCATTTAAAAGTTAGTTGTTTATTTGAAAAATTAAATATGTATATGTTAAATTCGAGCATAGGTAAGGATGGGCAATACTTGCAAAAGTATCGATACCGATGTAGTGAATCGAAAATATCGGCTCGATTTTTCAATACTTCTGATCTCAATACGACTGATATTCCGGTTCATACTGCCTCAGGGTTATCACTGAATCAGATCCGATCTGATGTTGTGCTAAGTATTAGCTTGTTCGCACAAATCTCAGCCAGCATTAAATAAATAAAGCTTCTGTGCGGCGCCATTTGCAAATCTGTATTGCTTTATTGAATACAGTGCCAAAGTGAGTATAAATAAATACATATAAACTATTCCTTACAGAGTTATTCGAAAATGATAGAATTGTATAACTTGTGTCACAAGACATTTTCATAGCAATTTTTTCTTTCTAAAACACGAAATTTATACTCTAGTTCCAGGGTTTTTAAAACGAGAGTTGCTTTCTCCTGCTAAAAGGGAGTAATTTTATTTGTCATTCATTATTACATTTTATAGCTTAAAACTATCTTTATTGAAGATTGCAGCTCTCAAGCTGTATTTTTAGTGGTATGAAAAACACGTAAAATATTGTTTTTCAGATCCTAAAATAAAAAATATATATACCAGAAAGTTTTGATGCAAAAATAAATAAATAAATCATGCAACAGAAGTGTGCTTGTAATCTGCAGAAATGCTGAATATACTTTCCAAAACCCAAAAGTGATTTTCTTGTTTCATGTGTGGGTATTGCTCGACGAGCAGGCATATGGTTTCTGACAAGAGGTTTCCAAAAATCCCAGTTGCAAAGGAATGTTTTCATGAGTTTTTCATCAATGTGAGATTATGAGAAATATGTATTTTCAACATTTAGAGGAAAGGTAAGTTGAAGCTTCAGTATGGCATAAATGACAAAAAAAAAAAAAAAAAGTACTTATTAATCCCAGCAGACTGGAATCTTAACCATCAATTAACATGGGAATAACTGAATTATAGAAAGAATAACTTTTTTTATTGGCATGCAAATATCAAAGTTAACATTATATCAGCTTGCAAGGAAATGTTATGGAAAAAAATCTTTAAAAAACTTTGTTATTGTAATTTTTAGAGCATTTTGTATACATTTATATTTTTCAGAAGGTGTGAACAACGTTTACTACTTTTTTTATCGTTTAAGGCAGAACACAATGTTAATGGAGTATACAGATATAATTACTTCCATGGTGTAAGCTAAAATAGTTCCCATGGCATAAGCAAAAAAATTTAAAGTACTTATAATATGTTCACAAGTGACATTTTTATTAAAAACAGTAATTAGAGTACGAATAATTTGTGATGGCCTTTCCATAGAAAGCAGTTATTTTTCCAGAAAGATATTTTAAAAAATGCTAACGATTATTAGTCCTCTGTTAAAAATCGATTATAAAAATAAAATCATAAAAATATCATAATCCAAATTAATCAAGTATATATATTTACTAATTAATTAATGAAAGTCATACTAATTAATGTATGAAAAACAAAAAATATCATAATCCAAATTAATCAAGTATATATATTTACTAATTAATTAATGAAAGTCATACTAATTAATGTATGAAAAACAAAAAATATCATAATCCAAATTGATCAAGTATATATTTACTAATTAATGTATGAAAGCCTGTCTCTCCTAGATAACATAAAAACGAATGGACAGTCAGAGGAAATAACATGCTGTAAGTGTGGGAAAATCAGCAGATCAAGACGAAAGTTAATTATGCTCATATTTTTACCAGATTATTTAATTACTTCAGGAAGTTTCACTATGTATTAACAAGATAGTTATCAAATGATGATGAAAAAAAATTACGTCTCATATATACATAGCCTGAATTACAACAAACTTTATACTACATAACTTGTAAGACATCAAGAAAACTCTCGAAAAGCTGTTTTGCATTTCCTTAGCCAGCTGTTAAGATCTACGTACTTTATCACTAAAAAAGAAAAAGAAATGCTTATCTTCAACTTTAAATTGTGTGTCATTGGTATGTACTTAATTTTAGTCAAAGTGCCAGTTTACTTAACTTTAAACATAATACTCATAGGCAAAAGAACAATCTGCTATCGACCGTTCTTTAAATTTTTTCCTGGGTGCCTACCGTCAACTAATAGTTAAAATTTTCAACCATCGAGGTTTTCAACACAGCAGGCATTTTCCTTGTAGAGTTCTAGAAATCGGAAGGTGACATAATATCATGTGAATCTCGATAATGAGATCGCATTTTTGTGACATGCCAGAGGAAAGAACACAGATTTCATTCCACAAGTGAAATCACATCGGCCATACGCTGATATATTGAATATCAAACACCAATGCCAATATATTGACTATCGCACCGATATATCAAAAACCGATATATTGATTTTCTGATATATCGAAACTTTGATATCAATACTATATATCGAAATATCGGGCAAAAATATCGATATTTCGATATATTGACAAATATCGCCCATCCCTAGCAGAGGGTACAATTTTTTTAGCTTCTAGATGTTCTAGTTCACCTTAGCGCAGATTTCCGCGTATTGGGGTGACTTTTAGAATAGATAATTCTCAAATTGCGTACTTACGTGTATATCCGGTACCGCTAAAAATGTTATGAAATGAAAATAGGATGTAAGCAGTTGCCGTATGTATATTAAACATTGTGATTACAAGTATCCTATCTGATGAAAGAACGGTTTGATTATGTTTTCTATTTCGATGATATCTTGATATCCGTTAGGAATTGTTCATGTAACAATGCAGCAATGTTATATTACTTTCGTGTCCATTTCCTAAATATTCTAGTACGGCTAAGCAGTCTGACTTATGTGCTGAACAAGCAATTGCTCAAATTTAATAGTTTAGACTGTGCTCATTTAATTTGATTCCCTCAGATGATCATCCTTTTGTTGTCATTGATTTACCGCCCGGTGGCGCAGTGGTCTAAGCTATGGGTCCGTGTTCGAATCCCGTCAGGCATGGATGTTATGTTTGTCTTACGGCGCTGGTACTCTCCCTACCCTGGAATCAGTGACCCTAAATTAGAGACAGGCGACTTCTTATAGCCCACCGAGTTGCTCACGGTGGTCGTTAAACCTCCAACGAAAAAAAAAAAAAAAAAAAAGATTTTGAATTTGGGAAACAATCTCTTCGCCTGAGAGGTTTATTTTGTTGTTACCAACAAAACTTTTCTCTGTTTCTTTATATACTTCTTCAATCCAGGCAAGTTTATCACAAGTTGGAAATACAGGGCAATCGATATGGATCCGCAGTTGTGAAATTTTCCTGTAGAAAAGAATTGTAATATGAAACTCCTTGGATATGTAATTCATTATTTTTCAATGAATTTCAGAATGAATTTCATAAAAAAGGGTCATGATTGAAATTTTTGAACATTACGCAGTTTCTTAGATTTTGGAATATATATTTTTGTTTTCGATCTTTTTGTATGTTGTAAAGATACTTGATAACCCAAATTTTCATATTATGCCTTTACTGGTACCATTCTTCCGTGCAAAAAAAAAAATACTATAAGTTTTGCTCAGGAATCCTAGAATTCACAATGCTGTCATACGTGGTTAACCGTACTATAGCTGTGACGAAATAATGAACGTCATATTCCTGTTTCACAGGATAGTTTTAAGTAGAGGAACACTCCTGCACAATATGTATCTGCGAGGTATACCATCCAACTAATTACTGTGAGTAATTTAAAAAATTGAAAAAACCTGCAGTAAGGTGATTAATGGTCAGTCAATCCTCAATAGTGGACAGATATACCAATATTTACTCATAATAAAATGGATATTACATTATGATATGTACCTTGAGCAACATGTACACATTATGAAAACAAAACGCATGGTACTGATAAGAATATTTTACATCCATTCCTAACGATATGGGAAGACAACAAAATCGACGGTTGAGACGGCTAAATGTCACCTCATCAAAATAAAGATGCATTTCGAACTAAAAGTCACCTCATTTGTGCAAAAACACTATGATATAACTAAATGCATTTTTAACACTCACCTCCCAGCCAATTGTCCAATTCTGTTGCAGCAAATACTTGATGAGGCGGCATTTAACCATCGATTTTGTCGTCTTCCAATATCGTTAGGAATGGATGTAGTATATTCTGTGTGCCAGTACCGTGCTTATTGTTTTCATAATGTGTATATGTTACTCAATGTGTATATCATAATGTTATATCCATTTTATCATGAATAAATATTGGTATATCTGTCCACTATTAAATATTGACTGATCATTAATCACCTTACTGCAGAACTTTTTCAATTTTTCAAATTACTCACAGTATTTACTTGGATGGTATACCTCGCCGATACACATTGTGCAGGGGTGTTCCTCTACTTAAAACTAACGTGTGAACCAGAAATGTGACGTTCAGAAAAATATTATTTTGAATTGTAACTTATACATTTATTTAATCAAAAAGCGCTAATAGAGTTGTAAAGTTTCTTTATTTACTGATATAAGTCATACATATATATATATATTTGCCTGCTATAAACTATACTGACAAAAGTCACCGGACACCTAGAAGAAAAACACACCATAGCGTTTATTGACATACATTAGTACGGTGTCGGTTCACCTTTGGCCTTAATGCATGCACTGGCCCTTCGAGACATGCTTTCGACTAGGTTTTGGAACACAGCGATAGGTATGTGATTCCATTCAGTACATAATGCTGCCACTAATTGTCGTTAGTAGTAGGCCTTGGTTCTAAACTTCTCATACAGCGCTCTAATTCATCCTATAGGTGCTCTATGGGATTGAGATCAGGGCTCTGTCCTGGCCAGTTCACAGACGATACGGAATTATCGTCAAAACACGCCGTAACAGTCCATCCTTTATGGCTCGGTGCATTATCCTGGTGGTGCCAACAAGGCTCGTTTCCCTAGTATTGCCACGGAGTTAGTAGGGCATAATTGTCCACAATATCGAGGTAGACATGCTGGTTGACAGGTTTTTCCACGATAACCAATAGACCGGGACCCTACCACGAAAAACACCCCCACACGAGTACACTGCGAGCTCCAAACGTGACCGTAGAAACATTGCACTGTGGTAAATAGCGTTCTCCGGCTGCCGCCATACCCACGCACGACCATCAGACTGATGGATCGTGCATCTGGATTCCCCAGTCCATAGGACCTGTTTCCATTGATCGGTGGTCCATGATAAATGCTCTTTACACCATGCTAAACGACGAGTAGCATTCCGAGTGGAGATGAAAGGTTTATGAGCAGCCGCACGACTACGGTAGCACAAGGAATGAAGTTCTCTGCGAATGGTACGTGTACATACCGAGGTTCCAGCATTGCTGCTCACCTTATCACTGAGGTCTTGTGCAGCACTCCGTCGATTAGCTCTAACGTCTCTCCTGAGGTTTCGACGTCCTCTATCACTGATTTTTTTTTGGTCTGCCGGTACGTTTTGCTGCTTGAGGCACGCTATGTGTGTTCCACTTGTACAGTACATCCAAAACAGTTGACTTGGGTATGTTTAAACACCTCTCGTTTTCTCTTATGGACAACCCTCTAATATAACACCCGACAATCTTTCCTTTCTTAGAGTCAGTTCTCTCCCGCCGCGACATTTTCACTCAACCTCACAGTGGGATATGATCGCGGTCAGCTGCAAGCTTCTTTTTATACCGTTTACAGATCTACCGAGCATCTTAACAACTCAGTGGATCTTTCATTTGATTTTGAATGGGGGGGGGTGACTTTTGTCAATATAGTGTATATTGCTACTGAGATATATAACAATTCGGTAGCAATGAAGTCACCAATCCCATTACCACATAAAACATCAAACTGCAAGGAGAGACGGAGTGAGAAAATAAAAGCGGATGTGTACTCTATACAGGTGGTGCATCCTAACAACACTGATAATATACAGTGTATATCAGAATAACAAAAAGATCCTCAAGAACTAGATGTAAACAACACATGCAAACTGTCAAGCAGGACTCGCAGAGTACAGTGCTTGGCAGAGAAGTTATGCATTGCTCGACCACTCCTATGTGGAACAAAATTAGAAAAATTGCACCTTACACGAACTACAGAGAGACTGTCATCAGCGAAACACTCGTAATCCTTTCTGGCAAAGTAACATCCAATGATATGGTCTCTATGGGACTACCAATGGTTTGGCATGCGTTATTGAAGGATGGAAACCCATGGGAGCACATCGTATTATTGCCTGATAAAAAGTCGGATGATACTTTTTGTGATGTCACCCTGGTTATTTTCGAAAATTATCTTTGTTTCTTAAGTGTTCTAATTCCTTATATTTTCGTCTAGCTTTGGTCTTGAAAATTCCCTCCAGTAGAGAAGATTTATATACGTCTTAGAAAAGCAAACAAACGGACTTTACTATGCTACAAACGCTTTTTGATTGTGCACAGTGTGACGCACATTGAACTAACGTTACGTTTATTTACATTTCCTTTTCAATTTTTGATTTCTTAAGTAAATTTCGCTGCTTGTCGTAGAACATTTTTTAATAAACGGGACATTACTTCTCGAACAGCATGTTTACATTTTGAGAACACTGACTCTGGATAATAAAGAAATAAGTAGCCTAATGTTACGAAAAAGTGTGGAGATAATGGCGATGTATTTGGAATAGCGAAAGAGACGGAATCTTGTTGTAGAACATTTTATACGAATCGACGAGAAAGTGTTTTTCAATATCTGAATGAAATTCTACGTTGATACCAGAGCTTGGTAATAAGAATTAGCGTACAAATTACAATTCGATGCTGATAGTGTACAGGGTTTTTACAAATCAAACAGACACTTTGTACTGTCTATAAAACCAAAACTATGTAAGATATTGAAACCCACGATACACGGTTCTAGTCCAATTGAAACGATTTCATTAATATAGATGGCGACACTAAATGGTTGAAAGTTCTCATCGTCGCGTGATTAGTCACGTAAGATAGCCGCAAATGCTGTGGGGAAGGCGTTCTGTGTGCTTAAATTAAGTAAGACGAGTTACCTTTCCGACGTGCAAGGGCGTTTTCGAACACGATTCAATAAATCACCGACGAATAGGTTATCCACCTACGAATGGCAAAAGAAAGTTCAAACAAAAAACGGTTTGTGTAAATGTAACCCGTCCAGTGAAACTAAGTCTTTATGATGAACAAATGGAGCGTGTTGTTGGCGTTTACCAACGTAGCCCAAGGAAATCCGAAAGACGGCAGGTCGGGAGCTACAAATTCTACGACCGATTCTTGGCAAAATTTTGAGGAAGTGGCAGAAGATGACACTCTACAAGCTGCAGTAATTGCAAAGTCTAAGTGACAATAACAGAACCCCACGTCGCGATTTGTGCATAGAAATGCAGCAGCGTTTTGAAAAACATGGGTTTAGTGAGCGCCTAATCTTCAGCGACGAATCGACATTCCACATGAGCAAACATAACATTCGCACATGGGGCACTGAAAATCCTAGAGCAATAGTGTTTATTTTCCGCAAACGATAATGTGTTTTTCTGTTATATCCCGTAAAATAGTGTACAATCAATGTTTTCCAAAAAAAAAACCACTTTAGCGGGAAGTTTATTTCTCGATATGCCAAATATTTCATTGATGTCTCAACTGCATAAAGACAGTGACAACTTTATTTTTCAACAGGATGGAGCACGATACTGGAACCGGAAAGTTAGAAATTACCTCACGAACAACATATAACCCCAGTGTTGGCCACCACAAAGTCCTGATCTTACACTCTGGGCCTTTTTTTATATGGTGAGAGCATTGTGCGGATCTTACACACTGGACCGATTTTTATGGGATATGTCAAAGACAAAGTCTTCAGCCTCCCTTTCCTGACAATTTATGGGGTTGTCGCAAAAGTCATGACGCATTTTAGCCATGTTTTGCAAAGGTCATTTATTGATAGAAAGAACAAAGATCAATCAATGATATTATGCCCGTTTTGTTTGATAACCTTTTGCCATCGATCAGTGAGCTGCAGAATGCCTAGTTCATAGAAGGAACTGCCTTTCGAGGCGAAAAACTGTACAAGGTGCTGATTTACAGCCTCATTTGAACTGAACGTTATACCACGCAAGGACTGTTGAAGAGAGCGAAACAAGTAAAAGCCTGACGGCGCAAGGTCAGGCTAGTATACTGGGTGTAGCAACACATCCCACCCAAGCTCCAATAATTTTTGGCTGGTGATCAAACTTGTGTGTGGTCTCGCGTTGTCGTGATGGAACACAACACCTTTACGATGAACGAGCTCTGGACGTTTCTGGATGATGAATTCGTTCAAACTGTCGAATTGCCGACAGTACACATTAAAATTGATTGTTTGGTTCCGTTGTAGGAGCTCGAAAAACACCTTCCGCTGATAAATGTCTGCTTTGGATGTCGTTTGAGGCGAAGCAGTACGTCGGGACCAAGACCGTTTGTGCAGCACATTGTTGTACGCAATCCACTTTTTGTCACCAGTTATCAGACGCTTCAAAAAAGGATCGTTTTCCTCACGTTTAATGAGCATATCGCTGATGTTTATACGCGCCATCTATTGAGCTTCTTTGAGTTCATGAGGAACCTACACATCGAGCTTACTTACGTATCCCAGCTTCTTCATGTGGTCGTGAATGCTTGAATGATGGATGTGTAATGTATCTGCAATATCTCGTGTCGTGTAACGTGGGTTTGACTCGATCAATGCCTTGATTTGGTCGTCATCAACCTCGGTTGGCCTCCCGGAGCATCGTTGAGGTTAAAATCATCAGCACGGAATTTTGCGAACCACCACTGGCACTGACGTTCTTGTAGATAGAGCATTATCACCGTACACTTTACCCAACTTTTCACAAACTTGACGCGCGTTCTTCCCTTTACGGAAGTAAAACAGTAAAATATGGCGAAAATGCACAGTTTGGTCTTCCATCTTCAACTTGATGTCAAATCTCCGCAAATAAACCAAATCGCTCACTATTCCTTTTAGACTGCAGCTAGAACTGGCACCTGTCGAATGTTATAGTGATAACAGAGCTGCGTATGCCTCTAGTACTTCCAAAACTGCCCAACAGCCATCGGGTGCCAAAATACGTCATGACTTTTCCGACAACCCAATAGTTGATGTGAAACATTTTATCACACCTCAACAGCTGTTTCTAGAATTGATGATCTTACATTGAGTGAAAAATAAAGAAGAGCCTGATGTTAAGTAAACGCTGAACCTTTCATCCTGGCAGTTCGTTTCACTTAATTATTTTTAGTGTATGAGATACATGTTGTACAAAATAGCTACGGAATCAAATAATTACATTTCACTACTAAAAACAAGTTCGCACAACAAGAACACTAAAGAGCATTAAAGGTTTCTTCTACCATAGAAATTTTTATAAGAATACGTGGTATGTATCAATGAATCTTCCCAGTTTCTTTGCTGAAGAAATCCAAACGTTGTTTCACTATGACAGCACACTTTAATGGAAAAAATTAGCAAATTCACAAAATAGTTTTTGGACAGAAAGTTAGATACAGATCAGCAAAACCCTGGGTAATTACAAATGAGACATATTCAACATTTCATAGAACGAAACTTAGTTAAGATATTGACATTTACTTCGCTCCATTTTGTAGAGAATCTCGTAACTTTGTTACAGCAACTTACAGATTTTCGATGTATGCAGCTTTAGTCGCACGGCATATATCAACTCGGTAGTCGAGTTGTTGTCAAACACTCGTTGTCATATCTTCATCAACTTGAGAAACAGCTGTTCAGATGCGATAAATTGTTTAAAATTAGCTGCCTTACCAGGAAAGGGAGGAAGAAGAATTTGTCTTTGACATAGCCCCATAAAAAAAGGCTGAGGGTGAAAGATCAGGACTTCGTGGTGGCCAATACCTGAGTTACATGTTGTCGCCTGTTGCGCGGTAAATCTAGCAGGTTGCAAGAATTTCATCGTAATAATTTCCCGATTTCAGTGTTGTGTTCCATCCTGTTGGAAAATAAAGTTGTCACTGTCTTCGTGCAGTTGAGACATCAATCAAATAATTGGCACATAGAGAAAACAACTTTCCTTTGCAGTGTTTTCTCGGAAAAAGAACGGACTGTACACTATTTTACGGGATATAGCACAAAACACATTATCGTTTGGGGAAATTCAACACATGATTTACTATTGCTCTAGCATTTTCAGTCCCCCATTCGCGAATGCTACGTTTGCTAACTTTCCTGATCATGTGGAATGTCGATTCGTCGCTGAAGATTAGGCTTTCACTAAAACCATGTTCTTCAAAATGCTTCTGCATTTCTGTGCTGGAATCACAATGTGTGGCTCTGTCATTGTCATTTAGACTTTTCAATAACTGCAGTTTGTGTGGTGTCAGTTTCAACGGGTATCGCTCATTTCACCTAAAAGGTCACTTCACCGAAAAGTTCATTTGGCCGAAAGGTTGTTTCACCGAAAAGTTCACTTCACCGAAGGGTCATTTCATCGAAAAGTTCATTTCACCGAAAGGTCATTTTACCTAAAGGTTCATTTCACCGAAAGGTCGTTTCACCGAAAGATCACTTCACGGAAACGTAACATCCCCATTGTAGTCTGTTCCCTATGCGATGTCAGGAACTTCTTAGATGTTTAATCGGGAAGTCCACAATGTCCCGAATTTATGACTTACAGAATCATTAATTGTTATCAGTCTGTGATTCCGGAAAAGGAGAGAGGAAAAGAAAATACAAAAATATAAAATACATCCAACCAGAAAAGAATCGATAGCTATAATAAAACTGCACATTCTTCGAAAAGCTCCATGATGAAAAATTTATCTTAAATTAGATTTTTTTATATAGCGACTGAAATTCTTACTACACACAAATCGTGCCAATTGTTTTTGAATGTTTATATGAAAACTAATTTTGCATCGTAACTTATATGCAATATAAGTATGCAGAAATTTAAACTCCAGGTCGAATTTTAAGGCTTATAAATGTACGACTTGGGTGATTACTGTTGCCAGATTTATTTTGAATCTCATAAGTAGTATTAAGGAAGTATTAAAATTTCTGTAATTTGGGATAACATTCAAATGAAAAATAAAATCGTTCAATGACATGTAGTACAATATAGAAAGTGTATTGCATCAAGAGAACAACTGAACTCCCAATTAAACTTATTTTTACTGATAGCAATTACTATATATGCAGAGTTACACTGCTGGACAATTGCTAAGGACGGTTCATAAACGGCTATATAGCGCATGAAAAAGTAAGTGTGGTTGGATGCCAAGTGAAATAAAATGATGTCACAATGCCAGGACATTACAAGAAAGACAGCTTATTGTGCTCTGAAATCAAGAAGGCTTTGGAACGTGTTCAAGGGACAAACAGGCCATTTTGTGCAGAATACGTAAACGTGAAAAATGCGATTACCGTCCTCAGGCGTTTCGGCATAAGATGTCAATACGGGATATGGCCACCATGGAGGGCGCTGCAAGATTCCACACGTCGTGTCATGCTTTGCACAACATTATCAAGCAGCTGTTGGGGTAATTTATCCCATTCCTCTATCAGTGCACGGATGAGGGTGTCCTTGTTTATTGGAGGGCATTGGCGACCAGCAAGACTCTTCCCCAAAGCATCCCACACATTTTCAATGCGATTCAGAACTGGAGAACGTGCTGGCCATAGGAGGCGTTGAATATCCTCGCTCTCAAGACACTCCTGGACAGCGACTGTTCGATAACAGGTTGCGTTGTCGTCCATGAAAATGAATCTATCACCGACAGCACCACGGAACATGCGAACATGAGGTAGCAGAACATCAT
The DNA here is from genome assembly GCA_039090855.1 of Macrothele yani. Classification (NCBI taxonomy): domain Eukaryota; kingdom Metazoa; phylum Arthropoda; class Arachnida; order Araneae; family Macrothelidae; genus Macrothele; species Macrothele yani. The sequence continues at coordinate 28,260,484 of CM077032.1, read as the reverse complement.
TAATGTATCGTTGGCCAGTCATAGTCCCAGTTGGAAGCACATAGAGCGACGTACGGCCGTTGATCATCATGCCAGCCCACACCATGACACTTCATGTCGGATATCGGTTCCTTTCCTGTATGTTTGCTGGACTATATGCAGTACCACTATCACGCCAGATCAGTTGTCGTCGACAGTCAAACAATAGACTGTATCTACTCTCATCTGAGAAGAGGACAGCAGACCAGTCGTTATCAGTCCAATTGCGATGTTGATGGCACCATTGCAAACGGGCGGTACGGTGACGTCTGGACAATGGGATGCATTCAACAGGACGGCGGGCGTATAGTCCTCCTTCATGCAAACGTCTGGCGACAGTTTTTCGGGAGATCCGCTTGCCAGTAGCAGCCATAAACTGATTTGCTACCTCACTAGCTGGGCTGCGCCGGTGTCTTTTTGTTGATAGCCCTATGTACCGATCTTCTGCACTTGTCGTACTGCGAACACGACCTCCCCCGTGACGTTTGCTATACTCTCAAATTGTTTGAAATGATTTCCAAAGCCTTGAAACAACACTGTGGCTGACGTCGAACTCCCTGGCAACATCTGTTATTTTTCGCCCTTCTTCAGTCTTGCCAATAATACGGCCACGCGTAAAATCATCTAGGTGATGTCGGGAAGACATACTGAAAATTGCAAGTTCGTCAATTGATTCTTTCCCTTTCAACTTTGCGTTTAAACAACAACGGTCAATACGCGTCAAATCCTTTATATATCTTATCAGTGCTATGACGTCACGAACAAGTTCGGCAATCCAAAATTTGCATACGCACAACACGTCTTACTGTATCCCGCACTTATGCTAATTTCCACATTTTCCTGCCTTCCATTTTATGGTTGCTATCGTTGCTATTGTCATCCGTCATTAGCAATTGTCCGGCAGTATACTATAATATTATACGGGGCTAAAATAGGCCTACCATATTTAAAAAAAAATCCTCCAGGACGCTGACGGTTTTGTTGGCTTGCCGTGAGAAATATGGCTTTGCTCAATGAAAAAGATTAGATTACTACACCTCCAAACTTTTCAAATAATACAAAAAATGTGTGTGTGTGTGTGTGGGTGGGGGGGGGACAGTTTTTTGGACATTTTAGCAGCATTCTCTTCCTCTTTCCCTGTAGTCTATATATACAGGGCCGGACTGTGACATTGTTCATGTGTGGGCATGGTGGGGGTCTGGCTGCCTTTAGATAAAATTAAGATGTTTTGTTACACATATCCCAGCCCTACACACATTTCTTGAGGCACGCAGTCCACATAGTGATATCATTATTTATGGAATTGGAAACCTGCACAAATTGCCAGTTTGTATTTCGAGGGAGAATCCTGTAAGAATACACATCACAAAAAAGTACTTCCTATGGAAATACTTCCAAAAACTTTCAGAACAGGCAACAGAAAAATAAAATATTGAAAGCCGACTGTGGAACGTATATCAAAAATGACAAAGGATATGTTTCCTTCATACAGCCGGGGGGATGGGGAAGGGTCAAACTAACTTGCATGGAAAATTTACAAATACTGATTTTACACTTCAAAGTTCTGAGGAAATTTTTTTTCCTTTCGATTAAAACATTAGGTTGGAGTCCCTTGATTAATGCGAGGCTCGAGACCAACCCATTAAGATAGTACTGTATGTACGAAGGTATCTAAAGAAAAACAGGGATTGACGAGGTACCTGAATTTTGTAGTGTGCGCATTTTCATTTAGTTTCTCTTTTTATTATACTAGCAATCTGGATTTCATTAGCGATTAGGTTAAAACAAATAATTCAAAATCCTTCAAAAATGGAAAAAAAGAAAACAAAAAGGTATTTTCTTCCCCACTAAAATCCCAATTTGTTTTTTTCCTCTAAATGATTAGAGTATTTTTCCTGTGTTCAGTCTCTTCACCTCATACGGGTGAAATGATAATTGCTAAATCACATTTTGTACCAACCAAACATGCCGATTTCCTACTCGGTCCTAGGAAGACAAATATTCCCATCGGAGCGGTCGTACCGTCCTCCCTTCTATGGTGTAGTTAGTTTAAATTGCGGATGCGGTCACTTTGAAAATGATACCGTGCTATAGTGGTAGGGTAAAGGGGGCAGCGCCTAGGGTTTTTTCCGTCCTGCTCCTGGTCTCCTGCTTTGAAAAACAATTGGTTGGTCAAGAAGCTAGTGACAATTGTACTTAATGGAGACATTTTAATGACTGTAGCCTCATGACGAGTAATGTTGTCTCAGGTCCAGAAAGAGACACAAAGATACAGACTTCAAAAATAGAAAGGCTAAATATAATGGCTTAGAAGAACGGCAAAGAATGAGAACTGCTATAAAATATTGCAATTAGGAATTCGCTTTTACGTAATAATACGGATGAAACAAGCGCGATTAATTCACTAAGAAAAAAGGTCAAATAATATGTATTTTATGAAACAGTAAATTTCAGATCATTATATAAACATAATACATATATACATATTTATACGAAACGCTAAAGCAAAAAAAGGCCAGTCTACCGACCAGCCGCCCTCCAAATGACCGCCGACGTGGGCTTGAACCCACGTAGCCCACGCGTACTGCCAGCCCTGTATATATAAATATTAAAATCTAGGAAAAAAAAGACCGAGGGGAAAAAAGTCCGAGACAGTTGATCAACGCAAAAAAAAAAAAAAAAGAGTCCGGGGAAAAAAGTCCAGGAAAAAAGGTCGGAGGAAATGAAGTCCAGGAAAAAAGGTCGGAGGAAATGAAGTCCGAGGGAAAAAAGTCCACAATGGGCGTTTTGATTGTCATCATGGGTATGCTAACAAGCCGATTTGACATACTGTTTGAATATTGGGTTGGGGAGACATACTTTCATTATTTACCTAGTGTTGTGGGCTTGCCGGAAAACCGCCACACAGGAAAATTGCCACACGTCTTTCCTTAAGGGGCCGGACACAAATTGCTGTTCCTCCGAGGAACGCTTTGAATGTGTGGCAGTTTTCCAAGTTTCCTAATTATGTGTGGCAGTTTTCCAAGTTTCCTAATTTTGTGTGTCAGTTTTCCAAGTTTCCAAATTATGTGTGTCAGTTTTCAAAGGCGCCTAACGACGAGAAAGAGCTCCTTTGTTTGTGTGAATTTTCACACAAGTTCATACCCGGTATAGGAGAACTGGCCACAAAAATTTTAAGGGACCGTATAAAAATTACGTTTTTGACCGCTTCGTAGCCACATCCCTACAGGTTGGTTATCTGAGTCACATAAAGTGTCAGTAATTTCGTATTTTCTTAATTGCAATATTTAACATAATTCTTCATAAAAAAACGGTTTATAATCCACAACTCAACAAAAGAATTTCAGGGTTTATGAACTTGTACAGATCCACAGATTCTCTGCGGGCATATGCAAAAACAGGAAACCTGTTGGGTGGGGGGCTTATTGCCAAAAATATTAAGTATAGAGAATTTCTGGTCCAATTGGGAGATTTTCATCGTTTACAAACACTACTCAACAAATTCTCTGTGGGCATGTGCTAACGCGAGAAAGCTCTCGGAGGGGGGGGAGGTTCTGCGAAAAAAATAAAATATAAATAATTTCTGGCCCAATCGGGATATTTTCAGCGTTTACGAGCTACAACTGAGCAAAACTTCTACCGGCATCTGCTACTGTAGGAAACCTGTCTTTGGGAGGGCGGAGGGGGGCGGGGTCTTAACACAAAAAATGTAGAATTTAAAGAATTTGTGGAGCTGTAGTTTGTAAACGCGGAAAATCTTCCGATCAAATCAGAAATTCTCTATAATTTATACCCCCACCCCACCCCCCGACAGGTTTCCTGCGTTAGCTAATGCGCGGAGAAAATCTGTTGAGTTGTGTTTGTAAACGCTTAAAATCTCCCGATCAGACCAGAAATTCCTTGTATTTTATATTTTTGGTGCTAACCCCCACTTTCCGACAGGTTTTCTGCATTAGCACATACCCGCAGAGAATTTTCAGTTTGTAAACGCCGAAAATGCCCGGAACGAACCAGAAGTTTTTATAATTTAATTTTTGGTATCCCCCCTCCCCACACACACACACACACACACACACACACACACACACACATGTTTCCTGCTTTAGCACATGCCCGTCGTAGAGACTTTGTTGTTGAGTTGTATTTGCAAACGCCGAAAACCTTCCGATCCGACCAGAAATGCTTTATATTTAATATTTTTGGTATTAAGCCGTCCTCCCCCCCCTCCCAAACAAGTTTCCTGCGTTTGCACATACCCGCAAAGAATTAGCTGTAGTTTATAAAATCCGCAAATTCTTTTGTTGAGTTTATAAATTATAAACATTTTTTCATAAAGGATCATGTTAAATACGGTAGTTAAGAAAATACGAAATTACGGAAACTTTATGTGACTCAGATAACCAACCTGTGGGGACGTGGCCACAAAGCGGACAAAAACGAAATTTTTATACGGCTCCTTAAAATTTTTGTGGCCACTTCTCCGCTTTGTCTTTGGCCTGAAAATCACGGAAGTGTCCAAATTTCTTATTGAAAACTAAATATTAAAAAAAAATGTTTTATGAACAATAGTTGCTTAAGTAGTAGGAAATATAACCCAACGATATTTGTTTATTCAAAAGAAATTTATGGCACTGAAATTGCGATGTGGCCAGTTCTCCGTACCCGGCTAAAAAGGTCAAGGTATAGGGCCTATGAATTAATTGAGAAAAAAAATATTACAAACCTGACATGTTATGTAAATATTTTGTGCTATAAATTATAAACATGTAAGTCATTTAAGTTTGTACAAGTGCAGCGTTATTAAAAAATCTCACCTTATTGTCCTTCTCTGAACACAGCATGAGTCATGCTGTAATTCCGTTGTTTCGTCGAACACTGTAGTTTTAAGAAATGTACTTATAAGTCATGACAATTTATTTCTTCAAAGTAAAGTAAAATTCTCGCTTGGCTTACATGGAATGGTTTCTCAGAATTTGTTTGGAGTTTCCAATTCAATTCTCTACATTTGGCAAGAAACGGCGATCTTTATATCCCCCCCTCCCGCTCTTGAACTTCTATGTCCAATTACCTTAAATTGGTAGGAACCGGCGTGAAAACTCAGACAGACAAAATACGTAGCTTCTTCCGTTCGTAGGCACCTTGGAAAACTGCCACACATAATTTGGAAACTTGGAAAATTGCCACACATTCAAAGCGTTCCTCGGAGGAACAGCACTCTGTGCCCGGCACCTTAATTGAAAACGTGAGGCAATTTTCCTGTGTGGCGGTTTTCCGGCAAACTCACAACACTACGTAAATAATGAAAGTATGTCCCCCCCACCCCAACATTCAAACAGTATGTCAAATCGACTTGTTAGCATGGCCATGATGACAATCAAAACTCCCATCTCGGACTTTTTTGCCGATCACCTATATATAAGCTGGGTGGATGAAATTCGAAAGTATGCGGGAGTAACAGGGAGGAGACTGGCACAAGACAGATCGTTGTGGAAGAGGCTTGGAGAGATCTTCGTCCAGCAGTGGATTGATAATGATATATAGACATGCATGCTTGCTCTAAATTTAGTTAATCGAAATAAATTCGTGGGTCTCTTAAAACCTGAGCAGCATACCTATTAAGTACACTGTAATTTGCGTTTTAAATATTTTATACATGTAAAATGATAAATAATAAAGTGCATGCAAATATTGATGCGGAAGTGCCTATATAAGGCTCCCTCCCCTTTACTAGAAGCAAATTGGGAAGATTTTAGGTCACTAGCTTAATATTTGGAATGCGTGTACAAAGATAAAATAAAATAAGATATACGCAACTGATTGATCCAGTATTGCATACATAGTACCTTGTTTATAATTTTAATAGTTGGTATGTGTAAATGAGCAATACGAACTAATAAAGAGAACTTTCTTGATAAATCTTCAGGGTTGAGTCACAGTTTTAACAAATGTTTTAATAAGTTTTAAATAACAGTTTAGTACACTGAAGAGCAGTTGAATTAGAGATACCTATCTAGTAACGTGTAGCACCACCTTTCGCCCTGATGACGGCGGCGATTCGTCCTGGCATGGACTCGACAAGACACCGGAAGCGTTGGGAAGCCATACGGATCCACGACCCCTGAACAAGCTCCCACAGTTCACGAAGATTTGATGTAGGGGGTCAGAACCTCGAACATCTCTCTCAATGGTAACCCAGATGTGCTCGATGGGATTGAGGTCAGGTGACTAAGCCAGCCAAGGAAGCGAGGTCAGGTCGGTGGAGTGTTCATTCAACCATTTGGATACAATACGGGAGCGATGGCACGGTGCATTATCTTGTTGCAGGATGAAGTCCCTAGTGGGATGTTGAAGACGCACAAACGGAAGCAAATGGTCGTCCAGGATATCCCGGTAACGTTGACCTGTGAGGGACGATGTCACACGTACCAAGGGTCCCATTTCAGTCCACGTAAACAGTCCTCAGACGAGAATGCCACCCCTACCAGCTTGAAGAGTACCGTGCTGGCAAGAAGGATCCATCGCTTCATGTGCTATGCGCCGTACTCGTATCCTGCCATCCGCATGTACCAAAGTGAATCTCGACTCATCAGTCCATGCAACATCTTTCCACATATCTAGGGTCCAGTGGCGATGTTCCCGCGCCCATGCTAATCTTTGCATCCTGTGATGTGCGGTCGGCAGCGGTACCCTCGTGGGACGATGGCTTCTGTACCCCATAGCGAGGAGATGATTGTGGATGGTGTGGCTGTTTACACGTTTTCGTGCACCAGCGTTAAATTGCCGAGTGATTTCTTGCACTGTGACCCGTCTATCCGCTGTTACAATGCGAGCTAACCCACGATGACCCCGCGTATCCACACGCTGTTGTCCACGGCAGTTGGCCCTTGCAGGGATGGTTTTACAGATTCGATGTACTCACGTTGCACCCGTGACACAGTGGCTCGTGAAATTCCCAGTGCTTACACGTCTTCCGAGATGGAGTGACCCATTCGTCGGGCCTCGACAATTTGCCCACGATCAAATGCGCTTAGATCCTTCGTCTTACCCATACTGCGTCCGACTCTTACTGATTCCCGTCGCATCACTCCTTATATTGTCGGATTGCTGCATACGTGATGTCGTTTCCGTTTACAGGGCCGCCCACAGTGCCACATTTGCACAACGCCAGCCGTCTCTAATTCAATTGCTCTTCAGTTTATATAGTATGTTTACAACTCAAACTAACAACGAAGATTAATGGCATATTTTAAAATAAAAGTAACAACAAAGATATCATCATTCATCGTCAACCATTATCCACAGCTGAATGTAGGTCTCCACAAATTTCTTCCACAACTGTGTAACTTGAGCCTGTCTCCTCCAGGTTACTCCTGCATGCTTTCGAATTTCATCCATCCATCTCCCATGTGGTTTTCTTCTGGGCCTTCTTCTGTCCCTTGGAATCCAAAAAATTCCGTTCATGCGGATTTTAGCCGACCCTGAAAATGTCATTCCTAAACAAAAAAGTTTTCAGGTGCATACTTGTATGTAGTAAGGGAAGTATGCATACAAATCCCTATGGCAAGTTATTATTTTTTCGCAATTTTAGCTTACTTACGTCGTTTTTTTTTCTTTCTTTTTCTTTCATTTTTTTCTTTCATTCTCTGTTTTTCTGTCTCTTTTTTTTTTTTCTGCTCTGATAAGTCTCTTTGGGAATTTTTGTTTGTAACCTAACAAGGAATCTTTCTCTTTCTCATCTTTTAAAAGTATAATTATAAAAATGGTGTGTTTCTATTTCTCGCTTAGAAATTCGCTCAGAGGACTTCCTCCATTTCCCAGAAGCACAAACACTAAATTTATCGAAACAAATCCATTTTATAAAACAAAATTTCGAAAAATTCGGCTACGGTAATCGGAAAAGGCCCACACCTTTTCAGTCAGGGACCATGCACAAATTGCAGTTTACACAAAAATATCGAATATAGGGGAGATTTCCAGGGTCACCATTTCCATTTTGACGTTGTTTAAAACAAGATGCAGCAGTACAACGAGCACAAATATGTGGGGAAAATTTCCAGGGTGAGCATTTCCTTTTTTTTTTTTAATGTAACCTACAGATGTTTACCATTTTTACCGTAGTTTATAGTAACAGGCTGACACGGTGGGGAAAATTTCCGGGGTCCGCATGTTTTATTCCATCATGCTCATGTTCGTAACGTTTACATAACGCGTCAAATTATTAATATTGTGATATTACTCAGGCAGAAAATATTTATTATCAAGTCTAACGTTTAGTCGTTTCTAAGAGTTTATTCCGCCAATCCCATATTCATAAAATTTACATAATAAGTAATGTCAATAATAATATGCACCATCCATTTTACTTATGAACATCCATTAATGAAAAGGCCATAGGCCTAGCCCTTTTTAACACTTTCTTCTTTGCCACTGCTGGACAAGTGTCTGTTTGAGCTAATCTCCTCCTTGTCATTCCAGCATTTCATACACCCATATCCTACGTGGCCTTTCTTCTTCTGGGTCTTTTTATGTTCCTTGGTACCTAGTCTAATACATCAGTAGTCTATCGGTTGTCCATTTTTCTAGCAGTATGTCCACCCTATTGCCATTTCAGGGATTTTACTTTGATCATGATGTCTTCAACTTTGGTTATTTTCCTGATCCAAGAGTTTCTCTTCTTATCCTTCGTAGTTATGCCAGTATTATGAACTTGACTTGATATGTAAACATTGCGAATATGGGGGAAGGGCAAATTGGTACCCGGGAGATTGGTACCCGGCAAACTAGTACCCTGCAAATTGGTACCCGGCAAACTCGTACCCGGCAGATTGGTACCCTTCTGTTGCTCTGTTGCTACGACGTTACGGGGGCATATACAAATTGCATGCCTAACGAAATGTCGTCAATTTGTAGATCTTTTAAAGTTATGGTGTTCGGTAGAACAATAGAAGTACAAAAAGACTGATTCTAATTCAGAAAAGTGTGTGTGTGTGGGGTGGGTGGGTGGGTGGGTGGGTGGGTGGGGGGTAGTGTGGGTTCTTTTTCTCCTTTTGGGCAGGCGAAATTGAAGAGCATTGTCAGCAAATTTCAATCGGCCGTGCTGATATTCTTAAGGCTTGCATAACAAGTTAAAGCTTGTAGAACTGCGTTTTCACTCAGGTACAAAACATCAGTTAATAATGTTACTCCTTTGCTCGGTCACGGAACATTAACTGCGAGAACTAGACCTAGGTCTTTCTAGCAATTTTCAGTCCGCCGAGCTCAGATTCTGGACGTTTACATAACAAGTCAGGGTTACAGTATTGCACTTTTATTTAGGCACGAAACACTAATTAATAAGTACTAGGCCTAGGCCTTTCTTGCAATTTATAATCCACGGAGCTCATATTCAGAAGACATAATTACAAATCAAGAATTTGCTCCTTTACTTGGTCACAAAACATTAATTTCTATTACAATTTTCTATCCTCAAACTAATATTCTTAACGTTTACATAATAAATCAAGTTAAGAGCGTTGCCCCTTTGCTCGGACACGAAACGATAACTGCAAGGCCCTAGACCTAGGCCTTTCTCGCAATTTACAATGCGCCGAGTTCAGGTTCTGAACGTTTACATAACACGTCAAGGTTACAGCATTGCACTTTTACTTAGGCACAAAAAACATTAATTAATAGGCTTTACACTGTTAAAAATTTATTGTAGTATGCACCAAAAAGTGGTGCTACACCAGCTGCACCATTTACTTTGAAAAGTTATTGTTTTGAGGTTTTGTTTATGTGGTGCAAACAAAACCCAACAGCATATTGAGTTTATTTGTTTATGTGGTACAAACAAAACCCAACAGCATATTGAGTTTATTTGTTTATGTGGTACAAACAAAACCCAACAGCATATTGAGTTTATTTGTTTATGTGGTACAAACAAAACCCAACAGCATATTGAGTTTATTTGTTTATGTGGTACAAACAAAACCCAACAGCATATTGAGTTTATTTGTTTATGAGGTACAAACAAAACCCAACAGCATATTGAGTTTATTTGTTTATGTGGTACAAACAAAACCCAACAGCATATTGAGTTTATTTGTTTATGTGGTACAAACAAAACCCAACAGCATATTGAGTTTATTTGTTTATGTGGTACAAACAAAACCCAACAGCATATTGAGTTTATTTGTTTATGTGGTACAAACAAAACCCAACAGCATATTGAGTTTATTTGTTTATGTGGTACAAACAAAACCCAACAGCATATTGAGTTTATTTGTTTATGTGGTACAAACAAAACCCAACAGCATATTGAGTTTATTTGTTTATGTGGTACAAACAAAACCCAACAGCATATTGAGTTTATTTGTTTATGTGGTACAAACAAAACCCAACAGCATATTGAGTTTATTTGTTTATGCGGTACAAACAAAACCCAACAGCATATTGAGTTTATTTGTTTATGCGGTACAAACAAAACCCAACAGCATATTGAGTTTATTTGTTTATGCGGTACAAACAAAACCCAACAGCATATTGAGTTTATTTGTTTATGCGGTACAAACAAAACCCAACAGCATATTGAGTTTATTTGTTTATGCGGTACAAACAAAACCCAACAGCATATTGAGTTTATTTGTTTATGCGGTACAAACAAAACCCAACAGCATATTGAGTTTATTTGTTTATGCGGTACAAACAAAACCCAACAGCATATTGAGTTTATTTGTTTATGCGGTACAAACGAAACCCAACAGCATATTGAGTTTATTTGTTTATGCGGTACAAACAAAACCCAACAGCATATTGAGTTTATTTGTTTATGCGGTACAAACAAAACCCAACAGCATATTGAGTTTATTTGTTTATGTGGTACAAACAAAACCCAACAGCATATTGAGTTTATTTGTTTATGTGGTACAAACAAAACCCAACAGCATATTGAGTTTATTTGTTTATGCGGTACAAACAAAACCCAACAGCATATTGAGTTTATTTGTTTATGCGGTACAAACAAAACCCAACAGCATATTGAGTTTATTTGTTTATGCGGTACAAACAAAACCCAACAGCATATTGAGTTTATTTGTTTATGCGGTACAAACAAAACCCAACAGCATATTGAGTTTATTTGTTTATGGGGTACAAACAAAACCCAACAGCATATTGAGTTTATTTGTTTATGTGGTACAAACAAAACCCAACAGCATATTGAGTTTATTTGTTTATGTGGTACAAACAAAACCCAACAGCATATTGAGTTTATTTGTTTATGTGGTACAAACAAAACCCAACAGCATATTGAGTTTATTTGTTTATGTGGTACAAACAAAACCCAACAGCATATTGAGTTTATTTGTTTATGTGGTACAAACAAAACACAACAGCATATTGAGTTTATTTGTTTATGTGGTACAAACAAAACACAACAGCATATTGAGTTTATTTGTTTATGCGGTACAAACAAAACCCAACAGCATATTGAGTTTATTTGTTTATGCGGTACAAACAAAACCCAACAGCGTATTGAGTTTATTTGTTTATGCGGTACAAACAAAACCCAACAGCCTATTGAGTTTATTTGTTTATGCGGTACAAACAAAACCCAACAGCATATTGAGTTTATTTGTTTATGCGGTACAAACAAAACCCAACAGCATATTGAGTTTATTTGTTTATGCGGTACAAACAAAACCCAACAGCATATTGAGTTTATTTGTTTATGCGGTACAAACAAAACCCAACAGCATATTTAGTTTATGTGTTTATGCGGTACAAACAAAACCCAACAGCATATTTAGTTTATGTGTTTATGCGGTACAAACAAAACCCAACAGCATATTGAGTTTATTTGTTTATGCGGTACAAACAAAACCCAACAGCATATTGAGTTTATTTGTTTATGCGGTACAAACAAAACCCAACAGCATATTGAGTTTATTTGTTTATGCGGTACAAACAAAACCCAACAGCATATTGAGTTTATTTGTTTATGCGGTACAAACAAAACCCAACAGCATATTGAGTTTATTTGTTTATGCGGTACAAACAAAACCCAACAGCATATTGAGTTTATTTGTTTATGTGGTACAAACAAAACCCAACAGCATATTGAGTTTATTTGTTTATGTGGTACAAACAAAACCCAACAGCATATTGAGTTTATTTGTTTATGTGGTACAAACAAAACCCAACAGCATATTGAGTTTATTTGTTTATGTGGTACAAACAAAACCCAACAGCATATTGAGTTTATTTGTTTATGCGGTACAAACAAAACCCAACAGCATATTGAGTTTATTTGTTTATGCGGTACAAACAAAACCCAACAGCATATTGAGTTTATTTGTTTATGCGGTACAAACAAAACCCAACAGCATATTGAGTTTATTTGTTTATGCGGTACAAACAAAACCCAACAGCATATTGAGTTTATTTGTTTTTGCGGTACAAACAAAACCCAACAGCATATTGAGTTTATTTGTTTATGCGGTACAAACAAAACCCAACAGCATATTGAGTTTATTTGTTTATGCGGTACAAACAAAACCCAACAGCATATTGAGTTTATTTGTTTATGCGGTACAAACAAAACCCAACAGCATATTGAGTTTATTTGTTTATGCGGTACAAACAAAACCCAACAGCATATTGAGTTTATTTGTTTATGCGGTACAAACAAAACCCAACAGCATATTGAGTTTATTTGTTTATGCGGTACAAACAAAACCCAACAGCGTATTGAGTTTATTCGTTTATGCGGTACAAACAAAACCCAACAGCGTATTGAGTTTATTCGTTTATGCGGTACAAACAAAACCCAACAGCGTATTGAGTTTATTCGTTTATGCGGTACAAACAAAACCCAACAGCGTATTGAGTTTATTCGTTTATGTGGTACAAACAAAACCCAACAGCGTATTGAGTTTATTCGTTTATGTGGTACAAACAAAACCCAACAGCGTATTGAGTTTATTCGTTTATGTGGTACAAACAAAACCCAACAGCGTATTGAGTTTATTCGTTTATGTGGTACAAACAAAACCCAACAGCATATTGAGTTTATTTGTTTATGTGGTACAAACAAAACCCAACAGCATATTGAGTTTATTTGTTTATGTGGTACAAACAAAACCCAACAGCATATTGAGTTTATTTGTTTATGCGGTACAAACAAAACCCAACAGCGTATTGAGTTTATTCGTTTATGTGGTACAAACAAAACCCAACAGCGTATTGAGTTTATTTGTTTATGTGGTACAAACAAAACCCAACAGCATATTGAGTTTATTTGTTTATGTGGTACAAACAAAACCCAACAGCATATTGAGTTTATTTGTTTATGTGGTACAAACAAAACCCAACAGCATATTGAGTTTATTTGTTTATGCGGTACAAACGAAAACCCAACAGCATATTGAGTTTATTTGTCTATGCGGTACAAACAAAACCCAACAGCATATTGAGTTTATTTGTTTATGTGGTACAAACAAAACCCAACAGCATATTGAGTTTATTTGTTTATGTGGTATAAACAAAACTGAACAGCATATTGAGTTTATTTGTTTATGTGGTACAAACAAAACCCAACAGCATATTGAGTTTATTTGTATATGTGGTACAAACAAAACCCAACAGCATATTGAGTTTATTTGTTTATGTGGTACAAACAAAATCCAACAGCATATTGAACCCTTGCACCATAATGTGGCCCAACTTTGTACCATAGCGTGGTGGAAAGTTGCACCATGTTGTTGGGTTTTGTTTGCACGAATAAATTATGTATATTTTCTCAGTAATTGGTGCAGCTGGTGTAGCACCACCTTTTGGGGTAACCTACCACAAAATTTTTAACAGTGTAGGTCTAGGCCTTTCTTAAATTTATAATCCACGAAGCTCGTATTCAAAAAGTTTACATAACAAATCGCATAAATAATGTTGCGTTTATTAAAAACCTGTAAAAAGACCTGTTCCAGTGGCAACTTGTCTTAAATTCAGGTCTCAAGCTTTATAGGAAGATGCAAGAATATTTCAATGTGGTGTCATTAAACAAGTAGTACAAGGATCTAGGAGGGATGGGGAAATATTCCTTGACCACACATTCTAGAGATGTTATAATGACAAATCCGTCTAAAAGAAAAGAAATTAAAAAGTTCGTCCTGTCCAGGGTTGGTGGCACGTGGTTTTTTCCGCATGAATTTCATCTAATAAAATGAAATTCATACGGAAAATGAAAAACAAAAGCATTGTAAAATCATTTTGTTTAGCTTTGACTTGACAGGGGTGAACCACATTCTTATGTACATTATTTGAAATCCTAATGATTTAATTGTTCATCCTTACAACTTTAACAAACAAGTTGTTCTCTTCAAATTTTATTCTTTTAGTTAAAGACGTTCAAAATCGACAATTTAAAAATACGGAAATAATTGCATGCCCCTTCCCCCGTCCCCTCCGGTGACGCAGTGATCTAAGCGCTGGCTTTTGACCGTTTGTCCGAGATGGGCCCCGGGTTCAAATCCCGGCGAGGCATGGACGTTGTGTTTGTCTTACGGCACTGGCTCTCTCCCTTCCCTGGAATCAGTGACTCTATATTAGGAACAACAACGACATCGCTCTTTCCACGTTTACGGCACTGGCTCTCTCTCCCTTCCCTGGAATCAGTGACTCTATATTAGGAACAACAACGACATCGCTCTTTCCACGTTTTAGCAACACACAGCAACCGAAATTTTTTTATTCGGCCATTGCTGGGGAATCGAATCCCAGCTCGATATCTAGCCAAGCGCGTTAGCTTTACACCACTGCGGTCAACAATCCACGGCGCTATGTGTGTTTTTCTATCAGCTTCTGATACCATAAATCCCTAAGATGGGCTCCGCTACTATTATAGGGACGGGCGACTGCTTACATTCCAATGAGTTGCTGATGATGGTTGTTAAACTTCAAAAATAAATAAATAAAAATAATTACATTTGTCATTGCGACGGTAGTTACACCATGCACATATAACTCCCAAATTTAGGAGTTTCAAAATGTATTCTATCGCAAACTTACAATTTGTTGCGATTACAAATCCATCTTTTTCCACTCCAGGTATTTTACGTACATTTCAAGTTTGAAATGGTCTCTTTCAGTTATTGTACGGAATTCTCAAAAATGAATAAATAAATAAATGAAATAAAATAAAAAGTTCCTACAGAAAAGTAATTATTTCAACATTGTGTGTAAATATACTAGTATTTATATTGTTCAGTGTCTTAAGTGAGAAAAACATCCAATAAAGATTCAATTAAATTATCCAGTTTATGTGTTTGCAGATCCTTTAAGTCATGCAATACTGTTTTTAAGCTGTTTTCAGCGAATGATAAAGATCTTTACCTTTCATTTATTCATTTATTTTTTATTGACTGAGCTTTCTTCATGTGTTGATTAATAGATGGAAAGACAATTGCAACAAAATATTTACTACGTGGAAAATTGGTCCTCCGACTTTCGACCCTAAATTTGTTTTTCATTTTGTGTTTCGGGCATAGTTATTTTCCAAGAATATTTTAAGATATACACAAAGCAACCTGAGAATCCATGAGATGTCAGTCAGTATGTCACTTTCCAAAATGGGAAAATGCGCCTCATCACCTGGTGTCATGTGATCTGTAAGAATGGCTCACAATTCCCAAAGCCATCTGGATTCTAGATATGCCGCTTTAATGAAAATCCAATGAGTTCACTTCCGAAATGTGAGTAGGCGTCTTTCTCTACATTGTACGTATAGCCGGCGGAACTAATGAAGAAGCATGGGTATAGTTAAGTTTTTCCTTCCTCCGCCCACCCTCCTTAGTTCAGGAAGGGAACAATCTCAATATGTGATTAGACTATGCAGTTATACATGGTGATTCCACCTCCACGCGACTACCTCTTTAAAAGAGGGGAGGACAATCAGGGCCGTGGGACAATGCGATTAAACATCTAGGGACGGGGTAGTTAGTTGTTCTGCTATTGTTCCTCAGAACGGAGAGTGTGGGAGCGAAAATAGCGTAAAAACTGACTGGATAACCAGATGGACGTCGTACATCCGGTTATCCAGTCAGTTTTTACGCGTACTCTGACGAAACTAAAAATTTCGGACGAGCTTTTTTTTTCTAAGTGACAACTTAGTTACAGTGTTGAATGCTAATCATGGGGTCTACGCTTTTCCTAAGCAGGCGACTAGAGTAAAATAAAATGAACTATTTGTATACAATCTCTTATTTATTGTTCTGCTAAGAAATAAATATAAAACATTTTTGCCATATCGTTAATAATAAGAAATATTTCGTATATAAGTGCATTTCTTACTATAAAGAAACAGCCCAAAATTAGCATGCTAATAACCACTCGTGTTACTTCAGATTTTCGCTGTGCTGAAAGGGGGTGTAGGAGAATTGGGGGTCCGGACATTTGCCCACCCGGACACTTGCCCACCCAGACATTTGCCCACCGGACACTTGCCCACCCAGACATTTGCCCACCGGACACTTGCCCACTCTGGATGATTTGTAGATAATACGTAACTTCGGAGGACGTTTCCGATCAAGTGTAGGAAAACTGATCACATAAATATTTATGGATTGTATAAAAATTGCACTTTGTTTCAGAAATGTTAAAATGTAAGGGGCTTCATTTAACATTTCTAAAACAACATATCATATACGCTTCTTCATCAATAGGCTGAAGAAGCGGATATGCTCAGCTTTGATCGTTTAAAAATACGTATATGATTAAAAAAAGGAAAGAAAGAAAAACACTGTGGCGCAGTGGTCTAAGCGCTGGCTTCTGCTCATTCGTCCGAGATGGGTCTGGTTTTGAATCCCGGTGAGTCATGGATGTTGTGTTTGTGTAACGGCACTGGCTCGCTCTCTTCCCTATGACCAGTGGCCCTAAATTAGGGACGGGCGACTGCTTATAGCCTATTGAGTTGCTCGCGGTGTGGTCGTTAAACCTCCAAAAAAAAAATCTGAGAGAATGTGCTGACTGAGGAAACCTGGGGGGAGGGGGGATACCAAAAGTGTAAAGTGTAAAGAGTTTCGGGTCCGATCGGGAAATTTTCAGCATTTACAAGCTACAACTCGACACATTATCTGAGGGCATGTGTCTACTCATGAAACGTGTCGGTGGGGTTAGGTGGTTGATACCAAAAGTGTAAAATGAAAATAATTTCTGGTCAGATCAGAAGATTTTGAGCGTTTACAAACTACGTCTCAACAAACTCTCTGCGAACATGTGCTAACTCAGAAAACCTGTCTGTTATAATTCCAAAATTGTAAAATATAAAGCATTTCTCATCCGATCGGGAGATTTTTAACATTTACAACCAGAAATACTTTATGTTTTATATTTACAACCAGAAATACTTTATGTTTTATATTTACAACCAGAAATACTTTATGTTTTATATTTACAACCAGAAATACTTTATTTTTTATATTCCCCCGACAGGTTTGCGGAGTAGGCATATTCCCTCAGATAATGTGCTGAGTTATAGCTTTTAACTGCTGAAATTCTCCCGATCGGACCAGAAATTCTTTATATTTTACAATTTTTGTATTAACCCCCCCCCCCCCGACAGGTTTCCTGTTACAGAGATATTATACTAGGCTGTAGGATTTCATATAAATTTCAAAATGCAAAACTTTTATTCTATCTCGTGCTCTACTTCCTTTGTCTTCACAAAGCGTGAGAGAAATTTTTCAGAGTCAGTTCCCCATTAGACACCGGATGCACGATTATTTACTTAGACGACTTTTTGTCTATGCGTAGTATTAGCACTTTGTATGCTGAATGGAGATTAACTCTATCGCGCCTCTTTTGATGCTTTTCGGGTTGCAATTTCAATGGTGCCGACTAATGCACTAGCCCTCACATTTTTACTTTGAGGCTTAAGATTTACCGAAACCGGTGTGGTTCCTTCTCATGGGGAATTTTAGGATATGCTTAAGGGCATTTTTTGGAGACAAGGAAAGGAGGCGAGAGACAGTTGTCTCTAGGTTTAGGTAGCGAGCGGTCAAGAAACTTCGACGAGGTAATTGCCCCAGGCGAGGCTGGGAAGGTCTTAGGTGGACCGGGAGTCAGGGGATTTCACGACTCCCGATCCACCTAAGACCTGCGGGAGATGATCGAAAGCAGGAGAGTTAGGAGATATGGCACAGCTAAGAGAGTTAGGAGATATGGCACAGCTAGGAGAGTTAGGAGAGCAGGAAAGTTAGGAGAGCGCGAGAGATGATCGAAAGCGAGAGAGTTAGGAGATATGGCACAGCTAACGGACAACCTTTGCAGGCAATTAAATGAAGAAAAAAATAAAAGTTTTCTTAGACATATTTACGAATCGCAAGAATTATTTGTATACAATTATTATCCTTTGGTTATTACGTATTAATTACTATCATCATCAACCACTACGGTGTTATTAGCAATTACAAGTTAACAACAAGAATAAAGATAAGAAAGAACTTGTTAATATTCCTGAGGCAGCACATGCTCTCAGATAGTTTGTTGACTTGTAGGTTGTAAAGGCTGAAAATCTCCCTATCGGACCAGAAATACTCACACGCACACACAGGTTGCCTCTGTGGGAACATGCTCTCCGAAAATTTGTCGAGCTGTAGCTTGTAAATGCTGAAAATCTCCCGATCGGACGAGAAATTCTTTATATTTTGCACATTTGCTATTATCCACCCGCTCCCCGATAGGTTTGCTGAATAGGCACATGTCCTCAGATAATGTGTCGAGTTGTAGCTTGTAAATGCTGAAAATCTACCGATCGGACCAGAATTGTTTCGTATTTAAATCCTCCCCTGACAGGTGTCCTGAGTCAGCACATGCCCACAGATAATTTGCAGGCTTGTAGTTTGTAAGTTTGCAAACCCTGAAATATTTTGTTGAGTTGTAGATCATACACATTTTTCATCAAGAATTGCATTAATTATCGCAATTAAAAAAAACGAAATTACGAAATTTATATGACTCAGATAACCAACCCCTGGGGTTCGTGGCAACGAAGCGGTCAAAAACGCCATTTTTATACGGGCCGTTGAAATTTTTGTGGCCACTTCTCTTACATCCGTAGGGCCATGGTAATAATTAAAACAAATAATATCACATCTTAGTGTAAAGGGAGTTTACCGCCCAGGTGGCGCAGTGGTCTAAGCGCTGGCTTATGGTCATTAGTCCGTGAAGTGGTCCGGGTTCGAATGCCGTTAGGCGTGGATGTTGTGTTTGTCTTACCTGCACTGGCTCTCTCTCTTTCCTGGAACCAGTGACCCTAAATTAGGAACGGATGACTGCTTATTGCCCATTGAGTTGCTCACGGTGGTCGTTAAACCTTCAATTAAAAAAGGGGGGGGGGAGTTCAATAACGGTCCATATCATCTAAAGGTTCAATGTGAGACTCTACCTACAGACTTCGGTTCATTAGACTTTAGACTTAGTGCGCTAAATTAGTTCAATATATGTATAAACCTATGTAATTTAGTCTTCATAAGATTAAATATGGGCAAATGTTCCACACGTGAGATTTTATTGAAATACACGTTTATAGAGTAGTATTAATATCTGAGGTATTAGGAGACAAATCTGTGGATGTGATCGACATTAGGTTGCATCTCACGAAAATAAATATATAAATCTGAGTTTCAAATTCAAAGAACATTGCCTTTCGATCGAAATTAGCAGCTGGTTAAAACGATCTTTCGATGAAGTGATCTTTCGGTGAAGTGAACTTTTCGGCAAAACGACCTTTCAGCGAAATGAACTTTTCGATGAAATAAACTTTGTATGAAGTGAACTTTTCGGTGAAATGAACGTTTCGGTGAAATAAACTTTCGGTGGAATGAACTTTTCGATGAAACGACCTTTCGATGAAATGAACGTTTCGGTGAAGTGATTTTCAGTGAAATGACCCTTCGGTCAAGTGGTTTTCGGTGAAATGGACCAAACCCACAGCCCACTGATCCGTCATGATAGTACTTCTTGGTTACACATGTTTCTGGATGAGGGGCGCAGACCGGCCATTCTCAGGGCAGATCTCCACCCTGAATCGCTTTCAACAACAGAAATAGGTTGAACAAACTAACACGCACGGAACGGAGAGAGATCAGCGATTACATAACGGAGGCAACAGCGCTAGGAAGTGGGAGCGGAAGCGCCACCTGTCGGGAAACGTTTCATTTCCCGTGTTTCCACGTTACTTTCCTCTTGCAGACGAAGTGCACCCGAAAAAACTCCCAAGAAGGAATGATTTGTATCATCACTAGTACGAAGACCTGATAGTCACGACGTCAGAAAGTGGATTTGGATTTGTTCTTTCCGTGAGTGTAGGAATAAAATTAACAGAAATAATGTAAATCTATTCTCATATGCTGAAGCTTATCTCTGGTCGTTTGGTTATTCGTTACAAAATGTAATTTTTGTGCAAAGCAGCTATCAAGGAACTTTAGCCAAATTAATCAGTTTACCAATTACAGCTAAAGCTACACCTATGAAAGAGTTAAAAGCCTATGAGAAATTTAATAGCCATTTTCCACCTGCACCACACATGTTGCACGCACAGTGAGAATTGCTCTGTGTGTGTGTTGCCATTTGGGACACATTTGTAAACATCTTGAAGCATTATGAGAGTTCAGATTATAGAGTCTGTTTGAATGTGTGTTAGAAACAAGAAGAAAAACCATAGACCCTCTTTTTGGGCTAGTTTTCATAACTATCCCCACAAACATTCAGGCCTTCAATGAATTTTCCTGCCTATATTCAGTACTGCTGATCCTAGGGAAAGAGAAATCCCATGTTACAGGAGCATGTTTCATCTGGAATTTGATTCTGGATCCAGAAGTAAGAAGAACGAAAGCAAATGACTCACAAGCTCTGTAAAAACTAAGGTAACACGAAGAAAAGTTAATCACTCAAATTACGTGAAACTACAATTCTTTTTTTATTTCTTTCTTTGTAAGAATGGAATTATGATATCAGATTTTATTATTTACACTATGTATATACAACTGTCGTAACACATTTTCCGTTTTTCTTGCTTTGTTTTCCTTTTTGACTTTACATCATGCTAATGATCTGGACAAATCGAATTCGAGCGATTCATTTATGGATACCGTGAAATATTCGAGGATCGTTCTTTTTGTACATTGTACGCCATGAAGGCGGCAGCTGCTATGACTACGGACAGGAAGACGACTATGCAAACTGCGAATACACCCTCACTGGTGAACTTCGGCGTTGGATTCTTGGCTGGAATAATGTTGGTTGCTTTGATCATATAGCCAAGGGACCAACCAAGGTCTTTGCCGTCCACCTACACAAAGAAAATGTTGATATTGATTATCGTTGCTTCATGAAGAAATAGCGACTGAAAAAGCAATTAAAAGCTTTGTTAACAGAAAAATGAGAAAAAATAAAGGACTGATATAAAGATGTGTTCTAAATTCAATACAGAATAAACAATTTATCCTTTGAAAAATGAAATGTCTTTTGAACGTAATATATATGACATGAAATTTGAAACATTTACATTAATTTATTTGTTAAAATCGCAAAATTAGATTGACTTCGGCCTTGAGTGCAGGGAATCTGGAACACCCACCAAATTGAGTGGAGTTGTAGCACCCCTAAATTTTCCTGTAAATATTAATGCACTGGAGTGAAAATTTACTGTGAGCATCTAGTTAATATGTCATTGAACCTCGGCTGTTGCAGGGCACATGCCATACCTTCTACCAGCTTCTGAACCCTTGGAATGGCTTTTTGCCAATCAAAGTCCATCAAGAAAGTTTCAACTAGTAAATAAACCAAAGGCATTGGTTTATTCACCTGTACTAAGCATAATAAACAATAACTTTTGAATTTCGACGAATACGCATGGACTCAGTGAGATTAGAACTCATACTCTGAATACTCCCAACCCCTAACAGCGTAATCTTAATAACTGTACACCAATTACGTAATACATAGTAAAACTGTGATAGTAATCCGATTTATTGGCGTAGGAATAAACAGATAAGCGTAATCTTGTGTAGGTGTATTAAATTTTATCAACCATACAGTCGTTGCTTAAGTATATACAATACATATCCAATTCACGAGTACGTCACCACTGCATACCACAGTGTGCTTTGGAGAATGCGTTGATTTGTAATACCAGAATGTATCGATATTTTAATGTGTTTTCATCAAGATATGCCATTGTGGCTGACGGCATATACTTTCCCTCATATATTAAGCCGAGTACAGCAGTGAACAGCACTGATGAAATGAGTGCTTTGTTGCATAAATAATTAAAGTCTTTAAATTGGATATATTCATCTGAAAAATCCCCACCGGAATAAATACGAGGATTTATCAAATGCACTCAGGTACCAGGTGGTCGAGAAGAGTTACAAATTAGCTAGGAGTTAAATGCACATGCAGAGACCACAGAAGACGCCATGCACAACGATGAAGTGCAAACAACGACGCTGCTTCGAGCACCTTGAATAGTGAAAGTTATGCATAATAAATCCACGTATTTCTGTGATTACTGAGGCTTTGTTAGCCATCCAGAACACGCAACGTACAACGTGATTCACCGAGCCAAACGATAGATTTCACATTTCCTATCTTCTCTTTTCCTTTCACCGTCAGATCCGCTTCATTTAGTTATGAGCAGTGTGACGTGCCTTCCCCGCAGGACGCACACGACATAAAGGCAGATAGCAGCAAGAACGAAAGTCTGCGTAGCTCAGGTGGAAGAGCTACTTGTTCAGGAATAAGTGGACTCGGGTTCAATTCCTGGCGTGGACCAAAAATGACGGAGAAATTTACTTCGTTATAGCAGATGAAATGTATTGAACTCGTTGCAGATTTGTAAACTGCATATACTGTAGTTCAATTCCTATTGATACGTGGGGAAATTGGGGTTTAGAAAATTAATATTATGATGATGATGAACTTACTTCTTCTTAAAAGGCAAACATTACAACAACTTTATTTTAAAAAAAGAAAAAGGCCGGTGATCTATCCAGAAACCCGAAAAAAAGAAATTTCAATTAGCGGATTAACACCCCAGGTTCGATCCTAAAAACTCCCAGTAAATGCAAGGTGATTCCACCACCACCGACAAGATAAATTCACATGAGACACAAAATGACTTGCTCAAACATATATTCCAGGTTAACTAGAGGTTTATTGTGTGCTCCCATGCACATCTTGGAAAACAACTCAATATACAATGAAGTCTTTTAGTGGCTGAACTTTCTTTAGATGGCTAGGCCGAATAAAAAAAATGAAAGCTCTGATGTTTAGAGTCCAGAGTATGTTTCAACAGTCCTAAATAATCCCTCTCAAAAATCTTGGTCTGCAAACCAATTAGTTTTCACCTGTGTGGTTTAAAGGATGAGGGAGGTAAGTGGCACATTTTAGTTAGTGGCCTGCTTTACAAAATCATCAAAGGATGAGACAATTCACTCAAGGAGTGCTTAGAGCTTAATGCTCGATGTGCATATTTGTTACATGTTTAACCTTGAGCTCGATGCTCTTTACAATTTAATTTAGATGGTTAAGAGTGACATTTTAAATGTTTTCCCACAATACTCTGATTTTGGTTAGTTACCTGGAAAAATCGTTTTCTTTTTCTCACATTACATCAACAGAAAACAAAACAAAAGAAATATGACCAGTTACTGCCAGGGCTCCCACATTAGTTATGACAAAATCTATGAACGAGTTAAATTGCTACCATTACTAGTGAAATAACAACAACAATAACAACAGCAGCAAAAAAGAATATAATATAATAGGAAATTGGAAGAAGTATGCTCCCCTACTTGAGCCGAAATCAAATTCCTCACAACATTTTATCCTAAGGAAGACATGCCATTACAATACCCTACTCTGATGTCACATTACTCTCAGATAAGCTGATAGAAAGCCGTGTTATAACAGAAACCAAAATTAATACACTTCAATACATTTCTTTTTTTAGGCTATCACTGGCAGCAACTAGACATTTATACAAGTATACACAATGACATTTTCAGTACTGTTTTTGGGGTCTGGCCAGCCGTCACACACACCCAAAAAAAATGTTAATTTACATTTTCCTTTCAACTGAACACTTTCTTTCCACTTTCAAAACAATGAATGTCTTTCTACAAATAGGATTATATATGATCATTTGTAGAGGATTTTAGGCAGGGAGTGTCTGACCTCAGGTCTTAAACAACCCTTAGAAATAGGAAGCTAGGAGATTTGGGCTAGAGTACCCGATAGGAAAGTGATACGGAAATGAAGTAGAGAGGTGGAGGAAGACGCCCTTATTTATTACCGGGGGACCAGTACCCGGGGTCCGAAGCACGACGGATATTTAGTGGATCGAACCTGAGGTCCTTTCCGTGACAGTCACGAACGTTGCCCGCTAGGCCACCCAGGCCCGTCTTTCTACAAAATGTACCTTCCCCTTATATATACACTGCTGGTGACCCAAAATGCAACACCAAAAAGGACATGAGATAGCAAAGCCAGATTTACTAGACACATAACAACAGATACAAAGATGAAACGATTGAGCTTACAGGCCCGTGCGAATTGCGGAACACGCAGACATCAATAGTTCGTGTGGCCCCCATGGCTTGCAATAATGGCCGCTACACGCCGTGGCATCGAACGAAAGAGGCTTTGGATGGGGGCTTGGGGTATGTCGGTCCAGGCTGCTTCCACACGTTGCCACTGTTCATCAGGCGTAGCCACGGGTGGTGCTTGCCGGGCCATTCGGTTGCCGATCAGCGACCAGACGTGTTCTATGGCCGACATATCAGGAGAACAGGTGGGCCACGGCAGCAATGACACCTGGTGGGTCGTGAACAATTGTTGCACTATGCGTGCCACGTGCGGGCGCGCATTGTCCTGTTGAAACGTGACCGCTGGCAGTTCCTACAGGTAAGGGAGGACTACAGGATCCAAAACGTCAGAGATGCACCGGTGGTTGTTGAGTATATCGGCGATGCGTACCAGAGGGGTGCGGGTGTCATATCCAATTGCGCCCCAAACCATAACGATAGGCGACGGACTGGTATGGCGATTCATTATGAAGGCGTCATACAGTCTCTAGCCGTGGTGCCGCCACACGCGGATCCGACCGTCGTGTTGTTGCAGGCAGAAGCGGGATTCGTCGGAGAATACAATGTCGTGCCATTCCGTAGACCAGGTGCGGCGTTCAACGGCCCACTGCCGCCGCACTCGCTGGTGGTGTAACGTCAATGGTAATCGGAGCAATGGGCGCCGTGCGACAATTACCCGCTCCTGCAGACGACGTCGAACGGTACGTGCTGACAGAGGTTGTTGCGCAACACACCCTAATTCCTGCGCTAACGTTCGTGATGAGGCGGTGGGAGCCGTCAATGCGCGCCGCACAACATGCCAGTCCCCTCGATCGGTGGTGTGCCTTGGCTGCGGCAAACGCTCACGTCGGTCCGTCCGTCTCTCATGCACACACCGAATCCTTACTCGCCTCACTGTGACTGGATGTCGTCCCACACGGTCGCTGATATCTCGGTACGATAAACCGCTGTCGCGATAAGCCACTATTCGTCTTCTGTCGAACTCTGAAACGTGATGGAATGACTGCCGTATTTTGCGAAGAGGCATCAGGAAGCTTCCCACGCACAGGTCCGGCAGCACAACACACTTCCGCTACTTACACCTCGCCTTCTGTGCACCCTTCTTATAGTGCTTCTCGGTGGCGTGCCGGGCGCACATGATTTGCATATGCCCTGCAATGCTAATCGTTTGTATGTCCTCTCGCGGAAGACGCATGCTGCGAATTTCAGGCCAATCGAATGCTTCCTTCTTGGTGTTGCCTTTTGCGTGGCCAGCAGTGTATATATATTTAATGAAATAACATCGTATAATTTTTTTTTAATCACATTAAAAAAAAACAATTAGGTGGTCGCCGAAAGTTTGCCGTTGATGACGGTTTTTTTTTCTTTTTGTTTGTTTGTTTGTTTTTTCCTCTTTCTCTGTCTCTTCTCTTCTAAAAAAAGCTTTGCCAGTTAAACGTAAGGTAAGTGGACACCCTAAAAATCATTTTTGTTAAAAACTTTGAATTTTTTTCTATATCTCCCACTTATCTTCTTTTTAAAAATGTTAAATTTATGCGAAAAGACCGAGTAGATCACAAGATATGTTTTTTGAAAGTTGTGTTGTTTCAATATTTTCACCGGAAGTGGTATTCCATGTTTACCGGAAGTTGTACAATTTTGTCAATTTCAGTTAGGATTTTGTATTTTAATATAATTTCCTTTATTCAATATTTATTAAGTAATAGTATTTTGTCTCTGAAGTGGCAACATGGCATTTGCAACCGTAACAGGGCCATTTTAACCGTAACTGTTTTGGTCGCAACTGTTGTTAGTGTTTTTTGTTCTATTCGCATGAGAAGTCGAACGTTGATTTGTTGGCATGTTAGCTTTTTATTGAAAATCCATCCAGATTGATTTGCTTTTGTGTATATTACTCTTTTAAAAACATATGTACATTGTCAAGAGGTCATCAAATGGTTAGTGCCCGAAAAGCGAGAACAGCTGTTGCGAATACCAAAAATCCTTAGTTACACCAAATATCCATCTCAAGGAATGGAAAGGTCATTCAAATGAGGTACTAAATCAAGTAAAAAATACATACATGGAACTGTGTAGTGAAAAGCTTTTAGTTAAGTGCTTCCATGGAAAACCCACAATGCGAATGAGTGTTTTAATGGTCTTATATGTCAGAGAATACCAAAGATTACTTTTGTTAGCCTATCTGCACTATGTTTTGGTGTTAGTGATGCAGTTATCACCTTCGGTGAGGGTTATGAAGAACACCAAGAAGTTTGTACAATACTTGGTTCCACACCGGGCTATTATACAACCAAGGGACTGAGGTGTCTTGATATTCAGCTTTTATCCCAAGCCAGCGTTGCTGCAACACCCGAAGCAAAAATGGCTAGAAAAATCTTGAGGAAAAAAGTAAGGCAAAACTGGACATACCAGACAAATGAAGGCGAGACCTACAAATAGGGTGGCTTTTAAATTCATTCAAATATATTATCCATTGTTTTCAACAAGAATAACTCTTATTTTGCTATTTTCTGAAATTTGAAATTATTTTCTGTTTTGAAATAAGATAACGGTGATATCTTAATAAAAAATGGTTCAATCTCAATTCTTTTTGGGTGTATTTCCTCTCTATTATGTCTGTCGTGCAATGAACTAAAAACTTTGTTTTAGAATAAATACATTTGGAGATATATGACATCGAATGTAGAACTTCTACATTTTTTTCAGTAAATTCTCAGAAAAAATTATATCACTTTGAATAGTTGTGTCACAACTACGGGAGTAGTTCATCGCATAGTAAGTATCTTGATTTATTGTTTAGAAGAAGAGGCCTGTTCACATTGGTTGGTGTTGCCGGGAGAGGGGTCGCCTTCTCTCGGATGTCAAGTGTTGGTTTTCGAAGACAAAGAATTATTATTCTGCATTAAAAACTTCTCAAGTTATTAGTGTTACAAAATACTATTAATTAATTCAAATTAATTAGCTGCACATTTTCTAACTTTTTTTTAACAAATATTACTAATTAGATGCTTAACTTCTTGTTTTCCAAATATTGAAAAGATATTTAAAAAAATGAACAAAAATTCTTTAGAGTGTCCACTCACCTTAGGGTACATGTTTACAATTTAGATGTTGAGCTGAGCGGAGGAATTACGATTTTTTAACTGCTGAGGTTCCGCGTCAAGGAGTCTGTCCGTCGCTGCGAATTTATGCAGATTTCCTTGTTTTTGCTGCCGAATAATGTGGTCATGTCTTTCTCTGCCCTTCAAGTGGACAATAAAAAAGGAATTATGCCACTTAGTTGGACGAAGATGCAAACTTAACTGTCCAGGCTTGCGCCGCTCTGGAATTTCTTCAGCGTCCCGGCGGGACTTCCGAGCATCGTGGGTGGAAGATAACAGGCCCAGCCACATTTCTCAGTGAGAGTGAGGGCTAGGAATGATAATAAGTAGCTTTCTCATTTTTGGCCAAAATAAAACAAAATTAAAGGTCCTACCATGATGCTGACATCTTTTGCCTTCGTCCTCCCGGAACATCGGCGCGGTCTCTTGCGCTCTTTCCTAATTTCCCGCTCAGTCCCTTTCCCTTTTTTCTTTCTGCTGGTTCGAACTCAACTCCCTGAAGAGCGTCCAAAAACCGATGCTCATCGCCTTACGCATCGCGCATGTGTGGGAAAGCGCCGTCTGCCGATTGGCTGACGCGAACGCCTGGAGGCAGAAACTTCCTCGATTGAATGATATTTCGACGACCTCGGCACTTGGGCTCTGGACTGACCCTTGACCTAAGAAAAAAAATGGCCGCCACGGTGAACTTTGCGGAATTCCGCCCAAATCCGGAAGGGTTCCTTGCTGTAAAGTTGCGTCTTCCAATACACAAAGACATAAATAACTCGGACTTTCTGCACTGGAAAAGCTTGGGAAAACCTCCTCACAGACGCCATTCTAACAATTTATTGCTTTTAGAGAACGGACACCAGAACTATGGCCATTTTCGTTCTTTCTTTCTGAACAAAGACTTCTGGAGACCACCTTTACAAAAATTCATTAAACAAATTAACATTACCGAACATCGTTACAATTAACTTCGTAACGCATAAAAATCGAATTCTCTCTAGCTACAGGTGCAACGATCGGAATTACGAAAAAATAGCGTAAAGCAACGATTTGTTATTTTGCCCTGATGCATCAAGCCACAATTTTATTCATTACTAAATGATTTTTAAACATCCTTGACGATAGCGTACACGCAATTTATTTACGAAAGTCACCTCGTTACAGAACGATCGCCGACCCGCGTTTTCTTACAGTCACTGCATTATACAGTACTATCACTAGTTAATGCCAAGCAAGATTCCCAATAAACTGACTAAATATTAATACTAAGCAAGATTTTAATCACGAAAGGTTGCTAAATTGCGATCGATACACAATTACGACTTTAATACAAGCTACTAACATAAGGCATAAACACCTAAACACGTGTTTTTTCTCATTAGGTACAAATACAATACAATAAAATACTTCATACACTGTATGTTTACAAATTACTTTTCCATTATTAAAGCTTACACGATAATGTAATAAAATAAGCAGTGATAACGACGGTAAATACGGAACCACAACCTTACGATTTTTTTCCCCATCGCTACGTTTTCCCGCCGATCAACAACGCCCAACGCCGCGGCGTCGCCGATAATTTTAAACCAATACATCTAATACTATACATATACTGTATAAACTGCAAGATACATTTAAGAAGCAAAGGTATCAAATTAATTACATATATGAAATGAAAGATACACTAAGGAGCTAAGGCAAATTAATTCATACACAACTAAGTAACGGTTAGTTATAGGCTACGGAAATACGACACGACCCACGTGTTCGTTTTTCGTCACGAACCAGTTACAATACGATTAAATGATTACTTTACTACATATTTATGAATACTTTAACATAATTATATTGGGTTGTCGGTAAAGTCATGACGTAATTTGGCACCCGATATCGCTTGGGCGATTTTGTAAGTACCAGAGGCATGCGCAGCTCTGTTATCGCTATGGCATTCGACAGGTGCCAGTTCTAGCTGCAGTCTAAAAGGAATACTGAGCGATTTGGTTGATTTGCGGAGTTTTGACATCGAGTTGAAGATGGAAGACCAAACTGTGCATTTTCGCCATAATTTACTGTTTTACTTCCGTAAAGGGAAAACCGCGCGTCAAGCTTGTGAAAATATGCGTGAAGTGTACGGTGATAATGCTCTACAAGAACGTCAGTGCCAGCGGTGGTTCGCGAAAATTCCAGGCTAGTGATTTTGACCTCAAAGGTGCTCCTCGGTTCGGGATGCCAACCTAAGTTGATGACGACGAAATCAAGGCATTGGGCGAGTCAAACCCACGTTACACGACACGAGAGATTGCAGACACATTGCACATCCATCATTCAAGCGTTCAGGACCACCTGAAGAAGCTGGGATACGTAAGCAAGCTCGATGTGTGGGTTCCTCATGAACTCAAAGAAGCTCAATTGACGGCGCGTATGAACATCTGCGATATGCTCATTAAACGTGAGGAAAACGATCCTTTTTTAAAGCGACTCATAACTGGTGACGAAAAGTGGATTGTGTACAACAATGTGCTGCGCAAACGGTCTTGGTCCCGACGTGCTGCTTCGCCTCAAACGACATCCAAAGCAGATATTTATCAGCGGAAATTTCTGGTCTCAGTGTGGTGGTATTTTAAAGGTGTCGTGTTTTTTCAAGCTCCTACCATGGAACCAAACAATCAATTCGAATGTGTATTATCACCGTCGGCAATTGGACAGTTTGAACGAATCCATCATCCAGAAACGTCCAGAGTTCGTTCATCGTAAAGGTGTTGTGTTGCATCACGACAACGCGAGACAACATACAAGTTTGATCACCCGCCAAAAATTATGGACCTTGGGTGGGATATGTTGCCACACCCAGCATACTCGTGTGACCTTGCGCCGTCAGACTTCCACTTGTTTTTCTCTGTTCAACAGTCCTTGCGTGGTATAAAGTTCAATTCAGATGAGGCTGTAAAGCAGCACCTTGTACAATTTTTCGCCACGAAAGACAGGTCTTTCTGTGAATGAGACATTCTGCAGCTCACTGACAGATGGAAGAAGGTCATCGAACAAAACGGGCATTATATCATCGATTGAACTTTGTTCTTTCTATCAATAAATGACCTTTGCAAAACATGGCTAAAATATGCCATGACGTTTCCGATAACCCAAGAGTTTACAGGTTAGTATAAACAAAGAAATAGCAATTACACGACGGTAATTACGAAATTAATTATGCATAGTACTTCAGATTTTTATTTATTTCTTCCCGTCAACCTTACGTTTCGATCGTCGGAGTTGGTGACAAAATTACATATACTTTACCACTATATATCCTATGCAAAATTACTATCTTAGGAATTAACTAAATTCATTTATGCTACACTAAATACTAGATTAAAAAACACCTTACAAAATTTCTGCACACGTTCCAACACTACACAATACAATAAAAAGCAGCACTCAAAATAAAATGCAAAGAAGAGCACAACATGATACCAAGGCAATATTTATCAAACTCTTGAACACTTGCTTAACTAAACAAACCAGTAATTTTGCCCTTACATAGCCATCGAAACCTGAGGGATAGCTTACCTTGACAAATCACAAATGCAAAAAATATCACCACACTCATGCAATAGAAATAAACAAATTTACAGAGAGAAAATAAAGTTGAGAGAGAGAGAGAGAAAAAAAAAGAAATAATTTACCTGATTTTTTCTTGACTTCTATATTTTCTAGCCCTCTCATTGCCCCTTTTGGCAATGAGAGGGCTAGAAAATCACTGAAAATATAGAAGTCCAGAAAAAATCAGGTAAATTATTACCTCATTTTTGAGGTCACAAAACATAAAAAAAAAAAAAAAAATCAGAGTGCGTGGATCTGATGATGGGTTTTCCGATCCAAAAAGTATTGGCCCATTTATTTAGAGATCGGAAAAACTTCAACACTATGCATGTTTCTTGTAATTTAAGTTGAACTGATGCATTTCGTAGTTATGGCCAACACTTGTTGCACTATGGCGAATCTGCCATGTCTGACGATGAAGAATAGTCTGCCTTTATTATTATTATGGCTATTATTATTATCCTAGAATAGTTCATTTGCGCCACAGTTCCCCCGCTCTGTTCACATTTTGTGAAATTGTTGCCGAGAGGAACACGTCTTGAAGAAGTTAACCATTTCACATCTCATGAAGTTCTGGAATCTTCGCGACGGAAACAATGCCAGCCCAGTTCAAGTGATGAGAGCTCGGTCCAGGTCCTCGGAATGAGTTTTCATATGAGCTTCTCACACGTTGCACTTGTTGCATCTAGTACTTTCTCCCGGAGATTTTTAGTACTGTGCGCCACGTAGTGATGTCGGTTATTACATTTCCCAGGTAGCACAGCCGGGCAATTAAAGTAGGCCCAACACAGATACACCGTCTTTTAGGAACAGAGGACGATGGCTCAGTGTTGGGCCGAAGTTACATTGCAAGGCTGTGCTACATGGGTTGAATACCCTGAAAGGATCATTTATTTTCCACACCCACCTAATAACTCTTGGCGCCACCTTTCGCTCTCACAACAGTAACACGTAAGATTATGGACTCTACCAGGTGTTGGAAACATTCAGGTGGCACTGCGACGGCACATAACTCCACGACGGACTTCGGTTAATGGTAGAGAGATGCCGATGGTAGCATTCTTACTCGAATGCATAGCTGGATTTCGTCCTACAGATTATCAGATGGGTTCAAATCCAGAGAGTGAGAGTCATTAGAGAGTTATAAATTCACTTAAATACTTATTCAACCAGTCCTACTCCAAACGGGAGTGTCCAGGTGGTTGTTGTCTTGTTGAAAGAGGGCATCCTGCTATAAAAATGGTTAGCCATGTATGGATGTAGGTGTTCAGCAAGTACGTTCACATAGTCTGGGGCGGTGATGGTGCTTTAAGTAGGTACAGGTGGTCCCAAGGTGGCCAGCGTAAACATGCTTAAGAACAATACATCGCCGCCACCGGGCTGTTAAACTCCGACTTGACCATTGCGGTACGTGGTCTCGTGTGGTTTATGCAGCAGATGCTCCCTCCCATTAGCGTGCTTGGAACCAAGGCCGGATTAAGGGGTGTCTACAGGGGCTAAAGCCTTTGGGCCTACCATAGCCAAGGGCCCAGGAGGTATGCCTGGGCAAATTATACTGTAGATAGATAAGTAGAAAGAGAGATTTATAAAGCAGTTTTACTTTTGTCTCGTATGATTTCCACTTGTTAAGAAACAGAAACTGGAAGACGAACAGATTTCAAGGCAGTGACTCAGAAAGGGCCAAGATTTCATGTCGCTGTGTAAAGCGAGGTCGAAGAAACAGTTTCAGCTTTTTCATTACCATCCTCCCAATTTGCAGTGGGAACCGTTTATGTTCGAAGTCCCCTGTAGCTTCGCATAACATAACAAAAGAGATGCACTAAGAAAAGTATACAACGCTAAATCATTAAAATATCCAAGACAAAATCTAAGAACCTTAGGCTCTTAACTCGTGTTCTTATGAGGACAATGAAAAATACAGTGACTTGTAATGAAAACTCTGCAGATAATTTCATAGTTACAGTTTTGTGTTTAAACGGACTTTATAATGATATCATTTCATAAGTTCTTTGTGGTCCCACTCAAATTTCTTAGCCCAGGGGCCCAGTAAATCCGGCCCTGCTTGGAACCCCAATTCATCGGACCAAGCTACTCCCTACCAGTCTTCCGCGGTCCAGTGGCGATATTCCTTCGCCAAGTGCAGCCTCATAGCTAGATGCCATGTTGTTAACAAGGACAGTCGGTTGGCTAGCCGTCTACCATAGATCTGTAGCGCCATCGTATATCGAATAATGATCCCTGTACAAACTTTCGAAGGTGCCCCGTCGTTGAATGTCAACATTTCCCTCTCCAATGTGGTTCTCCATTCCGACATAAAGATACCAGAAATATTATGCTCACTTTGAACATCAGCGGCCTGTTTAAGGCCACATTTGCTCATACGGCTGACTGTTTGGACGTGGTCCTGGTACACACATCGTACGGTTGCACGCCGAAATACCAGATGTTCAGCAGATGGAGCACCCTATTCTCCTCGTACCGATCATTTGCTCACTATCGAGTTCACTTCGATTGGCATGTTTACCGATCATCACAGTCGCAAATGCGTTATACAGCATGAAGGTATCTGGCCTATTTGTAGTCTACAGTGTGTTTCCGATGGGCGTATTACTGAAAAAGTGGTAAAGCAGGTTTGTGGATGGATGTAATGAGTATAATAAATCCTTCCTTCAGTGCATATGATAAAGACAGGATTCCAGTTTGCGCAGCCATTCAAAATTAATTACGAAACCACTGTATACAACAGAGAAATATAAAAAAACTAGAAATTAAGGAAGCAAAATTCCTCAGAAATACATGGGAAATTCACTAGATTTTTCAAAGCAATCAGAATTGTGAACTGAATCGTCTGTAGTTTACTAGCCACCATGCAACATGTTTCAAATCCAGGAATGGGTATAGGTCATAAATCAACAGTATCTCAGATATAGGAATTAAGGAGGAAATATTCCTCACACATGATGCATGGGATTATTCAAATGGAAATCGGGAAACGCAGATTCGACTCCTGCACCAGGTTAGTGTAATTTTCAAGTTTTCTGAGGAGATGTTTACAAGGAGACCAGTAAATTATACAGGCAATTCAGTATACAATTCTCATTGCTTTGAATATTTCAGAAAACCGATAAAAAATAAAATTCTGAGCAACTGAAGACACTATTCTGAGCATTAAATGCAAGAACTCTATGGACACTATTCTGAGCGTTAAATGCAAGAACTCTATGAGCTTTAAAGGAAACCACAGGAGTCACTGGAAGTTAGATGATATTTACAACACCGAAAACACAATTGATAACCTCGAGAAAGAAAGATATATACAGTATGTCCAACGTTGGAGCCAGCAAATACAGCTCTTTGTCTCGGAAGAGAGACAGAAATATCTTGCATTCACTTTGTGCTACAGGTATCTGAAGAACGTATCCACTACGTTATATAGGTATTTATTTTGTATAGTTTCATTGTGCTTTACGTGTAGGGAGCGGTCAGAATTTCTGATGAAGTAAATATATGTAAATAAATGCAATCTGTAATATGTCTGGAACAACACCGATGATAAATAGATTGTATATACACTGTCATCTCTAAAGCATTCGGATAGCCACGAGAAAGAATATAATAGCTGAAGCTGCTCGTATGTAAAGTAGGAACACGTATAAAATAATAGTTGAAGTTGCTAAAGTACACTGAAACTGTACAACAATATAAAAACACCAGAGACATCAATGACGTCGGAAAACGCTTGCGTGTCGGATGCCATATCTGTCATTTGTCGTAGTAAACAGTTTCGAGTTTCCAAAGTAAACAGCAGCTGATGGAAAAAACATTTAAGATCTCGGATGTTGCAGAATTTCAGAACTTATCTGGAAGGCCACCATAATTAACGCAGAGAAAGAGTTGACCCACGACGAGAATTTACAGTGTCGGTCAATCATTGAACTGGGAAAACAAGGTGATAAAGATCAATGAAGATTAAAACGCACCTTAATTTTACTGACGACACAGCCAGTTTTGACAACACCAACTCAAATCCGAAGTTTATGATCCAGAAACTTGCTGACAAAAGCAAAGAAGTAGGTTTAAAAATTAAGTTTCAGAAGACAAGATCGATATACACTGCCTAACAGAGAAAATGCCACACTATGAAGGAATGCTCGAAAACAGACCAAACTGCACACACATAGAACCAAGTTGGTCCTGAAAAAATGACTACATGCAAATCTGGAGGAAGACGGTGCATACATTTGACTTGGACAATATATATCAAGCGAGAACCACGTCGAAGAAGAATTAAATAGGCGTGTGAAACTTGATCGAAGAGCGTTTAGAAGAAACAATAGAATTTTGAACAGAAATTCATCTTTATGTCGTATTTAAAAGAAAGGTGTTAAGCAATGCACACTTCCTATCATCACTAATGAATTAAAGACAAGAACCTTAACTAAGAAAGGCATACAAAAGCTGAGAACAACTGAAAGAAGAATGGAAAGTTGAATGCTTGGTGTAACCAGGAAAGGTAGGAAGGTTATCTCATGGGTCATGAAAATAACAAGAGTCGATGACGTCATGGTCAAGTGAAGCCCCTCAGGCGAAAATGGGCTGGACATATTGCTAGAACTGATCACCTTCGGACAATGAAAATACTAGAAAAACGTTCGGCAACTGAAATGCTAAATAGAAAAAAACAGAGATGACCAACTGGAAGATGGATGGATGAAATTCGAAAGCATGCTGCAGTGACTTAAAAGAGATTAGGTCTAGACAGAAAGTTGTGAAAGAGACTTAGGTAGACCTTCATGAAGCAGTGGATTCATAATGGTTGATGATTGAGCTATTCTCGAATTAAACTATGAATGAGCTATTCAAATGTTAGGCTTTTGTGTTCAAGTTTAGGCTTTGTATTAATTGTGTTAAAAGTTTCAAATGACTTATTTTTCTATCAATAAGCTGCTAAATTTGTACCGTCATCCGTCATATTAATCGACAACTTCTACCTTAGTCCGTTCAAAATTGGGTTTTCAGATGAAATAAATATGAAAGTTTTGAAACTTGGAACACTTGTTTATAGGTATCTTGTGAAGATAATACCAAAAGTCCTTACGAATCAGAAGTGAGCTCTAGCCGCCATCTTGAAAAATAGGTCCTTTTTTTCGGTTTTCCGTGAATATTTAAAAAACGATTGGTCGTAGCCCAAAAATACTATTTACAAAATTAAAGCTTACAACTTTTCTACAAAATAAGTTTCTATTTACTTTTTTTGTATCTCTAATAGTTTCTGAGATAATTGGGTGTCAATATACTCTTTCGCTGATTCCTACGTTATCGCTACGGTTTTTCATACAAATAAGCTCATAACTTCTGAACCGTCGGTTTTTTCGCGATAGAGTTCTTAAACACTATTGTAGAGCATCAATTTTTTTTCAAAATAGGTACCTTACTTATTTTATTAACTCCAGCAGGTCAATAGATATAGATGTATGTTTACATTACAAGCTATCGCTATCTAATGTGACCATCACAACACAGAGCCGAACTTTTTGCATGGCCACAGGCATGGAAAAATGGTATCATTTGCTGTACACAATTCAGGTGGGCATCCCAATCACCTGATCGTTCAGCGTGAATATACTCCTACACCAAAGTGATCATATCGAAATATTGAATCCAGAAGCATGCAGTCCGTCCATGTTTCTTAAGCTGAGTCAACTTGTCTCCCATTTTCTTTGCTAGCGTTAGTAGGTGGGGGTTCTCATTCAGTGAGCGCAGTAAAGGAGACTCATCTAGAAAATCTGTCATGCGCTCATCGATAGCCTTCCGTTCTTCAGCACTGATGTCAAGTTGCTAAAGAATTATGTTCGACAAAGCTGTTTGTATTAGTAAGAGAGTTCGCACTGCTCTAGCAAAGGTGTGACCTTGTAACATCTTATCGAATAATACTGGAGCATAGATGGTGCTCATCAATTCTTTGAGACCATTTCCACCCATGAGGTATCCAATGTCCCCAGAATAGACATCAATAGGTGAAATCTACCTAGTCTTACCACATAGGTGGACAGCTGCGAGTCAGCTGTGGCTGCTGCGACTGTTTCTCTGCTTTTAATGTAGAGTGGCTGATCGGACGTAATAATTAAGAACTTCTGATTTATTTTGAGACACAAATCAGCAGCAAATCGCAACGCGGTGTAGATAGTATCATAATCAGTTGGTGGAGAGTTTGCGAAAGGACGATGAACAACCTTTGTCTTTTCACTGTACATACCTTTCGTTATAGAATGCATAAATCCTTTCAATTCTGGAACCCCAGGGATATTGAGGCATTTTGTATATGGTGTCATAAGGTTTCGGCTGTACCATTTCCTCTACCGGAACTGCCAGATCTTCAACAATCACATTTGTAAAACCGCCTTCTGTTTTTTGGAATACTTCCAGTGAAAGAATTCCAAGTTCTCCACAAGTCTTTGAGCTTGGTATCTTGTTATTTCTGTTCCTCTTTCGACTGAACTTGCTGGTGTAACACATCTAATGCCACCCATAGCATGAAAAGTATTTAATCCACTGATCGTGTAGACATTCAAGTCAGCGTTGTCGAACACGAACTGACTGAATGACCCATTCATGCCACGTTGAGCGTGAAAAATGGCTGAGATTTCCAGCTGCTGAGCTTCATAGTATGATGAACGTAATCCCAAACTTGATATGAGGTTAACTAAGTTTTTGGAGCCGTATTTCCTGTATAGAAATAGGCCAAGGCTGTTTATTATGGGGGACATGAAAGACCGTGGTCACACAGCAGAGATGATGGAGTGTGCAATGGAAATGCATTTCCTCTTTTTCTTTTCAATGTCTTTTGTCTTCTTCATGGTCACGTCTTCCAGGAAAGTAAGTAGGGATGTGGGAACGCAACTACTCGGGTCCTTCAAGTAGTTATCACCAGGAGGGAAGGTGGTTTCATCATACACTTGAGACTGGATATCCTGCCTTATTATTGCTTCCGCAGTTTTCGCGATACTGAGTCGCTCTTCAGTTTGGTTTTTCTTTTTAATTCGTACCATGAATTCAAGATTTTAATACCTGCATCCATAAAACAGACGATCGGATCCTTTCTTCCATCTCTTGCTTTTTGATACGTTCTCCGTATGTTTGTATGGGTTTGGCTCTTATTGTGTAATCATCAGGGGCACGCCCTGTTACGTAATTCTGAGAGGGCACATCGGCAGTCATCGTTATTTTTCCAGAAACGAATAAATATCTTCTATAGCTGCTAAAACATAATCGGTTTCAAGACGCCCACGTTTACTACCTTTTGGAGTAGTATGTAGAACAAATTTCCTGTAACAGTCTTAGTGGTATACTCCTTTAGCAGCTACTAAATCACTTATGGTGGACAGGCGAAATTTTACTTCTTCTGCCCACTTAACCTTCCTTTTATCGGCTGCATCAGAAACCGTATCTTTCACCGACAAGCTTCGAACATCGTATACTACTCTACGTCTGTTCTTGGGTTTCTTCTTCTCTCTTGCCTTGAATTGTTCGTCAATCACCTCAGTACAAAATAAAAAACACTTCGTTTTGAAGTT
The DNA here is from genome assembly GCA_039090855.1 of Macrothele yani. Lineage (NCBI taxonomy): Eukaryota > Metazoa > Arthropoda > Arachnida > Araneae > Macrothelidae > Macrothele > Macrothele yani. The sequence goes on along the minus strand of CM077032.1, from coordinate 28,221,577 downwards.
AAACGTCGGTAGTGAAGACTTCAAAGTCACAGGCTGGTCGTTGTCAGGTCAGGTTGTGATGATGTTAAGGTCTCAGACTGTCCCTTCACATCAGCCACTGTGCTATCCGTTCTCGTGTAATTTTTCCGGCACAAAGTATGAACTTTCACGGATGTTAGGCCACTCAGCTGGGAGCCCTTGTTGTCATTCCTTGCAGTGCTAGCTCTTAATAACGGTGCTATTCCTTTTTCACATACTAGCGGAACATCAACGCCAGATTCGGTAAGATCTCTTTCACATATAAAACACTTCTCTGCCATAGTGAAAGTAAAACACTCGTCTTCTTCTCTACCTACACCTGGAACCAGAAATATAAAATAGTCCAGTCAACGAAGACCCAAAATGGGAAAATATCGAAATACTAACTGAGCATGCGTCCGAAAGGTTTGCCGCTCAATCTGGAGACAGTATGTATGTATGTATGTACGTATGTACATACACCTATACCATTTACATTACCATTATACAATTACATATAATTAAACCATTACATATGGTATGTATAATATTATACAATATTCTGACGGATCTATTGAACAGCTATATCTATTGACCTGCTGGATTTATAAAATAAGTAAGATACCCATTTTGAAGAGAATTTATGCTCTACAATAGTGTTTAAGACCTTTTTCTCGAAAGAAACCGACGGTTCAGAAGTTATGAGCTTATTTGTATGAAAAACCGTAGCGATAACGTAGTAATCAGCGAAAGAGTACATTAACACCCAATTATCTCAGAAACTATTAGAGATACAAAAAAGTGAATCGCACGTTTTTTGTAGGAAATCTTGTAAGCTTTAGTTTTGTAAATAATATTTTTGCGCTACGACCAACCGTTTTTGAAATATAAAACCGAAAAAATGTACCTATTTATCAAGATGGCGGCTGATTCGTCAGGACTTTTGTTATAATCTTCACTAGATACCTAAAAACAAGTATGGCAAGTTTCAAAACTTTCGTATTTATTTCTCATATTTGCCCGTTTTCAGCCTTCGTTGACTGGTCTACCTCTGTTTTACGTGAAACTGGTCCTGCCTGACGGAATGAAGATTTTGCAAGGAGAGCCCAATTCGATACTTCTTTACCATCAGTTTGCTCTAGTCATAGTTTCTGAGTAAGTTACAGCGGCTAACAGTTCAGTATTACTTTCCTTTCATTAACGGTATGGATGAGTTCACCTCCAAATGTAACATCCTATAAAGAAACAGCTACAGGAGCGTCTATGAGTTAAAAAAGCTGAGAAATATCAAGTTTCAAAAAATATAGTGTTGGAGTTGTTTTTTATTATAATTTCTTTTTACTGACGGAAACATTTTACCTCACTATATTTTTTTCAAAATCCTTAGACAGAATGATCCAATAGAATCGTCAGTGGCAGGCTGTCTATTCACATGTTACCTTTATCTGATTTTGAGAACTCAAAGACAAAAACAAGGATGGGTGTTGGATACGGTTATAGCCGTGTGCGTGAAAACGTTAGTTTGTCTCAGAAACAACCTGGGTGTAAAAAAAATTGCAAATGAGGAAGAAATCACGAGAGAGCATTGTTCCTTTCGTTTAAATATCCTGCGGAAGGAGTAATGTTGGCCAAAGAGCGCAGGAACACTCTATCCAACTTGCAATCAACAGCGAAAGTAGCTAATCTTTGCTGTCCGCGGAAGAATGAAAGTAATACTGCGTACATAAATCTGGGAAAATAAAGTGAAAGACGAATAAGCTGATCGAAAAAATGAATAATTATGTATCAAATGTATTGTGTGCAAGCTAAACTAAAAACAAACATTCTGAGACAGAGGAAGTGAAAGTGGTGATGACTAATTTATCCAGAGTGTTGGATAAGAAGATAAGGAAAGCTGCTGTAGGCATGGTTTTTAGTTTAAAAATGAAAACATGAGGATTCATTGCACCGTGTGAGTGGCAGAATTTTATGGTGGCATTTGAAATTGAGGCTTCAGAAATTCGCAATTGTAGCAGCGTATCTTTCTTGTGTTTCTACGATCTCTGATAAGAAGGATAATTTCTGATAGGTGCCAAGAGTTGTACGACGAATTTCGTGTGTGCTAGGGGAAAGTCTTTCTAATAGGAAAACTCAGTGCTGAAATAGGTGTTCAGAATGAGATATCTGATGCAGTCCTGGATAAGTTTTACGATCCTAGTGTGAATGATAATCATGGGAGACTAACAGAAATTCATGCATGTCTGACATACTTTTCAGTTACAACTACACCCACACGTGTTTTGGCGCAAAAGGAGCACCAGAGATTTTGCTCCTTGTGATCAGGGTCTCAAATTTCTAGTTTTTGACACTCGTGCAATGAGAGGTGCTGTATCTATATGGGGTCGTTATTTTAAGCGTCTGGAATGAAGCTGAATGTAAGATAAAGAAAGAGTAACAAGAATATCCTGTAATGAAAAGAACAAAAGTTCAAACGCGTTCGTATTAATTCCAGCATTACGTAAAGGTGATCAGGTAAAAACTGAGTCATTTTAAACAGTGAGACTGATTCGTATAATAATTAGACGTGTTTTAAGAATTGTGTTGTCTTATCTTCGAAGAGATATGTGATACTGCAAAATCAGATAGCGTAAAACGTGACGCTTAGCGGATCAATGAGGTTAGAAAGCCATTGAGCAAAAGAGAACAGCATATCTGGGAATTTTGCTGAGTTTCTTAGGATGAATACTTTTGTATAAGAAGAGCGAAGTAGTAAGGTTGGTCCACAATAGAAATTCTGCCCGTCAAAACGTTACGTTGAGTGAGTGAAACAGGCTTTTTGAAAAGAAAGCAAATCATTTTATAACTATACGAAATGTAAAAAAAAAACTGCAAGGGAATTGAAGTTTTAATATGTGTTAGGAACAGGCAGCAGAAAATAAAATAAAAGATTACGACAATACTTTTGCGAATTTTTAGAACATAAAGCCAAAGCTTCTTTTTCAGTAGAAGCAGATGATGCCACATACAGTAAAGTAAATACTATAAAAATATCAAAGGAAAATATTTGTATAGCTATAAACTTTTTCAAAATCGTTGGCTCCCTGAAATGAATATTATAACATATGAGATGTTGAAGTATGATAGTACAAGTATTTAGTTAATTGAAATTTATCTGATGTGTTGGGAGTTAGGAGTTATCAGACGTTGATGAGACTAATTCGTGTTAAAATCCAATTGTAGAATTAAATGTCGACGAAACACGATAGAAACAAATGTAGTACACAACGTACCACATGTTAAAACTCTTTATTGATAGAATAGACCATACACTTCATTAGATCTTTCGGAGACACATCATCTTCATCATCATGACTGTATCGTCTGATCATAACTGTATCATCTGATGATGAAGACGATGTGTCTCCGAAAGATCTAATGAAGTGTATGGTGTGTTTTTATCAGTAAAGGGTTTTAACATGTGGTACGTTGTGTACTACATTTGTTTTCGTCATGTTTCGTCGACATTTAATTCGACAATTAGGGTTACCAGTTTGAGTTAAAAGTTGGTTTTGTTTTCAGCCAAAAAATTGCATATGTGAGAATGTCATACACGTTCATCTCATTCTGCGAAGAACCTTCCGTTTTTTTCTATAGTCTATTGCCAACGTCCCACCATAGCCATAATCACACGGCTGTAACACTCAACGGGTTTCCCGACGGAAACTCTCTCATGCCAGATTCTACATCCGCCACCTAAACGAAGTGCCGTCCTTGAAGAGAAGGGACCACGGAATAAAACAGGTCTGACTTGAGTGGCGCATGTTCCGGACTGTATGGAGGATACAGTAGGTTTTCATCCTATTTTGGTGAACAACTCTGGAGATGTGATTTGGTGCATTATTCACATGTGCAATAACACCCACTTTCTATTGATGATTCTGGGTAGCGTTGGCGTAGAGCAACATGGACCCGCTGCAATTGTTCGGCAAAGAGGTTTCTGTCCACAGCCTGATCATCTGGCACGAGTTCCTAGTGCACAGGACACTCTCACTTCCACCAAATGCACAGCATGACTTTCCTCTCAAACCGCCCTCTTGCTTCTTGTCGTGGTCTCAGTCACTGGTTTCCAGTTGTACAACAACGTAAAACTACATATTCACTTTTCATCATGTGGATTTGAGAGCAAAGTGTGATAGAAAGCATCATGCTGTTCGACCTGCTGGGGTGTCAATTCATGGGGGACTATTCAATAGGGCCTCGTGAAGATACAAAGGTGTTGCTGGTGACGAACGATGGTGAGCTGGGAATACCCCACTCCAGTTGCAGCTTGTCGTGTACTGGTACCGAGGTTTTCTTTTGTACTGGTACCGAGGTTATCTTCGGTCAGATTGTTAGTGTTGGTGTTCCTTGGAAGTCCCGATTTCTACTTGTCTTCGAGGCTAGTGTCCCTAGCATTGAAACACAGGAAATATTTTCGTGCCGTGCAGTTAACAATTTCCTCGGCTTCACGGTCACAAATTTCCTTCACAGCTACTGCCGCGTTTAATCCTTTTTTATTAATGGCGTGGGGGCACCCAAACAGTACGATTATCGACCTCCATCCTCTGCTCATTTGAAAAACTCAGCGTGACTACATGCAAAATGCACATCATCAGAGTTTTGTGTTTCACATCATCGCGGTACGCAGTCGACGTTGGCGCCCGTTTCGCACAAGAATGAGCGCCAAACACAGTGTGTGTAGCTCAAAACAAAACGAAATTTTGCCTCATCCTGATATTCCTTAGGGTTGGAGGCATGCTGTCAAAGTTCGTTCTACATCAGCCAGTTGAGTGTGCCAGAAAAAGTGTTCGTAGTGGTTATTATTGACAACTATGGGGTTTTGCATCAGAGAATGTGTGATATGTACAGCATTTTGTAGGCCTCACGAAAGCTGAGCAGACAAATATTTGAATTTCAAGTGCTGATCAAACATCATTCTTATGTCAGAAAGTTTTTGCTGCATTTGTAGAAGGCTTATTATAGAGGGAACAGCTTGTATCTGTGGAGGGTCCTGATTCAGGCAAGGTTGTACACTCTCTACCAACAAATAATTGGACACCTGTGATAGCAAAGAAAAACGAAGTTTATTCACCTTCAATAGTTGGTGGAGCCTCCACGAGCGGCGATTACAGCTGCGACCCTCCGGGGCATACTCTCAACCAGGCGTTGTACGACGGCTAGCGGTATTTTCTTCCACTCGGCTTGGAGAAGACAGATCAGTTCCTTCACCGATCTCGGACGGTGGGGGCACCCCTAAAGTCAACGCTCTAACTCGTCCCAGAGGTGCACGATAGGGCTAAGGTCCAGGCTCTGCGCAGGCCAGTCCATTCGATTAACCCCATTGTCACCATACCAAGCCACTGTGGACCTCGCAACATGACAGGTGGCATTGTCATCCTGAAAGTAACATGGGTCCACCCGTAAAACTGCCACAACGTAGGAAGCGCATGGTCATCCAAAATGGTGCAGTAGGTCTCGGCGTTGAATCTACTAGGAATTGCGACCAAAGGTTCCATGCCATACCAGGAGAAACACCCCCATAGTAGAATTATACCGCCGCCGAACAGTTGGCACAATACATTCCGGCAGGAGGCGTTCTCCAGGCAGACGCCAAACCCAGACCCTGCCATCCGAACGATAGAGGGTTAACCTTGATTTGTCGCTCCAGAGAACCTGTTTCCACTGTTCAACGGCCCACTGTCGACGTTCTTTGCACCACGTTAGCCGACCAGCGCTATTGGACATGCTGATCAAAGGCTTGTGGGCGGTAGCACGTCCATGATAACCAAGCAGATGGGCTTCCTTACGGATGGTATTCATCGAAAGAACACTCCCGGATGCCCGTTGAAACTCCTTGTGGATGTGGCCCATCGATTTGTTGCGGTTCTTCCGAATTTCTCTGGCCAGCACCCGTCGGTCTCTAACTCCCAGTTTTGCGGGTCTGCCGGGTCTGGGCACATTCCGGCAGTCACCTCTCATCCTCCACTTGCCAATCACGTAAGCCACTGTCGATTTTGGGTACTTCAACTCGCTGGATATGTCACGTATAAATCGGCCATTTCTGTGATACCCGACAATTACACCTTTCTCAAAATCAGAGAGCTCTGAACTGCGTGGCATGTTGCATGCGACTGGTTGCGTTGTTGTTTCCCACACGATATTTAACGGCGGCGGCCGTGGCGTGTATCAAGACCGCAGATATCGTCGATTGCAGGGGTGTCCAATTACTTGTTGGGAGATCGTGTATAACGTCTACGCTGTTCAACATACATAGTACTTATCTAACATTACATACTTTTTGTCGTTGTTAGGTTCCACGGAGTCGTGTTCGACTCTTGGTGACTGTATGAAAAAAGGCCCCCATCTTGAGCTGTTCTCAGCAAGATCTCGCAACTCTTCAGTGGTCGTTCCACGAGCATCTTTGATTGCATCCTACCATTTTGTTCTCTGTCTTCCCCTTCTGTTTCCTCCAACCCTTTTTTTTTTTTTTTTTTTTGATTGGAGGTTTAACGACCACCGTGAGCAACTCAATGGGCCATAAGCAGTCGCCCGTCCCTAATTTAGGGTCACTGGTTCCAGGGAAGGGAGAGAGCCAGTGCCGTAAGACAAACACAACATCCATGCCTGACCGGGATTCGAACCTGGACCCCTTACGGACGAATGATTAGAGGCCAGCGCCTTAGACCACTGCGCCACCGGGGTGGCCCTCAAAAGGATCATGCTTGGCAGGGCCACCCCGGTGCCGACCACTGCGGCACCGGGGTGGCCCTGCCAAGCATGATCCTGTTTTTCAAACTCATTATCAGCACTCATCACGTGTCAAAATATGTAAGTTTTTGCTTGTATATCACTATTTCAAGGGATCAGCTGGGCTTGATTTGGACAAGTACTGATTGATTAGTTCATCTTGCAGTCCATGGAATTCTACGTAGCCGTCTCCAAATCCGTAATTCAAACACATCCATCTTCTTACCCTCACTCTACCTAAATGCCCAGCTTTTACAGCCATACATTACCACAGGAAAGATCCTTGCTTTAACGATTCTAATCTTTGTTGTTATTGAGATGTCTTTATCCTTCATAAACTATCTAAATTTGCCATTGCCTTTCCCTCCCTAGTGTTAGTCTCTCCCACATTTCTCCAGCACACTGCCCCTCGTTATCTACTCTAGATAACTGAACATTACGTGCATACCTGATGCTGAAATAGACAGTATCACTTTTTAAATCTGAAATTTTCATGTACACGTGTTATTGTATACTGACGACAGACACAGTTCTGTTGCCCGGGATAAAGTAAGAAGCAAAGTATGTTATCTATAATGACTAAAATGTGTATGAAACCGAATTTGAATAATAAATAAGGCAAAAAGCGAAGTCAAGGTTTCTGAGAGATGAGTACACGATTAGTCTAAGTGGATACGGAGTTGGATCGGGTGAATGAGTTGATGTATTTTAGAAGCATGTTTGACAATCAAAAAAGATTTCATGGTGAAATTCGTAGGTGAGTAAACTAAGCTTTCAAAGAGATAGCTGCGTCACGAGGATTTCATAGAGGTGATGGATTGTCAAAAAGGTTGTACACAGCTGTCCACTCAAAATGCAACACCAAGAAGGACACGAGATAGCAAAGCCAGATTTACTGGGCACATAACAACAGACACAAAGATGAAACGATTGAGCTTGCAGGCCCGTGCGACTTGCAGAACACGCAGGCATCAATAGTTCGTGTAGCCCCCATGGCTGGCAATAACGGCCGCTACAAGCCGCGGCATGGAACGAAAGAGGCTTTGGTTGTGGGCTAGCGGTATGTCGGTCCAGGCTGCTTCCACACGTTGCCCCAGTTCATCAGGCGTGGCCGCGAGTCCTACTTGCCTGGCCACTCGGTTACCGATCAGCGACCAGACGTGTCCGATGGGCGACGTATCGAGAGAACAGGCTGGCCACGGCAGCAGTGACACCTGGTGGGCCATGAAGAATTGTTGCACGATGCGTGCCACGTGCGGGTGCACATTGTCTTGTTGAAACGTGGGCGCTGGCAGGTCCTGCAGGTGAGGGAGTACTACCGGCTCCCAAACGTCGGAGATGAAGCGTTGGCTGTTGAGTGTACCGCTATGCGTACCAGAGGGGGAGCAGGTGTCATATCCAATTGAGTCCCAAACCATAACGCCAGGCGACGGACCGGCATGGTGATGCATAATGTAGCCGTTATACAGTCTCTCGCCGCCGTGCCACTACACGCGGCAATGTCGTGCCATTTCGTAGTCCAGGTGCGGCGTTCGACGGCCCAATGCCGCCGCACTCACCGGTGGTGTAACGTCAATGGTAATCGGAGCAATGGGCGCCGTGCGACAAGTCCTCGGTGCTGCAGACGACGTCGAACGGTACGTGATGACACATGTTGTTGCACAACACACCCTAATTCCTGCGTTAACATTCGTGATGTGGCGGTGAGAGCCGTCAATGCCCCCCGCACAACATGCCTGTCCTCTCGTTCGGTGGTGTGCAGCGGCTGCGGCAATAGCTCACGTCGGTCCGTCCGTCCCTCCTGCAACCACCGAATTCATACTCGCCTCACGTGGCTGGATGTCGTCCCACACATGGGCGCCGATGTCTCGGTACGATAAACCGCTCTCGCAATAAGCCACTATTCGTCCTCTGTCGAACTCCGAAACGTGCTGGAATGACTGCCGTGTTCTGCTACGAGGCATCAGGAAGCTTCCTACGTACAGGACCGGCAGCAAACACACTTCCACTACTACAACACACTTCCCTTCTTATTGTGCTTCTCGGCGGCGTGCCGGGCGCACATGATTTACATATGCCCTGCAGTGCTAATCGTTTGCATGTCCTCTCGCAGGCGACGCATGCTGCGAATTTCAGGCCAATCGGATGCTTCGTTTTTGGTGTTAAATTTTGGTTGGCCAGCAGTATATATGGCGTGTGTTCCTATTCAGATGTATAACCTTTCTTTTGCCGACAGTGGGATTGATATCCACATCTTTTTACCCTGAAGCGGCTGTTCTTACAAATGAACAACGCCAGCAGGTTTTTTGTTGCTTGATTGTCTTTTTGACTCATATATCACATCATCCCTCCATGAGAAAAAGGGGAGCGGAAAATCGTTCAGCAAGTTTAGTTCAAATGACAGCAACATTGGGCGACCATTTCATTGCTCTAGTATTTATTTATAATATAAGTACATTGTTGTGCGGAAGAAGCATCACACCGTTTCCCCTCTTCAAGATCAGAGAATATTTTTTTTCGGGAACAAACGGTACAAAGTTTAAGTTCCTGTTTGAGCGCCAATATAACCTTTCTTTTGTCGATGGTGGTACTCGAACTTATATTTTCCTGCTTCGGAACACCTGTTCTCGCAATTAAGTTATACCGACAGGGATATCGCTGCTTCATTGGCCATAATATTAAGAAACAAGAAAGATGACACCGAATTTTCGAATGTAATAAGCACGTCTTTTGAATCCGTTTTGACGCAAATTAAATTTATCAAAGCTATTCAAAGGCAATGGAACCGGTATGGAAAACAATAGTATCTGACGGGAGAAAGAAATTTTTCAATCTGGTCTTTAATCTCTCAGATATTGGTGTAAACGGAATCTTGAGCTTGCGAACTCTTAGAAACAGAGTTATCGACAAAAATAAGATGTGACTTTACGTCCGCTGGAGGGAAAACCATGCATTATTTTAGGAAGAAAGTATTCGCAAAAAAGTTTATCCATATGAGCGGTATCGATCCAAGAAAAAAAATATAGTCGAGTTTTCAGGAACCCAGATTTTGCTACAAATACATCAGAAGCAGAAATTAACACTTATGACCCCTGGTGGCGAAACCATTCTTTACAAAACATTAGAAATTATGTGAAAAATATTTTCCATCAGGTCTTGTATGCGATACAGGAAGAATTTTTCCAAATCGGAGTTTGAGGAGCAGAAAACGCAATTTACCTTTATGCGCCCTAGCGGAAAGTCTTAAATGATTTACGTGAAAATTTTGAATTTATAGGAAAAACCTTTCGCATCGGAAACACTATCCAACAACGAAGGAATTTTTCAAATTGGACTTTTAGAAGTAGAGCTATTGTTACAGTGGACACCCCCCCCCCCCCATCCTAAAACCTGAAGAAAACTCTAAAATTTGTCCGCCATGTTGCGTATGGTATGAGGCAGCTAGGAATCACAGTTCGGCAGGCTCACATGTTCTTTTACAGTTCAGTTTTTTTATTTATTTCTCATTTACGTTGTTTTTTCTTTCGGATGTTCTCTAAATTAATTAACAAAATTGCGGGATAATTGGGAAGTCGCTCCAATGCTCTTGAAGGCAAGAAACGCAATATTTTTGCCATTTTAAATTGTTTCTACCTGTGGGAAAAGGTAGCACTCAATGGTTGCTCTGGAAATTGATAAGAGCAAAGCGATAGGCCCAGAAGAGGACTTCTGGATTTCTTGAGGAGGGGCCGATGTTACGACCCACACCCGCCATTAATTTAGTAATTAATGGGCGTGGTTGATGTGTGAAATTAATTAAGTATTAATTATGTTCGAGGCTTGATTGGAGTTTAAAAGTGTAAACAGCAGATAAAGTTTTATCTGGGGGTTTGGAAAGAAAAGAGGCGAAGAATTCTCTCTCTGGCTGGGTGGTCTCAGAATAGCTCTGTTAGGTCATAAATATCAGGGCGCAGCTGACGGGAAACTAAGCAACACGGAATGGTACCTTTCGAAGAGGGGTCCACTTGAGTAAATGAATGAAGATGGGGACAAAAGGTTTAGCGAATAATCGTAAATTCGTCGATTGTTTGGGGCATTTTCGAGAACAATTGCTCTCTGTGTGGTCCGTGCAGAAAAATAAGAGTTCGCACTTGGCATGAACATAAGGAAGAAAGTGAGTTGTCTGTATGCTCTCCGATGTGAAAGGCTGGATGCCTTGGATCTGCAGCAAAATGAATTGGGGAAAATGAAGCAGCAAACCTCCCCGCATTTGGTAAGAAATGGAGACAACTCGAGGCAGCTGGAGATGCCAGTTTGCCATAAAGACAGCAGAATGCCTAAATCCGCGGGATAAAGCAGAAATTTCTAGGCTGGAGCGTAATGGAACTCCGCGACTGTTTGGCCTAATGAAAGCCAAGTTACAGGGGAATTAAGAAGTCTGCGAGTGGACAGTGGTCATTCCAATGAGAAGCGAAGCCAAGCAAAGTCGGGTTCGGATGCCAACCACTGCAGTGTGGAATCGTCACCCCCATTCATCCCCTACTGTGGAGGAAGTGAAGAGATGCGCTTGTCTTACGGGGCGAAGCGAGGCCCCATGTGTGCGTGTGTGTGGTCACGTAAGCAGCGAAGCCACTACGTGTAAGTGCGACGGGATAAAAACATGAGCGTAAGAGCGGTGGCTTCGATACCTAACAAATATACAGGTGAAATGTTGAGTTGCCGATATACGCTTAAGGTAAAAGCACGTCTGATTTCGCTCGGCCGAGAAAATTAATCTCAGGGCTGGCGGTCGCAACTCTATAAAAAAAATGGAAACAAAACCGTCGAGAGGCATGTTTGAACTGCGTACTCAGGCAGGGTAGATAGATAGATGGTTTGCGAACGGAAAGGAACTGACTGAATTGGGAATGAACGGTCAAAAAGGACGGAAGGTAGCGACGGACGGAATCAACTATAGCAGCAGCGGAATTGAATGTGTCCCACTCTCCCAGCAGTCGACGTTCACAATTATTTCTTCACGACAACAAAAATCATTTCCCAGGAACACAGAAAATCAATCTTGGAAACCGCAACTGCAGATGTGAGAGGGCCTATTTTGCTTAACGGCCACCTTCAAATCGTCACGAGAATAGATCAGTGTGCACTCTAATCATTGCAACAAAGTGCGGCGTGATATTACCATTTTTAATTGTGTGCTTCATTTACATCAAGCGTCAAAGTGAAGTGTTGAATCATCGGTGCTGCCACATGGTGCAAGTGTCTGTGTGTGTGTGTGTTTTTTTTTGTCGTGTGATATTATGTGATGCACAACGGATTTGCACAGCAAAGTCACGTAACTGTAAGTAGATGAATATTTCCTTTTTCTTTCTTCGCACATCTGCGAACTTGTGCCATCCCGACACCCAAAGCTGCATGGACATAGATGCAGTAATGCTGAGTGACTGAACCTCAGAGGAAATACCTGCACATACAGATTTCAATTTCTTACCGGGCCCATTTCCTGATTATTTTTTTTACATGAATAAGGGAGAAGGTGTGGCCACAAATTCCGCTGGGCGGGACAGTTTCTTTTAACTTTGGTTCAGGGCCAAAGCGAGCGGGGAAGGGATCTGCATGTGCATGCTTATTAGATTTAGTTAATTAACTTTGGCAGTATTTCGCACCTATAATCTTATACCGCAAATTAACGTGCGTGTGTATTTTGTGTCGCGAGTATTTTTAATGTGATCGTTTGCATATAATTTTTTTCATTCTCTAAGCAATTGTATATGAATATCACCTGCAGCTCTATTTAGTGTGTAAACGAGTAGTATCTCTTGTTCAGATAGTCCGGTGGAGACTCAGTCGGCTTGTGTCTTCCGACAGTAATGTGTGACACCGTATGCTGCCCTCATAAGAGGGGCAATTGTCTATGCGCCTAGAGAGCGCCGGATCTGTTTAAATCTCGCAGAACGTTATTAAATGTTGTGTTGTGTATTTGAGAATCATGTGTTATTTGCGAAAGTGAGTGTTGTACTGGCTGGTTGGGGATTGAATGTACCTGAGTAAGATCCGGACCACTACACTCAGTCACGAATTGGTGATTGCGGGTGAACCTCATCACAACTCTGATCCCAAAGTATCATTTTTTTTAGATTATTTTATTTTTTATTTGTTGTTGTTATTTTGTTCACAAGGTGGATTCACCCAAGCCTTTTATGCTTCGGGTCATTCTTCAACTTTTCATTTTTTATGTTCTGGTGTGAATCTTTGAGTGCAGCAGTGCACCTGAGATTCTCACCTGGTGCCGCGGCCAACTAAATTGTACTTCAGGTCTCAAGCACCGTTACCGGCAGATTCGGCAGGAACACTGCTAGTGCCGTGTAACACTATTGACAAAAATAAGATATACATCTTCGCTCCCTGGGGTAGAAACCATGCATTCCCAGCAAAAACACAAGTGCTGGGAAACTGCTGGCCACCAGCTGGCAGTGATGGGTCACTGCTGGCTGAAATCTGCCGCTCACGGTCCGGTAGTGGTCCGTTGGTGGCAGCGCTATCAGTTGGCGAGCCATTGATGGCACTGCAGAATCACCGTGAATTGTGGGCCTCCAAGCAAGTGCCACTTGTGGTCCTTTGCTGGCAACCAATTTAACCCCCAACAGCAGGTGGAAGCAACGGGACTGCGCATGCTCAGAAACAACACTTGCTGTGTCTCTCATGGTACCAGTTAGTTGAAGACGACGCTATCGCCATCGTGTTATTTTAGTGGATTTTAAGAAAAAATCCATATGTGGAGAGGCGAATTAACTTCCTAATGAAATTTTACGTCGACGAAGATATCAGATTAAGCCGTGAAATACTAGATTATAGCCATGAAATACACCCACTCCATTCCCACGAATAACAATTCATGGAATGGAGTGGATGAATAACAAGAAAAAATTTGAAACCGCTTGAAACAAATATCCTGGAAAACCATTAATACAACGTTTGTTGGAAAAAAAAATTATACGCGTACAAAATTTATTAATTATTTGAAAGAAAAAAAGCAACGCTATGTGGTGTACTCATCCATGGGTTAAATACACAACACTGGGTGGAATTCGCTTCTAAAAATAACGAGAAGTAAAACAAAATATCTTTTACTCTTTAAAACTAATGTAGCTTCGGACAACGGAAAGGAAAGACACAACGTTAAAAATGTTACAGAATGTGTCATCAACCCGGGTAAATATATATTAATTCAACAATCTCCTTTTAAGACGGCAAGGACAGTACAAAACTTTGGAAACCGACTCTAAGTATGTATAGTGCGTTCACTATAACTTGACAGTTGGGAAGGATTCACTTTACCAGTTTCAGGGGAGCTTCGCATCGTAAGCAGCGTGCTTAAAACTAATCGCCTCCAACCCTCTTGGAGCAGGGCAATAAACAATGAAGATACGGGGTGGATGGGGGGAGTGTTGGCAGTCCCTCCTAATGCTGATTCCTTCAATGGTCTTTGTGGGAGGGAAAAGAATAAGGCATTCTTGAACATCACCAAACGACATTTTCCGACTTCTGTTACTGATTTCTCAAGCTAGCTTTGTAGCAAGCAAGAGATCTTTACTCACGGTTTTTTTCTTTTGCTGTTTATTTAATCTTTTTTTTTTTTTTTTTTTTTTTTTTTTTGTGACACTGTTAATATTATTGCTCGCAACTATGGCACTCAGCACACTGAAAGCTGGAAAAGTACTGAAAAGCCAAGCTAGGGAAATTATTGGGAATGTAATAATGTTCATGGACGAAGAAAAACGAAATGGAGTTCAGAAAGTGGATGTGAAAAAATCCAATGAACGCGTTTCGGAGGCTACAGGAGTTTCACTGAGAATTGTTTACAGAATTCGGAAACAGACTGCTACAAGCGAGGTTTTGTCAACTCCTGGTAAAAGACGAAACAAGAAAGCGCCGAAGCGCGAAATAGATGATTTTGACAAATGCGTTGTGCGCAGAACGGTACATGACATGTATGAAAAAAGGAAATCCCTACTCTTCAGTCTTTATTAATCAAATTACGCGACAGTATTGATTTTGACGGAGGTAAGACTACATTGAGTAAAATACTAGATGATTTGGATTTCAAATATAAGCGATGGAATGGTCGAAAGTTTTTAATAGAGAAACCCGACATTGTACCGAAACGTAGGCATTTCTTAAAGGAGTTAAAGCGTAATGAAAATCTACCCGTTCCAAAAGCCGTTGTTTATCAAGATGAGACATGGCTTCTAACGTCTCATGTTTGTCCTAAAGGATGGCAAGACACAAGCTGTGAAAAGCCAACTGGACTCCAAGTTCCTTCATCGAAAGGAAGCAGATTTATAATTTGCCATGCCGGAACAAAGGATGGTTTTATACCAGGGGCTTCACTTTTATTTCGTTCGAAGACAAAAAGTGGTGATTACCATGATGAAATGAATCCCGAAAACTTTAGAAAATGGTTTGAAAGCCAGCTGCTTCCGAATTTACCACCAAATTCAATAATCGCCATGGACAATGCACCATATCACTGCATGCTTGCTGAAAAAATACCCACTACGAACTGGAAGAAGGCTGAAATACAAGCATGGCTTCAGCGACATAACATTGAATTCGCATTTGATATGCTTAAAGCTGAATTACTACAGATTGTCCGTCGCACCAGACCACAGAAAAAATTTATCATTGATGAAATAGCAGCAGATCATGGACATCAAGTATTAAGACTCCCACCTTATCACTGTGACTTGAACCCCATTGAGTTGATTTGGGCTGATGCCAAAAACTATGTGGGTCGGCATAATGCCTCTTTCACGAAAGAAAGCATAGAAACTTTATGGAGTAAAGCATTGCAAACCGTTACTCCGGAAAAATGGGAGGCCTGTGTGAATCATGTCCAAACTTTGGCACAAAAATACTGGATTTCTGATGGCATCATGGATGAAATAGAGGAAACTGAGATTGAAAAATTTGTAATAAATATAGGAGAGGATACTGACTGCAGTGATGAAACTGAAGACATATCATCAGCCGATGAAGATTTTGATATTGAGGGAATAATGCCTTTACCTGATTGAAATTGATTCTGCTTTGCTGTTGCTTCAAGGTAAGAGATACACAGTCCTGTTTCAATAAAAGGAATGTCCCTAACACACACACACACACACACACACACACACACACACACACATATATATATATGAAAAGGCTTTGATTCCGTGAAACGTTACCAGTTACGATGGACTGCTTCACTCATTTTCAGGCCGATGAGGACGGCAGAGTGGTTACTGTCTCGATGAATAGTGGAGTTACGTCGATTAAGATTTTCTGTGTGTATGTTTCTTTGTTGTGCTCCTTTCGGAACTGCTTCTACGATCAGTTCCTTTACTTCCTCAGAGGCGGCTAGATTTTTCTGGTCAGAAGAATGTTAACTCATTTGTCGATAACAATAACGACCTGCTGGGCACTCGTGGCCACAAGGATCCTGATAGCACAGTCTCTACGGACTTGATCAGGAATCAGCAGTTGTAGGACGTGTGGCGCTCGTATCTGCAGGTGCCGGGTTTTACCTGCGTAGGAATAACGAAGCTTCTAGGATTGACATATGTTTCTTGTCTTCGACGCTTGAGTAGGTAACTGGGGCTGAGGTCTTCTAACAGAATTCGCAGCAGCTGCATGTATCTGATCACAGTGTTCTCGTGATGGACATCTGTAGCACCGAAGGAAAGAGATGTGACACTCTGGCGCCTAAACACTTCCGTGTTGGAGGATGTCGAAGCACTGTCGAAAATCCAATCGATCCAGGAAGAGGATGCACAGGCGAGATCCGTGGATGGGGACGAGCGAAGAAAGAGGTTCAGCGGTTTTGAGTATTCGGGGGAAGCAGTTAGCGAAGAAGAAAAGAAAACTCAGATGTCTCTCGCGAATTTTATGAATGCTTTTCTTCAAGGTAAAGAGAATGTGTATAACCTCCGCATCATTACTGAAATTAAGCAGGAGACTGCCCATTTTTACAAGACCGTTCTGAAGTCCAACTTCAGGCGGCGATCAGGAGCATCGAGGAGGAGTGGGATGTAAATTACATCTACCGTAAGCTGGAGGTTAAAAGAAAGAGAAACAAGTTTTCTGCATGAAGTTAGGGAATATAGGGAGATTCTGCAGGAGTCTGCAAAGTTCTACGGCGAGCTTTTTTCCAGCAAGAAAATTGAGTCAACCACGATGGGCAGTGGCTCGAGGGAATTTCGGTGGATCTCCGAAGAGGAAAAAGAGGAAACGGAACTCAAGCTCTTCGAAGGGGATTTTGTGGTTACAGAAGAAAGGTCGGCGATCCAGGCCCTTCATCAGGGACTTCAGAGTCTTTAGCAGAAGGTTTTCGCTCAGAGAGGCGTGAATGAGCATTCACTCGCATCGGGTGGACTGTAAGCGTATGGATTTTAATGGTGGAAGCTTGCTCATTTTTCGTAAAGTTGTCTTCCAATGAGGCACCGTGCTAACGCCCAACCTCCCTCTCAGTTTAGTCTTGACATGTTTCTAAATGTTTGTTTTCGTAGTCTGTGATGTGTTTCTAATTGTTTGTTTTTGTAGTCTGTGATATGTTTCTAAATGATGTTTGTTTTTGTTGATGGCTTAATCGCGCCTCTCGGTGAGACGTAAGGAGGTTTTCCTCTTAACTCTCACTCGTGGGGCCCTTTGTTTTTGATTACAGGTGTCTCCTGTTGCCGGAGGTGGGTGTCGTACCGTTGGTGCCGAGAAACCGTCACCAACGTAACGTGCGGGGTGTGTGATTCGGGGGTGGTGCTTGTTTTGCTGCATGCATTTATGATATATTGTGGTTATGTGTTTGGGTTTCTCTTGGGGAGGGAGGCTGCGTGAGTTTGGTGTGTGCCGGTTCTGTGAGGATGAGTTGCAGGGTGGAGGCGTACCTCGTCGGAGTAAAGTGTTCATCTCCGACGCCTCCGCTGGTGGGGTCACTTCACTGGTGACAACGCCACTGAGTCTCCTCTAAAGGAGGGTTCTCCTCCTACTTGTACGTACCGAGAACGTCAGCCTGACTTTCTCGCCGTACTTAGTGACTCCGCCGTCGGTTCGAGAGGGGTCCGTTAGAGTTCCTCTGCGTGACCAGTATGTTTCGGGGGTTCAATTGTTGGTGCCTGTGGAACCGTGGTGTGTGTAACGGGGCATGAGTGAAACACCAGTGGAACCAAACCCATGTCTTATACATGTGGCGAGGGAAAGCAAGTGTGTTGGTGTTGCTGGGCAACAAAACTTCGTTGTGGGAGAGAGGTCGCCGTGCGTGAGCACACTATGACGTCCCTCTTTCCAGTTTCCGAAGACAAGAATTTTAGTGTTATCAATAAAATCTTTTAAAATGCAAAGGTATAGGCTATTTGAGGATACAGCACCGATAAAAAATGGAAAGGGAGTGTGACAAAGTGATATCGTACTTACCAAACTTTTTAATGCCACATTGTAAAATGTCTTTCGATTACTTAACTGGAAAAACAAAGGGATAAAGATTAATGGAGATGATTTAATTCATCTCCGCTTTGCTGATTACATAGTCACTTTTATAACTACCCCTTCAGAGCATGATCCAGGAACTTGCTGATAAGAATCAAAAAGTGCACTTGAAAGTGAACTGTCGGAAAACAAAGTTGATGTGTTATGCTTTTACAAGAAATTAGGATTTATACATTGACGCAGGAAATTTGGATATAACCGACACCTACATTTACCTTGGGCAACATATATCAAAGAAGGATCACTTTGATGAAGAAATTAATCGGCGTATGAAACTTGGTTGGAGAGCTTTTGAAAGAAACAGCACAATTTTCAAGATCAATAAAAGGTTATACCGATCAGCCATTAAATTATGACCATGCACCCCCAGTCTAGAGCAATGAGCGCGCCTGAAGACGGAACGGTAGCGCAGGTGAAGTTCATTGAGCAGAATGTATACAACTCGAGGACAGATTTTCAGTTAGTAGAGTGTTCGGAGTCAGAAGGATCGTCGGTTTATCGGAGTTTGATGAAGGACAAATTGTGATGCCGCGGCGCCTCGGGACGATGCGATCTCAGAAACGGCGCGGCTTGTGTTTTGTTCCCGTGCCACTGTAGTGAGTATGTATCAAAAGTGGTGCACAGATGACCAAACGACGAACCGTCGTCCAGTCGTGTGTCATCCGCATCTCACTGATGCCAGAGAGGGGAGCGGAGACTGTCGCGCATTTTTCACAGGAACCGCAGGGCCACATTGCAACAAATCATCCGCAGCTAGAACAGTGGTCATCAGAGCAATGTCTCATAGCACACAGTTCACCACAGCCTTTTGTGCATGGGCCTGCGTAACCGAGACACAGCCATGCTCACTGCACGTCAGTCATTTCCAACTACGCATAAAATGGGCCCAAGATCGTCGAGATTGGACAGTGGATGATTGGAAAAAAGTGGCCTCGTCTTACGAATCAAGATTCCTGGTTCATCACGTATGACGGTCGAGCACGGATTCGTTAATTACCAACGGAGGCTATAGCACCTGAATGCACTGTTGGGCGGAAGCAGGCCGGCGGCGGCGGTGTTATGCTGTGGGCGATGTTTTATTGGGGCACTTGAGGCCCCATTACGCCAACAGCACAGTACCTGCATGGTATTTGAACATCGTTTCGTCATGGTATTTGAACATCGTTTCGGACCAAGTTCACCCATTCGTAGCAACTGTGTTATCAGCAGGCGACGGCCATTACCAGCAGGATAATGCGCCATGCTACACTGCCAAAATCTTCAAGGAGTGGCTTGAGGAATATGCTGGTGACTTTGTGTTAATGCCCTGGCTTCCAAATTCACCTAACATGAACGCAATCGGACATTTGTGGTTCGACTTGAAAAAGCAGGTTTGCGCTAAATCACCACCATCCCGAAATGTACGGGAACTGGAAGACCCACTGTTGACAGTATGATAAGAGATATCCCAGGATACCTATCGCCAGCTCATCGAATAGATACCTCGCCGCTGTTTTGCGGTCTAAACGGGGTCATACAACTTATTAGACAGGTGATCATAATGTAATATGGCTCGTCGGTATATACATCATCACCATCATAATCAACCATTATCAATCCACTGCTGGATAAAGGGCTCCCCAAGTTTCTTCCACAACGGTCTATCTTGTGCCACTCTCCTCCATGTCACTCCTAAATGCTTTCGAATTTCATCCACCCATCTCCCATGTGGTCTTCTTCTGGGCCTTTTTCTGTCTCTTGTAATCCATTCTACAATTTCGGTTACCCATCGGTGGTCCGTTGTTCCAGCATATGTCCAGCCCGTTGCCATTTCAGGGATTTTACTTTGATCATGATGTATTCCTATCTTGTAACTTTCCTTTTCGACGAGTTCCTGCAGAGCATAATCCAGAAAAAAATGTTCTAAAAAGGCCTGTGGCCTTTTAGAACGTTTCTCTCATTAGGTATAACACCTAATGAAAAGGTGTTAAACACCTTTTCATTTTAGAAGACCTTTCATTAGGTGTCATAAAATGTTTACAAATGCGAAATATCTAGGTTGTAACTTAAAATTTTCTAAAAAGGCCCATGACATAGTGTTTTTTCTTTTTTATTTATTGTATTGGGGTTTAACGACCACCGTGAGCAACTCAGTGGGCTAAAAGTAGTCGCCCATCCCTAATTTAGGGCTACTGGTTTCACGGAAGGGAGAGAACCAGCGCCGTAAGACCAGCACAACATCCATGCCTCACTGGATTCGAACTCAGACCCATCTCAGCTGTATGATCAGAAGCCATCGCTTAAACTACTGCGATAGCTTATTTATTTCGTACACGTCTGTAATTGGGTGAAATTTTTATACATCAAAAATTCGTTTGAATCATGATATTTGGATCATATTTTATTTTGCCCACTACTTTGACGTAATTTCAACAATGAACCCGGTGGGGGAAGGGTCAAAGCAGAATTGGACAAGTGTTCATTTTTCAACCATGCATTTTTACATTTTCTTGCTAACACTGATTCGTTTATGAAACGGGTGTAGGAGAACTGTCCACAAAACATTTGAGGGGCCTTATAAAAATGCATTTTTGACCGCTTCGTGGTCACGACCCCCAGAGGTTGGTTATCTGAATCATATGAAGTTTCCGTAATTTCGTCTTTTCTTAATTGCGGTTATTAATGTAATTCTTTATACAAATGTTTATGATCTTCAACTCAACAAAAGATTTCAGGATTTACAACAAACTACAATTAATTATCTGGGGGCATGTCCTGCCTCAGGAAACCTATCGAGGAGGGGGGGGGGGAGGGACCACAAAAGTATAAAATATAAAGAATTTCTGGTCCGATCGGGAGATTTTTAGCATTTACAACCTACATCTCAAACTCTCTGAAGACATGTGCTGACTCACGAAACCTGTCCGGGAGGGAGGGGTGGGGTGGGGTTGTTCCTAAAATATAAAACAAAAACAAAGTATTTCTAGTTGTAAATGCTGAAAATCTCTCGATTAGACAAGGAATAAGAAATTCCTTGCCGCCCCGGTGGCGCAGTGGTCTAAGGCGCTGGCCTCTGATCATTCGTCCGTAAGGGGTACGGGGTTCGAATCCCGTCGGGCGTGGATGTTGTGTTTGTCTTACGGCACTGGCTCTCTCCCTTCCCTGGAACCAGTGACCCTAAATTAGGGACGGGCGACTGCTTATAGCCCATTGAGTTGCTCACGGTGGTCGTTAAACCTCCAATAAAAAAAAAGAAATTCCTTACACCCCCCCCCCCCGGGCCCGACACAGGTTTTCTGCGTTATCACATGTTCGTAAAGAGTTTGTTCAGATTAGTTTCTAAACGCTCAAAATCTCCCGATCTGATCGGAAATTCTTTGCATTTTACACGGGTTTTTACCCCCCCCCCAACAGGTTTCCTGGGTAAGCACATGCCCTCAGATAATTTGTTGAATTCTAGCTTGTGAATGCGGAATATCTCCCGATCGGACCAGAAATTCTTTATATTTCATATTTTGGGTTTTAAGCACCCCACCCCCCCACCCCCGGTAAGTTTCCTGGGTTTGCACATACACGCAGAGAATTTGTTTAGCAGTAGTTTATATACCTTGAAAAATATCGTAAATAAGAAAATACGAAATTACGGAAATTTTATGTGTCCGATAACCAATCTCCGGAGACGTAGCCGCGGAGCAATCCAGAACGCAATTTTTATACGGCCCCTTAAAATGTTTGTGGCCAGTTCTGCGCTTTGTCTTTTTCCCGAAAATCATGGAAATGTTTAAATTTCTTACTGAAAATGAAATATTTAAAAAAAAAATTTGGACAGTAGTTGTTGCTTAAGTAGTGGGGAATATAGCGACACGAAATTTGTTTATGCAGAACAATTTTATGGCACTGAAATTCCAATGTATCCAGTTCTCCGTACCCGTTATGATATGAGATACACACTTCAATGTGGAGGGGATATTTATATGGCTTCCTTATCAATATCATGCTTTTTGGGAAATTTTTCTCCTTGGTATTTCTATTCGGTCACCCGTAGTGAGATCCTAGATGTGCACTAATACTGAGGTACAAAAATAGTGGCCCAGCCCTGGACCCAATGTCTGCTTAAAGAAATGTGCTCAGCGATAGTGTATATATACGATATATAACTACCGAAGACTTTTCATTTAAATTGTATCACAGAGAACAAAAAAAAAAAAAAAAAAAAAAAAAATAATAATAATAATTCCCCGTGTTATCTGTAAATGCAATGACAGTATTCGACATTTGCTACCGAATATTAACAGCATGCATTTTCTTATTAAAACCTAGCCGTTATTGTTTCCTTATTTGACCGCATTTGGTTGAAACTTTTAATGTGAACCCCAGGGCCCATCATGGAAATCCGGTACCATCTCACAAAACCGTAGAGGATACCCAGCATGCAAAGTCTGCGGTATCCTTCATGCAAAGTCTATTTAACGAGAAGCTTCGAAGCGCCACAGGGAGTCCCTCCCCCTCCACCTCCCGTCGTCATTGTTCAAAGGCTCTTTGGTCTGCTGGAAGCGATTAGTTCCTAAAAGGCACGCTGCTTACTCCCCTCAAACTGGTAAAATGAATCCTTCTCAACTGCCAACTTAGAGTGAACGCACTATACACGCCTTGAAAATGAGTGAAGTTACCATAAGGTAAAAAAAAAAAACTATCGTTACGTTGAAAAAATTAATTTATCAATTATATGAAACTGACTTTTATGAAAAATACCTCGCAATATTGTAAAATGAAAGAAGGAAGCATTCGATTACACATTGCATACCAAACAGAGAGCTTTAAGCATACGCTCGACCGTGGCAAATTAGTCCGGTCGGTAGAGAGCTTAGTAATCACGCAAACGGCCAAGGTTCAAATCTACTCAGATAGAAACTGGTGTTTTTCCGATATGTTGAGAAAATTTCGCTAGGTTAGTTCACAAGCTTCGTAAGGGTAGAAAAAATAATTGCAGCTTAGGGAAACTGCGGTTATCTTATTTTTTTTATTATTATTATGGCTACTACTGGGAAATTGGCGGACAAGATTCGGCAAGCCACCAGTTACGTCACGTGGTTGCCGGCAGCCACTAACGGCACACTAGCGGACCACATTAGGCTAGCCATCATTTCTGGCACGTGCTCGCAAGGCCACTGAAGGGCCACTTGTGGCAGCTACTGCCTGTGATGGCCCACTGATGGCCCTGTTGTGGCATATGACAACTGATGGGGTGCCAACTGTTGGCCAGCTGTTGGTCTGAACTGCTGGCCCTTATGTTGGCCGCCCGGACATTTTATTGACGGTTCGGCAGCGGCAACATAATGCTGGGCCATTGCTGGCAGTGCTGGCTGCCAGCAATGTCCCAGTGCTGGCCCAGCAAGACAGTTTTTGCAGGGTTATTTCAAAAAGAAAGTGTTCCTAAAAGGTTTGTCGACATGAGTAGCATCGGCCAACAAAAGACTTTTTTTTTTTTTAATCGAGATTATAGAAGCTCATATTTTGCTGCAAATACATCAGAAGCGGAAATTAAGACTTTTATAATCGGAGATTTAGGAGCAGAGATACAGGGAGAAACGCAATTTACCGCTACGCCCCCTAGCGAAAAGTCCATGAATTACTTGAAATTTTTAAAATTATATGAAAAACATGTCACATGGAAAACACTATCTAACAAAGAAGGAATTTTTCAAATCAGACTCCTAGAAATAGAGATATTGACAAAAATAAGATATACATCTACGCCCCCTGGCGGAGAAACTGTGGGATATTTTAGGAAGAAAATATTCCGAAAAGGTTTATCGATGTGAATGGCATCAGTCCACGAAAGAATTTATTCAATCGATATTTTAGAAGCTCTGATTTTATGGCAAATACATCAGAAGCAAAAATTAACACTTACGCTCCCTGGTGGCCAAAGTTTTCTTTACCAAAAATTCGAAATTATATGCAAAAGATTTTCCATCAGGAGATGTATCCGCTGAAGAATTCTTTTTTCAAATCCGAGTTTTAGGAGAAGAGTTATCGGGAAAAATGTAATTTACTTTTACGCCCCCTAGCGGAAAATCTATGCGCAATTTGAAAAGGAAATTATATCTAAAACACTCTTCGACATAAATGGAATCGAAGTATAAAATATTTTTTTTTTCAATCGGATGTTTAGAAGCAAATATGGGGATTAAAACGTAATTTTGAATTCGACATCTTCTGCATTTACGCCCTCTTGCGGCAAAATTGTACATCGTAAAAAAAAAACGAAATAAAGGATCATCATTCGCATATTTCAAGCTTCCGAGTGCAAAAAGAATTTTTCAAATCGGACTAATAGTTGCAGAGATACCGAGGGTACAGACGGACGGACGGACAAACCGATAACAGAAGCACGATCTTTTTTTACAAAAGACGTGCTAAAAAGAATATTAAAAAGACAGATAGTATCATAGGTAAGATACAAAAATGCCGAAAAAGAAAATGTAATATGTGTGAAGTATGCGCATAAAGTTGGAGCTGCCTGCTAAGATGGAACGTAAATCAAAGCTTTTGATACATGAGCATTATGTACAATTTTGTATCACCAGCAATTTAAATTTGGTAGATCACACGCTGTCTATAAGTAAAGTCGTGCAAGCAACCTTTGCTAATGGAACGGAGACACGCGAGCGCATACAGTTGCAAGTGACTAAAATATACCGAAAGTAGCACGTAAACGTGGAAAGAGGCGGTGAGTCGCAGTGAGATAAGGTATCTTCCCTTTGTTTAGAGTCATATTAGCAACATTCGTGGCCCCCACTCCCACACAAGGTTTCAACCCAACAAATGCAACTACACCAGTGTATAGTCTAAGTTCACCCCTTGAAGCTCACTCTCATCGACCGATTTCTAACTAATGAATAATGAGACAATGACATCAAACTCTGTAACTAAAATTTTTGCATTATCTATCATTGTTTCGGAGTTCAATTTAGTGACTGCCCAAAGCCACCACCAGAGGCGCTGACGTCGAAGTAATGGTACCGACCCCTGCGACACTTTCACTGATCTCATTGGTTCTACATTGTCAGTCGCCTCCGTTCACATGTGAGTCTACTGTCGAGCGAATTTTTAATATACCCTGTACTTTGAGGAACAAACCTTGGATCTCAGGAAACAGCTGCATAATGTGTACTTATAAGAATTCATGAGATGGAGTTCATTTACTTACTTCGCTTAAAAATTCTATATTTTTCCAAGTTTCGCTTGTGAAATTAAAACCACTGATCAATATTTTGTAAATGTAGCAAGCATTAAAGCAGTAAGAAGCGCCATATTTTTTCTTGATTTCCTGAAAAGAAATTAATGACGGTTAGAATACCTTACAGTGTACATACACACATACAAAGCGGTAAAAGCTCACATAATTTTTGTAAATTTCAGTATAAAAATGAGAATAAGAATGAGCGGCAGGACATCTGGGGCTTGGAACTTTATGCCCCAAAAGAATTTTTCATATTTTTATACACATACCTGCCACTGAGTTAAAACTTTTCGTTGAATACCGGGTTGAAGCACCTTTAACCCGATTTTATCACGTATGGGGTTTGGGATACATTCCACAAGGTGTCGGAGGAGTTCTTCTACGTCTGCAGCATACCACACATTCATCAGACGACAGTCCTCTAACTGGCTGATATAAAACGGAAGAGAACTTTGCTCCCGGATCTGTTTTTCTAACATGCCCCACACATTTTCAATGGGGTTCAGATCCGGGCTTTTTAGTGGCCAGGGAAGATAGTGGAAGTCGCGGTCATGCTCGCTGAAACACTGCTGGGCACATCTTGCTTGATGGGCAGTAGCATTGTTGTCCATGAAACAGCCGTCACCTACTAGATAAAAGTTAGTATTGCAGGGTGGACTGAATTAGCACCAATATTCGAATAGCAATATCAGGAGACCCTTTCCGTAGCAACAGAACGTGCCCCACACCACGACATCACTTCCACAACCTTGAGTTGTGCTTACAAGGAAAGCTGGCTCCACTGCTTCATGGAGCCCCGGCAAATTACTGTCGATACAAAACAAGGTGTACCGCAACTGGTCAATCACATGATTTTCCCCCAGTGTTCAGTCACCTGTCCTTGACATCACTGCAGACGAACTTTCCGGTTGTTCACATAAATCTGTGGTTTCCGTAGAAGCATGGGACTGCCAATACCGATACTCAATTCCCTGGGCATAGTCCGCTGAGATATGGGTTGGGAAGAGCCTTTATTTTATGATTCGGTCAATTGCTTCACACAGTGTCCTCTTTCTTTGTACAAGCCTTCTCAGACGACGACGATCTCGTTCCTGGCGGATTGTCATCGCGCCACAGTTACGACTCTTCGACAAGCAATGCTGGTTATTTTTCCACCGATTAAAGACCAGTGATATCTTACCTTTTTAGAATCCAGTCAGTTTTCAAAATTGTCACTTCAGCAACAGGGGCATCCACAATACGCCCTTTGTCAAACTCCGAAAGATCCTTTGTTTTTCCCATTGTGATCAACACTACTGACGATTACTGGCAAGCAGCAGTCTTAAATAGTTGCCTAGCCACGTACTTTGCATATGCGATCCGAAAGTGACTTTAACATACATCTGAGTAAAGGTTTCTAATTCAGTGGCCGGTGTGTGTATTTCTCTTTGAAAAATAATTATTAGCCCCCTCCCCCCCAGGAAGAAATTATACGCCCCAACGGTGTTGAGGGTACACCAAAAGAAAACAGTAAAAAAAAGAAAATGAAAACATCATCTTTTAAATTTTCGAATAAAAAAAAAAAAAGCTTCAAAAGTAAACAAATGAATAAATAGTGTACTGGTAATCCGAATTCATTGGCGTGGAACAGAAATAAAAGTTTCCAAGCTTTCACACATCAACCAGATGTTTTTTTTTTAAGGAAGAAATATTTTTTTAATAAGAGATAAATAAATATAATAACGTCAACAAATTCGGATTACTAGTATATTATTTCAGTATAGTTGGTGTAAAGTTCCTTATGTTATTATTTAAATAAATAAATCAAAAGCAAAATATTATTCTTTCTTTCAATTTTTACAGAAAGAACGAATGCCCCACAAAATTGGAAAACAAAGCAACCAGACTGATATTTGTTTCTTTTTTTTAACGTCTTACAGCATTCCTAAGATAGCACTGAGTTCTTTACTGAACTCATGCTTTGACTCTTTCCCAAGTGGTCGGTGAAAAAAGGCTTATTAGAAATATGTTTTACTTCTAAATACGAGTCATTTCAAAAGTTTTGCACACTGATTTATCTCTTTAAAAAATCAATTTATTTAACAACATATCTTTACAGGCCTTCGAAGTAATCTCCATGTTTCTTTATCACAGTGGCCCAGCGTTCGGGCAAGTCTTGTATTCCAGTGAGGACACCTCCATTGTTGAGGAGTCGGATTTCTCGGTTCACCTCTTTAGAAATATCCTAAATCGTACTAAATCCTTTCCCGTGGAGTGGATTCTTCAGTTTTTGGGAGCAAGTCGTAGTCTAGTGGACTCATGTCAGGACGCTATACTAAAGAAGAATTAAATTAGAGACAGCTGGAATTATGCAAATGTGGCGCCGTAGGCGGCCCTGTAAATGGAAACGAGATGACGTATGCAGCGACCCGACAATATAAGGAGTGATGCAACGGGAATCCGTAAGAGTCGGACGCAATATGCGTAACACGAAGGATCTAAGCACATTTGATCGTGGGCAAATTGTCGGGGCCGGACGAATGGGTCACTCCATCTCGGAAGTCGTGCAGGCACAGGGATTTTCACGAGCCACTGTGTCACGGGTGCACCGTGAGTACATCGAATCCGGTAAAACCATCCCTGCAAGGCCCAACTGCCGTGAACAACAGCTTGTGGATGAGCGGGGTCATCGTCGGCTAGCTCGAATTGCAACAGCGGATAGACAGGCCACAGTGGAAGAAATCACTCGGCAATTTAACGCTGGTGCACGAATACGTGTAAGCAGCCACACCATCCAGAACCATATCCTCGCTATGGGATACAGAAGCCATCGTCTCACGAGGGTACCGCAGCTGACAGCACATCACAATGTGCAAAGATTAGCATGGGAGCGGGAACATCGCCACTGGACCCTAGATATGTGGAAAAATGTTGCCTGGACTGATGATTCGAGATTCACGTTGGTACATGCGGATGGCAGGATACGAGTACGGCGCAAACCACATGAAGCGATGGACCCTTCTTACCAGCAGGGTACTCTTCAAGCTGGTGGGGGTGGCATTCTCGTCTGAGGACTGTTTACGTGGACTGAAATGAGACTCCTGGTACGTGTGACATCGTCCCTCACAGGTCAACATTACCGGGATATCCCGGACGACCATTTGCTCCCGTTTGTGTGCCTTCAACATCCCACTGGGGACCTCATCCTGCAAGAAGACAATACAGGTCCCGAATTGTATCCGAATAGTTCGATGAACACTCAACCGACGTAACCTCGCTTCCTTGGCCAGCTAGGTCACCTGACCTAAATCCCTCGATGGCATCTGGGATGCCATCGAGAGAGATGTTCGAGGCTCTGACCCCCTCCATCAAATCTTCGTGGACTGTGGGAGCTTGTTCAGGGGTCGTGGATCTGTATGTCTTCCCAACGCTTTCGGTGTCTTGTTGAGTCCATGAGGAGACGAATCGCCGCCGTCATCATGGCGAAAAGGTGGTGCTACACGTTACTAGACAGGTATCTCTAATTTAATTGCTCTTCAGTGTATATAGCGCGTGAGGAAACGATTCCCATCCACGATTTTCCAGAATGTCTCTTACTGTAAGGGCAACATGCGGCCCTGCGTTTTCGTTAAAAATGATCACACTAGCTTTGAGCATGTCGGGCCATCTTTGGCGAATCTTTGAGCACAAAACATTTTGCAGAAACCTTCTGTAGTATTCCGCTGTACAGTGGTCCCCTCGGGCACTCTGTCTGTTGCTATCACTCCAACCTTGTCATAGGCTATAATCATCATCAGCTTAACCATCGATTGTTGGCAGCGGAATTTTTTCTGGTATGGTGATTCTGGATTTTCCACTGAGTGGACTGGGATTTCAGTTCTTTTTCAAAAGCTCGTAACTAGGTTTCGTCTATAGCAACAATTCTGTCCAAAAACTGCTCGCCTTCTGTCTCGTACCGTTGAAGCAGTTCTACTGTGACCCCTTTCCGAACTGCTTGCTGCTCTTTACTTAGATTATGTGGAACCCATTTAGCAGCCACTTTTCTCTATCGTAATTTTTCAGTTAGGATTTTATTTCATATTAAGTATATTCACATGTGTTCCGTCGATCTTCCAAAATGCTGTTGACGATAACCACAGAAGTGTCGTCCATTGCATCAGATGGCTGGCCACTTCTTGGGTTGTCTTCGATGCTTTCCCGACCTTTGCGGAAACGAGAAGCGTACCGTGACACTGCGCTACGATCCATTACCCTAACCTCACATAGTTCAGATAAAGCTTTATAAAACCTACGTGACACTGCGCTACGATCCATTACACTAACCTCACAAAGTTCAGAAAAAGCTTTATAAATCCTACGTGACACTGCGGTACGATCCATTACACTAACCTCACAAAGTTCATATAAAGCTTTATAAAGCCTCCGTGACACTGCGGTACGATCCATTACACTAACCTCACAAAGTTCAGATAAAGTTTTATAAAGCCTACGTGACACTGTGCTACGATCCATTACACTAACCTCGCAAAGTTCAGATAAAGCTTTATAAAGCCTACGTGACACTGTGCTACGATCCATTACACTAACCTCCCAAAGTTCAGATAAAACTTTATAAAGCCTGCGTGACACTGCGCTACGACCCATTACACTAACCTCACAAAGTTCAGATAAAGCTTTATAAAGCCTACGTGACACTGTGCTACGATCCATTACACTAACCTCACAAATTTATGATAAAACTTTATAAAGCCTACGTGACACTGCGCTACGAGCCTTTACACTAACATCACAAAGTTCAGATAAAGCTTTATAAAGTTTACGTGACACTGCGCTACGATCCATTACACTAACCTCACAAATTTATGATAAAACTTTATTAAGCCTACGTGACACTGCGCTACGATCCATTACACTAACCTCACAAAGTTCAGATAAAGCTTTATAAAGCCTACGTGACACTGCGGTACGATCCATTACACTAACCTCGCAAAGTTCAGATAAAGCTTTATAAAGCCTACGTGACACTGCGCTACGAGCCATAACACTAACCTCACAAAGTTCAGATAAAACTTTATAAATCCTGCGTGACACTGCTCTACGATCCATTACACTAACCTCACAAAGTTCAGATAAAGCTTTTAAAGGCCTTCGTGACACTGCGGTACGATCCATTACACTAACATCACAAAGTTCAGATAAAGCTTTATAAAGCCTACGTGACACTGCGCTACGAGCCATAACACTAACCTCACAAAGTTCAGATAAAACTTTATAAATCCTGCGTGACACTGCTCTACGATCCATTACACTAACCTCACAAAGTTCAGATAAAGCTTTATAAAGCCTACGTGACACTGTGCTACGATCCATTACACTAACCTCACAAAGTTCAGATAAAGCTTTATGAAGCCTACGTAACACTGCGCTTCGATCCATTACACTAACCTCACAAAGTTCACATAAAGCTTTATGAATTTCGGTAGGGATTTTCCTCACAAAGTTTCAATTTTAATGTAGGAGATTTGGTTGCTACGGGAGATCATTTTTAGGCAGAATGTTTTTCGGAACAGGAACAAATTAGCTAGCAAATGTAGACACAGCTTTGTATTCTGAAATCTGACTCACAGCTGGCGCAACGATTGGAGCGATTGCATCATCCTACGGACAGCGCCTCCGTAATGTGCAAAAGGTTTGAAATGACCGACGTACTTACACTTTTGTTTTATGCTTATATGTGCATGTGCAAGGATAAATACTTAGTCACGTTTATTGAAATATGTTTGATTTCTAAATACTTACACGTTTGTTTTATGTTTATATGCATTTACACAAGGGAAAAAAGGTAGTCGCGTTTACGTCAAAAAAAGTTTAATATGAGAGAAAGCCATACACGCCAACCTCATTCTGCAAAGCACCAGACCTTTGCTTTATACAGTCCGTTTCCAACGTTCTGCAAAAGCCATGAACACACGGCTATACCACTCCGCAGGTTTCGAAGACAGAAACTCTCTGATGTCACATCCATTTTTTGAAACAAAGTGCTGTCCTTATACTAAATGTGCCAAGGAGTGAAACAGGTGGTAGTCGTGTGCGACAAGGTCCGTATTTTATGGAGGATGGGGTAGGATGTCAACCCCTTCCAATTCCTGTAGTTTCGAAGGACCACTCTAGAGCTGTGTATTATCTACCTGAAGCAACTCCCGCTTCCTATTGATCACCGCAGAGTAACGTTTGCGCAGTGCATCATGATCCCTTAGCAGTTGATGGTATGGAAGTTCACGCCCACAGCCTGGCAATCTGGCAGGAGTTTCCAGCGCACATGACACTCACAATTCCACCAAATGCACATCATGACTTTCCCCTTGAACTGCGTGACCCTGCGCTACGCACTGTATAACGAAGTAAATTTCTCCGTCATTTTTGGTCTACGCCGGGAATCGAACCCGAGACCGCTTATTCCGGAACAAGTCGCTCTACCAACTGAGCTACGCAGACGTTCATTCTGACTGCTATCTACCTTTATGTCGTGTGCGTCCTGCTGGCAGGTACGCCACATCTCCCCCCCCCCGAAAGAGGACCGGGGGCATGGCCCACGGGTCAGCCGTGGCCATGAATCGTTGCAGGCAGTCATCCACTGTAGAACGTGCACTTGAGAACTTCCAGTGAATCTGGTGTGTGGAATGCAACGTCACACACATTTATTTTTCGAAGCGCTGGAGAAGGGATTCTCTGATTTTTCCTAACTCGCTGTGTGGAAATAACATCACACCATTGCGATATTTTGAACGGTCGGGCCATCCGGATAGTTCGGGCGCCATTATAACGAAGTAAATTTCTCCGTCATTTTTGGTCTACGCCGGGAATCGAACCCGAGTCCGCTTATTCCGGAACAAGTCGCTCTACCAACTGAGCTACGCAGACGTTCATTCTGACTGCTATCTGCCTTTATGTCGTGTGCGTCCTGCTGGCAGGTACGTCACAACTGATAGCTGTTCTTCAAGGCGCGGCCTCAGCCACTGGTTCCCAGTGCTAGGATAACGTAAGAATATCCAATTTTCATTACCAATGAAAATACGACACCAAACCGTATCGTCTGTGGATTTGACAGCAATCTGCGACGTAGAGACACATGCTTTTCCACCTGCCTGGGTGTCAATTCATGGCAGACCATTCAATGGCGCCTGGTGGAGAAACCAAGCTGTTGAGCTGGGGAAATCCCACCTTAGTTGCCAATTGTCTTGTACTGTTACAAAAGTTTGCTGTCACAGCTTCGTCCGGGGTGTCAGTGTTGGTGGTAGGATCTCCTGTTCTCTTCTTGTCTCCGAGACTTGTGTCCCTTCCAGGTTTGAACCACCAGAAATATTTTCGTATGTCACTATTGTCTATTGTTTCTTCGCATAAAGATGCATACATTTCTATGGCTGTTGTAGCCGCGCTTAACCTTGTTTTTCGAATAATAGCCTATGGGCACTCGAACAGCGCGTTTAGAACATCTCATCTGATAACGCAACGCGGCTCCGTGCCCAAAGCACGTTATCAGCTTCATGCGCACCACGTCATCGCGGGACTCTGTCGACGTTGGCGTGTTTCGTCTATTACTGGAGATCCAGCCTTATTTGAAGTTCAAAGCAGGAACAAGTGTTGACTCACCGTACTATGTTTGACTTACAGTACTTATTTCATTTTACCTATAGGCCAACTTTATTATTCCTTAACGTTTCTTCCTGGAAGACGTGAAATTCTTTTTAAATGATTGCAGAGTTATATCTTCCAGCGACAAATACATCTGTTGTGGTGAGATGAATTTAAGGTGCTTGCGCTTACCTCGATTTAAAGTGTCAGCACACTTTAAATCGAGGTAAGGTCGCTGATCGGCATTCGAGTGGCCAGGCAAGTACGACCCGCGGCCACGCCTGATGAACTGGGGCAACGTGTGGAAGCAGCCTGGACTGACATACCGCAAGCCCACATCCAAAGCCTCTTTCTCTCGATGCCGCGGCTTGTAGCGGCCGTTATTGCCAGCCATGGGGGCCACACGAACTATTGATGTCTGCGTGTTCCGCAAGTCGCACGGGCCTGTAAGCTTAATCGTTTCATCTTGGTATCTGCTGTTTTGTGTCCAGTAAATCTGGATTTGCTATCTCGTGTCATTCTTGGTGTTGCATTTTGGGTGGCCAACAGTGTATTTCCCCGTTTGAGATTCAGGCTGTTCTGAATTCACTCCGACTTGTAGCTCGACGTACTTACTTCAAGTTTAACAATATCATCTGTCAGTATAAAGAGGGGACACCCACGGGCTCCCCACTTTCGGCTATTTTTGTTTGTTGGAAATGCAACACCAGGAAAAACGTGTAGATCAGACTCAAACTCGCAGGATGAGTAGGTTCACGTGAGGAGATACAAAGGATTACAACCAGTATATTCAAAAGGAGGTACACACGATTTCAACCAGTATTACGGGTAAGTCACGTGAGAAAGCATATTGATTACAAACCTATGTTCTACAGCCAGGAGCTACAGAAAATACAAAAGTTGAATTTAAATAGAGCTTCAGTTCAGGGTTTGAATTTACCGATCGTTCTCTTTGCGGTTTGTTACGACAACACGACGAAGTGCCACAAGTCGGGTAATTTGTTTTATTACTGTATGGGTATCTAGAATTTCGTTCTTTGAAACGGAACTAGCAAAATAAGGGCTATACATCACTAGCGTTAACATTTTTGCTTGGCTTTTGGCCAGGCACAAATAACTGCACACGCAAATGATTTGTGCCAGACACACTCTCGTAGGTGTCTCTGAAGAGGCGTAAAAACAGGACGCACAGGGCAAGTTGCCATAGTCAATTTGCGGGATTTGTGGCAGTAACTTAGTATGACACGCCGCAGCGGCGAGACGCATACACACAGCTGATGGACTTTGAACTAGGTCTAAGGCGGACTTTCGCTCCGCGACATTGCCGCTCGTTTTGTACGAAACGCAAGCGTAGTGATGCGAGTATGGCGTCACTGGGAAGAAGAAGGTCAGACGCACCGACTTCAGGAGTTTGGAGCCCAGCAACGAAAGGACGTATGAGAAGATCGTCATCTCCACAGCAAGACGTTGGCGTACCGAACAGCCTCGTCTCGAGGGTTAGCACAACAGTTGAGATCTGTATCACATCAAGGGTTGTCTGTAAGCCCTCTTCGACGCGGTTTGCATAAGAGAGATCACGTCTCTGGCCGTCTGTTGCTTTGACTTCACTTGACCTTAAACTACAGACCTCAGCGGCTGCTATGGGGTCAAGCACGCAGACACTTACGTGATAAATGGCAACGCTGAGAGTTTTCCGACGAGTTGCGGTTCAACCTTATGACCCATGATGGATGAATTCTTGTGCTATGACACCGTGGAGAACGGCTGCTAGTCGCAGCATACTAACCGACACCGAGCGTTGTGGTACGAGGCGCTCTCGGGTTTAATTTACCTTCCAGCCTCCTACGCATTACAGAAACCATGATCATCAAGCTGCACATCGCGGAGGTTGTGGAGGCTGCAATGCTTCCAAATATGCAGATGGTCCTCGGTGCCATCTTTCAACAGGACAGTGTCCGACCACATGTGGGGCGGAATGTCTTGCAGGTTCTTGATGCCCAACATGTGCCACGCCTTCCTTTGCCAGCGCGTTCGCCTGATTTGTCGTCCACTGAACAATTGTATGATATGATCGCTCGATGCCTGGCCCATCAGTTACCGAAGACAAATTTTGGGCAAGAATTAAAACAGCATGGAATGACTTTCAGCAGTGGCACATCCAAAACCTCTTCCAGTCGGTGCCATGCCGTGTACGAGCAGTTAATTCTGCTCGTTGTAGATTCACGAGATGCTGAGTACTGTGTGTTCCACAACATTGACATATCTGTACTTTTGATCACTAACATCTTGTATCATAAGTAACGAACCTTATACATTTCATTTCAATATCTCAGGTCTTTCTCAATGTTGCATTTTCAACAAACAGCAGCGTATTTTACCTGGAAAAATTACCCAGTGATTAGAACGATCTGCCGACTTCAACTTAATAAGTAGTCGTAAATATATTCTTGCCGCATCGTATTGGATGTATTATATTTACCATCCTTCTGGATAAAAAACAATTAATTTTTTACCATTTAATTCAGCGATTTTACACAGCTGAGTTTCCTTTTGAAGTAGCAGTATTCTTCCGATAAAGAGGTAAAAGATAATAACTAATAATACCTTAAAAGCAAGCAGATGAAAATTTAGGTAACACCTGTTGCCCGCATGGCAACATACTGAGTTCGCCAATGGCGATTAGGCAAGTGAATTTTTCCATCTCTGCTTATATTAATAGGCGAAGCTTAATTCAACAAAAGGTTGCTTCGTGCATAACACAAATACTTGAAAACACACTGCTGTCGATTCACGATTAAAACACTCCAGTAAAGCGGAAAGAACACAATACTGAGAAGTTTAATAATGTCCAAGTCATACACATTAAAAAATTAATTAAAATTATAAAAAATGACACTAGATCTTTCGGACTAGTAACTAGTCCCTCATTAGGTATGACACCATAGGCGAATTCTAGAGTTCAAGTCAATATATAGGCAAATAACAGTCTATGACGCAATAAGGAGTACAGCGCAGACTCACAGAGATTACAATTTATAGTCCAAAGTGATCAACTGCCGTCATTTTGTGAGGGTTCTGAAGTAGGAGGCCCGATTCCGGGTTCGGATCGGTCTGTAAGAGATCTCCAAGATTGTGGAACAGAGTGTGGTTTATCCTCGTTACATGATATATCATTGAATTTATGAATGAATAAAGCTTCAGTAAATAGTGTTGATGCCCTAGTCCTAGGAGTGGCCAACATATTCGCATCGTTCCATATTGGAGTATGGGTGCCTTTATTAACCAGGCAAGTATAAAGCTGTCGATGAAGATCTAATTTTAACACCATATTTGTGTTCTGCCAGTCTTGTACCTAACGTACGTGGGGTATAACCGATATATACTCGATTAATGTCAATTGTTTCATTAGATTTCATAGGAATACAATATACACCATATTTATTTACTTGTGGGAACAGCTTCGTGGTGTTTACTAATAATCACAAATCACTTAGACGTGGTTTCCCCAAAGTCAATATTATGTTTTTGCTTTCATTTCATAATCTGACTGTCATAGTGGGAAGGTGAGTCATGGAGCCCACATATTTCGTAGAATTATCATCTCTTTGCAGTGTTGTAACTGCCCCACGCCAGTATTTTCTGAAGACTTCAGAAACACATTGTCTAGGATATCTGTGAGAATCAGCAATGTCCCGGAATTTCTCTAATTCAATTTGGCGCAAACGACCATTTGATGAGTGCGTAAACGAAACGCTGGTAGCACCAAATAATGTAAAGATGCAAGTTTCTAATTCATAGGGTGGAACGAACTCATAGAGATAAGAACAAGGGAGAAAGTGGGCTACCTGAACACAGAGCACAAAATTCTGTGCGTCGCAGGGTTAGGGCATAGGACAAAATCAAGGAAAGGAATCGAGCATGATTCCTCAACTTCGACAGTAAATTTAATAGTTGAATACTAAGAAGACATACGGCTGGCAAAATCCATTGGATCTTCATGGTTGTAGGTCCAAAACAGCAGGATATCATCGATACTTCGAATGTAAAAAACATGTTTTAGTTGACATTCGGCTAATACTTTTCTTCTAAAGACTGAATAATTAATTCGGCTAAAATAGCCGAAAGTGGGGAGCCCGTGGGTGTCCCCTCTTTATACTGACAGATGATATTGTTAAACTTGAAGTAAGTACGTCGAGCTACAAGTCGGAATGAATTCAGAACAGCCTGAATCTCAAACGAGGAAATACACTGTTGGCCACCCAAAATGCAACACCAAGAATGACACGAGATAGCAAAGTCAGATTTACTGGACACAAAACAGCAGATACAAAGATGAAACGATTGAGCTTACAGGCCCGTGCGACTTGCGGAATACGCAGACATCAATAGTTCGTGTGGCCCCCATGGCTGGCAATAACGGGCGCTACAAGCCGCGGCATCGAACGAAAGAGGCTTTGGATGTGGGCTTCCGGTATGTCGGTCCAGGCTGCTTCCACACGTTGCCCCAGTTCATCAGGCGTGGCCGCGGGTCGTACTTGCCTGGCCACTCGGTTGCCGATCAGCGACCAGACGTGTTCGATGGGCGACATATCGGGAGAACAGACGGGCCATGGCAGCAGTGACACCTGGTGGGCCGTGAAGGATTGTCGCACGAAGCGTGCCACGTGCGGGCGCGCATTGTCCTGTTGAAATGTGGCCGCTGGCAGGTCCTGCAAGTAAGGGAGGACTACTGGCTCCAAAACGTTGGAGATGTAGCGGTGGCTGTTGAGTTTACCGGCAATGCGCAGCAGAGGGGTGCTGGTGTCATATCCAATTGCGCCCCAAACCATAACGCCAGGAGACGGACCGGCATGGCGATGCATATTGCAGGCGTCCTACAGTCTCTCGCCGCGGTGCCGCCACAAGCGGATCGGACCATTGTGGTGTTGCAGGCAGAAGCGGGATTCGTCGGTGAACAAAATGTCGTGCCATTCCCTAGTCCAGGTGCGGCGTTCAACGGCCCAGTGCCGCCGCACTCGCCGGTGGTGTAACGTCAATGGTAATCGGAGCAATGGGTGCCGTGCGACAAGTCCCCGCTCCTGCAGACGACGTCGAACGGTACGTGCTGACACAGGTTGTTGCGCAGCACACCCTAATTCCTGCGATAACGTTCGCGATGTGGCGTTGCGAGTCGTCAATGCCCGCCGCACAACATGCCGGTCCTCTAGTTCGGTGTTACGCCGTGGCTGCGGCAATCGCTCACGTCGGACTGTCCGTTCCTTCTGCACCAACCGAATCCATACTCGCCTCACTGTGGCGTCGATGTCTCGGTACGATAAACCGCTGTCGCGATAAGCCTCTATTCCTCCTCTGTCGAACTCCGAAACGTGCTGGAATGACTTCCGTATTCTGCGACGAGGCATCAGGAAGATTCCCACGCACAGGTCCAGCAGCAAAACACACTTCCACTACTTACACCCAGCCTTCTGTGCACCCTTCTTATAGTGCTTCTCGGTGGCGTGCTGGGCGCACATGATTTGCATATGGCCTGCAATGCTAATCGTTTGCATGTTCTCTCGAGGGCGACACATGCTGCGAATTCCAGGCCAATCGGATGCTTCCTTCTTGGTGTTGCATTTTGGGTGGCCAGCAGTGTAGAATTAAACGCCTTGGGCTAGGAGTCAATGATTTCATGGGTAGAGGTCACTGGTACATTGGGGTATAGGGAGACAACGTCGAGCGAGGTCATTATGATGAAAGAATTAAGTGAGGTAACCTTACTTAATTTTACTCAGTGCTTGAAGAGAACTAGTAATGAAGAATTGTGAATTTGGCTACCTTGCATCTATAAACTTGCACCTTTACATTATATGGTGCGACGAGCGTTTAGGCACTCATGAAATGGTCGTTTGCGTCAAATTGAATTAGAGAAAATCCGAGACATTGCTGAGGGTCACGGATATCCTAGTCAATGTGTAACGTATACTCTAGCTTCAGTTTCTTTTTGATTTTACTATCTCTTGTTATTTTATTTTCCTATACAACTTATCTTCTCACTTAACGAGATGTTGTTTCTCCCGCTGAATTATATGTGGCAACGAGTGTAAGTCATGACGTGGTGGTATGCAGTATATATATATAGGCGCGTTCAAGATACCGAGGAGCTTCGTTTTATATGTGATAGGTTCTTCCTGATTATTGATATGCGATTTACCTACGTTTCTACGATATTACGAAAGTTTGGGCTATCAGTAGTTGTGTTATTTTGGAGTGTGTATTTGAGTAATACCAGGAGCTCCCCAATAAAAGGTTAAAAGTGAGTACGTTTACTTAGTTCATTTTATTTTCAGACCTCTGTCTGGCCGTTAAGTCTATTTCATTGAGTGTTTACGTTAAGTTCAGGGTATATTGTATTTACCGCTCTAATAAGGAGCCTTCAAGGTACTAATGTAATAAAACTGAAATTATATTACTGATATTCAAGATAATGAGGAACGCTGAGTAAAAATAAATTCCATATTCTTGGAATTTATTGCACGTGCGTGTCTTACCTAAACAAACTCTAGCACTTTGAAGATTAAGCACACTTTAGCTACGTCAAGTAACCTTTCAAGAACCCTAACGTGACTTAACGTAAGCTTTCCTGCACTACATGTCCAGCCGGAGAATTTTATTCATTATAAATGTGTTTCTGAAGTCTTCAGAAAATACTGGCGTGGAGGAGTCACAACACTGCAAAGAGATGAAAATTCTACGAAATATGTGGGCTCTATGACTCACCTTTCCTTTGTGACAGTTAGATCATGAAATGGGAGCAAAAAACGCAATATTTACCTTAGGGAAACCACGTCTAATTGATTTGCGATGATTCGTAAGCACCACGAAGCTCTTCCCACAAGTAAAAAAACATGGTGTATATTATATTCCTATGAAATCTAAAGAACCAACTGACATTGATCGAGTATATATCGGCTTTACCCAACGTACGTTGGGTACAAGACTGGCAGAACACAAATATGGTGTTATAATTAGATCTTCTTCGACAGCTCTGTCTCACCTGGTTAATAAACTCACCCATACTCCAATATGGAACGTTGGGTATATGTTGGCCACTCCTAGGAGTAGGGCATCAACACTATTTACTGAAGCTCTATTCATTCATAAATTCAATGATATATCATGTAACGATGATAAACCACACTCTGTTCCACAATCTTGGAGATCTCTTACAGACCGATCCGAACCAAGAATCGGGCCTCCTACTTTAGAACCCTCACCAAATGGCGGCAATTGATCACTTTGGACTATAAATTGTAATCTCTATGAGTCTGCGCTGTACTCCTTGCATCCTAGACTGTTATTTGCCTATATATTGACTTGAACTCTAGAATTCGTCTATGGTGTCACACCGAATGATGGACTAGTTACTAGTCAGAAAGATCTAGTGTCGTTTTTTATGGTTTCAATTAATTTTTGATTTTTACTGTGTATAACTATGAAATTACTAAACTTCTTAGTGTTGTGTTCTTTCAACTTTATTGGAATGTTTTAACGTGCATCGACAGCAGTGTGTCTTCAAATAGTAGTGCGGAAGCTTAATTCAAACCCCACTAATGCATTGGTTATTATGTTAAACTGAAAATACAAATAGATTTTATGCTTGATTTCATTAACCCACGCAGCAGCAAAATAGTCTGAAACTACTCATCAACGCAGTTTTATTACAGTCGTCACACTTTGTGTATGAGAAATACGTGATGTCATGCACAGCGTGGTCTTTTTGAATTACTGAAAAATTCATTGTTCAGCTAGAACATTCTACATTTGATAGTTCATTGACTTGTACTTAGATTTGGAGTGCATGTGTAATCAGAATTACTTTGGAAATAATTTAGCTTACTTACAAAATGATTGGATGTAAAATTCTTACCTCAGCGGTTTTAGGTAAGTGACAATAATTCTTTGTTCCGTTGATGTATTCATCCAATGAGCTTTTCGTGAGCTTCAGAGCATTCGTTGTGTAAAAATAAGTAGCAAAAGCCTGAAAAGAAAATACATTGTATTAATACATAGGGTGAAAGACATTAAAACGAAATTAATTACCGAGATATTTGATGCAAATGTTCATTAAAGCAAGCTTTATAACCTCAAGAAAAGCACCCCTAAACACCCAGATATGAAACTATGGTAATTGAAGCATGGATCTTAAATACATGCAGTATGTTATTAAAATGCCACTTGTGATTAAGTGACAAATTGATAAATGAAAAGCTTCATAAGTCCTGAAATTTTCTCATTAGAAAAGTTTTGGGGCGATGATAATTTAATCAAGTACATCTTGCCATGACTGCATATATGCCAATATTTCATGTTAATCAGAATAATTTTCAGATAATTTATTTTTGAGGTAATATCAAAATCCACTTTGCTGATCTGAAAATGATTCATAGTGTGCTGTGAGACAAACTCTGTTTTTTTCATTTGACACAGACAACTCCTGTTTTTCTTTATATGTGCTGCCCTTGATGTATTTTTATTAGGTTTCATAACACGGGGAAGTTGGAGAACAGTCGACATAACTTTAAAGAAAGTCAATAACTGGTGTACACTGTGACACTGAAATAGGTACACCGATAAAAAGGAGGCGGAACAGTTCGAAGAAAACTCACAGGCAAGACAGCTGAGATGGTGCATAACATCATTATCGGAGAAAACGAACATATTCAGTATGATAAAAATTGATTCACATGGTGCAACATCAGTATAGCAGCGGTACATTCAGTCATGTAACAGAGTTGAATCATGCAGGATTTTTCACCATACTCATGCACATTGTCTAGCACTTTTCTTGTTCTATGTCCTGGGTATGTGTGATTCCCGAGTGGCATCCCACTATTTACCACACATGTTCTATCGGAGACGAATCTGTAACAAGCCTCGGCCACAAATGTCGACACCATGCAGATATTTGGGGAAAGCAGACGGGTGATGTCTTGCTGTAACAATGGCCCACGCACCTCGTTATGTTGGGTATACCGACGGGGCGATAATGGTCTGTAAAATAATATCCAGTAGTAAAATTGCCGGTGAAAAACAAAAGAGGTAGGCTGACTATTGCAGACCATGACTTCCGTTCTTAGTGTATGCTGTTCGACGATGGTTCCCCAACAGAAGCTCTGCCCATGTAGTCTCCACATATGTATTCAGCAATCCTAAGGACCAAAGCAGAAGACTATTGCAGACCATG
Source organism: Macrothele yani (assembly GCA_039090855.1). Lineage (NCBI taxonomy): Eukaryota > Metazoa > Arthropoda > Arachnida > Araneae > Macrothelidae > Macrothele > Macrothele yani. The sequence goes on along the minus strand of CM077032.1, from coordinate 28,179,257 downwards.
ACTTCCGTTCTTAGTGTATGCTGTTTGACGATGGTTCCTCAACAGAAACTCTCCCCATGTAGTCTCGACATATGTATTCAGCAATCGTAAGGACCAAAGCAGAAGACTATTGCAGACCATGACTTCCGTTCTTAGTGTATGCTGTTTGACGATGGTTCCCCAACAGTAACTCTCACCATGTAGTCTCGACATATGTATTCAGCAATCGTAAGGACCAAAGCAGAAGACTATTGCTGACCATGACTTCCGTTCTTAGTGTATGCTGTTTGACGATGGTTCCTAAACAGAAGCTCTCCCCGTGTAGATTCGACATATGTATTATCAATCGAAAGGACCAAAGCAGAAGACTATTGCAGACCACGACTTCCGTTCTTAGTGGATGCTGTTTGACAATGGTTCCCCAATAGAAGCTCGCCCCGTGTAGTCCCGACATATGTATTCAGCAATCGTAAGGACCAAAGTAGAAGACTTTTGCAGACCATGACTTCCGTTCTTAGTGTATGCTGTTTGACGATGGTTCCCCAACAGAAACTCTCCCCATGTAGTCTCGACATAGGTATTCAGCAATCGTAAGGACCAAAGCAGAAGACTATTGCAGACCATGACTTCCGTTCTTAGTGAATGCTGTTTGACGATGGTTCCTCAACAGAAGCTCTCCCCGTGTAGTCTCGACATATGAATTCAGCCATCGTAAGGACCAAAGCAGAAGACTATTGCAGACCATGACTTCCGTTCTTAGTGTATGCTGTTTGACGATGGTTCCTCAACAGAAGCTCTCCCCGTGTAGTCTCGACATATGTATTCAGCAATCGTAAGGACCAAAGAAGAAGACTATTGCAGACCACGACTTCCGTTCTTAGTGCATGCTGTTTGACGATGGTTCCCCAATAGAAGCTCTCCCGTGTAGATTCGACATATGTATTATCAATCGTAAGGACCAAAGCAGAAGACTATTGCAGACCACGACTTCCGTTCTTAGTGCCGTTCTTAGTGCATGCTGTTTGACGATGGTTCCCCAATAGAAGCTCGCCCCGTGTAGTCCCGACATATGTATTCAGCAATCGTAAGGACCAAAGCAGAAGACTATTGCAGACCATGACTTCCGTTCTTAGTGCATGCTGTTTGACGATGGTTCCCCAATAGAAGCTCGCCCCGTGTAGTCTCGACATATGTATTCAGAAATCGTAAGGACCAAAGCAGAAGACTTTTGCAGACCACGACTTCCGTTCTTAGTGCATGCTGTTTGACGATGGTTCCTAATACAGAAGCTCTCCCCGTGTAGATTCGACATATGTATTCATCAATCGTAAGGACCAAAGCAGAAGACTATTGCAGACCAGGACTTCCGTTCTTAGTGTATGCTGTTTGACGATGGTTCCTAAACAGAAGCTCTACCCGTGTAGATTCGACATATGTATTATCAATCGTAAGGACCAAAGCAGAAGACTATTGCAGACCACGACTTCCGTTCTTAGTGCATGCTGTTTGACGATGGTTCCCCAATAGAAGCTCGCCCCGTGTAGTCCCGACATATGTATTCAGCAATCGTAAGGACCAAAGCAGAAGACTATTGCAGACCATGACTTCCGTTCTTAGTGCATGCTGTTTGACGATGGTTCCCCAATAGAAGCTCGCCCCGTGTAGTCTCGACATATGTATTCAGAAATCCTAAGGACCAAAGCAGAAGACTATTGCAGACCAGGACTTCCGTTCTTAGTGTATGCTGTTTGACGATGGTTCCTAAACAGAAGCTCTCCCCGTGTAGATTCGACATATGTATTATCAATCGTAAGGACCAAAGCAGAAGACTATTGCAGACCACGACTTCCGTTCTTAGTGCATGCTGTTTGACGATGCTTCCCCAATAGAAGCTCGCCCCGTGTAGTCCCGACATATGTATTCAGCAATCGTAAGGACCAAAGCAGAAGACTATTGCAGACCATGACTTCCGTTCTTAGTGCATGCTGTTTGACAATGGTTCCCCAATAGAAGCTCGCCCCGTGTAGTCTCGACATATGTATTCAGCCATCGTAAGGACCAAAGCAGAAGAATATTGCAGACCAGGACTTCCGTGCATTCTGCTTGACGATGGTTCCCCAGCAGAAGCTCTCCCCGTGTAGACTCGACATATGTATTCAGCAATCGTAAGGACCAAAGCAGAAGACTATTGCAGACCATGACTCCCGTGCATTCTGTTTGACGATGGTTCCCCAACAGAAGCTCTCCCCGTGTAGACTCGACATATGTATTCAGCAATCGTAAGGACCAAAGCAGAAGACTATTGCAGCCCATGACTTCCGTTCTTAGTGCATGCTGTTTGACGATGGTTCCCCAACAGAAGCTCTCCCCGTGTAGTCTCGACATATGTATGCAGCCATCGTAAAGACCAAAGCAGAAGACTATTGCAGACCATGACTTCCGTTCTTATTGTATGCTGTTTGACGATGGTTCCCCAACAGAAACTCTCCCCGTGTAGTCTCGACATATGTATTCAGCCATCGTAAAGACCAAAGCAGAAGACTATTGTAGACCATGACTTCCGTTCTTATTGTATGCTGTTTGACGATGGTTCCCCAACAGAAACTCTCCCCGTGTAGTCTCGACATATGTATTCAGCCATCGTAAAGACCAAAGCAGAAGACTATTGCAGACCATGACTTCCGTTCTTATTGTATGCTGTTTGACGATGGTTCCCCAACAGAAACTCTCCCCGTGTAGTCTCGACATATGTATTCAGCCATCGTAAAGACCAAAGCAGAAGACTATTGCAGACCATGACTTCCGTTCTTATTGTATGCTGTTTGACGATGGTTCCCCAACAGAAACTCTCCCCGTGTAGTCTCGACATATGTATTCAGCCATCGTAAAGACCAAAGCAGAAGACTATTGCAGACCATGACTTCCGTTCTTATTGTATGCTGTTTGACGATGGTTCCCCAACAGAAACTCTCCCCGTGTAGTCTCGACATATGTATTCAACCATCGTAAAGACCAAAGCAGAAGCGAGGTTCATCGCCACACACGACATAACGCCATTATGTATATCCCATGACCCGTGAGAGCTTCGGTGGTTTATTCCCGATGTTGTGACGATAGTCATTGGTCAATATCAGACGACACAATAAATGTCACGCATGCGCTCCGACCTCCACCAGTCGGAGAGAAATGGTTTGTCGTGTGATGAGGTAACGGTCTGTACGCGCGGGCCTTAAGTTCGAAACACCGGCCCAGCTCGTAATTTCCAGTTTACGGCCCGACCGGTTTCAGACTTTCATCATGCGTTTTCTATCGCCTATTGCAAACAACGTAAGGCTTCCTCTAGATCAGGGGTCTTCAACCGTACCCCGTGGAGAAATATTTTAATAGCTGGAGAGACGCCCACAAAGGAAATTTTAAAATGAAAAAAAAATAAATTTTCGGAATGGAGAAATGAATATCTAAGTACCTTGGTACATGGACTTTAAATTCCCAAATCTGCTATGAAGTATGCTGCGATCAATTACGCTGGTCTCAGGCAAAATGTATCCTTTATCTAAACTGTTAAATCCTACCGATTTAGTGGTGCTGATTACGAAAATAACAAAATTTCAATCTTAGCTCTAATTTTCGTGATACACTGCTTAAAAATCAAAATGGAAAATGAACAAGAATTAGTAACATATTTTCCACGGGATGAAAGAGTGAATGATTGTAAGAATTTTCACATGAGTCAGTGTTTTTCATTTTCTAACGTCACTGTTTTTGGTGTATGTCCCGGTTGTCATCTCTTTAGCTGTTTACAGCGTGTTTGCATAGATTTTCCGCAAGTTTTAGAGAAATATGCCACGCGTATGTCTTAACATTACTGATAACTTTTCTTATGTGTGTGGGAAAAGGATATTTTCCGCACAGAAACGCACCATAACGGCTTTAATACGGAAGGCTTACTACTTACTTTGGGGGCAAGGTTTGTGACAAAAATAAAAAATGGGCGCCACATGTGTATCGTAACAACTGTGCCTGCAATCTTAGAAATTGGATAAATGGTAAAGGACCCTGTGTTCCTTTTGCTGTGCCAATGATATGGAGAGCACCTACAGATAATGTAACAGATTGCTACTTTTGTTTGGTGCCCTCTTTTAAGCAACGGCTTTAAAAAACGAAAAAGTGTACCTGAATACCATCAGCTATATGTCAAGTACCACGCGGACAATGCTTTCCTGTACCTGAACGGCCAAAGGAATATCATCTTGAATATATGATGATGATGATGATGATGGGGTTAAAGTTGATGTAAGAGGTAAAACTTCTGAGTCAAGTAATACGAACCCTGAGTTTAATGTCTATTTACACACTACTGAACCACATAAAATAACGTAAAATGAGCTGAATGATCTCATTAGGGATTTGGATCTTCCTAAAAGTAAGGTAGAAGTTTTAGCCTCAATATTGCATCAGTAGAATCTTCTGGGAAATGAAATAAAAACATTCATCTGCAGGACTAGGCAGAAAGATTCGACTGCTTTATTCACTATGAAAGATAGTCTTTTTGCGTGCATCAACGTAAATGGCCTAATAAAGGCTGTGAACATAGGTTACAAACTTCATGAGTGGAGACTTTTATCAACTCCTCAAAGCTGAGTCTAAATGTTGGTCTACTACACATTAGAAACGAGCTTCCCTCAGTTTCTATTTGCCTTGAAGCTAACATGGAGTCTAACTCAAATGTGGAACTTCTTCTCGAAGTCTTCAGGTATAATGAGTTCCAGTGGCAGGTTTGTGGGGACCTTAAGGTCACTGCGCTTTGTTAGGCATGTAATTAGGATACACAAAGTTTTGTTACTTCATTCGCAAATGAGACAGAAAGGGCTACAAAAAAATTGGACAATTTCAAAATCTCGCATTACAAAAAAAAAGGACAACTACAAAATCTCGCATTACCAAAAAAAAAAAAAAAAAATGACAATCTCAAAATCTCGCATTACAAAAAAAATAAATTGGACAATTACAAAATATCGCATTACAAAAAATATGGACAATTACAAAATATCGCTTTACAAAAAAAATTGGACCATTACAAAATATCGCATTACAAAAAAAGTTGGACAATTACAAAATATCGCATTATAAAAAAAATTGACAATTACAAAATCTCGCATTACAAAAACAAGTTAGTAAAATCATGCAATGCATTGATTATAATACGCTTTCCAACATACCAGAAATCATTACTCAAGTTATCACTCAAGTTATGAGAATAATGTCTGTGGAATAAATCTCGGTCCTGTGCCCTGATCTTTGATCCCATTTCGATGATATTCAACAGAACCGGCTTGGTATACCTCCTAAATAACATGATAAAGTTTTGTCGCAATCGAAGCATTTTTACGTAAGTTATGATGCATAAGGGCTATGGAATAGATCCCGCTCCTGTGTCCTAACCTTTGACCCCATTTCACCCATTTTCAACATGGTTTGTCGCCAGGTGGTCCCCTACCACATACTAAAATTTCATCGAAAGCGAACCTTTTTTACGTTAGTTATGGCGCGTAATAGCAGTGGAATGGATCCCTCTCCTATGTACTGACCTTTGCCCCCTTTTGGTTCACTTTAAATAGGGTTCCTTCTAAGGTGATCCCCTACCAGATACTAAAATTTCATCGAAATCCAACCGGTTGTTACGCGAGTTATCGTGCTGACGGACATACGCACACAACGCCTGACGTAATGAGGCAGATGGGAATCGCGCCCATCTGCCCGGCGCAAGAGTGTGACGTCATAAATCTTTAAGAGGATCCACACACAACGCGTGACGTAAAAAGACAGATGGCGTGACCGCTCGCCAACATTTTCAAACGCGAGTTGGGACGTCATAAGATTTCTAAGCATTGGTAACATTAATGGAACAACGCCATCACTAAAAACGTTATAATTCGGGGTGGTTATTTAACCCACTAAACGAATTCTTCTAAAGTCGAGATCAAGCTAAATCGATTTCTAGTACCAGAAAACAGTAGGTTAGAGCCGTTTTCAAAATAAATTGTACATACATACATACAAGAATTGTTACTTTAAGGTCGACGTCAAGTAATTTTGCATCCTATACTTCCAATGGAAAAACTTTTGTACACATTTTCTTCACAATTAATGCGTTCCCAAGGATGAAAATTTGAACATCGATTAAACTATCTTCATTTTATAACTTGCAATACTTAATATTTTCTAAAACATAACTATGATTATGCAATTCAACATTTGTTTGTCTACTGACGTCATGAAAATACAGGTCGCGCCATCTTTTTTCTGGACAATTAATGCTTTCACAGGGATGAAAATTTGAACATCGATTAAAATGGCTTCATTTCATAACTTGGAATACTTAATATTTTCTAAACCATAACCGTAATTATGCAATCCAACATTTTTTTGTCTACTGACGTCATCAAAGTACAAGTCGCGCCACCTTTTCTCTGGTTTCAACACCACCAAAGGAAAAGTTATTGATTTTTAATATAATTATGGTTATGTGTTAGAAAATATTAAGTTTTCCAAGTTATAATATGAAGTTATTTTAATCGATGTTTAAATTTTCATCCTTGGGAACACATTAATTGTGAAGGAAATATGTACAAAAGTTTTTCCATTGGAAGTATAGGAAGCAAAATTACTTGACGTCCACCTTAATAATATGGGATAAGGACAATGGAATGGATCGCAATCTTATGTCCTGACCTTTGACCACATTTCGTCCATTTTCAATAGGGTTCGTCCCCAGGTGGTCCCCTACTACATACTGAAATTTCATCGAAATCGAACCATTTTTACGCACGTTATAACACATAAGGGCAATGGAATGCATCCCGATCTTATGTCCTGACCTTTGACCCCACTTCACCCATTTGGTATAGGGTTCGTCCCCAGGCGGTCTCCTACTACATAGTAAACCTTCATTGAAATCGAACCATATTTACGCAAGTTATGACGCATAAGGGTAGTGGAATGATCCAGCTCCTACGTCGTGACCTTTGGCCCCATTTGGCCCATTTTCAATAGGATTCGTCCCTAGGTGGTCTCCTACCACATAGTAAACTTTCATTGAAATCGAACCATATTTACGCAAGTTATGACGCATAAGGGTGATGGAATGATCCCGCTCCTACGTTGTGACCTTTGACGCCATTTGTCCCATTTTCAATAGGGTTCGTCCCCGGGTGGTCCCCTACCACTTTCTAAAATTTCATCGAAATCGACCCATTTTTACGCCAGTTATCGTGCGGAGAGACGGACGGACAAAACTGGAGCATATACGCTTCTTCAACCTATGGTTGGAAAGCGTAAAAAAATTGGACAATTAGAAAATATCGCATTACAAAAAAATTGGACAATTACAAAGTATTGCATTACAAAAAAAATGGACAATTACAAAATATCGCATTACAAAAAAATTGGACAATTACAAAATATCGCATTACAAAAAAAAAATGGACAATTTTGGGACTTCGCATTACAAAAAAAAATGACAATTACAAAATATCGCATTACAAAAAAAATTGGACAATTACAAAATATCGCATTACAAAAAAAAAATGGACAATTTTGGGACTTCGCATTACAAAAAAAAATGACAATTACAAAATTTCTAGGACCAGGTGTTTAGCGTGTCCAAAACAACCCTTTGGTTGATTCATAGAAGGTATTAATTACTTCCATATCTTCAAATTAAGCTAGGCCTCGTGAAGAAGTTTGTTAAGATCATGAACAAAGTTGGAAATGCTTTCAAGTATTAGGGCATAGTTTGCCATACTGAATGATGCAAAGGTCAAGAAGGTGTATTTCTTGGTGCACAGATTCGTGCCATTTTAAAGAATCGTCACTTCGATGAAATATTGCACGATGGCGAGAAAGCAGCATGGCAAAATTTGAAGGAGATTTGTGTTAAATATTCAGGAAATGAGAGGGCAGAAAACTATGGAAAGCTTGTGGATGTCTTGCTTTCAAGTTACAGGAAACTTGGCTGCAAGATGTCTGAAAATATTTTTACTTCACTCGCATCTTGACTCCTTTCCAGAAAACTTTAGAGATATGAGTGATGAGCATGGCGAGTGTTTCCACCAAGACATTTCATCAATGGAGATAAGGCACAAGGGGAAGCAGAAGTCCCTCCACATTAGCAGACTACTGTTAGACTGTCCCCAGGGATGATCCAGAGGTCGCCTAAAAACGGAAAGCGAAGCGAAAGCGTATATACAATTGAAACAGCCTAGCCTAGGCCCGAAGTAACTATTTTGTACTGTATAAATTTGATTACAAAACAAATGCAAAAGAGCTCTTAATGAATAGTGTAATTTAATTGGAAATTTTGCAGAATATTTCAGTTTTAATTTTTTTTTAAATATCTGTAAACACGTTTTTGTGATTTTAATATACATAAGCTGTACTTGATGAACTTGAGGCAATAAGCTGTACTTCATGAACATGGTCATATTTAACCTTCTTACATGTAATATAAAAATTCATAAATGTGGTGGGATACAAAATGTTGTGTAAAAATTGTTCTCCATTATTACATAAGTGAAAATGTTTAAGAATACTGTAAAATGTAGAGTTGTCAGGTATCTACATCGGATTTCTTTGAAACATACAGTAAATGCCATATTAACTGCATCGTTTCTTTTTCCGAAAATCAAATTTCAGTATTCAAAATCTCTCTGAAATAATCGATATTCATAATAAAAACAAGCATTTTCACTTTTGTTTTTCCATGAGGCCCGAGAGCGGTATTTCATTTTGTCAATCTGTCCGCGATTCACCAAAAGGCTGAAAGCCCCATGATCTAATGAAGCAAAGCTGCTCTATTGAACCGACTTAGTAGAAGGAGAAATTAACTCAGAGAAACGTGCCATTTCAAGTAGGATGTACTCCCACAGATGAGATGTAGACCTGACTGCATTCTTCTGTTACATACTGTATATGTAAACGCTGTTTCTCTTCTACACTTAAGAATAAAGAAGGTAGCCCTCGTATCATGAATATGTAAACAAATACTTCGAACTTCCTCAACTCCGTTGTAAGAACGAACGGCGCTTTTTTTGGTTTCGTGTAGATGAAAACTCTGTTCATTTATCCAAGAAATAAAAAGCCACGTGTTTTTGTCGTTATACCCAACGAAGTGAAAGCAGAATTTGATTTCAACTTAAAAAAAAATTAACCGTCCCATTTTAGACCCCCATTTTACACCCCGACTTGTCTGTTTCATCTTTAATTAATCAATGCATCCAGTGGCGGATGGGGTCTTTCGTTTCACTCAGTGAACTTTTTCATTGTTTAAAAAGGCAGTCTTCGTTTCATGAGACGAAAAATTATTTTTTCCAAAGCAGGAGAAAAGTGCTAAACCTTCCAGTACAGACCCAGCTGAAGCCTAGAATTTTTCATTTTACTGATTAAAAAAAGCCGCGCCCGTTCCCAGGGCTGTGCAGACCTTTGTGATGAGGTACCCGCTGACCAGCGATACTGTACTTCTAAAGAAATCTTGCGAGATATCGGTGTGGTGTAGGCCTTTCACCTAAAAAAATTGTTCGTCTATGGTGTAGTCATCTGATGCACACCAGTTCCAACCGAACGGGTATTTATTTGTTTATTCAAATTTAGTGGCACACTCAGCTAAAGAGCTCCGAAATACGATCTATATACACTGGTGTGCAAAAAGTAAGGACTAAGAGGAGAAATTAGCATAAGAGCAGAACGAGTAGGCAGAACGGACCGAAAGACCACTCAGGAGATAGATTAGGGTCCGGTACGGTAGAGCAGGCGCATATATTCAGCATGACGTAGGGGTGGCTGTCAGAAGGGTGTAAAGCACACGGGCGGTGTACGCTCAGCAATTCAGTGAAAGCTATTGCACGGTGTACATCGGTTTGAACGACGTCGAGCTGCTGCCACCGTATGATATGGCCAACAGGCAATCCAGTAGACGACATCTGGATGACTTTATCCCAGGTCGCGTCATTGGGAAGTTGGAAGAAGTTCGAAGTGTGACTAGTGGGGCGAGGAGTTCGGGATTGCTCACAGCATTGTTTCACGAGCTTGGAGAGCATTTCAAACGACAGGATCAGGAGTCCGAGAGTTTAGCAGTAGTCGTCCACGAGCAAATACGGCGGCGGACCACAGGTATCCTACAAACGAGAAGAGACAGATGGCAGACAACGGGAGAAATCGCAACGCACATGCAACAGACAACTGGACGTCCGTTATCGCGTTTTGCCGTATCCAGGAGGCTGCACAAAGGTGGTCTATTTGCACGACGACCAGTACGGTGTGTACCATTAACGCCTGCTCATCGGAGACAGCGGTTTCTGTGGTGCCAGGAACACAAGAACTGGGCACATCAGCAATGGGGTCGAATTCTCTTTACGGATGAGAGCCGATATAGTCTGACGAGCGATTCTGGACATATACACATCTGGAGAGAGCAGGAAACACGCAATCGCACATCCAACATCGTCGAAAGGGACCGGTTTGGAGGTGGCCGAGCTCTCGTTGTGGGAGGTATCATGCTTGGTAGCCGTACTGATCTCCACATCTTCCAAGGAGGTTTAGTCACTGGCGTTCGCTATTGTACCAAGGTTCTCCTGCTTCACGTGCGTCTGTTTAGAGGTGCTGTGGGTAATGAGTTCCTGTTCGTGGACGACAACGCTACACCACATCGTACAGTGGCTGTCGGAGAGCTGTTGGGGAGTGAAGATATTCAACGCATGGATTGGCCCGCAAGGTCCTCGGACCTAAATCCAATCGAACACGTGTGGGTCCTTCTCGGGAGACGTTTGGAAGCACGTCACCAACCGCCAGCAACGATTCCGCAGTTGCGGTTGGCGCTACAAGGGGAATGGTGCGCGATGCTTCAACAGCTCCTTGACAACTTCGTCCTCAGCATGGACAGACGTTGTAAATCCTGGAACGCAGTCAGGGGTGATCATATCCCCCACTAAAGACTGGATTTTTCTTGGCAGCCGCCTGTCACATAGACGTTTCTGTCTTCTGTTCAGTTGTGCTCGAAGCTACCTTTTCAATAAAGTGCCTTTGTATCCTTTGGATTTCTTGTTTGAACGGCTTTGCTCACTTGTCCCATATTCGTACATCTTGGGGATCTTATGGTATGATTTGGATCAATGTGGAGCACTTCTGCACGACGTTACATTCGAAAAACCGTCTCGTCCTTAATTTGTGCACGCCAGTGTGTATAACGTAGTCTCAGGCCTTGGGACCGTCATATGGGTTAACCTGCCCTCTCGTAGCCACTGTTACCCCATCAATTGACTATTATTGTCGTGGCCTCATGCTCCGCTGCATGGTGGCTCGATATCGTCCACTTTCTTGGAGGCCAACAATCAGTACAGTACCCTCAATAATCCCTTAGCTGTCCCTACTACTGGCAAGCGTGTTCTTTCGGCACTCTGTATAAGGTTCTTTTCATCCTGGGAACCACCAGAAGAAAGTGGAAAACTTTTGCCGACTAGAAACTTGTAGTACCTTTTACCGAAAGATGGATGTGTACACGCTTACACTGGGCTCCCGCGCAGCGGCCGATTGGTCTAATACTTCAATCATGACCTCATCTCGACATGAAGTTCTAAGTACGAAGAGCCGAGGCGCATCTGATCGTTGTAATTTCGCTGCCACAGGGTGCATTTCAAGCTGCCAGATGAAATCAGCCTTCTGTATTTCTGGAAACAAAAATACTGTTTATGAAAAATAACGTTATGGAATAATTAATGATATGACCCCAAGTATGTTAAATTATGAACGGTATTTAAATCACAATTTTTGAAAAAATTATTTCCAAATGAAAGCTAGTTCAAGAAAATATTTCAAAATCATCAGAGGCCAAAGTTCCGATTTTATTGCAAGTTACAAGAAAACCTTTGAAAAAAATAACGTATTTGAATTAAGTGAAAGTGGTAGTGACAGAAATGAAATTGCGGAACCGGTGGATAATTACACTGTTCAAAACATTTGGGCAATGACGTAAGCTTACTTTATAAATTTTGGGATACTGAATACAAAAACTGAAATTCAATTGACGGATTAGTGGCGGTTTTTCAATGGTACTTTTGAGATATTATGATACGGGATCAGGATATAGCCATGAAAGTCTCTGCATTCAGCATGGCGCCTTTTCTTCTTGTCGCTTGTACTGAACTTCTGCAGCATCCCTTTTCACCATCTAGCAAAGATCGTCTTAAATTGCGACATTCCATTTGCCTTTGTATCTTTCCTCCATCGCCGAAATATCCTGAAGGAAACGCCCACCATGTTTATCGCTTGCGGCTCCATAGTTAGCCGGAACCAAATTAAGGGCCACCCCGATGGCGCAGTGCTTTAAACGATGGCTTATGAACATTCTTCTGAGAAGGGTACGGGTTCGAATCGCGGTGAGGCATGGATGTTGTGTTTGTCTTACGTTACTGGCTCTCTTGCTGAGCCCATCTTATGATGTCCCGAAGATGACTCAAAAATACACATAGCACCGTGGATTTTTGGCCACCGTGGTGTAAATGTAACGCGCTCGTCTAGTTATCAAGAGTTCTGTGGTTCAATTCCACAGCGGTGGCTGAAAAACAATTTTTCGGTTACTGTGTGTTTCTGGAACGTGGAAAGAGCGATGTATTTATTTATTTATTTGGCTCTCTTCCTTTCCTGGAGCCAGTGACCCTAATTTAGGGTCAGGTGTCTGCTCACAGACCATTGAGAAATTCACCTGTAGTTCGTGTTATTTTATGCTTATGAGTGCTTAGTTATTTACAAGTACATATAATTAAGCTTCAAAACTTACACCTCTTTCAACTATTGCAATCAACCATTTTAACCTAATCTTAAGTCCTCAACAAGAGATAGCTAAATCTCACAAGCAAGTTAAAACTTCGTCGGCAATTATAGGGAAGTTGCTTGCTGTCATAGAAATGAATGCGATAATAATACACTGGCAAGAACAAGTTAGGGATATTGCGGTTTCGAAGGGAGAACGTGGTGTTATACAAATTGAGAGACTACTGAAGATCAATTATCAGCGTAAGTAGCTAGTCATATGTAAATTAGCATCATGACAACACAGCACATGCGTGCGAGCTCCGATAAATTTACTTTGCGAGAAGTGAAAAATGGGTCGTTTCACCACTTGGTCTAGACGTTTGCTGAATGTATTTCCTTCAGTTGTGGATTAACCTGAAATGATGTCCAGACGACGTTTAAGCACCGATAACAGAAATCGGGTTGTAGGCATGTTATAGGCAGCTGTACAGCAGATCGACGTGGCTGCTGTTTCAGGAATTTTACGAAGTCTAGCAAGTTTTTTTTACGAAGTGTAGCAAGTTGCCGTAGAAATCTACACAGAAGATTTCTACGGCATGGAAATGTTGCAGATCGACCCAGGAGTGGTCACCCGAGGATAATCATCAAGAGGCAAGATCGCTACCTGATAGAAAGTGCTCGAAGAAGGCACCAGCACCAGTAGCCAACTCCGAGAATCACTTCGAGCTGCTTCGGGTGTCACAGTACGTATTCAAAGGATACGAAATCATCTTCACGGGTATGGACTCAGAGCAAGGAGGCCGCTGAGATGTAGAGCATTGCCATCAGCTCATCGCCGTCGAAGATGTACCTATGCCCAACAGTACATGACATGGAATACAGAGTGACACCATGTACCTTCCACAGACGAATCCCGTTTCACTCTTTATCCTGCTACTTGACGAGGATACACGTGTAGATGATTCGGCACACGCTATGTGCATTGCATTCACTCTTATCAGCGGCAGGCAGTTCTAGTTCGGACAGGAGTGTGTTTTAATGGCCACACTTTCTTGTGTGTTTGTCAAGGCAACAGGAATTTCTCAGTGTATCGAAACGAGATAATTATGCCCATTGTGACATTATTTTACGCTGTTATTGAGCATGCATTCCATTTTCTCGATAGCAATGCAGCCAGTAACCTTTCCCGGAATGTTCTTCAGGAGCTAGAAAATAATGGGATTGAATCGTTACAGCTGCCTCCGAGGTCTACTGACCTTAATCCTAATGAGAATATTTGGAACACTGTACAAGGACGTCTTGATGATCACGGTACATACTCAAGTACACAGGCAGACCTCCGTAACGTCTTACCTGTAATATGAGACGAGCTGCCACAGACACTCATCAGTAATGGCATTGCAAGTATGCCGCTTAGGTCGTAGGTGTCAAGACGTTCTTCGACACAGAGGTGGTGTTACTGGGTACTGAAATACAGAGGTACGGACATTATCCGAATTTACCATTTCGTCTGTATTGCAGTACTACTTCTGTTGCGTGCAGAAATTGAAAAACAAAATGTTTTTCGAAACGCACTCTTACCGTTTGTGTTACGCAGCGTCACTGATGTTATTTCAGTGCATGTTACTTGATTCAGATACATACACAGTGTGGCAAAGAATTTTTAAGACTGGGTCTGTAAAATGAAATAGAAACAAGAAATTATAATTTGTTTTGGTTTGTTATTCAAAATAAGTCCCTCCGGCTACAATACACTTGTTACAGCGATTTAATAATGATTTGAATGTCTGTTCCAGTTCACTTTGCGGAATTGACTCCAAAGCACGCGTCGAAGCTGATTGTATGGTCGAAATATCATGAAAATACCCCGTTTTAACGTCATTTCAAGTTTTGGGAACAAAGAAAAGTTGCAGGGTGCTAAATCAGGCGAATACGGTGGATGATTCAACACACAGACATTATCTTTCGCAAAAAATTCTACGAACAAGAAGTGAGGTGTGACTGGGTGCATTATCGTGCAACAAACACCAACTGTTTTCATCCCGATATTTTGAACGAATGCGACGAATTCTGTCCATCAAACGCCTCAAAACATTTAAATAAAACTCACCAGTAATTGTTTGTCTGCTTGGAACAAATTCTTTGTGGATAATACCCTTACTATCGAAGAATGTAATGAGCATTGTTTTGATTTTCGATGCAACTTTTCTTGTTTTTTTGGTTTGTGGTGAGTTTTTTTACTTCCATTCCGCACTTTGTCGCTTTGTTTTAGGATCATATTGAAAACACCATGTTTCATCACCTACAACAATCGATTTTAAGAAGTTTGGATCATTTTCAGCAGCTGAAATGATGTCTCTGCAATGTGCACTTCTCCTTGATTTTTGTTCATTGGTTAACGTGTGTGGAACAAATTTAGCACAGACTTTTGTTTTGCCCAAATCTTCATGCAGGATGGTTCGAAACATTTCTTTGTTGATGTTTAAAGACTTTTCCATCATTCTTAGTGACGCACATCGATTGTTTGCCACGAAATAACGCACTTTTTCAATAATCTCAGGTGTCCTAGATGAACTTGGTCTTCCGGTATGCTTGTCATCTTCTAGCGTATCTCTTCCGTCCAAAAAACGTTTGTGCCACAGGAAAACATTTGATCTACATAAACATAACTCACTGTAAACTTGTTTCATCATTTGGTACGTTTACGAGGCACTTTTACCAAGTTTTGTGTTAAATTTAATCACAGCCCTTTGTTCCATCGTAATAATTCAACATGAAAAAAATTTTACATCTCTAATAAACGGCCGTTTCGTTTGAATTACTTTAACAACTGCGCAGTACTTTTGGTAGAAAGCAAGCAGATGGTCATGGTTTATAACGCATTCGCGATTACACTGGTGGAGCCACCGTAGGCTGAAATCTAGCGCCAGTCTTAAAAATTATTTGACGCACTGTGTACATCCTTCATTTTTATGCAATATCCCTTATTGTCTTGTGACCAATGTATTTCAGTCTCCAAAGGAATTGTTAAATTTTGCGTTTATACACACTTAGTTACTGCTGTTTCGAAAACTATTTTGAAATAATAAAAATCTCACCACAAATTTTTGTTGTTGCAGTGGCTTGCTGATATTTTGAAAGCATTCCGCGAATTTCTCTTCTTTGCATATTTTGGTATCCAGAAGTTTAGTCGTTGCTTTGATACAACCTTCATACTCCCCAGATCCCTTGAATGTAACGATCTTGTTCTAAATACAAAGGTCAAGAATTTAAGCATTAACAGACACTTTACTAATTTAAAAAATAGAAAATTCAGTCGAGAGTCACTGTAAAACAATTATTTGAATTTAAAAAATAGAAAATTCAGTCCAGAGTCACTGTAAAACAGTTATTTGAATTAAAAAAAATAGAAAACTCAGTCCAGAGTCACTGTAAAACAATTATTTGAATTTAAAAAAAATAGAAAATTCAGTCCAGAGTCACTGTAAAACAATTATTTTAATTTAAAAAAATAGAAAATTCAGTCCAGTGTCATTGTAAAACAATTATTTGAATTTAAAAAAATAGAAAATTCAGTCCAGAGTCACTGTAAAACAATTATTTGATTTAAAAAAAAATAGAAAATTCAGTCCAGAGTCACTGTAAAACAATTATTTTAATTTAAAAAAATAGAAAATTCAGTCCAGAGTCACTGTAAAACAAGTATTTTAATTTTAAAAAATAGAAAATTCAGTCCAGAGTCACTGTAAAACAATTATTTTAATTTAAAAAAATAGAAAATTCAGTCCAGAGTCATTGTAAAACAATTATACTCGTAAATATATTTCAGAAAACAGCTTTAAAGAACGATATATGTTCATTTTACTTACGTAGCTTACGTTATTTATATTACGCAGATCCTTCTCATTCTGTTTATTGAAAGCAAAACCTTCAACTACATTTTGTGTTAACATGCCGAGGGAGTACAGAGTTCAGAAAAGTGTTATTTTATCTCTGCCAACACAAATCTTATAGAGAAATTGGCAAGTTAATCGGAAGATCTTTAAGAGCCATGCAAAATGTTGCGAGGAATAAGGATAAATCCAGTAAAACAAAAAACACATGACGGAAGCCATCACTGAGTGCAAGAAGTAAACGACTTGTTTTAAACAACTGTTGATAATATGTCTACAAGACAAAATGCTCGATCTTTGCCTAAATATGTGTCTCATACGACAGTCGCAAAAACACTGAAAGAGAAAACAGTTCTGCCGACATTAAACCGAAGGCAAAACCTTTACTCACTGGTGAACATACGATTGGAA
Organism: Macrothele yani; assembly: GCA_039090855.1. Taxonomy (NCBI): domain Eukaryota; kingdom Metazoa; phylum Arthropoda; class Arachnida; order Araneae; family Macrothelidae; genus Macrothele; species Macrothele yani. The sequence goes on along the minus strand of CM077032.1, from coordinate 28,162,170 downwards.
TGGACCAAAAACGTACTGACATGGTCGGAAGAATGGCAAAACGTTGTGTTCTCAGATGAGAAAAAAATTTAATTTATATGATCGCGATGGAAATAAATGTTACTGGGATGATTTACGGAAGAAGCCCAAAGAATGTTTAGCAGACAAATGGGAGTAGGTGGTGTAATGGTGTGGGTGGGGTTGGGCTTTGACGGTATATCAGACATTGCGGTTATCGATCACCATATGGCATCCACGAGTTACCAGGCTATGTGGTATAAACATTTAATTCCATTTGGATCCCTACTAGGTGGAAACAGTTGGCCGCCCCGGTGGCGCAGTGGACTAAGCGACGGCCTCTGATCATTCGTCCGAACGGGGTTCGGGTTCGAATCCCGGTGAGGCATGGATATTGTGTTTATCTTACGGTACTGGCTCTCTCCCTTTCCTGGAACCAGTGACCCTAAATTAGGGACGGACGACTGCTTATAGCCCACTGAGTTGCTCACCGTAGTCGTTAAACCTCCAATCAAAGAAAAAAAAACCAGTTGAATTTTTAAACAAGATCATCCACTCTGTTGTGCTTCTAATTCCGTGAAACGGTGGTTTGCAAATGAAAAAATAAATTTAATGGACTGGCCGTCTAAGAGCCCAGACTTAAACCTGATGAAAAATTTCTGCTCGTTACTTGTCAGGCTTGTACGTGAAAAATCAACAACAACAAAAAGAACAAAACAAAACAACAACTAAAAAAAGGAATATTCTTCATTAAGAGAATTACAAGTCGCAATATATCGCTGTTAGGACAAAATCAACGCTTGCACGTTACAAGAGTTGGTAATAGCAATGCAAACAGAATTTATTCTCTAATTAAGTCAAACGGAAGTGCCATAAATTATTAAATTATTTTATGCTTTGTAATATCTGATGTGTATTTATAATTTCTTTAGAGCAAGATGTGCTTGTTAGCTTTACTTTTACATGTATGTTTATTGATGTGATAAACATCTTCAAACACTAGGCCACTTAGCATTCTTCTATAACATAAATTAATTACATATATGAGATGTTTTCTGTGTCGCAACTACCATTCTACAGCAGATAATCAAGAAATAGCAGGAATATTTCTGTGTAATTACACTATCTACCAACAAGTAATTGGACACCACTGCAATCGACGATATCTGCGGTTCTGATACACCGGCCGCCGCCGTTAAATATCGTGTGGGAAACAACAACGCAACCAGTCGCATGCAAGATGCCACGCAGTGCGGAGCTCTCTGATTTCGAGAAATCAGAGAGCTCCGAACTATACATACGTGACATATCCAGCAAGTTGAAGTACATACGTGACATACTCCGAACTATCCATACGTGACATATCCAGCAAGTTGAAGTACGCAAAATCGACAGTGGTCTACGTGATTGGCAAGTGGAAGATGAGAGGTGACTGTCGGAATGTGCCACCCGCAAAACTGGGATTTAGAGACCGACGGGTGCTGGCCAGAGAAATTCGGAAGAACCGCACCAAATCGACGGGCCACATCCGCGAAGAGTTTCAACAGGCATCCGGGAGTGTTCTTTCGATGAATACCATCCGTAAGGAAGCCCATCTGCTCGGTTATCATGGACGTGCTGCCGCCCACAAGCCTTTGATCACCAAGTCCAATAATGCTGCTCGGCTAACGTGGTGCAAAGAACGTCGACAGTGGATTGTTGAACAGTGAAAACAGGTTCTCTGGAGCGACAAATCAAGGTTCACCCTCTATCGTTCAGATGGCAGGAACTGGGTTTGGCGTCAGCCTGGAGAACGCCTCCTGCCGGAATGTATTGTGCCAAATGTGAAGTTCGGCGGCGGTGGAATTATGCTATGGTGGGAGTGCTTTTTTCTGGTATGGCACGGGACCCTTGGTCGCAATTCCTGATATAGACTCAACGCCGAGACCTACTGCACCATTTTGGATGACCATGCGCTTCCTACGTGGTGGCAGTTTTACGGGGTGGATCCATGTTTCTTTCAGGATAACAATGCCACCTGTCATGTTGCGAGGTCCACCATGGCTTGGTGTGGTGACAATGGGGTTAATCAAATGGTCTGGCCTGCGCAGAGCCCGGACCTTAACCCTATCGAGCACCTCTGGGACGAGTTGGAGCGCCGACTTAAGGGGTGCCCCCACCGTCCGAAATCGGCGAAGGAACTGACCTGTCTTCTCCAAGCCGAGTGGAAGAAATACCGCTAGCCGTCGTACAACGCCTATTTGAGAGTATGCCCCGGAGGGTCGCAGCTGTAATCGCCACTCGTGGAGGCTCCACCAACTATTGAAGGTGAATAAACTTCGTTTTCCTTTGCTATCACAGGTGTCCAATTACTTGCTGGTAGATATTGTATAATATCTTTAGAGTGCACATGCCAGTAATACAATAGTACACTATAATCTCGAAAGTGCCACCCCGGTAGAGCAGTGGTCTAAGCAATGGTTTCTGAATATTTGCCCAAGATGGGTCCGGGTTCGAATCCCGGTGAGGCATGGATGTTTTGTTTGACTTACGGCACTGGCTGTCTCCCTTCCCTGGAGTCAATGGCCCTAGATTAGGAACGGACGACTGCTCCTAGCCCATTGAGTTACTCACGGTGGTCGTTAAACTCTCAATAAAAAAAAAGAACCTCGAAAGTTTAATTCAAGGAAACTTTTGGAATGCTTTTTCCATATGCTAGAACTCTTTCGAAATCAGGGAGTAGTATTATTGGTAGGCTTCTTTCCCAGATTGAAGTTTTATGGGATCTGATTTTTACAAAAGAATACACATAGCCTTATGTTATGAAGGAGTACGCATTCGATCTCCTTCCGTACTGTTGAGAAAATCATCGAAATAACTGTAGATATGAAAAGTACAGGTAAATAATTTCCATTGTGTGGCTAGTGACCGAAAGGGCGCAGATGTCCGCTGTAGATAAGAACTGTTACCAGGAAAATATTCTTGGAACAACTCAGAAATTCACATTACTGTCCACAGACAACTATATCAAAATCACCGAAGACAAAATGATAAAAAAATCAACTGCCTGTTTCGGAGAGTACCTCCAAACAGTCTTTTAGCAAGTCTTTTGTAAAAAAAAAATTACGTGCTTATAGTATCACTTTGTCCATCCATGTGTCTGTGGACAACCATATCTCTGCAACTATTAGCCTGATTTGAAAAATTCTTTTTTTGAATTAGAAAGCTTGAAATGTGAGAGTGATGATCTTTGATTTCCAGCCTTCCCGGTGCATAACTTAGTTGCTAGAGGGTGTAGACGCTATTGAATTAAACATGAGGATCGAAAAGTAACGCACACTCTTTTTTGTTTTTGGCAACAGTTTAATAGATAGGCAAAAGAAAACATGTAAGTAGTGAAACTACATTTCTGAGCTATTTTTCAAAATAAGAACCGAGATGCTCGAGACATTTATTGCAGCGTGGTACCAGTTTTAGTATACCTTGTTCATAAAAGTCCGTTTTCTGGGCGTATAACCACCTGCGGACAACAGATTCGACTTCGTCAGCCGAATCGAAGCGTTGGTCGTCCATGAATCTTTTCAAGGAACCAAACACATGAAAGACCGAAGGAGACAGATCCGGACTGTACGGTGGGTGCTGCAGCACCTCCCAGCCAAATTGCGCAATTGTGTCACGACCGAACGTGTTGTGTAACATGTGGACGAGAGTTGTCATGAAGCAGTCTGATACTTGCAGCGTCTCTGTGGTCTTTTGTCACGAAGAGCCCGACGTAACTTTGTCAATGTGTTAGCGTAGGTTTTGGCATCTACAGTGGTCCCTGTTGGATGAAACTCCATCAGAACAACGCCATGCATGTCCCAGAACACCGTCATGAGGATGTTTTTGTGCAGATTGCGATTTCCTCTGAATTTTTCTGGTGGCGGGGAGTCGGAATGTTTCCACACCGTACTGGCTTTCCTTACACTACATCTGCCCGAAATTCATATCCTTCTCTTGCGTAAAGCATCAAGTGGTCCAATGATGACGCCATTCTCTGTCCCTTCTGGTCGTATGTCAAGCTCTTGGGCACCCATCGCGCATTGACCTTGAGAAATTGCAATTTGTCATGAACAGTACCGTACGCTATACCGCACGAAATGTTAAACGTCTGTGCCAATGTGCGCAGATGGACCCGCCAGTCACTCAGAATTGCCTGTTCAATGTCTCTCATAGTGGCAGATGATGACGCAGTTACAGGTCGACCGGAACGTGGCGAATCGGTAAGGTTGCCACGGCCCTACGCAAAGAAACTGCACCATCAGGAGATATTACTGCTGTCCTGGCAATCACCACCATACACTGTGATCATTTCTTTGTGAAATTCTGTCGAAATTTTCTTTTTAGCACGCAAAAATCGGACTACACCGCGTTGCTCTTCATTCGTATACGACGCTAACAAACTCGACATCTTCGTGCCAACGTTCACACTGTCTTCCAATACGGCGAAACCTGATCCAGTCAAACCGATCTGTAGCGTGATATTGAAACTCGTTGTCTGCCAAACTGTAAAGAGAAAAAATAGCTGTGCATTACTTTTCGATTTCCCCTCGTATTTGATTCTAAATATCATATTGAAAAAAATTCTTCCTTCCCTTCGATGCCATTTATAATGAAGACTATTTTGGGTGCAGTTTCTTTTTCAAGTAATGCATAGTTTGTCCGCTAGGGAACGTAAAGTTAAATTTCCGTTTCGCCGATATCTCTGCTTCTAAAAGCATTATTTGAAAAATTCTTTCTGAATCGTATACAGCACTTGATGGGAAATGTTCTTGCATATTATTTCTAATTTCTGGCAAAAAATGTTTGCGCCACCAGGGAACGTAAGTGTTTGTTTCAGTTTCTGATGTATTTACAGCAAAATCTGTGCTTTTAAAAATTATTTCGGGACCGATACCCCTGACCTCGGAAAATCTTTTGAGAATACCTTCTGTTTGAACTACTGTACAGTTTTCCCACCAGGGGACGTAGACGTATATTGTATTTTTATCGACATTTCTGCTTCTGAGGGTTCGATTTTAAAATTTCTTTATTTATCGGAGAGTGTTTTAAGTGTGAAATGTTCTGCATATCATTTCAAATATTTCTCAACGAGCAAGTGTGCCACTAGGAGACATAAGTTCACGTTTCCGTTTACAGCGCTTTTGCAGCAATATCTGTGGGGTTAAAAATCTGATTGAGAAAATGCTAACAATGAAAACATTTTGTGTGCATTTTCTTCCTGAAATAATGCGCGATTTCCCCGACAGAGGAAAATCAAGCATTGGCCTTTTTTCTCTATATCTCTGCACCCAGATGTCCGAATGAAAAAATTATTTTCACAGCGGATACAATTTACTTTGTGGAACTCTGTAGACTTGTGGAGATTTATTTTTTTTAGTTCACAGTTCTGTCGCTAGGTGGAGTTTGTGTACTTCTGTTGGCAGCTGCATCTCCGCTCCTAAAAAACCCATTTAAAAATTTCTTTTTTTACTCTATACCATTCGCTACAATAAAGATGGGGAACATTATCCTCTTTAATTAATGCACATCTTTCCCGCTGGAGGCGTAAATGTGAAAACCTTTTTCTCGCTATATCTGATTCCGGGAGACGTATTTGGAAAACTATTTTTCCATAGCATAGCATTAGATATGAGGAATACTTTTGTTATATTTTCGACTTTTCCATTATGCAAAATTCTTTCGCTATGGTGTGCAGAATTATACACTGGGTGGCCACTTTATTATGACCGCCTGACAGTTTTAAGCAAATGAGCTATGGCTGCCCACTGTTGCCACCAGAACATGTTCATACATTGAGTGGCCACTTTATTATGACCACCTGACAGTTTTAAGCAAATGAGCTATGGCTGCACGCTGTTGCCACCAGAACATGTTCATACATTGAGTGGCCACTTTATTATGACCACCTGACAGTTTTAAGCAAATGAGCTATGGCTGCACGCTGTTTCCGCCAGAGGGCGAGGCTAATATAAAAAGGGAAAACTTAGTGCTTGCGATATTAGTAGAAGTAATTTTTTTGGGGACGAGATGGGTAAAAAATGCGATTTGACAGACTTTCAACGTGGGGTGATTGTAGGAGCTCGGAGCCATGGAGCGAGTATCACCGAAACCGCCGCATTCGTGTAATGTTCCAGAGCAGCTGTTGTTAAAATGTTTAAAGACTGGACTGTCAGCCCTAAAACTGGGTCTCTACGTTCAACGTGTGGTCGACATCGACTAGTGACTGCTCGGGCGAAACGGAGAGTGTCCAAACTGGTAACAGACAACAGAAGGGCAACAGTACAGCAAATTACAGACCATCTTAGTCAAGGATCACCTCAAATGATCTCTGCAAGCACTGTACGCCGTACACTGCATCGGATGGGATATGGCAGCAGTAGGCCTTTTCGAACACCTTTGCTGTCTGCAGTCAACAAGAGAAAACGTCTCCAGTCCACACAGGAGCACAAGGATTGGACAGTCGATAATTGGAAACAACTTATTTGGTCCGATGAATCATGTTTTCAGTTGCCCCATGCCGATGGCTGGGTGAGAATTTAGCGGAAACAGTACAAAAACATAGACCCGAAGTGAATTGCTGCAACTCTTCAAGCTGGTGGAGGCAATGTTATGATTTGGGGAATGTTTTCCAGGCATGCTTTGGGCCCTTTAATTCGTGTTGATCAATGTCTGACTGGCACATCATATCTAAACATCGTTGCGGACCAAGTGCATCCTGTCATGTGGATGGTTTATCCCAATGGCGATGGCTACTTTTAACAAGATAATGCGTCCTGCCATAGTGCTCGTGTTGTACGGGATTGGTTTCAGGAACATGCCGGTGAGTTTACTTTGTTTAGGTGGCCTCCATAATTCCCATTGAGAATTTGTGGGATGAAGTTGAACGTGCCACCAGACAGCTGGATCCACAACCCTGCAATCTCACACTCCTGGAAAGTGCTATTCATCAAGCATGGTCTCAGGTTCTACAAACCACCTATCAACATCTCGTGGAGTCCATGCCACGAAGAATCGAAAGTTGGCCCAGCGAAGTCTGAGGGGTGGTCATAATAAATCGGCCACTCAGTGTATTATGTTTCCTTTAATTTTTCTTCTTTTAACTGTTTCATTTGAAAATCTTTTTGTCTCTGATATTTCCTTCTGCTATGAGAAACTTTTTGTGCACAATTTGTTAATTTTCGTAACGTACTTTTCTGCCGCTAGTGAGAGTATGTATTTTATCTGTTTCTATTTCTGGATCTTTTATCGATTGTTGACATCCCGGACGAGTTTTTTTCCTAACCGGTTCCATTGACTATGAATGGCTTTGAAAAAATGTGACTCGCATCGGAAAGGATTCAAAAGATGTACTCATTATACCTGTAACTAATCTATTACTGATTATACCCGGGGTAACATCTGCACCGCCTCTGTGGCGTAAGGTTCTGAAGGCTTGCATGTGGCCGTTCGTCCGAGATGAGTCCGGGTTCGAATCGGGATTCGATGTTGGGTTTGTCTTGCGGCACTGGCTCTGTCCTTCCCTGGAACCAGTGGCCCTAAATTAGGTAAGGGCAGCTGCTTATAGCCCATCGAACTGCGCACGGTAGTTGTTAAACAGCCAACAAACAAATATCTGGAAAATACAGTTGGGAAAACAGATGTGGAATCGACTGCAGTTCATCTTGAATAGTACATTAGCCCTAAGAATGATCAAAAGCAGGACTCAGCGGTTGATCAAGAGATGCGCTTGGAGGTTGGTAAAACAAATGAAAAGAAGTTCTGAGGTGTGAAATATCGTATATGTTAATTACAATTTAATTTATGAAGACAGTAATTTATAGAGCATTATTCTGCATTAGTAGGTAAAATTACTAAATAATAAGGAACCATACACCGACAATACTAAAAATACACTGAAAAGCAATTGAATTAGAGATACCTGTCTAGTAACGTGTAGCACCACCTTTCGCCCTGATGACGGCGGCGAATCGTCTCGGCATGGACTCGACAAGACACCGGAAGCGTTGGATCCACGACCCCTGAACAAGCTCCCACAGTTCACGAAGATTTGATGGAGTATGGTCAGAGCCTCGTACATGTCTCTCGATGCCATCCCAGATGTGCTCGATGGGATTAAGGTCAGGGGACCTAGCTAGCCAAGGAAGTGAGGTCACGTCGGTGGAGTGTTCATCCAACCATTCGGATACAATTCGGGAGCAATGGCACGGTGCATTGTCTTGTTGCAAAATGAGGTCCTCAGTGGGATGTTGAAGACGCACAAACGGGAGCAAATTGTCGTCCAAGATATCCTGGTAACGTTGACCTGTGGAGGACGATGTCACACGTACCCGGGGTCACATTTCAGTCCACGTAAACAGTCCCCAGGTGAGAATGCCACCCCCACCAGCTTGAAAAGTACCCTGCTGCCAAGAAGGATCCATCGCTTCATGTGGTTTGCGCCGTACTCGTATCCTGCCATCCGCATGTACCAACGTGAATCTCGACTCATCAGTCCAGGCAACATTTTTCCACATGTCTAGGGCGATGTTCCCGCGCCCATGCTAATCTTTGCACTCTGTGATGGGCGGTCAGCAGCGGTGCCTTCGTGGGACGATGGCTTCTGTACCCCATAGCGAGGAGACGGTTCTGGATGGTGTGGCTGCTTAAACGTTTTTGTGCACCAGCGTTAAATTGCCGAGTGATTTCTTGCACTGTGGCCCGTCTATTCGCTGTTACAATGCAAGCTAGCCGACGATGTCCCCCCCCCCATCCACACGCTGTTGTCCACGCCAGTTGGCCCTTGAAGGGATGGTTTTCCCGGATTTGATGTACTCACGGTGCACCCGTGGCACAGTGGCTCGTGAAAATCCCAGTGCCGGCACCACTTCCGAGATGGAGTGACCCATTCGTCGGGCCCCGAAAATTTGCCCACGATCAAATGCGCGTAGATCCTTCGTCTTACCCATACTGCGTCTGACTTTTACTGATTCCAGTCGTATCACTCCTTATATTGTCGAATCGCTGCGTACGTCATGCCGTTTCCGTTTACAGGGCCCCCCACAGCGCCATATTTGCATAACGCCAGCTGTCTCTAATTCAATTGCTCTTCAGTGTAGTATAACTCTTCTAGGAATCCGAATTTGTTGGCGTAAAATAGAAACCAAAGTGCCGCCCCCGGTGAACCAATGGTCTAAGCGATAGCTTCTGATCATTCGTCCGAGATGGGTCCGGGTTCGAATCCTGGTGAGGCATGGATGTTGTGTTTGTCTTACGGTCCTGGGTCTCTCCATTACCTGGAAGCAGTGACCCTAAAATAAGGGACGGGCGTGCGCTTATAGCCAATCGAGTTGTTCACGGTTGTCGTTAAACCTTCAATTAAATAAAAAAGATATCGAAGTTTCCACGTTTTCGGCATCTGGTTGATGTGCGATAGCTTGGGAACTTTGATTTCTATTCTACGCCAAGAAATACATTTTCCTAGTAGAGTTATATTATTTTTAGTAGGTACAAGATTTGAAATGTAACGTCTACTGATGCGCAATAAATACCCTCTCCTTGATATAGGTCAACCCTGCTTCCTCGTGATGCATCCTGTTTTCACTGATGGCGATCTGACGACCAACTCGTTTGGCAAAAAACCGCTATCCCACACTCACCAACCCGCAGGGCCAATATGGTGAGTTATGACCAACCCCTCAGGTGACTTCACAAACGATGACAAGTGGAACTGATTTTATTGTGTAACAAGAAATTTGCCATCGAAAACCGCACTGTGATTAACATAGGAAGCGACCTCAGAACGATGAAGTGTAAGATGCACATTACCACAAAACTTGATTGACGCAAGGTTATGAAGCAAAGTATTGACATAATAAATCTTAAAAATACTTTATTAATTTTTCCTATTGGAACTGAAAAATCGAGTTTCTGCATTAGAATGTCTAACAACAGAATAAGAAGCCATCTCTGAAGATAACAGAAAAATTATCAAGACCATTGTAGAAACAGCGGCACAAATAATAATTAAAAATGCGAAGAAACATCGCGTGAAAATGTCAGAGCAAACAAAAATTCTGATGAATAAAGAAGCCAAGAGCAGATAAATAAAGAGAATGTAACTTTCGAAGTGCAATACGTAGAACGATACAGACAGCGCAAAAAAGTGTCACTGAATATAAAAGGAAATTAAATTGCAAACTTCTGGGGAAAAAATCAAAGCCTAAACAAAGCAAATGGTCGTCTCAAAAATGGAAGAACACAGATTAGGACACTTAGAGAAGAAAATAGTACTGTAACAAAATATAGATCTGAATTTTTGACTACAGTTCTACACAAAACTTTATGAGCGGGATGACACATCTATTTCCGACAAAAAACATAAAATAAATACAGCAATTGAAGTTCTCCCAGTTATCCCGGCAGAAGCTGTACATTCAATAAACAACACAAGACGGGGAAGAGTTCCAGAGCAGGATGGAATTACAGCGAACATTATACAGTAAGCCAGTTGTGACGTATACCAAAAATTTAATCTTTCTTCTGAGCTTATGTTTTCTTATCTAAATTCAGTTTTTCCCGATAAATATTTTCTTACTGAACGGCACATTGCTTCACCAAAGAGGTTTTTAAATTTGGCATCACTAACAGTGAGTCGGAACAACTTATTCTGGAAACACTGAATGCATGCGAGAGGCAAGTACCGGAGAGGCATGGTACAAGTACGCAGAGTTGAAAGGCGTGTTATTCAGAATTGCAGACGTAGAATTTTTACGCGGATTTATTGAACGAATGTTACGCAGACTGACAGCGATTTATGTACAATTCGTAGGTGGAAATCAATACTAATGAGTTGTTGGAACGAATATAATCGTTGTATTGTGACTGCCGTCTGAACTGATGTCAGCGGAGTTCACATTTTGGAAAGAGTTTATCTCCATGTTCTGAAGTGCAAGTGAGAAACTAATACATGCATGTGAACTAACGAAAGTTGACTTGCTGATTTATTCCCTAAACCGTTCTTCCGTTCTTGAATTGTGTCTGTTATTTTTCATTCAGTATTTAACGACCACTGTTAGCAACTCAATGGGCTATAAGCATTGGTGCGTCTCTAATTTAGAGCCACTAACTCCAAGGAAGGGAGAGAGCCAGTGCCGTAAGGCAAATACAACATCCATGCCTCACCAGGATTCGAACCCTGTACCATCTCGAACAAATTATCAAAAGCCATCGCTTAGACCTCTGAACAACCAGAGCAGCAATTCTGTCTTCATAATATATATCATCAAATCTCATCTCATCAAAAATATCATCCATATATATATACACTGCTGCCCACCCAAAATGCAACCCCAAGAAGGAAGCATCCGAATGGCCTGAAATTCGCAACATGCGTCGCCCGCGAGAGGACATGCAAACGATTAGCGTTTCAGGGCATATGCAAATAATGTGCGCCCGTCACGCCACCGAGAAGCACTATAAGAAGGGTGCACAGATGGCGGGGTACAAGTAGTGGAAGTGTGTTGTGCTGCCGGACCTGTGCGTGGGAAGCTTCCCGATGCCCCGTCGCAAAATACGGCAGTAATTCCAGCACGCTTTGGAGTTCGACAGAGGACGAATAGGGGCTTATCGCGACAGCGGTTTATCGTACCGAGACATCGGTGCCCGTGTGGGACGACATCCAGCCACAGTGAGGCGAGTATGGATTCGGTGGGTACAGGAGGGACGGACGGACCGACGTGAGCGATTGCCGCAGCCACGGCACACCACCGAACGAGAGGACCGGCATGTTGTGCGGCGGGCATTGACGGCTCGCACCGCCACATCACGAACGTTAGCGCAGGAATTAGGGTGTGTTGCACAACAACCTGTGTCAGCGCGTAAAGTTCGACGTCGTCTGCCAGAGCGGGAACTTGTCGCACGGCGCCCATTGCTCCGATTACCATGGACGTTATACCACCGGTGAATGCGGCGGCAGTGGGCCGTTGAACGCCGCACCTGGACTACTTAATGGCACGACATTATCTTCCCCGACGAATAACGTTTCTGCCTGCAACACCACGATGGTCGGATCCGCGTGTGGCGGCACCTCGGCGAGAGACTGTATGACGCCGGCATTATGCATCGCCATACAGGTCCGTCGCCTGGTTTTATGGAATGGGGCACAATTGGATATGACACAAGCACCTCTGTGGTACGCATCGCCTGTACACTAAACAGCCACCGCTACATCTCCGAGGTTTTGAAGCCTGTAGTCCTTCCTTACCTGCAGGACCTGCCAGCAGCCATGTTTCAACAGGACAATGCGCGCTCGCACGTGGCACTCATCGTGCAACAATTCTGCACGACCCACCAGGTGTCACTGCTGCCATGGCCCGCCTGTTCTCCCAATATGTCGCCCTTCGAACACGTCTGGTCGCTGATCGGCAACCGAGTGGCCCGGCAAGCACCACCTGCGGCTACGCCTGACGAATTGTGGCAACGTGTGGAAGCAGCCAGGACCGACATACCCCAAGCCCATATCCAAAGCCTCTTCCGTTCGATGCCGAGGCGTTTAGTTGCCGTTATTGCCAGCCATGGGAGCCACACGAAGAATTGATGTCTGCGTGTTCCACAAGTCGCACGGGCCTGTAAGCTCAATCGTTTCATCTTTGTATCTGTTGTTATGTGTCCAGTAAATCTGGCTTTGCTCTCTCGTGTCCTTCTTGGTGTTGTATTTTGGGTTGCCAGCAGTGTATATAAAAATGGCATCCCTATATGAAATCCACATATGTTATCATCATCACTGTCAACAATTATTATCAACCGCTGCTGGATGAAGGTCTCCCCAAGTTTCTTCCACAATAGTCTGTCATGAGCCAGCCTTTTCCATGTTACTCAGGCATGGTTTCGAATTTCATCCATTTCAATAATATACTTTATTGGCGAAAACATAAGGGGACACATTGGCGAATCAATCTCCCATGTGGTTTTCTCGGTCTTCTTCTGCCCCTTGGAATCCAATTAAGAATTTTGGTTGTTCATCTGTGGTCCGTTCTTCTGGCAACATGTCCATCTCATTGCCATTTCAGGAATTTTAGTCTGATTATGATGTCTTCCACTCTTGTCATTTTCCTTATCTACGAGTTCCTTTTTCTGTCTTTCGTGATTACACTAAGCATACATCTTTCCATGCTTCTTTCAGTTGTTTATAGTCTTTGTATTTCTGTTTTAGTTGAGGTCCATGTCTTTGCTCGATCTGTAAGAACTGGAAGGATGCATTGATTAAACACTTTTCTCTTAACACATAATGACATTTTGCTCTTGAAAATTGAACTGATTCTTCCAAAAGCTCCCAGCGCAATTTTATACTCCGATTAATTTCCTCATTAATTTAACCCTAGCTTGATATCTGTTGTCCAAGGTAGCTGTAGGTGTATCGAGCTTTTCCCCAACAATCGCAAAATGTTCATTTCTTGAAAAATCATTGTACATGAGTTTTGTCTTCTGATAGGCCATTTTTAATTCCACTTTACTCTTGTCAGCAAGTTCCTGGACTATACTGTGCAGCGCTGAAGGGGTAGTTGCAAAAATGATTACGTCATCAGCAAAACGAAGGTGAATTAAATAATCTCTTACAGTAATGGAACTTACACCTTAGTATTATACAACTTGAAGTATTTATTCCGTATTAAATATATTTGAAAGTTAGGTCGCGAGACACCACCTTCCGCGAGACGCAATATCACCTATACACGTAGTAGATACGCGCTCCAAGATTTCAAATTATCGTCGTTCTCAAAAATATTCTTGTGTTCACTGGCCTTGAGAAAGCCTCCCGTTCGGTGTGTGAAAGCTCGGCACTTAGTCGTTATGTGTTTTTATAAATTGTTACACCATTTAATACGGAATAAATACTTTGTGACGCATATTTTAAATTAACTTTCCTTTTTAGTTTCTTTCCCTAGGTAAATTTTGAGTTTGTTCTCAGTTATACTTCACACTTAACGTGGAATCTTCTCTCTCAAACGAATACTGTTGGCAACAATTGAGGTGCATGAACGTGACGTCTGCCTGTTATGAGATAAGAACCAGAGATATAAAATACGGTACAACAGTTGCTAGTGTGGTGTGTTGAATGTAGTTGATACTGATTTGTTAAATAAAACGTGAAGTGCTATGTTGTGTTGATGAAATCATCTGGAATAAAGCCAATTTCCGTAAGTTTGACTTCTGTTTAAATGTTTCGCCTGGCCGTTAAAGTTTAATTTAGGAACTCTTTCACCGTATGGTTATGTTTTAAATAACGTAAGAAGAGCGATAAAAGTTCAGTACGAAAAGAATTTACGTTGTAACTTCAAGTTGTATAAATAATCTCTATTAATCTTTATCCCCTAGTTTTTCCAGTTCAATGATTAAAGGACATTTTGCAATAAGGCTTTGAAAACCTGGGGAGATACGGTGTCACATATATATATCAGCAATAAATAATATGTAAATATTATAATGACTCATCATCATCATCATCATCATCATCATTGCCAACTATAATCTATCCACTGCTGGACGAAGGTCTCCCCAAGTTTCCTCCACAACGGTCTGTCTTGTGCCAGTCTCCTCCATGTCACTCCCGCATACTTTCGAATTACATCCATCCATCTCCCATGTCGCCTTTTTCTGGGTCTTTTCCTGTACCTTGGAATCCAATCTAAAATTTCGGCTGTCCATCGATGGTCTGTCCTTCTGGCAGTATGTCCAGCCCATTGCCATTTCAGGGATTTAACTCTGATCATGATATCTTTCGCTCTTGTCAATTTTATGATCCACGAGTTCCTCTTCTTATCTCTCCTGGTTACACCAAGCATGCACCTCTCCATGCTTCTTTGAGTTGTCTGCAGCCTTTGTATGTCTCTTTTAGTTAAGGTCCACGTCTCTGCACCATACGTAAGCACTGGAAGGATGCATTCATCAAACACTTTTCTTTTAAGACATAATGGCATATTGCTCTTGAAAATTATTCTGTTTCTTCCAAAAGCTCTCCAGGCAAGTTTTATACGCGGATTAATTTCTTCATCAATGTGACCCTCACTTGATATCTGCTGTCCAAGATAAACGTACGTGTCTGTTATCTCCAGCTTTTCTCCATCAATCGATAAATCTTCATTTTTTGTAAAAGCATTGAACATCACTTTTGTCTTCTGAAAGTGAATTTTTAATCCCACTTCTTCACTCTTGTCAGCAAGCTCCTGGATCATACTCTGCAGCTCTGATGGGGTAGTTGCAAAAATGACTATGTCATCAGCAAAACGAAGGTGGGTTAAATAATCTCCATTAATCTTTATTCCTTTGTTTTCCCAGTTCAGTGTTTGAAAGACATTTTTGCCGTATCGGTGGCGCAGTGGTCTAAGGCGCTGGCCTCTGATCATTCGTCCGAACGGGGTCCGGGTTCGAATCCCGGTGAGGCATGGATGTTGTGTTTGTCTTACGGCACTGGTTCTCTCCCTTCCCTGGAACCAGTGACCCTAAATTAGGGACGGGCGACTGCTTATAGCCCATTGAGTTGCTCACGGTGGTCGTTAAACCTCCAATCAAAAAAAAAAAAAAAAGACATTTTCCAATGAAGCATTAAAGAGCTTCGGAGATATGGTGTCACCTTGTCTCACTCCCTTTCCAATTTTTATGTGTGTTGTATTTTCAAACAGCCGAATCTTTGCACTTGCATTTTCATAGATGTTATTAATAATATTAATGTACGCATCTTCAATACCGCAGGATTTCAGAGCCATTGTAACTGCTGATGGTTTCACCGAATCAAAGGCTTTTTCATAATCGATAAAAGCCATGCACAATGGAAGTTCATATTCCCTCGCTCTTTCAATTAGTTCTCTCAATACGTGGATATGATCTATAGTGCTGTAGCCACTCCTGAATCCAGCTTGTTCTCTCGGTTGAGCCATGTCCAGTGTTACCTTCAAGCGATGTGAAAGAACTTTAGTGAAGATTTTATAAACCACTGATAGGAGGCTGATAGGTCTATAGTTCCTGAGATCCTCAATGTCACCTTTTTTATGCAGCAGGATCATTGTAGCGTTGTTCCAATCCTCAGGAATCTTCCCTTCATTAAGGCATCGAGTGAAAATTTGGGCGAGTACTGTTTCGATTTCTTCACTTGCTTCTTGTATGATGTCTACAGTAATTCCATCTTCTCCCGGAGCTTTTCCCCACTTCATGTTCTTGTATGCATGTTGCAACTTCTGCTGGGAGGACTGGAAGTACTCTGGTACTGGTACCTTTCATGATGTCTGGAGTACATGTATCATCCCTTTCATATAAATTGGAGTGGAAATCTTTCATTCTTGTCAAAACTTTGCCTCTATTTCGTGTTGCAGAGCCATCTTCTTTTCTCAGTGCCATAATCTGTTTTTTTCCCTTACTGAGATGTCCCTTTGCTATCTTTAGGCTTTGGTTGTTTTCAATTGCTTTCTTCACTAGTTCACAGTTGAATTTCATTACGTCTTCAGTGATACCTTTTTGTACTGTCTTGCATAGCTCTATATATTCCACCTTGGAAGTCACATCATCTTTAGTTGTCCTCATGTCTCTTCTTTTTGGCATCACCATTTTGGTTTTTCCTGATAATTTGTTCACATGCAACTTGTTCTTAGACCCAGCTCATTTTGTTGCTGTTTCCAAAAGAGCTTCCGTTAGTTTTCTGTTCACTTCAGAAATATCCACTTCTTCCGATGCTAGGCCTTCTAAAGCAGAGAATCTGTTCTTCAGTTCGAACTTGAAGGTATTATGGTGTTTTTTAAGGTTGGTTATGTCAATACATTTTGTTTGTCTTATGGGCTTGCCACGTTCGAGTTCAGTGTTGAGGTGCATCTTACATCTCACCAATCTATGGTCACTACCTGTGTTGAACTTGTTTAGCACACTGCAGTCTTCTATGACGAATTTTTTGTAACACATAATACAATCAATTTCACTTGTCGTCCCATTTGGATGTCTCCATGTCAATTTCCTGTGTGGCTTTTTCTTGAAAAAGGAGTTCAAGATGAAAAACCCTTCTGCCTCTGCAAACTCAACGAGAGTATTTCCACACTGGTTTCTGTTGCCGTGACCGAATTTACCTACTGAAGTTTCATTCTGTTGCTGTTGCCCTATTTTTGCATTGAAATCTCCCATAATTATCTTCAAGTGCAGCTTACCTTTATTATTTAGATCACGAATTTCCTCATAAAATTCTTCAATTTCTTCTTCAGCATGACTTGTGGTGGGTGCATAAGTTTGAATAATCTGAGCCTGGTATCTTCTCGAGAGTTGGATAACAAGTCGTGCAGCTCTGTCACAGGAACTTTCAACTTCTACAACTTTATCCTTCATTTTCTTGTTTATTATAAATCCAACACCACTAGTTCTGCCAGTATCTGTCCCACGATAATAGAAGAGATGTCCACTTTTCAGTTCAATGGGATCTTCTCCTTTTCTCCTTACCTCACTTAGCCCGACAATGTCCCACTTGATCCTTTGTAGTTCCTCTTCTAATTCAAGAAGCCTTGAATCAGATGATAGGGAGCGTCCATTATACGTAACCAAGGTCAGCATTAGATGACAGCCTAGTCCGGTCCTCCGGGGATTCTTAGCACCCTCTGCCTTCATATCGCACTGGCCGCTGCCTTGGCCAGGTACATTCCAGCTGCCGGAGACTCCAAGATTTAAGTTGTGGAGTCATTTTGGAGGGGTTTGGTCATAACTCACCACGCTGGCTAAGCGGGCTGGTGAGTGTGGAATAGCATTTCCTCTAATCCCGATGATACAGTTATGCCGCTATTGGTAGTCGTCAGAGCCCTTTTAGTGGGAACAGGATGCACCACGGGAAGGCGTGGTTGACATTTGTCAAGGAGAGGCTGTGATGTTACGCATCAAATATCACTGTTTTTTAGAGTTACTCGATTTTATAATAATAAAGCAAATACTATTAAACAGCTTAAAAAATCGTTTTCTACCCGCAAAAATAACCATTATCCTTTAGATTTTGTTTACAGTATTTTAAAAATTACTAACGTTTCTCAACTCTCGTAAGGCTTTCAATATTAGATTATATAACAGGCTATACACATTCTACTTTATGCTAACCAATTTTCAGGGCTACGCTGTTGAGTTATTTCTTCTGAATTGCCCCGGAAAACTGTTTACCATTTTTAACTTTCATCCATTTAAATATTTTAGTTTATAAGGTAAAGTGTGATGTTAAGTTACTGTGTTTTTAAAGTATACGGTTTGGATCCATTTTCTGAACGTACCGGCTCTCAACTACATTGCTGGAGCCTGGAGAGAGTACTACCCTATACGATCTGAGAATATATTGTACACGTGTTGCATATGTGGCTTGCGTTCATTTTCTGAAGGTACCGGCTGTCAGTTGCATTGCTTGAGACTGGAGTGACTATTTCTCGTACATTGCAATTGTATGGAACCAGTTGTTTACACTAAAGAGATATGTAACTACATTTTTTTTTCATTGAAGGTTTAACTACCACCGTAAGCAACTCAATTTGCTATAAGCAGTCGCCCGTCACTAATTTAGGGCGACTGGTTCCAGGGAAGGGAGAAAGCCAGTGACGTAAGACAAACACATCATCAAAGCCTCACTGGGATTCAAACCCGGACCTATCTCAGACGAATGGTCAGAAGCTATCGCTTAGACCACATCGCCACCAGGGCGGCGTATTTTCTTTGAAGTTAGGTGTTGAATGGCTTACTTGATTCCTGAAATGACATTCGTTTCCCCCTCTTTTCAGGCAGGAAAGCCTAGGTGCGAATACAACTAAACTGCTAAATTTTTGGAGACGTCGTTTTTTGGATTTTTGAATTTGAAGTGTACCCACATGAAATCTGATAATTGAGGGTGTGGCTAGTGGTCGGGAATATATATACATTGGATATATATAAACTGACTTGTAGATAAGATGGCATATGTATCATCATCATCATCATCATAATCATCATTGTCAACCATTGTCAATCCGCTGCTGGACGAAGGTCTCCCCAAGTTTCTTCCACAAAGGTCTGCCTTGTGCCAGTCTCCTCCATGTTACTCCCGCATACTTTGGAATTTCATCCACCCATCTCCCGTGTGGTCTTCTTCTGGGACTTTTCTTGTCCCTTGGAATCCAATCTGAAATTCCGGCTGTCCATCGATGGTCTGTCCTTCTGGCAGTATGTCCAGCCCATTGCCATTTCAGGGATTTAACTCTGATCACGATGTCTTCCACTCTTGTCATTTTTCGGATCCACGAGTTCCTCTTCTTATCTCTTCTGGTAACACCAAGCATGCATCTCTCCATGCTACTTTGAGTTGTCTGCAGCCTTTGTATGTCTCTTTTAGTTAAGGTCCACGTCTCTGCACCATATGTAAGCACTGAAAGGATGCATTGATCAAACACTTTTCTTTTAAGACGTAATGGCAAATTGCTCTTGAAAATTATGCTGTTTCTTCCAAACGCTCTCCAGGCAAGTTTTATACGCAGATTAATTTCTTCATCAATGTTACCCTCACTTGATATCTGCTGTCCAAGATAAATGTAGTTATTGGTTATCTCCAGTTCTTCCCCATCAATCGATAAATATTCATTTTTTGTAAAAGCATTGTACATCACTTTTGTCTTTTGAAAGTTCATTTTTAATCCCACTTCTTTACTCTTGTCAGCACGTTCCTGGGTCATACTCTGCAGCTCTGATGGGGTAGTTGCAAAAATGACTACGTCATCAGCAAAACGAAGGTGGGTTAAATAATCTCCATTAATCTTTATTCCTTTGTTTTCCCAGTTCAGTGATTGAAAGACATTTTCCAATGTGGCATTAAAGAGCTTGGGAGATATGGTGTCACCGTGTCTCACTCCCTTTCCAATTTTTATGTGTTGTATTTTCAAATAGCCGAATCTTTGCACTTGCATTTTCATAGATGTTATTAATAATATGAATGTATGCATCTTCAAGACCGCAGGATTTCAAAGCCATTGTAACTGCTGTTGGTTTCACCGATGAAAGGCCTTTTCATAATCGATGAAGTCATGCACAATGGAAGTTCATATTTTCTCACTCTTTCAAGCTTTCAATTAGTTCTCTCAGTACGTGGATATGATCTATTGTGCAGTAGCCACTCCTGAATCCAGCTTGTTCTCTCGTTTGAGCCATGTCCAGTGTTACCTTCAAGCGGTGTGAAAGAACTTTAGTGAAGATTTTATAAACCACTGATAGGAGGCTGATAGGTCTGTAGTTCCCGAGATCCTCAATGTCACCTTTTTTTATGTAGCAGGATCATTGTAGCATTGTTCCAATCCTCAGGAATCTTCCTTCATTTAGGCATCGAGTGAAAATTTGGGCGAGTACTGTTTTGATTTCTCCACTTGCTTCTTGTATGATGTCTACAGTAATTCCATATTCACCAGCATTACCCCAAGACCTGCCACTTGGCTCCGATATGCTGACGACGTATTTTTCATATGGCCTCATGGAAAAGGGACTCTCCCGCTCTTCCTGGATAAAATCAATGATATACACCCTACGATCAATTTTACTATGGAGTTAGAACACAATAATACATTGCCTTATCTGGATGTTTTACTGAGTAAATCGCCTGAAAATCGCTTCCGTACACAAGCCTATTACATACCCACTTCCGTTCCCAACCTGATGCTCCGTAGCTCATTGTGCCAGGCTGATTACAAGACAGCTTTATTCCGTTCTCGAATCAGAGAGCATTCAACATCTCCTGTGATGTTCCTTCTAGACTAAGCGAATTAAAAGCGTTATCGATTTGGCAACCGAGGCAGGATACGATCCGAACATGGTACATAGATATATCGAAAGAAACAAAAAGAGGCATACCGATCTTTCTATGTCGCGGCTACGCTATCTGGGATCTTTTCCTTACGTACCAAATGTTTCCTTTAAACTCAAGAAAGCGCTCAGGAAGATGAACCTTGGTGTCGGCATAAGATCTCCGACACCTTCATATGCTATGCTTAAGCGAAATACTGACGAGCTCTCACTTTCCAACGAAGCAGGTGTTTGTGCCGTCCCTCTACAATATCCGGATGGCTCCAAGCGATACTACATTGGGATGACTAAAGGTTCATTTAGAATTAGAGTCAACAAGCATAAGAGGGACATGAAGAACGGCAAATTAACCACGGCCCTATCCAGAGAATTCCAGTTCAAGTCCGCCGATCCTATGTGGGATGACATAAAGAAATTAGCTGCTTACTCTACTCCTAAATCCACTTCCATTCGGAAAACGTTAGAGATCATTACCAACAATGAGGCCTGCAATGATAGCGTCTCGCTAGAATTACCACGAATTTGGAACCAATTCTTCAAATAATGAATGCCTTTTGTTTTCCTCCAAGGATTCCGCGTGCAATACGAACATGATGTCTCGTGCTTTTATTGAATAATTACGTTCCCATCTCTTCGTTTATTGTCAAGTCAACTCACCGCGTTCAAATTGTTGAAACGTTCTATTATCCAGTTTGCAGTTTGCTGTCTACCTTCCTTGAGAAAGACATCTGGTTGATGTGCGAAAGCTTGGAAACCTTGATTTTATATACGCCAATAAATTCTGATAACTAGTATAGTTGTACTATCTTATAAGATTTCTAATGACTGAAACAATGCTATAGTGATGCTGCTACATAAAAGAGGGGATATCAAGGATCACCGGAACTACAGACCTCTGAGGCTCCTATCAATTGTTTACAAAATCTTCACTAAGGTATTCTCACATCGCTTGAAGGAAAGATTGGACGTTGCCCAATCAAGAGTACTAGATGAATTTAGGAGTGGCTATAGCACTTAGCACAAACAGTTTAATTTCTTTTGTCTGATCGTTTCAACGTTTGTCCCTTTTTAGTGGCGCAGTGAAACCACCGCCAGCCTAGAGAAATGAGCGAGCCTGGAGACCGAACGGTGGCGCAGCTGAAGTTCACAGAGCAGTATATATACTGTACAACCCGAGGACCGGCTTTCGGTTAGTAGAGTATTCGGAATGAGAAAAGCTGCCGATTTGTTGGAGTTTGATAAAGGAAAAATTGTGATGGCACGGCGCCTCAGAAACGATGCGGCTTGTGGGTTGTTTACGTTCCGCTGTAGTAAGTACGTATTAAAAGTGGTGCACAGATGGCCAAGCGTCGTCCGCAGCTCATTGATGCCAATGGGGAGCAGAGACTGTCGCTCATTGTTCACAGCGACCGCAGGGCCACAGGGCGACAAATCACTCGCAGCTACAACAGTGGTGATCAGGGCAATGTGTTACAGCACACAGTTCATTGCAGCCTTCTGCGCATGGGCATGCGCAGCCGAAGACCCAGCCGGGTCCCCATCTTCACTTAACGTCATCGCCAACAACGCATGAAATGGGCCCAAGATAATCAAGATTGGACCGTGGATTATTGGAAGAAAGTGGCGTGGTCTGACGAATCAAGATTTCTAGTGCATCATGTAGACGGCCGAGCGTGGATACGCGGATTACCAACGGAGTCTATGGTACCTGGATGCACTGTTGCGCTGAAACAGGCCAGCGGCGGCAGTGTTATGCTGTGCGCAATGCTTTCTTGAGGCACTTTAGGCCCCATTATCCCAGTAGCACAATTCCTGAAAGCAGTGAGGTATCTGAACATCATTGTGGACCAATTTCACCCATTCATTGCAACTGTGTTCCCTGCTTGTGGTGGCCATTGCCAACAGAATAATGTGCCATACCACACTGCCAGAATCGTCAAGGAGTTGTTTGAGGAACATACTGGTGACTTTCTGTTAACGCCCTGGCCTCCAAGTTCACCTGACATGAACCCAATGGAACATTTGTGGGTCGACGTGGAAAAGCGGGTTCGCGCGAAATCCCCACCACCATGAAATGTACGGGAACTGGAGGATCTGTTGTTGACATTATAGTACCAGATATCCCAGGATACCTATTACCACCTCATCGAATCGATGCCTCGCCGAGTGGCATCGATTTGATGAGGTGGCAATAAGAATATTATTCTTACCTTCCTTCGTTTTACTGAATGATATCGTAATTTTGCAAGTACTCTTTAATTACCGGGGGCCAGTACCCAGGGTCCGACGGCTTAACTTGCCCATCCGACGCATGACGGATATTTAGTGGATCGAGCGTTCGTACCTGCCTGGGATCGAACCTGAGGTCCTTTCCGTGGCAGTAACGAACGTTGCCCACTGCCCGTCCAATGCTTTTATAAGAACTGAAGATTTTGAAATCAATGGAAAAAAAAATTAAAAGCAAATGTAGCCTACATTTACCTTAAAACAGCAGATATAAAACGATTGCTACATTCAGGAGGAAATGAATAAGTTTGTAAAACTTGGCTGGAGTGCAACTGGAGGAAGAAATATAGCTTTCAGGGGAAATTTACCATTATATCTTAAAATAAAGGTGTTTAATAAATACACATTTCCATTTGTTACTTATGGATCGGCGACACGAGCGTTCACTAAAAAAAGATATACAGAGGCTGTAGGCAACTCAAAGAATTATGGAGAGATGCATGCTTGGTGTAAATAAAAAAGATAGGAAAATGAACTCCTGTATCCGAAAAAAGACAAGGATGGAGGACATCATGATCATAATAAAGAGCCTCAATTAGAAACGGGCTGGACATATTCCTAGAGGAACGAACAACCGTTGGACAACTGAAATAATCTACTGGATACAACGGGACAGGGAAAAAATCCAGGAAATGGCCATGTGCTTGATGGGTGGATGAAATTCTAAAGCATGATAAAGCGACATGGAAGAGAATACCTCAGGACAGAGAATTGTGAAATGATTTCCGGAGAAATTCGTGAAGCACCTGGGTTAAGAATCGTTGACGATGATCCAGTGTTAGTCGGGAACTGTCCTTAGCAACTGATACATGTATTAATGAGAGCTCAGATCCAATAGACTGTAGACGAACTTCGTGTTACAAGTGATATTCGTACGAAAGTAGGTATCCGTCATACATAACACGATATGCAACTTGTTCATTAACCACCTTTGACGAAATGATGAAGACCACTTCTACATTTAATCAAATTAAAAACGGTATTTACAAGTTAAAACATATGATAGATTAAAACACTAGATCTTTCGATCACACTAGTGATCTTTATCAGGTCACCCACCTAATGGCATCAGGGTACGTCGACACGCAATATATAGGGATTTTTGATGACCCAAATAATGGGTAGAGCGCATGCTCACGAAAGTTGTTGTGAACATAGAGAAAGAGTGAGACATAGAGATAGACAGGTAACAGGACTGAAAACGAGGAGAGTCAAACTGATGTTACACAAGTTTTAATAATTCAGCTGTAATTATTATTTCCGCAACGTTCAAGTAGAGCAGTCCATGTTCGTGGGAGGAGAGAAGGTACATCGTCATTACAGCAAATACCTCTATAATGATGAATATACAAGCTTTCTGCTAAGAGCGTCATGCTTTTGGTGCTGTGTGTAATGAGGATTTTACATTCATCCCATACTGGTCTATGTGTGCCGCTAGCTACCAATCGGGCTAGGGCTGTCGAATGTGAGCCTGTTCTGACATCGCGTGAGTGTTCAAGCAAACGGGTTTTTAAATTACGTAGGGTTGAGCCTATGTACACTTGATCTATTTCATTAGGGTTTAAAGCTCTCAGGGGGATAAGGTAGACGCCGTACCTGTGTTTGGTTTCAACGGGATCCCTGTCACGTTTAATTATAGTGTACAAATGCCTCTATAATGGTGAATATACAAGCTTTCTCTTTGCAGAAAGCTTGTATATTCACCATAATAGAGGTATTTGCTGTAATGACGACGTACCTTCTCTCCTCCCACGAACATGGACTGCTCTATTTGAAAATTGCGGAAATAATAATTACAGCTGAATTATTAATACTTGTGTAACAGCATTTTGACTCTCATCGTTCGCAGTCCTGTTACCTGTCTCTCTCTATGTCTCTCTCGCTGTGTTCACAACAACTTTCGTGAGCATGCGCTCTACCCATTATTGGGGTCATCAAAAATCCCTGTATATTGCGTGTCGACGTACCCTGATGCCATTATGTGGGTGACCTGATGAAGATCACTAGTGTGATCGAAAGATCTAGTGTTTTTATCTATCATATGTTTTGACTTGTAAATACCGTTTTTAATTTGATTAAATGTAGAAGTGGTCTTCACCATTTCGTCAAAGGTGGTTAATGAACAAGCTGCATATCGTGCTATGTATGACGGATACCTACTTCCGTACGAATAGAGCTCAGATAATGCATATCATGAAACGAGAACTGAAGCTACATTTTATAGTTACGCAAGTGCAGTTCCCATTTCACGGTGACACAACACGTAAGTTACAAGTTGTCGAGTTGAAATCACAGCTGGTGAAGGTACTGCCATACTTAAAATAAAACTCTACATCACTAAAAGTTTGATAAATGAATGTCCGTTGGTAATAACGCACAGGGAGGAATAAGGAAATTAACAGAACATCATATTAATAATACTTGTTAAAAAATTCATACGTATGGAACATGATAAAATTAAAGGCGTGCTGTCTCCGTACGATGTCATCAATACAAATAATATACTTGATAATACTTAATTAATCAACTATATTATTTGTATTACTTTCTGTTTTGCTGTTTTCCTCAATTGGCATCACCTGTGTTTTTGAACAAATGCATTGTGGGTCTCCGCGGGGGACTGGTTATATATTGCGGCGCTTCCGAGTGCTCTGTGGCACTGTTGGGTGGCCTGAGGATGGGTGTTATTGTAGCCCCGAAAGATCTTGCCCTTTTAAATATTTTTAAATCATATCTTTTACTGTAAATAAAGTTTTTATTGTACAGTTAGGGATGGTGGTTTGATGATATCGTACGGAGACAGCACGCCTTTAATTTATCATATCATATTAATAATTTCGACAGAATATGGCACTAGAATGAAATAAAAAAAGCAGTGGATGTGGCTGAGTCCTGAAAAGTGCTTGTGTTGCAAGAAGGCGTAGCCATGGCGATTTTTATGAATACTAAGCAAACGAGTAATTCCATTTAAAGGACAGGGAAGCACACGTGTCTTGTGTTGAAGCATCACTTTACGCAGAGCCACAAATCTTTAGAAATCGGTAAGAATTTCTTTCTTTGTTCATACGTGTTTTGTGTTGAAGCATCAATTAACGCAGAGCCACAAATCTTCGACAATCTGTAAGAATTTCTTTCTTTGTTCATAGAACATGGTGTAGTCACAGTAACTGATTTATATCTTTATAAAATTTATGGTAGTTACTCCTCTAATATTGTTCTTTGATCAATAAATTCCACAATAGACACATTATAAATACATTGGTAATATACCTTGAGAGAGGGATCAGCATTGAGCCAAGACTTGAACTTCTCGTTTTGAGTGCATGGTGAGTTAAACAGCTTTTCTGCTGGCACGCTGTAATTAAAATCCTTCGGAGAACAGGGGTCGACGACATCTGATATTTCTAAGGGACCCTAAAAACAAATGAGAATGACACAAAATGCTGGAAAACAACAGATAGCTTTTCATAAATTTCATGGGCGTATTTACAATATTTTTGTTGCACCAAAAAAATACAGGCAACTTATAGATGTCTTTTAATAGTTTGGTGAAGACGTTTTAGATAAAAAAATAGAATACATTTTTATTTTTTCAATTAATTTTTTTTTATCATTTTTCAATTTTAAAAATATGCGTCATTTTTTCAACCAAAAAAAGTGACGCGATTCTCAATTCCGTTTCCTACTTCGTTGAAAACAGTAACCTCACAGCGTATTTGTGGCTTTACGTCGAAGAGCCAAAATATTATGGCCATCACGTCTTTACACAAATCAAATCAATTGCAGTTAAACAATGGCATGTGTGAAGTTCATGAAAAGGTGAAAATAACACCTGACACTGAGCTCTGTTGATCAGTGTTATTTTTGTTCTTTAAGTGGGAAAAGCAGCGGACTACAGCGTGTTTGACAAAGGTCAAATTGTAATAGCCATGACTGGGCCAGAGCATTTCCCAAACGGCAAGGCTTGCCGGGTGCTCACGGTCAGCTGTGGTCACTACCTTGACAAAGTGGTCCGAGAAGGAAATAACCACGAACAGCTTGCAAGGTGTAAGCCAACCATGGTTCATCGATGCTTGAGGTGAGCGATGGCTATTCCGTATGGCACGATCCAACAGAACCATGGTCCATCGATGCTTGAGGTGAGCGAAGGCTATCCCGTATGGCACGAGCCAATAGAACCATGGTTCATCGATGCTTGAGGTGAGCGAAGGCTATCCCGTATGGCACGAGCCAACAGAACCATGGTTCATCGATGCTTGAGGTGAGCGAAGGCTATCCCGTATGGCACGGGCCAACAGAACCACGGTTCATCGATGCTTGAGGTGAGCGAAGGCTATCCCGTATGGCACGGGCCAACAGAACCATGGTTCATCGATGCTTGAGGTGAGCGAAGGCTATCCCGTATGGCACGAGC
This sequence comes from Macrothele yani, assembly GCA_039090855.1. NCBI lineage: Eukaryota > Metazoa > Arthropoda > Arachnida > Araneae > Macrothelidae > Macrothele > Macrothele yani. Next base: position 28,134,656 of record CM077032.1, on the reverse strand, counting down.
CAAAAGAACCATGGTTCATCGATGCTTGAGGTGAGCGAAGGCTATTCCGTATGGCACGGGCCAACAGAACCATGGTCCATCGATGCTTGAGGTGAGCGAAGGCTATCCCGTATGGCACGAGCCAACAGAACCATGGTTCATCGATACTTGAGGTGAGCGAAGGCTATCCCGTATGGCACGAGCCAACAGAACCAGGGTCCATCGATGGTTGAGGTGAGCGAAGGCTATGTGGCACGAGCCGAAAGAAGGGATACCGTGGGGAAATCGCCGGTAATGTGAATGCTGGTGACAGGAATAAAGTGTCTTTAAGTGAATTCCAACGGCAAAATGGTAAAAGTGAAATATGAAAAGAAATGTATACAACAATAGAACATCAACGGGAATTAAAATCAAGGTTCAATAAGGGTTTTCTTCCAATTTATGCCGGCAAATCGGGATTTAGATACAAAGACGTTTGGAGTCGACATTCGAGATGAAAAAAAATAATTCTTTATAAACAATAAGTTATTTTATGGAGTTGTCAAAATGGATATTCACCTTCATCTGGGATTGCTATTGGATTCTTGATGTCTTTCGTAACGTCATACAAATGTGGAACTAGTTCCTAATCTGCGGTTTTCTTAAAAATTGAGTTTTGAAATAGATTGAACATTAATTATATTTAATAACAGAACTGCCTCCTTTTCCTTTTGATATTAATTGCTGTGTGACAAAATCAAGTTAAGACCCTTCAGTTTCGTGCTTGGTTCTTATGCAAGAACGCCGAAACAGAAGAAATGCCATTTGATTAATGATGCTGTTACTTCAAGGAAAGGTGTGTGTGTATATTCCTTACTATTATTTTTACATTTTGCGTTCACTCAGCACTGAATGTGTAGCAGTTATTTTACCTCTGCGACTGTTTTGCAATTTTGTTACGTACACAGACAGACTGACCAAAGGAAAAACGGAAGGAATGATGCACTTCTTCCGATATTTTAAAGCAAAGACGTTGTTTCCGGCAGATAAACAGAGAGACTGAAAGAGAGAGAGAGAGAGAGTGATAGGAAGGACAGACAGATACATAGATGATATTTTACACATTCACATTGCTACCTCTTAAAGACACAAAATGAATTTTTTCAGTCTGGTCTTCAGAAGCGAAAACATCATCATTCAGGACGGACGGGCAGACAGGCCGATGAATTAACAAAAAGATAGTTGTCTCAAATCTGGTGAACACATGTTTTCTTCTTTCTGTCGCCCAGAGAAATAATTTTACTAATTCAAAATTTGAGCGGAAGATTTCTTATGTGCAGATCGACCGACAGATAGACCGATGAACTGGGAGATAGGCATGTCAGTAGTATTTTGCACTGTCCTGCCTGTATCAGACACGGAAAGAATTCCTAGTTCGACCTTTGGAAGGAAAGACATCACTTCTGTGGACTGACAAATATATTGAGGGACAGACGTATGAGCAGTTGGAGAGATACCTAAAATGTTATGCACATATTTTCTTCTATTGGATAGAGAAAACAGTTTAGCATCTGACTTTTAAGAGGAGGTGTTCTTGCTGGTGGAAGACCGACATAACAAATACAAGCATCTCCCAGAGAGAATTTCTTCTATCTGGGTTATGATTTCTGTGTGTACAGGAGCAAAAGGATAGACTTATGGATAAATGAAACATATTATGTCTGAAATGTTATGCACATATTTTCTTCTACTGGATAGAGAAAGCAGTTTAGCATCTGACTTTTAAGAGGATGTGTTCTTGCTGGCGGAAGACCGACATAACAAATACAAGCATCTCCCAGAGAGAATTCCTTCTATCTGTTTTCTGTTTGTTTGGAGGTTTAACGAACACCCTGAGCAACTCAATGGGCTATAAGCAGTCGCCCGTCCCTAATTTAGGGTCACTGGTTCCAGGGAAGGGAGAGAACCAGTGTCGTAAGCCAAACACAGCATCCATGCCGGACCGGGATTCGAACCCGGACCCCTTACGGACGAATGATCAGAGGCCAGCGCCTTCTATCTGAGTTATGATTTCTGTGTGTACACGAGCAAAAGAACAGACTTATGGATAAATGAAACATACTATGTCTGAAATATTATACGCACATTTTCCTCTATCGGACAGAGAAAAAAAATCAACGTTTTGAAAAAGTTATGCTTTCTCTACGGATGGACAGATAAACGAACAGACTATTATATCGATATTGTTGCGCACATACTCACTCTAACAATCACAACAAGAACTTCTTCAGACTTGTCTGGAAGCAGACATATTTCTGCGAACAAGCAGACAGACTGACAGACAAAAGAATGGAAGAAGTCATATGTCTGAAAACTGCTGCTTGTGAGTTTCTCGCTTCGGACTGAGAAAAACCAATCCAATATTTTGAAGAGCTATGGAGAGGTAGACACAGAACCGAAATCGTATGCACTTTCTCAACCTGATTTGTTACAGGTTGAAAATGGGGCAAAGTTACATTTTCTGCACAGCATCAAAGAATTTTAAAGCTGATATGAAGGAGTAAGACCACATGCGAGAGGTGAAAAGACTGACGTTTAACTGTCCTCAAATACCCAGATCGTGACTGCTGCGAGCCGCACGGTGGACTGCCTAAAATATTCAAGTTGAGAAAACTAATTCTTACGTTTACGAGAAAAGCTCTGTGCCTGTTTTCCGCTTCGTCCCTTCCAAAGCATAGGAAGCTGGCTGAAAAGACATGATGCGTTTGCCCGTACAGAGTCGTCTGTTCAACTTCAGGATCAGATCCGTTGTGTGGAGGTTCTATAGCGAAGGATATTTGCGCCGATGCTCCACCCATGTCCAAAGCTCCAACTGTCGTCGGTTGCCAAGGGTTCAGTTTCTGAAAAAAATCAATCAACAGCAAATCTGTTATAGGATACAAAGCCAATTAAAAATACAACGCTTTCTTAAAGAATCAATGATTAATTTTGGTGGTACATGTAATACGACATACTACAAGAGTCAAAAACTGCAAGTTGCAGCGATAAGCCAAGGTTGGTGCAGTTCAGTCAAGAGAATAACGGGCTCCGAGGGAGGAGACATAGATTCGAATGCCACCATCAGCAAAAAGGTGTTTCACTATAGTAAGTGCAGTGAATTATGCCTGAGATACTGTAATCACAATGTATTAAAAAATAAACATGTTGATTAAGATAATTAGCATAATAATTAGCATAATAATTAGCACAATTATTAGCATAATAATTAGCATAATAATTAGCTATCTCCGAACTTTTCCACAGAGTGTAAATGTTTCTGAGATTATCCATTGCTCCACATTGAAAGTTCTTTAAATCTGAAATATCATCCGAATCGGTTGATAGATAGGAGTACAGTACACTACAAAAAACGATGCACCTAATGGTCCCATGGAAACCCATACAAACACAACCAAACTTGTTACACCAATTCTGTTTGTCTGTATGACTCCAACTTGGCAAACTGGGTAATCGCTTCGTGTGGTGTACGTCACATGAGCCGTGATTTGTCAGACCAGATGACGTGTTTTCAGTCCTCCTCACTCCTGTTGGCCTTTGAAAACTGTAGCCGTATTTTTCGGTGTCTGGCGGCAACAAGGGAACACGATGCGGACGTTGGCCACCATAGCATATTTTTCCATGGTACAGCCGATAGTCTTTGTGTATAAACTTGTGGACGCGCCCTCATCATATTCCGACGTTATCTCTCCGCGGTGAGCGTGTGATTCCTTGAGACAGTCTGCGCTCACCTCGAGAGTCAATCGCACGTTTAAGGCCACATTTTCCCCACTGGTTGGAAGTTTCGCCTTATTGCACGTACTCTTGGTATATACGTGTGACGGTCAGAAATGGTAACCACAGCAGTTCAATATTTGCCGTCATTGAACAACCGACCTTCTTTGCAGCTACTCTCTGGCCATGGTCAAGCTCCCTTACGTCGATGCCTTTACTTTTCCGTAACTGGTTTCCAATGCGTAGAGACCTACTCTGTTTACTCTGTTTATAGGCTTAGTCAGTTTCACCATCCCACCTGAGAGGACTCCATACTTCTGCTTTTTACATAGTTATCGGTGTAATAATTTGTCCACTTATTGTATTCTGACATTTTACACGAGTTTTCCAAGTGTTCATGTCAAGCATAAGAAAGATAACATAAATAGGAACTATACACCAATTATACTCAAAATAGAATAGTACAATTATACTAACAATACGAATTGTTTGGCGTAGAATGGAAATAAAAGTTCCCAAGCTTTCACACAACCAGATGGCTTTTTCAAGGAAAGCAGCCAGCAAACTGCAAACTAAAAAATAGAACGCTTACATAATTTGAAAGCGGTGACTTGACTAGACAATAAATGAATAAGTGCAAATGTGATTATTCATTCGAAGAAACGAGGAGTCACGTTGGTTGGGCACGCGGTATCGTGGAAGAAAACGCAGCTTTATTTGACGAACTTGTACCAAACTAGTGGCAGTTCTAGATAGACGCTATCATTGCAATCCTCACCGTTGGTAATGATCTCTAAGGTTTCGCGAACGTCAGTAGATTTATGTGTAGAGTAGGAAGCTAATGTCTTTATGTCATCCCACATAGGATGATCGGACTTGAACTTGACTTCTCTGGACAGGGCAGTGGTTACTTTTCCGTCACTTGTGTGTATTTTATGTTCGTTGAGTCTAATTCTGAACGCACGCTTAGGCTTTCTGATGTAGTATCGCTTGGAGCCATCTGGATATTGTAGTGGGATGGCATAAATACTTGCCTCGTTGAGAACAGGGGCTTTTCAATATTTCTCTTACATTTCAATTAACCTGGTGAATGTGCGAAAGCTTGAAACTTTGATTTCTATTCTACGCCAAGATATTCTTATTATCAGTATAGTTATACTACAGTATTTTGAGCATAAGAAATATATCATTATTTTTAAAGCTTCCGGATATTATGGAACTATGGTAATGCTAATAGGGAACTATAAATTGTTGCTTTCAGTGAACCTGTGTTCCCGATTTGGTTTTCTATTGCAAAGCCCTACTCGTGTGTTTGTTCAGTCACATATTACATTACAATCAGTATGTATTTGTTTAATTATTCTGGTTTACTGATACTGTTTTTTTCAGTTACTGCACAAACTGAATAATATAGAAAACATAATTTCCGTGAAGTACGGAAGCGAAATCTACACATAACTAAAGGGCGTCTCACTGGCGACTCGTATCGTGATATTCTTGGACATTCTATGAAAAAAGACGTGCTCGATCACTGTTTTTCTGAGCAGTTAATAACACGAATAGAATTGTCAAGAACTGGTCGACAGAACAATTATTTTTTGTCCCATTCAGGTAGTCCATCGAGTTAATCGGTGTACATTATATAGCACACCACAGGATAGGCGTGGGACCACATGAAGAAACACCCAACTTTTTTGCTGTCTTCGATTGATTCTATGCTTGTTGGGTTCAGGAGATGTTGAAAAGAAGTGGTCGTTTCTCCTCTTATTAGAATTCAGCGTGTTCACTGACTTGCACCATAGGTACTGGTGACACATCTAAGTTGATCTCAACTGCTTATGATGTACTTCGGGCATGCTCATGGTATTACAGTAATATTACAGAGATACATTTTCTATTTATAAAATTGTATAAATGTGCATTTACTCATTTGGCGTTCTGGAGATGAGAAACTATATTTTTCAAAACTTCAGGGATGGCTGGAAAACAGTTTATCGAAATTGCACAAACGCGGGCATCTGCAACTTTATAACTATGCTAATGTCATAATCGTCTTAAATAGTGGGCTGCAGCTAACTCTGTAACTTCACTACAAACGAGTCAGATATGATTTAGCGCACATAGCCATTCATCTTCTATCCATTAAGTCGGGTACCAACAGCGCCAGTCTTAAAATTTACGATATAACCTTTTGGGTGATACGCGAATACGGTACCTCGACAAAATGTGATGATGGGAAACAAAAATATTACAAACAAAAGAACTCGTAGACATGTGGGTAAAGTACACCAAAGGCAAAAGCAGCAAAGACAGTATGAAAATCTGTTTTGGGTGTAAACATCATAGCTACGTGTAAGCTTTTGCACTCCGGATAGGTGGCTTCATCAAGCTGTGAATTACATAAGATCCCCACCACCTTGAATGCAGATTCTGGTGTCTACTATCCCTTTGAAGTTGCCAGGGATTTACAAGATCCTATATTGGCATAACCGAGAGCTCTTTCAGGATAAGACTAATAGACCACAAATGTGATGCCAAGCTGCGAAAATTGTCCAATGCTTTGGCACGGTAAGTTGAAATTCACACTGCTATCCCTAAATGGGATGAGATTACAAAAATTGCTTCCCATTCAAATCTAAGAGCCACGGCATACTGCGAATCGATTGAAATCCTCGCAACCCGATGTTTGCACTGAAGATCTTTTCACGAACCTTCCTACTGTTTGGTACGCACATTTTGATGCTCTGCGCTCACCGTCTTAGAACTGATCTCGCCTCAACGACCTAATGTTAATATCTATCTCTTTTCGTATCGCTTAATTTAAATTTTTAGTCAGAATCTTTCTCCTATCTACACTGCTGGCCACTCAAAATGCAACACAAAGAAGGAAGCATCCGATTGGACTAAAATTCGCAGCATGCGTCGCCCGGGAGAGGACATGCAAACGATTAGCATTGTAGGGCATATGCATATCATGTGCGCCTGGCACGCCACCGAGAAGCACTATAAGAAGGGTGCACAGAAGGCGGGGTGTAAATAGTGGAAGTGTGTTGTGCCGCCAGACCTGTGCTCGAGAAGCTTCCTGATGCCTCGTCGCAGTATACGGCAGTCATTCCAGCACGTTTCGGAATTCGACACAGGACGAATAGTGGCATATCGCCACAGCGGTTTATCGTACCGAGACATCGGCGCCCGTGTCGGATGACATCCAGCCACAGTGAGAAGTGAGACGAGTATGGATTCGGTGGGTGCAGGAGGGACGGGCGGACCGACGTGAGCGATTGCCGCAGCCGCGGCACACCACCGAACGAGAGGACCGGCATGTTGTGCCGCGGGCATTGACGGCTCGCACGGCCACATCACGAACGTTAGCGCAGGAATTTGGGTGTGTTGCGCAACAACCTGTGTTAGCACGTACCGTTCGAAGTCGTCTGCAGGAGCGAGGACTTGTCGCACGGCGCCCATTGCTCCGATTACCATTGACGTTACAACACCGGCGAGTGCGGCGGCAATAGGCCGTTGAACGCTGCACCTGGACTACGGAATGGCACGACATTGTCTTCTCTGACGAATCCCGCTTTTGTCTGCAACACCACGATAGTCGGATCTGCGTATCAGCACGAATAAATGAGCTGTATATAGGAATCTGAAAGAGTAATTAAGCCCATCCCGGAGAGAACTTATTGTACATATTCCGGTCACAGCTCCTGCTGATCTGTACCCTGTACGCAATTAATTGATCGACAACATGCAGTGAAATTGGCAAAAGCGCTGAAGTTTTACTAGGGGTACTGACAAGAGGGAGTCTCCCCATTATTTCCGTTATCGTACGGGCAAGAAAACATTCCTGATGTGTTTCCCAGATATAAATGCTGTATACGGATTCTTCCTCTACCTTTATTTGCAAATGTTTTCGCTTTTTACTGTTCGATTCGGTCCAATTTCATATTTAAGATCTTTTCAGTGTGAGAATCGGATCTGATTTTAGCCTGAATGGAACTGTGAATGTCAGAAACTGCAGAATTTGGGCTGCGGAGAATTTCCTTGCGATCCAAAAAATGTTTTGGTCCTCACCGAAAATCTTCTTTTTGTGTGTGTTCACAGCAGTTTTCATCGCTGGTCCGTTATGTCTCGAAGAACCTCATCAAACTGAACCTGTGGCCGGCTCTATTACTGCCAGGGGATAAAGACGGATAGATGCTCCACAGTTCTGTCATTCCGCAACTGCCGCAGCGAGGATTTCTTGATTTCATCAGTTTTTATGCTCGATGCAGCTTCACTTCATATCGGAATGCCTGTATAGCAGACGTTTAACTGAGAACAGAGTCATTAGTGGCTCTTTTCGAACAGCAAGCCTACCTCATTCATCAGATCTGAACCTCTGGGATTTATGGTTGTGGGGACAATGCAAAACCATGGTTTATGAGGCCAGTGTGCCTAACTTATCAGCCTTGAAAGACAGTATGGCAAAGTATATGAGAGAGGTCACCGCGGACCATTTCTGCTCTACCGCTGTGCACACTGTTCAGTAGATGCAGTGTTTACACATTGATGTACTATTTATTTCGTAACCATGGTAAGGTGTAAATCAACAACAAATAAAATTTACTGCCAGGCTTGGCTTCTGTCTTGTTCGTTTGCCTCACAGTAAAACTCTTACAGATAACTTCGTTAGTGCCTTATCGCTGTTCGCTGCGCCATTATCCCTTGGTGGTGAACTTTGAACTAATTTTCCCACAAAAATCGCTTCTGAATGTTCTCGAGTAGTATTCCAACAAAGTCTGGTTAAGTTTCAGATGCCTAGGAGTAAGGACACTTTAATTCTGATTACCCTGTACAACTACGAAGCATGATCATTTATATCTGACACTGGTACAGAAGAATCACAAGGAAAACAGAGGAAAAGAAAAAGAAAAGGAGAAGAAAAGTTGTCCTTACTTTGGTAAAAATAAATTTTATACTTCTAAAAATAACAAAATCTTCAAAAAGTTTCAAAAGGGGTACAGGCTGGTTCCATAAGTTTGGAATCGCTTGACACAGCAGCAAGCGGTTTGGCACAGGTTGACCTCGGAACCTACTACGCATGTGCTGTGAGTAACGTGTCCCATGCTCGCCCGGTGTTTTTACAATAGTGCTTTGTTCTTAGTGTGAAGCGGTTCGTCACTTTTGTCTTGTCGGAAAAAATGATCAACGAATTTGCGTGATTTTTCAAAAACTTTGCGAAACTTCCAAAGGCACAGACTTCAAGTTACAGAAAGTCTGTGGGAAGGATGGTATGAGTCGTTTATACAAGTTTTTGAGTGGTACAAACGTTTTAAAGATGGTCGTGAATGTGTTGAGAGTGATTGACGGTCTGAGACGCCCACAGCCATCAAAAGCGAAAATAATATGTCGAACTTCTATGCACAGCTGAGCGAGAAAATCGCCGAATTACTGTTCGCGAGTTATCTGAAGACTTCAACCTTAGTTTCAGTTCAGTTCAGTTGATTCTTATGGACGATTTGCGTATGAGATGCGTCTCAGCCAAATTTGTGTTCAAACTGCTCTCAGCTGAGCAAACACAGGCCCGTGTTTGAGCTGCTGGTGACCTGATTGAGTGCGTCGAAAGCGACGAAATTTTTTTAAAAACTGTTATAACTGGTGATGAATCGTGGATTTATGGGTATAGCCCCTAAACTAAGACCCACTGTTCACAGTGGAAGACCCCAAACTCTACCAGACACAATAAAGCGCGAGAGAGCCTCAGCAATGTCAAAACGATGCTGACTGTGTTTTTTCAATCACGAGGGAATTGTGCATCATGAACGCGCTTCATCAGTCCAGACAATCAACAGCGTGTAATACTGTCAAGTTGAGGGAATTGTGTCAAGTTGAGGGAATTGTGCATCATGAATGCGCTTCATCAGGCCAGACAATCAATAGCGAGTAATACTGTCAAGTTGAGGGAATTGTGTCAAGTGGAGGGAATTGTGCATAATGAATGCGCTTCATCTGGCCAAATAATCAACAGCGAGTAATACTGTCAAGTTGAGGGGATTGTGTCAAGTTGAGGGAATTGTGCATCATGAATGCGCTTCATCAGTCCAGACAATCAACAGCGAGTAATACTGTCAAGTTGAGGGAATTGTGTCAAGTTGAGGGAATTGTGCATCATGAATGCGCTTCATCTGGCCAAACAATCAACAGCGAGTAATACTATCAAGTTGACGGCATTGTGCATCATGAATGCGCTTCATCAGTCCAGACAATCAACAGCGAGTAATACTGTCAAGTTGAGGGAATTGTGTCAAGTTGAGGGAATTGTGCATCATGAATGCGCTTCATCTGACCAGACAATCAACAGCGAGTAATACTATCAAGTTGAGGGAATTGTGCATCATGAATGCGCTTCATCAGGCCAGACAATCAATAGCGAGTAATACTGTCAAGTTGAGGGAATTGTGTCAAGTGGAGGGAACTGTGCATCATGAATGCGCTTCATCTGGCCAAACAATCAACAGCGAGTAATACTATCAAGTTGAGGGCATTGTGCATCATGAATGCGCTTCATCAGTCCAGACAATCAACAGCGAGTAATACTGTCAAGTTGAGGGAATTGTGTCAAGTTGAGGGAATTGTGCATCATGAATGCGCTTCATCTGACCAGACAATCAACAGCGAGTAATACTATCAAGTTGAGGGAATTGTGCATCATGAATGCGCTTCATCAGTCCAGACAATCAACAGCGAGTAATACTGTCAAGTTGAGGGAGTTGTGCATCATGAATGCGCTTTATCAGGCCAGACAATCAACAGCGAGTAATACTGTCAAGTTGAGGGAATTGTGCATCATGAATGCGCTTCATCAGGCCAGACAATCAACAGCGAGTAATACTATCAAGTTGAGGGAATTGTGCATCATGAATGCGCTTCATCAGGCCAGACAACCAACAGCGCGTAATAAATACTATCAAGTTGAGGGAATTGTGTCAAGTTGAGGGAATTGTGCATCATGAACGCGCTTCATCAGGCCAGACAATCAATAGCGAGTAATACTGTCAAGTTGAGGGAATTGTGTCAAGTGGAGGGAACTGTGCATCATGAATGCGCTTCATCTGGCCAGACAATCAACAGCGCGTAATACTATCAAGTTGAGGGAATTGTGCATCATGAATGCGCTTCATTAGTCCAGACAATCAACATCGAGTAATACTGTCAAGTGGAGGTAATTGTGCATCATGAATGCGCTTCATTAGGCCAGACAATCAATAGCGAGCAATACTGTCAAGTTGAGGGAATTGTGTCAAGTAGAGAGAAATGTGCATCATGAATGCGCTTCATCTGGCCAGACAATCAACAGCGAGTAATACTATCAAGTTGAGCGAATTGTGCATCATGAATGCGCTTCATCAGGCCACACAATGAGTAGCGAGTAATACTGTCAAGTTGAGGGAATTGTGTCAAGTGGAGGGAACTGTGCATCATGAATGCGCTTCATCTGGCCAGACAATCAACAGCGAGTAATACTATCAAGTTGAGGGAATTGTGCATCATGAATGCGCTTCATCAGGCCAGACAATGAGTAGCGAGTAATACTGTCAAGTTGAGGGAATTGTGTCAAGTGGAGGGAACTGTGCATCATGAATGCGCTTCATCTGGCCAGACAATCAACAGCGAGTAATACTATCAAGTTGAGGGAATTGTGCATCATGAATGCGATTCATCAGTCCAGACAATCAACAGCGAGTAGGACTGTGAAGTTGAGGAATTGTGCATCATGAACGCACTTAATCAGGCCAGACAATCAACAGCGAGTAATACTGTCAAATTGAGGAAATTGTGCATCAAGAATGCGCTTCTTCAGGCCAGACAATCAGCAATCAAAAGCGAGTAATACCGTCAAGTTGAGGGAATTGTGTCAAGTCGAGGGAATTGTTCATCATGAATGCGTTTCATCAGGCCAGACGATCAACAGCGAGTTGAGGGAATTGTGTCAAGTCGAGGGAACTGTTCATCATGAATGCGCTTCATCAGGCCAGACAATCAGCAATCAAAAGCGAGTAATACCGTCAAGTTGAGGGAATTGTGTCAAGTCGAGGGAATTGTTCATCATGAATGCGTTTCATCAGGCCAGACGATCAAGAGCGAGTTGAGGGAATTGTGTCAAGTCGAGGGAATTGTTCATCATGAATGCGCTTCATCAGGCCAGACAATCAACAGCGAGTAATACCGCCAAGTTGAGGGAATTGTGCATCATGAATGCGCTTCATGAGGCTAGACAATCAACAATCAACAGCGAGTAATACCGTCAAATTGAGGGAATTGTGTCAAGTCGAGGGAATTGTTTATCATGAATGCGTTTCATCAGGCCAGACAATCAACAGCGAGTAATACCGTCAAGTTGAGGGAATTGTGTCAAGTCGAGGGAATTGTTCACCATGAATGCGCTTCATTAGGCCAGACAATGAACAGCGAGTAATACCGTCAAGTTGAGGGAATTGTGTCAAGTCCAGGGAATTGTGCATCATGAATGCGTTTCATCAGGCCAGACAACCAACAGTGAGTAATACTGTCAATTTGTGTCGCATTTGAGAGAAGCAGTTCATCGCAAAAGCCGGCAGTGCATGAGAGTGGCGAGTGGTAACTCTACCATGATAACGGGCCTGCCGATAAATCGCAACTTGTGCAACAGTTTATTGCTAAGCACTGCATTGCAGAGGTCCCACAGCCACCCTATTTGTCAGATCTCGTCCCCTGCTACTTTTTTCTCTTCCCCAAAATCAAATACCACTTGAAAGGAAAGAGATTTCAAGATATTCTGGAGATACAACAGAATGCCACGAAACAGTTGTTTGATACTTCAGAAGATAACTACAAAAAGTGCTTCCAGGAGTGGAAACAGCGCTGGCTAAGTGCGTGGGTTAGGAAGGGGACTTCATTGAAGGCGTTTAAGTTCAAATCTGTAAGTTTTTTTTTTTTTTTTCACTAAATAAACTCTGCTTACTTTTTGATCACCCTTTAAATGTTTCAGAATATAGTACTTGGAAATGTTTCTACAGCGTCTAACAGAAACAAATCCATACGTTCATTCACAAGCAGAGAATGCTTAAATAAATGATAAACAAAACGGAAAAGTCACATTGTTCTATTTTTTTTTTTTTCAAAATATGTGCTCTGGATGCAGTTACACTGGAATCGGTATTCTAAGATCATGTACTTCCTTCCCATCACTACAGAGGGACAGATAAAGATACCTCATGAAAGAAATACGGGATTACGCCATATAATACAAATTTTGAAGATGACAATCCGATTTTTGGCGTAAATGTGACAAGGATGGTAAGTGAGATAATATCCGAAAACTTGAAAATTTTCATCGTCCTGGACCGGGACTCGAACCCGCGTCTCCCAGAAAACGCCCGGGTATGCTAACCACTACACCACCCAGAACGACCAAGTTTCAAGTTTCCGATCAATTTGAATATAACCATCACAGGATTCGCTAGTCGAAGCAACCGGCATTCATGTTTAGCGAATCTGGAGGTTAAGGAAAAGATTCTTAACCTCCAGATTCGCTAGACATGAATGCCGGTTGCTTCGATTAGCGAATCCTGTGATGGTTATATTCAAATTGATTGTTAACCTCCAGATTTGCTAAACATGAATGCCGGTTGCTTCGACTAGCGAATCCTGTGATGGTTATATTCAAATTGATTGTTAACCTCCAGATTCGCTAAACATGAATGCCGGTTGCTTCGACTAGCGAATCCTGTGATGGTTATATTTAAATTGATTCTTAACCTCCAGATTCGCTAAACATGAATGTCGGTTGCTTCGACTAGCGAATCCTGTGATGGTTATATTCAAATTGATTTTTAACCTCCAGATTCGCTAAACATGAATGCCGGTTGCTTCGACTAGCGAATCCTGTGATGGTTATATTCAAATTGATTCTTAACCTCCAGATTCGCTAAACATGAATGCCGGTTGCTTCGACTAGCGAATCCTGTGATGGTTATATTCAAATTGATTCTTAACATCCAGATTCGCTAAACATGAATGCCGGTTGCTTTGACTACCGAATCCTGCGATGGTTATATTCAAATTAATTGTTAACCTCCAGATTCGCTAAACATGAATGCCGGTTGCTTCGACTAGCGAATCCTGTGATGGTTATATTCAAATTGATTGTTAACCTCCAGATTCGCTAAACACGAATGTCGGTTGCTTCGACTAGCGAATCCTGTGATGGTCACATTCAAATTGATTCTTAACCTCCAGATTCGCTAAACACGAATGTCGATTGCTTCGACTAGCGAATCCTGTGATGGTTATATTCAAATTGATTGTTAACCTCCAGATTCGCTAAACATGAATGCCGGTTGCTTCGACTAGCGAATCCTGTGATGGTTATATTCAAATTGATTGTTAACCTCCAGATTCGCTAAACATGAATGCCGGTTGCTTCAACTAGCGAATCCTGTGATGGTTATATTCAAATTGATTCTTAACATCGAGATTCGCTAAACATGAATGCCGGTTGCTTCGACTAGCGAATCCTGTGATGGTCACATTCAAATTGATTCTTAACCTCCAGATTCGCTAAACATGAATGCCGGTTGCTTCGACTAGCGAATCCTGTGATGGTTATATTCAAATTGATTCTTAACCTCCAGATTCGCTAAACATGAATGCCGGTTGCTTCGACTAGCGAATCCTGTGATGGTTATATTCAAATTGATTCTTAACCTCCAGATTCGCTAAACATGAATGCCGGTTGCTTCGACTAGCGAATCCTGTGATGGTTATATTCAAATTGATTGTTAACCTCCAGATTCGCTAAACACGAATGTCGGTTGCTTCGACTAGCGAATCCTGTTATATTTATATTCAAATTGATTCTTAACCTCCAGATTCGCTAAACATAAATGCCGGTTGCTTCGACTAGTGAATCCTGTGATGGTTATATTCAAAATGATCAAAAACTTGAAACCTGGTCGTTCTGGGTGGTGTAGTGGTTAGCATACCCGGGCGTTTTCTGGGAGACGCGGGTTCGAGCCCGCTACAGGACGATGAAAATTTTCAAGTTTTCGGATATTATCTGACTTACCATCCTTGTCACATTTACGCCAAAAATCGGATTTTCATCTTCGAAATTTGTAAAGATACCTGAACTTGACATTTCATCTGAACCGATTAATGGCTCACACTGATCAACTTAACTACGTCACTGTTCTAAATTTTCTAATTCGTACAATTTCTTTCTTTAAGATTGAATACAAATTCCAAGCTTTTTTAAGCTACAAATAAAGCAAATAAAAGATAACTTTGCAAAGATAGCATTTATTTCCAGAACAAAACAGGCGCTGGAAACAACTTAAATTAGAAAAAAAGCCGATGAAAACAATAAGTTGTCCATGACAAAGATCAAATCCGTGCCCGCTCACTCCGAAGTAAGTTACTCTCCCAACTGAGCTACACGGACAGAATATACTACTGCAGATTTGTCGTCTTGACACGTGATTTATCCTTATAGTACGTCACAAGCCCATGGTGAAATTTGATTGGAAAAAAATGCACGTACATACGTAGTTGTCCTTACCCGGTTTGTGGAACGAAAGGTGTGTTTAAAACAGCAGTCGAGACAGAAAACTGAGTGACTGCCAAACTAACTAGCTAGCTAGTAGGTAACAAACTTAGTTCATGTCTCTCATGTGACGCAATCATGTTCAAGCTAAAATGCGCAACGAGAACAGAAATAAAATTTTCCTGTCTCGCCACTTTTTAATACCATTTTGCTTCGTTCCTTTTTCTTTGCGTATAACTTTATACGGTACGACCAATTTTATTAGTATCATATGAAAACAAAGCAGCTATATGCTACATTAAAAATAAGAGAACTGAAATCTATATTCCTTCAAGTAAGTACCTGTTGTTTTTCAAGAGTGTCTCTGAGAAAATTCGTCGTGATCCAAGCGTATAATCCTTCATCTTTGCCGGTAATTATTTCAACAGCTTTCACCGCCAGTCCAGTCTTATTGAGCATCTCGGATACCGATTTCAACACATCCGCCGTCTTCTCCGGATTTGACATGCTACGGGAAAAGTATACAAATTTAATTCCGATTTATCCGACAGTTCAGGAAACATTAATAGTTTAGAAATTATGCTGTCGTTAAAAATAAGGCTTATAAAAATTCCATATTTTGGTTTAGAAATTGCGGTTGATATGCTGCGCTCCAATTATTAAAAGGGTTTATTGTGAAAGAAAATATTAAAAAAATTGTCTTCGTGTTTTAATTGATCTTTTCCACAGAAATGACACCAGTTCATTTTCAAACAGTATCGAATTATCACTGTTACCAAGTTATCTGGACAATATCGAATAGTAATGTAACAAAACGTGGCATGTGAGAGTTCCTCAACTAGCATAAGTGACAAGAAAAATGTTTTCACAGAACCAGAAGAAAATAAGTTCAGGTTGAACTTACACGACGTTTTGATAGGAAAAATATGATTTAAAAAGCAGTGGTTCACTCGCAAGCATTATGGGCCTGATTCTGGAGATCATTCCTCGTAACAGGGATGTCCAAAGTGCAGCTCTCCAACTTAGTTGGGCACCCGACTTCCTCTGGTCTGTCCCTCCCACAAACATCGGGTCAGGAAAAGCATCCAATTATACTCCACAAATTGATGTAACAGCGCATATTCTTGATACAGATATACACTTTCAGGCTTTATATGGAAATGAACACACAGGGCAGCAATTAAGTAAAGGGACTGACTTTTTTTCAATCCCGTTAAAACACACAGGGCGGGAAGGCACGACTTTTTGATAAGTCATTTATCAGCTACGCAGTGGCAACAGCGTGCCCATGTGAATAGCGCAGATGATTATTGACGCTGTGCATGACGTCATTCGGTTGAAGAACATTGTCAATGCTCTGTCATGGAGCAGAGAGCAAATATCCGGTTTTGTTTGAAAATCGGTTGAAACTGCATCTGAGACAATTGGAATTTTTACATGATATGGCTTATTGTCTATCACGTGCGCAAATATGCTTATGGTATGCACGTTTCAAGGATGGACGGGAACATTTGGAAAATGACGAAATTCCCGGACGCCCGATTTCAGTGCGCATCTCTGAACTCATTGAGAAAGTTTGCGAAACGGTTAAAAATTGATCGTTGTGTGACATTGAGAATGCTAGAATGTGAGCTCGGTGTGGATAAGGAGATGGTTCGTCAAATTTTAGTGCAAGATTTAGGGGGAAGTTTGTGATCTGTTTGTTCCATATGCTTTTCCAAATGACCAGAAACCCGCACGAGTGGATTACGCCAAAGATATCCTGGAGACTGCACAAACAATGCAACATTTTCTCCAAACCATTGTGGCAGGTGATGAGACATGGTGTTTCCATCAAAGTCGCCACAGTCACCCAAAAGAAAGAAGATCAGGTTACATAAGTCCAAAATCAAGATAATGCTTGTGTGCTTTGTGACAGCAAGGGAAAAGCATTATGACAATTGATAAGACATGGTGTTTTCGTTATGATCCTGAAACGAAGTATCAGAGTGCTGAGTGGAAGTTGCCACAATCACCCAAAGAAAAGAAGATCAGGTTACAGAAGTCGAAAATCAAGAAAATGCTTGTGTGCTTTGTGACAGCAAGGGAACAGCATTATGACAGGTGACGAGATATGGTGTTTTCGTTATTTTCCTGAAGCGAAGTATCATAGTGCTCAGTGGAAGTCGCCACAATAACCCAAAGAAAAGAAGATCAGTTTTCAGAAGTCCAAAATCAAGACAATACTTGTGTGCTTTGTGACAGCAACGGAAAAGCATTATGACAGGGGACGAGAGTGGTGTTTTCGTTATGGTACTGAAACGAAGTATCATAGTGCTCAGTGGAAGTCGCCACAATCACCCAAAGAAAAGAAGATCAGTTTTCAGAAGTCCAAAATCAAGACAATCTTGTGTGCTTTGTGACAGCAACGGAAAAGCATTATGACAGGTGACGAGACATGGTGTTTTCGTTATGATCCTGAAACGAAGTATCAGAGTGCCCAGTGGAAGTCGCCACAATCACACAAAGAAAAGGAGATCAGGTTACAGAAGTCCAGAATCAGGACATGTGCTTTCACGAGAGCAAGGGAATTCTGCATCAGGAATTCATTCCTGAAGCTACAACTGCCTTTTGCAATGCTTACACATCCATTTTGGAATGATTATGTAAGGGGATTGTTCGTGTCTTGCCCTGAGTACAAAAACGGACAATGGTTCCTTCTTCATAACAACGCATCCCTACACAGAGTAGTCAGTACGGCAATTTCTGCAACGAAAGCAAGTATGTGTACTCAACTATACCCCCTTGTTCTCCAGCTTTGTCACCATATGACATCCTTCTATTCCCTAAATTAAAGCCGCTTTTAAAAGGAAAGGGTTTTCAACACATTGAAGACATACAAAGTTCTGTAACATCAGTTCTTTGCTCTACACCAAAAGATGGCCTCTGCATGTCCTTCCTTTAACTTCGCTGATAGTTCCACTTCTTGTATTAACGCAGGAGGAATGTATTTCGAATAAAATTTATTCACGTAAGTTTCACTGCTTTACCGCTCTTATTTTTTTTTTTACATTCAATCTCATTAATTAATTGCTACACTGGTACATAGCTTCTACTTTCATTTATTTCATTTCCACCTTCAAGCTTCCAAAAGTAGAATCAGCCAATACATGCACCAGCTGTCCAACCCCGGAATAGTTGGGAAAGAGAAGAACGAAATGCAGTCGGAAACATCAATACAGAATTTTTATTAAATCGTGAAGCAATATTTCTTAATTCATATCAAGTGAATTTCTGGAACACAAGTTTTTGAGTTTCAAAGCTCAAAAATAACGTGACATGACTTTCGACATGTTGAGTATTTTTATGTATGGTTTCATACACTTGCGTTGATAATAGAACACCGTTTATGCCTGACTTAAAATTCGGTAGAATATTGACACAACAGAGTAATGAGTGTTGGCGATTTTGCATAAATTTATTTATTTCATATCAAGGCGATTCACAATTCTATGCGTTTTGTTGTATATTTCAAAAACGATTATTACAGTGTAACTAACGAATCTTACTTTGCAAAATGATCTTTTCGTTAATTTTCAGTCGTCTTTCGGCACATTGCTGTATTCCTGTTAGATACTCTACTTGTTGCATCGAGGCAAAATACTCCTCATATTCATTCTTTTTTTTTTATTCAGTTTCTCCAATGTTCAAAACCTCAAAGAACACAGCCATGGAACAAATGATGTAGTAGTCAGAATATACTTGGCAAGGGCTATGCACGCTGCACGAGGAAGCACTTCAAATGTAAGTTTTCCTTTGATCCCAACAGCTGTGTGTGTTTTGGCATTGCCTTCTTGGAAGAGTGTCTCCTTCGTGTTATCATTCCAGGAAATGTTAAAGTATACAAAGCGCAAGTGCTTCATTAGTGCTAAGTAGAAATCGGAATTAAAGGTACTTTCATGAAAGAAATACGGGATTACGCCATATAATACAAATTTTGAAGATGGCAATCCGATTTTTGGCGTAAATGTGACAAGGATGATACGCCAAAATTCAGATTGTCATCTTCAAAATTTGTATTATATGGCGTAATTCCGTATTTCTTTCATGATTTATCTGCTTCTCCGGGCAAACACGGGATAAGATTTTTAACCTCCAGATTCGCTAAACATGAATGCCGGTTGCTTCGACTAGCGAATCCTGTGATGGTTATATTCAAATTGATCGGAAACTTGAAACTTGATCGTTCTGGATGGTGTAGTGGTTAGCATACTCGGGCGTTTTCTGGGAGACGCGGGTTCGAGTCCCGCTCCAGGACGATGAAAATTTTCAAGTTTTCGGATGTTATGTGACTTACCATCCTTGTCACATTTACGCCAAAAATCGGATTGTCATCTTCAAAATTTGTATGACGGTACTTTCTTCGGGAACCAGTTCGAACTGCTCTTCACTCTAAAATTTCTGCCAAATACGCAACATTACTTTCGTTTGAATAATGCTCTCTTTGGACACGGAGTTAGACCAAGGGCGGCGGAAGGTAGGTGACACAGGGGTTCGGATTCTCTTCCCCTTGGAATTTCATGGTCTCCCCTCACTGGGTCTCTTTCTACGAACGATTTCTGGTTCACATATTATGAGCTATCATTTCTTCAGGATGATTTCCTGGAGACCGCAACTGCGCTGTGCAGTGTTCTGGAAAACGCTTCAAGTGGCGTTGTGCTTTTCTCTTTAAAAAAGATCATGCACTATTTTTTTAAATTATTTCAAAGCAATAACCAGAGTGAGTTTTTTTCTCTACTCTTTCTGTTTTTTTTTCAAGTTCGAATGTCATCTGAAAAATAAGTAACTGAACAAAAAGTAATTCGAACTCAAATTGAGCGGTAAGTACACTGAAGTGCCAAAAGTCATGTGATAGCAGTATGCACATTTTTAACTGGCGCTGCCGTCGTATAAAGGCTTCGACGCACGCCTCGATTTTATTAGTTGCTAGGTGTAATCTCGTGAGGTTGAACAACCGCCAGTAGGATTATGGCAAGACGATGTGAATGATCGGACGCATGTGACATTCAGTTTCCGAAGTTGTGCGAAAATACAACATTTCTCTATCCACAGTGTCACGTGGGTACCAACAATACAAGTCAGGTTGAACAACCGCCAGTAGGATTAGGGCAAGCGCACGTGAATGATCGGAGATTGAACGAGGTTAGGTAGTGGGAGTTCGACGCATGTGACATTCAGTTTCCGAAGTTGTGCGAAAATTCAACATCCTTCTATCCACAGTGTCACGTGTGTACCAACAATACAAGTCAGGTTGAACAACCGCCAGTAGGATTAGGACAAGCGCACGTGAATGATCGGAGATTGAACGAGGTTAGTTAGTGGGAGTTCGACGCATGTGACATTCAGTTTCCGAAGTTGTGCGAAAATTCAACGTTCCTCTATCCACAGTGTCACGTGTGTACCAACAATACAAGTCAGGTTGAACAACCGCCAGTAGGATTAGGGCAAGCGCACGTGAATGATCGGATATTGAACGAGGTCAGGTAGTGGGAGTTCGACGCATGTGACATTCAGTTTACGAAGTTGTGCGAACATTCAACATTCCTCTATCCACAGTGTCACGTGTGTACCAACAATACAAGTCAGGTTGAACAACCGGCAGTAGGATTAGGGCAAGCGCACATGCATGATCGGAGATTGAACGAGGTTAGGTAGTGGGAGTTCGACGCATGTGACATTCAGTTTCCGAAGTTGTGCGAAAATTCAACATTCCTCTATCCACAGTGTCACGTGTGTACCAACAATACAAGTCAGGTTGAAAACCGCCAGTAGTATTAGGGCAAGCGCACGTGAATGATCGTAGATTGAATGAGGTTAGTTAGTGGGAGTTCGACGCATGTGACATTCAGTTTCCGAAGTTGTGCGAAAATTCAACATTCCTCTATCCACTGTGTCACGTGTGTGCCAACAATACAAGTCAGGTTGAACAACCGGCAGTAGGATTAGGGCAAGCGCACGTGAATGATCGGAGATTGAACGAGGTTAGGTAGTGGGAGTTCGACGCATGTGACATTCAGTTTCCGAAGTTGTGCGAAAATTCAACATTCCTCTATCCACAGTGTCACGTGTGTACCAACAATACAAGTCAGGTTGAACAACCGCCAGTAGGATTAGGGCAAGCGCACGTGAATGACCGGAGATTGAACGAGGTTAGGTAGTTTGAGTTCGACGCATGTGACATTCAGTTTCCGAAGTTGTGCGAAAATTCAACATCCCTCTATCCACAGTGTCACGTGTGTACCAACAAATACAAGTCAGGTTGAACAACCGCCAGTAGGATTAGGACAAGCGCACGTGAATGATCGGAGATTGAACGAGGTTAGGTAGTGGGAGTTCGGCGAATGTGACATTCAGTTTCCGAAGTTGTGCGAAAATTCAACATTCCTCTATCCACAGTGTCACGTGTGTACCAACAATACAAGTCAGGTTGAACAACCGCCAGTAGGATTAGGGCAAGCCCACGTGAATGATCGGAGTTTTAACGAGGCACGGTAGTGGGAGCCAGATGGATGGGACATTCAATTGCCGAAGTTGTGCGAACATTCAACGTTCCTCGATCCACAGTGTCACGTGTGTACCAACAAAACAAGTCAGGCTGAACAACCGCCAGTAGAATTAGGGCAAGCCCACGTGAATGACTGGAGTTTGAACGAGGCACGGTAGTGGGTGCCGGACGCATGTGACATTCAGTTTCCGAAGTTGTGCGAATATTCAACATTCCTCGATCCATGGTGTCACGTGTGTACCAAAAATACCTAATGGAAGGCATTACCATCTACCGTGGACAGCGCACTGGCCGACCACGGGTGCTAAATGACCATGACCACCGGCGTCTAACCACGATTGCCCATGACAAGCGACACTGGCTCAACTAACATCCACATTCAATGCAGGAGGCACCAGAGAATATCCATCAAGTCTGTGCAGCGTAATTTAGCGTCCATGGAGTATGAGAGCAAAATACCCATCCGAGTTCCTTTGTTAACACCACGACATCGGACACAGCGTCTCACCTGGGCTCGTGAACACGGTAATTGGATCCTGGAAGACTGGCAACATGTGGCGTGGTTCGATGACTCACGCTACCAGTTGTTACGAGCTGATGGTAGGGTTCGGATGTGGCGCAGACCCGTGAGGCCATGGACCCAAGTTGTCCGCAAGGCATTGTGCAAGCTGGTGGTGGTTCTATACATGTGTGGGGCATAGTTTTGATTCTCTGTTCCTTGTAAGCACGTCATTAACCGGTACTCGCTTTGTTGCTCTGCTGGGACATTATTTGCAGCCCTTTATATCCACGTACTGAGAGAACTAATTGAAAGAGCGAGGGAATACGAACTTCCATTGTGCATGGCTTTTATCGATTATGAAAGAGCCTTTGATTCGGTGAAACCATCAGCAGTTACAATGGCTTTGAAATCCTGCGGTATTGAAGATGCATACATTAATATTATTAATAACATCTATGAAAATGCAAGTGCAAAGATTCGGCTGTTTGAAAATACAACTCACATAAAAATTGGAAAGGGAGTGAGACAAGGTGAAACCATATATCTTCGAAGCTCTTTAATGCCACATTGGAAAATGTCTTTCAATCACTGAACTGGGAAAACAAAGGGAAAAAGATTAATGGAGATTATTTAACCCATCTTCGTTTTGCTTATGACGTAGTCATTTTTGCAACTACCCCATCAGAGCTGCAGGGTATGATCCAGGAACTTGCTGACAAGAGTAAAGATGTGGGATTAAAAATGAACTTTCAGAAGACAAAAGTGATGTCTAACGGTTTTACAAGAAATAAAGATTTATCGATTGATGTATAAAAGCTGGTGATAACAGACATGTACGTTTATCTTGGATAGCAGATATCAAGTGAGGGTCACATTGATGAAGAAATTAATCGGCGTACAAAACTTGCCTGGAGAGCTTTTGGAAGGAACAGCTTAATTTTCAGGAGCAATATGCCATTATGTCTTAAAAGAAAAGTGTTTGATCAATGCATCCTTCCTGTGCTTACATATGGTGCAGAGACGTGGACCTTAACTAAAAGAGACATACAAAGGCTGCAGACAACTCAAAGTAGCATGGAGAGGTGCATACTTGGTGTAACCAGGAGAGATAAGAAGAGGAACTCGTGGATCCGAAAAATGACAAGAGTGGAAGACATCATGATCAGAGTTAAATCCCTGAAATGGCAATGGGCTGGACATACTGCCAGAAGGACAGACCATCGATGGACAGCCAAAATTTTAGATTGGATTCCAAGGAACAGGAAAAGGCACAGAAGAAGACCACATGGGAGATGGGTGGATGAAATTCGAAAGTATGCGGGAGTAACATGGAGGAGACTGGCACAAGACAGACCGTTGTGGAGGAAACTTGGGGAGACCTTCGTCCAGCAGTGGATTGATAATGGTTGACAATGATGATGATGATGATGATGGACTTCATGTACTCCAACAACGATGAGATTTTCCAGGCGGACAATGCATCATGTCATCGGGCCGAAGTTGTCCAAAATTAGTTCAAGGAGCATTCTGAACAGTTCGGACGGATGGTGGGGCCACCATCCGTCCGAACTGTTCAGAATGCTTTAGACCGTCGTGAGACAGGTTAGTTTTTCCCTTCCGGTCGATGCGATAGTAATCCTGCTCAGTACGGGAGGAACCAAAGGTTTCGGACACTTGATGCATGTGCTTGGTCGAGTGACCCGTGATGCGAAGCTACCATCCATGGGATTATGAGTGAAAGCCTCTTAGTCAAAATCTCGTGTAGTCGCTGCAACGATATTGTCCGTGCCTCGCGCGTTGATGGACAACGCTAGCAGGAGCGTATATCTCGTCCTTTCGGGCGAGACTACCCTGGCGATGAGGCCTATTCGAGAGGGGACTTTCGAGAAGTCGTGGAGACCGTGCGACTCCCACCTTCCCAAATCCAAACCGTGTAGTTGTGAGATAGGGGCATCAAATCGCCAGCAGACGACATAGGTACTGGTCTGGGTGTCGTACTTAGAAGAGCAGCCACCATTCTACGATCTATTGAGACTCGTCCTCTGATCCACGTTCGCCCGACATCAATCCAATAGAACACTTATGGGGCCTGGTGGAAAGGTCCATTCGCACCCAAGATCCTGCACTTACAAATTCCAGGGAAGCGTGGGCGGTTATTCAGACGGCATGACTCAACATCTCTCCAGAAGTCTTCCAGCCACTTGTGGAGTCGATGCCATGTCGAGTTGCTTCACTTCGCCGGGCTAGAGAAGGTCTTACAGGATACTAGATACGTATTCCATGAATTTTGGCACTTCAATGTATACTGCTGCTTGTTGTTCGCAGGTCTTTCTTGGAGTTTTGTCACGTAGAAGATAAACGAGCTTGGACGAATACATTTGTGCTTTTGCTGCGAGACCCCTCATATGGCTTCTGCTGGAAATATTGCGGGAAGAACTGAACACTGTTTAACAACTCAAATTTTATATTGGATACCAAGGGGCAGGGAAAGATCTAGAAGAAGATCACGTGGGTGATGGGTGGATGATATTCGGAATGCTGATGTGACAAGCTCAAGACAGAAAGTTCTGGAAGGCACTTGAGGAGACCATCCAGTTGTGGTTTGATATGATGATTGATGATCATTTTTATAGGCGAAAATATATTTTTTCGGGAAGTGGGCAACGAAAAAATGGAGGTTTTTGAGATCCATCACGATAGAATAAAAGTTAATGATAAATAGAAGAAAAAATTAAACCATTATTTTGTAATGTAAGCAGAATTTTAACAAAAAATATGAAACACTGAGGGGGCGACGCCCCATGGCCTCCTAAACATCCTGGATGACATGTTTGAGTATATACACTATCTACCAACAAGCAATTGGACACCCCTGCAATCAACGATATCTGCGGTCCTGATACACTTCACGGCCGCCGCCGTTAAATATCGAGTGGGAAACAACAACGCAACCAGTAACATACAAGATGCCACGCAGTTCGGAGCTCTCTGATTTCAAGAAAGGTGTAATCGTCGGGTATCACAGAAATGGCCGATCCATACGTGACATATCCAGCGAGTTGAAGTACCCAAAATCGACAGTGGCCTACGTGATTGGCAAGTGGAAGATGAGAGGTGACTGTCGGAAAGTGCCCCGACCCGGCAGACCCACAAAACTGGGAGTTAGAGACCGACGGGTGCTGGCCAGAGAAATTCGGAAGAACCGCACCAAATCGATGGGCTAGATCCGCGAAGAGTTTCAACAGACATCCGGGAGTGTTTTTTAGATGAATACCATCCGTAAGAAAGCCCATCTGCTCGGTTATCATGGACGTGCTGCTGCTCACAAGCCTTTGATCACCAAGTCCAATAGCGCTGCTCGACTAACGTGGTGCAACGAACATCGACAGTGGACCGTTGAACAGTAGAAACAGGTTCTGTGGAGCGACGAATCAAGGTTCACCCTCTACCGTTCGGATGGCAGAGTCTGGGTTTGGCGTCTGCCTGGAGAACGCATCCTGCCGGAATGTATTGTGCCAACTGTGAAGTTCGGTTGCCGTGGAATTATGCTATGGGGGTGTTTCTCCTGGTATGGCACGGGACCCTTGGTCGCAATTCCTGGTAGACTCATAGACTCAACGCCGTGACCTACTGCACTATTTTGGATGACCATGTGCTTCCTACGTTGTGGCAGTTTTACGGGGTGGACCCATGTTACTTTCAGGATGACAATACCACCTGTCATGTTGCGAGGTCCACCATGTCTTGGTATGGTGACAATGGGATTAATGGAATGGACTGGCCTGCGCAGAGCCCGAACCGTAACCCTATCGAGCACCTATGGGACGAGTTGGAGCGTCGACTTAAGGGTCGCCCCCACCGTCCGAAATCGGTGAAAGAAAAGACCTGTCTTCTCCAAGCCGAGTGGAAGAAAATACCGCTAGCCGTCATACAACGCCTGGTTGAGAGTATGCCCCGCAGGGTCGCAGCTGTAATCGCCGTTCGTGGAGGCTCCACCAACTATTGAAGGTGAATAAACTTCGTTTTCCTTTGCTATCACAGGTGTCCAATTACTTGTTGGTAGATAGTGTATATATTGTATATATTGTTACGCTTTCCCCCTTATACCAGGGTTGCGTCCCTGAGCATGAATTCGTTGCAATACAGCAATAATTAAAAAGAGGCCATTTGTATTCCGCTGATTGGCCGGAAACCACGCAAACAGACACTCACAATAATGATCAGAAGGACTTAGCACGAACATAACATTTAATTAAGAATTAAAGAGAAGAAAAACCTTCCACCATTATTAACTAGTCTTAATCTGAATCGTCATCCTTCCTGACCAGATGACCATTCTGCGAAGGAGTTCACACATCATGTGTCCGGTGTTAGGTTTCGGAGATCCACTCACCGAGTTCTTACAATTAGAAACAAAAATGTACTTACATGTCCTCAAGGTAATCCTTTGGCATATTTGTGCCAATTTAGCGCTTTGGAGAAACGCACACACACACACGCACAAGTAATCACGGGATCGGGGGCACTCTCTGGGCCAATCTGTCTGATGGCCTAGGAATCTTTTTCCCCACGATATAGCGTCTATCTTACCCCTATTTTCTTCTTTTCACCGATTGTGAATGGGTAGAGGGTGGTGGAGCATAGGACTGGTCCTCTATGCACCCGTAAAGGCTGCTGGTCTCAAGAGCGTCTCCTTCGCGCTCGGCTTGACGACGTGTCTCTTTCCCTGTGATCGGACGACAGTGGTTTTGCCAGCCTCAACAAGGTTGCGGAATATCGCAACTCGTTCTTGCTGCTCGACTTTGGCTGGTCATTTTGGACTTGGCGTCTGCTATTCGCCTTCGTTCCTTCTGTTTTCTGCTGCACGGCGATCCGAGCGAAAATACCAGCGACTCCGATCCAGCGTGTGTTCCCGGTCTCTCCGTGTTGCTAAGTGTACTCCTTTGTCTTTGTCTCGAGCTCAGACTCGTAAGGATCACGATCATATGTAGAGGATTTTAGGAAGGGAGTGACTGACCCCAGGTCTTAAACAACCCTTACAAATAGGAAGCTAGGAGATTTGGGCTAGAGTGCCCGATAGGAAAGTGACACGGAAGCGAGGAAAAAAGGGGGAGGAAGACGCCCTAATTTGTCATCTGGGGGCCAGTACCCGGGGCAATCAGACTCGTAAAGCTCTTCGCACAAAGTTGCTGAATGTCATCAGGTCTTTCTCATGATGTTCGCCCCCCCCATGCAATTCTAGATTTTTGACCGGCCCCTTAACACACGCGCTGCGTTATTTGTCCTCAGCAGCTTCTCACCCCAAAGAGCGTCCTCCGAAGTTTCTACACGGGAACTCGGTTAACCCCGAGAGAGCCAAGACAAGGCAATTTATTCCTTTGTTTTTGCCACTTGCGAAGTCGTTCCCGAGAGGCCCTAATGGGGAAATAAGGCATCCACAACGTTTTGCTGGTCCTCTCAAAAATTGCTGCTTCTCCCAGCTCATTTTTGACCCTGCGTAACAATGCTCTCCCCTCCGAATAAATTCGACCCGAATTTTCGGTCTATACAATCCTATCCAATCTGAATTCTTAATCCAGCTAAATCTCTCCGAAATAGGGCGGAGCCTATCCGCTTCCCGAACTCGAAACTCAAATTATACATACCGGGAGAGTACTGATTCCTTGCCTGGACCCTACAATCATTGGCACACAACGCAGGAGAAAACTCTCCTGACCTTCTCATTGGTTACGCGCTTAGGTCGCTGACCAAACTACATGCACGCAAGTCCCGGTTCATCCTTCTACTTAATTTGGATCCTCTACACTTGGGCCTCTCCTCGATAGGGGCGTAGCCTGTCAATGTGAATAACTCTGCTCGGTTTGTTCCGATACTTGATTCGATACAAAACATCATTGACCTGTTTTTCGACCTTATAGGGAACCTCCCACGGCCGCTGTAATTTGGGGGAACGCCCCTTTTTTCTCTTACGGTAATACAACCATACTAAATCGCCCACCTGAAAGATAGTCTCCGAGGAATGAACATCATATCTTGTGTTCATCTTATCTGCCGCCACCCTAATGATTTCCCTAACAAATTCGTTGACCCTCTCCATTCTTTCCGCCAATTCCTCCGCGTACTCACTAGCTTCCATTTTTAGCTCCTCCGGCCTTCCAAACATCAGATCGCAAGGGTGCCGCATCTCCCTCATATATACCATCAAGCTTAGTGTTCTACCAGTGGTGTCGTGCTCTGCGGACCGTTGCGCTATTAGAAACATAGGAATTAAACGGTCGCAATCCCTCTTGTTTTCACTCACAAACATAGAGAGGTGCTTCTGTTCAGGCGCTCCACTGCTCCCGTTGACTGGGGGCGAAAAGGGGTTTTTCCAGGTCTTTCTAATCCCGAGCATTTTGCACATCTTCTGGAACACCTGCGATTCGAAATTCCGCCCCCGATCTGACTGCAGCAATCTCAGGACCCCGTGACGGCTGATCACGTGAGTTACAAGAGATTCCGCCACCAGGGTGTCTTCCTGCGTGGGCAAAGGAAATATTTCGGGTCACTTCGGGAAGTAGTCAACAACAACCAGAAAATAGCAGTTTCTGTCCTGAGTTCTTGGGAATGGCCCCATCTTGTTTATAGCAAGTCTCTCGAATAGAGACTTGCTACCGACGCTGTACGCCTTCATACGCCCCCGGAGCCTCGTGGCCAGCCCCTTTCTTGATGCACATAAGTCGCAGCGTCGGCACCCCCTTTCCACCTCCACCCGACAATTAGCCCAATAAAAACGCTCTCTGATTTTCTACAGCGTCTTCTTGACGTCAAGGTGACCCCCAGTGTGACTATCATGAATCTCCCGTAGCACTTCCGCCACCCGGGCTTTGGGGAGCACCAACTGGAAGCTGCTGCCTCTCCTCGTTATCTTTCTCAAATTCCCTGTACAGGACGCCATCTTTCACCACAAAATAATTCCATTGAGCCCAGTACATTTTTAGTCGCGTGCTATACCTGGAAACATCGTTCCAACAAGGCCGCTGAGGTGAGTTTTCTTTCCAGCGAAAGAGAGGGCCAATATCCTCATCCTCCAGCTGACCATCGCGGATGCGCTCGGTGCTCCAGGGGTCATCCACCACTGGAGCCGCCGCTCCACCCATTTGGCGAACCTCGACCACCTGCCTTTCCCTTCTCCCTTTTCCGTTCGGTCGCAATGGGAACATGCCTCGAAACACGGGCGCCGAGACAGTGCGTCGGAGTTTTTGGTGGGAACCTCCTCTTCTGTGCTCTACGTCGAAGTCATGCTATTGCAGTCTTTGAATCCAACGGGCGATCTGTCCCTCCAGATTTTTAAAGTTGAACAGCAATTTCAGTGCCCCGTGATCCGTACGGATCAAACATTTACGCCCATACAAATAGTGGTGAAAATCACTCACTGACTTCACAATTGCCAAAAGTTCCTTCTGCCTCACGCAGTAATTTTTCTCTGACCTAGAAAGAGATTTACTGAAATATGCAATCACTCTATCTTTCCCGTCCTGTGCCTGATAGAGGACCGCCCTAACTGCCACAGAGCTAGCATAGGTATCTAAGACGAATGGAGCCTCCAACTGGGGAAAGGCTAAAATGGGTACCGATACCAAAATTCCCTTCAATTGTTCGAATGCCTGCCAACACTCCTCACTCCATCCGAACTTGGCCTTTTTTTTCGTTAAGCGTTGCAGCGGTTTAGCAATCTGCGAGAAACCCTGGATGTACTTCCGCTAGTAAGAGCACAATCCCAAGAAGCGCCGCCCCGGTGGCGCAGTGGTCTAAACGATGGCCTCTGATCATTCGTACGAAAGGGGTTTGGGTTCGAATCCTGATGAGGCATGGAATTTGTGTTAGTCTTACGGCATTGGCTCTCTCTCTTCCCTAGAACCAGTGACCCTAAATTAGGGACGGGCCACTGCTTTTGGCCCATTGAGTTGCTCAGGATGGTCGTTAAACATCGAATCAAAAAAAATCCCAAGAAGCTCCTAAGCTCGTGTACGTTCCGCGGATTTACCCATTCACTCACCGCCGAGATCTTCTCTGGGTCGGTGGCAACACCCTGTGCCGATATTACATGTTCTAGAAATTTTGCCTCTAGCCTTGCCAACCTGCATTTCCCTGGATTCAATTTCAACTGAGCGCCCCGGAGGCGAGAGAAAACAGTCTTCAAGTTTTCCAGATTTCCATCGTAGGTAATTCCGCAGACCATAATGTCGTCGAGGTAGACCACGCACGTTTCGAAAGGCAGTCCACGCAGTACGGTCTCCATGAGACGTTCGAACGTGTTGGGGGCGTTACACAGCCCGAAAGGCATCACCCGAAATTGCCATAGACCGTTCCCCACAGTGAAGGCGGTCTTCTCTCTGTCATTTGGATCCACTGCGACGTGCCAGTACCCGCTTTCGAAATCCAGGGTCGAACACCACTCCGACCCTGCCAAACGGTCAAGTGTATCATCGATCCGGGGCGCTGGGTACGAGTCCTTTTTCGTCACTTCGTTCAGCCGACGAAAATCCACGCAGAATATCCAGGCCCCTAAACGCTTCTGGACCAGAACTATAGGCGAAGCCCACGGACTGGAGGAGGGTTCCACAATTCCCTGCCTTTCCATCTCCTCTATCATCCTATCCACATTGGCCCGCTTCGCCAGCGGAAGACTTTCTGTCTTCCGCTGGCGAAGACAGAGAGAAAATAGAGAGTCTTCCCTGTTTAATAGGCGCGCTTTGGCATGTATCTATTTTATGCAGCACCGCCTCAGTACGACCGTAATCATCTTCACAATCCGCAAAAGTGTCGCGATTCTCCCTCAATAGGGTCCGCAACTTTTTTATTTGCTCTGCGCTCAGGCTTTCTTTCGCTCCCTTCTTCAACTCCTCGAAACACGGGGGAAATCCTGCGTCTGTCGAACTTTCCGCCGGGCCCTCTCTTATTTTAGCGCGAAAGACCGAAGCGACCGGCTCCATAGAGCAAAGTGCCGCTCCCTTTCTTAGAGTGCTAGGCGCATCTCCTATATTCAACACTCTGAGAGAATGCTCTGACGTGGGTGCACTACGGTTCGTGCTATGAGCAAATTCTTTTGAGGAGGTGAATCCTCTGACATCTCGCAGACGGCCTCAGGGAAGAGTGCACTACCATCGGTAACGTGCCCGACAACCTCTGCTTCACTTCGTGCCGGAATTATGACATCCTCTTTGACTACCACTTCCAGTTTCCTTGCTCCCAGCTGCAGAAGCTCCTAGTCAAGAGAGGTATTTCCTCAACCTCTCCCCAGAGCCTCCCGTGCTGCAGATCTAAAACGTAGACATTCCGGCGAAAAAAATCCAGATCGATAATGCACCGATCTGCAATGTCCGCAATCACGACCGTATATACGCAGGACCGATTCCGAATCTGAAATCGAAACTCCGCTGTTCCCTGAGCCACCACCTCTTCCCCATTCACCGTTTGCAAAATGCTGCGTGGTTCTATTTTAAGGTGAACCGTCGATCCTTTAACTATGTAAAAAAAAATCAGAGTGCATCAGCGTAGCATCCGCACCAGTATCCAAAACAAAATCGCATTCCACGTCATTTACTCCTTCAACCACAAGCCCATTTGCATCACCCACCGGCCCTGAGAGGTGCACTAATACTTGTTGGGGCTTTTCCGCTGCACGAGTCAATTTCCGCCCCGCGGAACTGGCTTCTGTGCGTTTCCCGCGTCCTTTTCCTTAGGTTTCGTTTCTGTATAGTTGTTCCGGTTCTTAGAGCAATTTCGCCGTTGATACGTGGGGGAACCACAGTCCCAGCAGCACGCACCCCTTTCTGACGGGCTTCTGGTCCGACGCCACCCGGAGGGAGACGAAGATTGTTGCGGTGGGGAGCTTCTTTTAAGCTGCACGACTCTCTTACTCAGTCGCTCCCCCAACTACTTTATTTTGGTATCCCAGATGTGCTCGATGGGATTGAGGTCAGGTGACCTAGCTGGCCAAGGAAGCGATGTCACGTCGGTAGAGTGTTAATCCAACCATTCGGATACAGTTCGGGAGCTGCGTTGTCTTGTTGCAGGATGAGGTCCACAGTATGATGTTGAAGACGCACAAACGCGAGCAAATGGTCGTCCAGGATATTCCAATAATGTTGACCTGTAAGGGACGATGTCACACGTAGCAGGAGTCCCATTTCAGTCCACATAAACAGTCCCCAGACAAGAATGCCAAACCCACCAGCTTGAAGAGCACCCTGCTGGCAAGAAGGATCCATTGCTTCATGAGGTTTGCGCCGTACTCGTATCCTTCCATTCGCATGTACCAACGTGAATCTCGACTCATCAGTCCAGGCAACATTTTCCCACATGCCTAGGGTCCAGTGGCGATGTTCCCGCGCCCATGTTAATCTTTGCACCCTGTGATGTGCGGTGAGCAGCGTTACCCTCGTGGGACGATGGCTTCTGTACCCCATATCGAGGAGATGGTTCTGGATGGTGTGGCTGCTTACACGTTTTTGTGCACCAGCGTTGAATTGCCGAGTGATTTCTTGCACTGTGGCCCGTCTATCCGCTGTTTCAATGCGAGCTAGCCACACGCTCTTGTCCATGGCAGTTGGCCCTTGCAGGGATGGTTTTACCGGATTCGATGTACTCACGGTACACCCGTGACACAGTATCTCGTTAAAATCCCAGTGCCTGCATGACTTCCGAGATGGAGTGACCCATTCGTCGGGCCCTGACAATCTGCACGCAATCAAATGCGCTTAGATCCTTCGTTTTACCCATACTGCCTCCGACTCTTACTGATTCCCGTCGCATCACCCCTTATATTGTAGTATCGCTGCATATGTCATGTCGTTTCCGTTTACAGGGCTGCCCAAAGCGCCATATTTGCATAACGCCAGCTGTCTCTAATTCAATTGCTCTTCAGTGCATATATTTATATAAATACACGCCACGTGTTTTCTTTGTCTCTCTCTCAGTCATCTTGCTTTTTCTTTCTTTTATTGTTTTAGCTCTTTAAGAAGTTGGACTCCTGAAATTATTACGTTCCGCCGTCCGTGGTAAAGCCATTGCTTTTGGATCATCTCACATAAGAGTTTAATTGATCAAGCGATATTCGGGCAGAACTGCCAGTAGTTTTTTACATACGGCGGCTACTTTGTTTAGAAATCAATTCACGTGGAACATCTGCAACTGTAAGACGCCTTTTTGTTATGCGTGGCGGACCACAAACTCAAAGAACAGCCTTCGAGTGCTTGCTTTTTTTTTTTTTTGTTTTTGTTTATTTGTTTGCCATGTTACACGCATTTAAGAACATACACTACATATCCTTAATGAACCAGAAACAAACAACGCAAATGAAAATCATTTTATATACTATTAAAAAACACATATTAAAACAACCATAATACAAAATAGCCGAGAACCAGGAAGAAAGGCTAATGTCAGGTTGACTAGCCCCAGACCCTCAAAGAAAGCAAAATGTAAGGTCAAGTAGTTGCACATTTTTCAACTTCTATGCATATAATCGCAATAGAATATGATGTGAATGCGGAATGTGCCCTGACCCGGCAGACGCACAAAACTGGGAGTTAGAGACCGACGGGTGCTGGCCAAAGAAATTCGGAAGATCCGCACCAAATCGATGGACCACAGCCGCGAGGAGTTTCAACAGGCATCCGGAAGTGTTCTTTCGATGAATACCCTCCGCAAGGAAGCCATCTGCTTGGTTATCATGGACGTGCTGCCGCCCACAAGCCTTTGATCACCAAGTCCAATAGCACTGATCGGCTAACGTGGTGCAAAGAACGTCGACAGTGGACCGTTGAATAGTGGAAACAGGTTTTCTGGAGCGACGAATCAAGGTTTACCCTCTACCGTTAGGATGACTAGGGTCTGGGTTTGGCGTCTGCCTGGAGAACGCCTCTTACCGGAATGTATTGTGCCAACTGTGAAGTTCGGCGGCGGTGGAATTATGCTGTGGGGGTGTTTCTCTTAGTATGGCACGGGACCCTTGGTCGCAATTACCGGTAGACTCAATGCCGCGACCAACTGCACCATTTTGGATGACCATGCGCTTCCTACGTTGTGGCAGTTTTACGGTGCTAGCCGTCGTAAAACGCCTGGTTGAGAGTATGTCCCGGAGGGTCCCAGCTGTAATCGCCGCTCGTGGAGGCTCCACCAACTATTGAAGGTGAATAAACTTCGTTTTCCCTTGCTATCACAGGTGTCCAATTACTTGTTGGTAGATAGTGTAGGTCACACTTATGGAAGTTTTGGTCCTTGGAAGACCTCAAATATTTAGCAAGGTCCTTGGCTCAGATAGTTTAGAAATCCGTGCTGTATGGAATGACTGTTCTCCAATTTGTCTGTTATTTCTCCTCTTTGATTACCTGATTCGGCCAATCCGGTGGCGCAGTGCTCTAAGCGATGACCTCTGGCTATTCGTCCGACATGGGCTCAAATCCCGGTGAGGCATGGATGTTGTATTTCTCTAACGGCGTTGGCTCTCGCCTTTCCCGCAACTAGTGTCCCTAAATTAGGGACGGGCGATTGCATATACACCACTGAGTTGCTCACGGTGGACGTTAAACCTCCAATAAAAAAAAAGTGACCTGATTTTGCAGTACTGTGTTTTTCACCAAGGCAGTGAAACACTTTAGTATGTCTGGATTCTGTCTTGCTTAGGTTTCAAACTTCCGGCTCTACAACATTATGGGCACAAAGTCCCAACTGTGATCCTCGAGGACTGGAAGCAAATGAAAGTCACTGAGTGCGTGACGACAACTGTGAGGAAGGTCCGTTTGTGTCCCGTGCACCACGGAGCCTGCGAAAGCCTATGTTACGTCACTGATGCAATCTGCGCAAACTTCAGATTTACCTTAGTCAGAATATCCGGATGCCTCCTGTAAGCGTCGACGATACTTTTAATTCAGGATATGTTCGCAGAAATTCAAGAACCACAACAAGATATTATCACAAAAATTAATGAAGAAACCTGTGAAAATACGTGACGATTAAACAAGTACAGTAATATTGGCACAGATGCGACTTATCCCACTTTTTTTTTTGATTGGGGGTTTAACGACCACCGTAAGCAACTCAGTGACCTATAAGCAGTCGCCCGTCCCTAATTTTGGGCCACTGGTTTCAGGGAGGAGAGAGCTAGCGCCATAAGACAAACACAACATCCATGCCTGACCGGGATTCGAACCCGGACCCATCTCGGACGAATTGTCAAAAGCCATCGCTTAGACCACTGCGCCACCAGGACAGCATTCCACTTTTTCACGTCTAGGCTTCAGTTGCTTGGAATACCACTATCCCATGTGATTTTTTTTTTTTTTTTTTTTTTTTTTGATTGGAGGTTTAACGACCACCGTGAGCAACTCAATGGGCTATAAGCAGTCGCCCGTCCCTAATTTAGGGTCACTGGTTCCAGGGAAGGGAGAGAGCCAGTGCCGTAAGACAAACACAACATCCATGCCTGACCGGGATTCGAACCCGGACCCATCTCGGACGAATTGTCAAAAGCCATCGCTTAGACCACTGCGCCACCAGGACAGCATTCCACTTTTTCACGTCTAGGCTTCAGTTGCTTGGAATACCACTATCCCATGTGATTTTTTTTTTTTTTTTTTGATTGGAGGTTTAACGACCACCGTGAGCAACTCAATGGGCTATAAGCAGTCGCCCGTCCCTAATTTAGGGTCACTGGTTCCAGGGAAGGGAGAGACCCAGTGCCGTAAGACAAACACAACTTCCATGCCTGACCGGGATTCGAACCCGGACCCATCTCGGACGAATTGTCAAAAGCCATCGCTTAGACCACTGCGCCACCAGGACAGCATTCCACTTTTTCACGTCTAGGCTTCAGTTGCTTGGAATACCATTATCCCATGTGATTTTTTTTTTTTTTTTTTTTTTTTTGATTGGAGGTTTAACGACCACCGTGAGCAACTCAATGGGCTATAATCAGTCGCCCGTCCCTAATTTAGGGTCACTGGTTCCAGGGAAGGGAGAGAGCCAGTGCCGTAAGACAAACACAACATCCATGCCTGACCGGGATTCGAACCCGGACCCATCTCGGACGAATTGTCAAAAGCCATCGCTTAGACCACTGCGCCACCAGGACAGCATTCCACTTTTTCACGTCTAGGCTTCAGTTGCTTGGAATACCATTATCCCATGTGATTTTTTTTTTTTTTTTTTTTTTTTTTTTTTTTTGATTGGAGGTTTAACGACCACCGTGAGCAACTCAATGGGCTATAAGCAGTCGCCCGTCCCTAATTTAGGGTCACTGGTTCCAGGGAAGGGAGAGAGCCAGTGCCGTAAGACAAACACAACATCCATGCCTGACCGGGATTCGAACCCGGACCCCTTACGGACGAATGATCAGAGGCCAGCGCCTTAGACCACTGCGCCACCGGGGCGGCATATCCCATGTGATGAAACGGCAGATGCGGATTCGAACCCGTTTCCAGGGTGATACAAATTTTCTAATTTTCTAATGAGATTGCTACATGGAGAACAGTAAAATGGAGTCGATTTAAAGGCAAAAATAATATTTTTTTTGAATTCCCTGGAAGTAAGAATGCACCTCTAGCGCGTTTTTTTTTGTTTACCCAGCTTCATTTCACCAAAAAAAAAAAAAAAAAAAAAATCTTGAAAGTGGCGAAGCAAATTTCAGATTTTTGTCAAAAGATGCACTCTCTGCTCCCCAAGAATTTGATGTCATTGTTGTTGATAATATGTTTTTAATTTTGTTGCTTAATTCAGAGGGAATCTAAAAAAAGAAAAGAGGGGGAAATAATAAAAATATGGCATTTTTAAAAGGTTTACTTTAGAAGTCTCATTCCTGCCGTGGATGCGAAGAATATTGGAGTATCGGAACGAGGTGACGTTACTTTGCTTGTGGCATTATTCAACTGGGGAAGCACATAACTAACATTCTTTTGTTTCGCAATACCACCTACAGAAAAGAAAGAACAGAATAAAAAGGAAAATTCGCTGAAAAGTGGTATATGTAAAACAAACGAAAATTTTAAAACGTGTACTATATATAGCCATATAGTATACAGAATATAGCATCAATAATAATCAGTAAAGATGTGAAGTGGTTTTAACCCTTTGCGGAACAAACAAACGTAAAAATACCGGTAATAGTGACTTTACTTCCATTGTTTCGTTCTTTCTTTCGTCTTCTGGCTGACTGTTTCTGCTATCTGCTCCTTCTATTTCTTCTGATTTTTATCTCGCAATTTTTCATCTTCTCTGTAAATGCGGAAATCTTCTTCCTCTTTCTAACTTAAGACTCCCACCATTAGCCTTTTAAACACAGGTTACAAATTCTATACGAAAATTCTCTCGCTCCGTCTCAAACCTGTCTTTGCACTCCTAATTCATTCCGACCATCTCTATACAATTCCTACCCCTCTCCTGCCGATCCTTTTCCTCTAAAATCTATATCATTCGTAATCTTGACTACCTTGCAACTCGTAACAATGAACCTTTAGCTACCTTTAATCCATTAGCACCAAGCGTTTCATTAAATTAATCACCAACATCTTTCTGCTGTCCTTCACCAATTAGCTTTTCTTCTGTCTTCTGTACTGCTCTTCGTGCTCATTACGCTATTCTCCGTATTCGTACCTCCACTTTTGTAAGTGCTTCGATATCTTTTAACAACAGCATTCGTTAGGGTTAACGCGTTAACTTTTCTCACTTGTATTTGAACCTTGGGACGTACCTGCCCAGCAGGAGCACACGACATAAAAGGCAGATAGCAGCGATCACGAGCGTCCGCGTAGTAGAGCGACTTATTCTGGAATAAATGGACTCGGGTTCGATCCCGGCGTGGACAAAAATTGACGGAGAAATTTACTTCGTTATAATGGCGCCCGAACTTCCTGGATGAACCGGCCGTTCAAGATCTCGCAATGGTGTGATGTTCTTTCCACACCGCGAGATAAGAAAAATAAGAGAATCCCTCCTTCAGCGCTTCGAAAAATAAATGTGTGTGATGTTGCATTCCACACACTAGATTGACTGGGAGTTCTCAAGTATGTTCTTCAGCAGATGGCTGCCTGCAACGATTCATGGTCACGGCTGGGCCGTGGGCCATGATGCCCCCGGCCCTCTTTCGGGGGGGGGGGGCAGATGTGACGTGCGTGTCCAGCAGGACGCACACGACATAAAAGGCAGATAGCAGCGATACGAACGTCCGCGTAGCTCAGTTGGTAGAGCGACTTCTTCCGGAATAAGTGGACTCGAGTTCGATCCCCGGCGTGGACAAAAATGACGGAGAAATTTATTTCGTTATAACCTTTACCCCTCCAAATACGAACTCGCTTTCTTTCTTTCTTTCTTTCTTTCTTTCTTTCTTTCTTTCTTCCCTTCCCCCCATAGTTGCCGGCACTCGACACCACCGCATCCCAGCAAAAACAGTCTTGCTGGCCCAGCACTATGTTGCCGCTGCCGAAACCGTCAATAAAATGTCTGGGCGGCCAACAGAAGGGCCAGCAGTTCAGGCCAACAGCTGGCCAACAGTTGGCACCCCATAAGTTGTCATATGCCACAACAGGGCCATCAGTGGTCCGTCACAGGCAGTAGCTGCCACTAGTGGCTCTTCAGTGGCACTGCAAGTACTTGCCAGAAATGATGGCTGGCCTAATGTGGTCCGCTAGTGGGCCGTTAGTGGCAGCCAACAACCACGTGACGTAACTGGTGGCTTGCCGAATCTTGTCCGCCAATTTCCCAGTAGTGGCAATAATAATAATAAAAAAAAAGCAAGGATAACCGCAGTTTCCTAAAGCTACATTTTTTTTTCTATCCTTACGAAGCTTGTGAATTAACGCACCGCGCTGGGGAAATTTTCTCGACAGACCGGAAAAACGCCGTTTGCATCTGACTAGATTCTATCCTGGGCCGTTTGCGTGGAAGCCGCGCTCGCTACCAACCGGACTAATTCACGACGTTCGGATACGTGATGGAAGCTATCTGTTTGGTATGCAATTTGTAATCGAATGCTTCCCTCTTTCATTTTATAATATTGCGAGGTATTTTTCATGAAAGTCAGTTTCATATAATTGATAAATTAATTTTTTCAACGTAACGATAGTTTTTTTTTTTACCTTAAGGGAACTTCACTCATTTTCAAGGCGTGTACATACTCAGAGTCGCTTTCCAAAGTTTTGTACTGTCCTTGCCGTCTTGAAAAGAGATTGTTGAATAAATATATATTTACCCGAGTTAATGTCACATTCTGTTACATTTTTAACGTTGTGTCTTTCCTTTCCGTTGTCCGAAGCTACATTTGTTTTAAAGAGTAAAAGATATTTTTTTTTACTTCTCGTTATTTTTAGAAGCGAATTCCTTCCAGTCTTGTGTATTCAACCCATGGATGAGTACACCACATAGCGTTGCTTTTTTTCTTTCAAATAATTAATACATTTTGTACGCGTATAATTATTTTTTTTTCCCAACAAACGCTATTTTAATGGTTTTCAAGGATATGTGTTTCAAGCGGTTTCAAATTTTTTCTTGTTATTCATCCACTCCATTCCATGAATTGTTATTCATGGGAATGGAGTGGGTGTATTTCATGGCAGTAATCTAGTATTTCACGGCTTAATCTGATATCTTCGTCGATGTAAAATTTCATTATGAAATTAATTCGCCTCTCCACATATGGATTTTTTTCTTAACATCCACTAAAATAACACGATGGCGATAGCGTTGTCTTCAACTAACTTGTACCATGAGAGACACAGCAAGTGTTGCTTCTGCGCATGCGCAGTCCCGATGCTTCCACCTGCTGTTGGGGGTTGCATTGGTTGCCAGCAACGGGCCACTAGTGGCACTTTCTTGGAGGCCCACAATTCACGGCGATGCTGCAGGGCCATCAATGGCTCGCCAACTGATAGCGCTGCCACCAACGGACCACTACCGGGCCGTGAGCTGCAGATTTCAGCCAGCAGTGACCCATCACTGCCAGCTGGTGGCCAGCAGTTTCCCAGCACTTGTGTTTTTTGCTGGGATTATTTCATTGGCATACGCGAATGGCCTTACAGTTTTCCTTTGAAACGATTCTTCTTTTGATCTGGTTTTTTCTTTCACTCAAGAGTATGCCGATATCGCAGGGTCTTTGATCAAAGCTGACAAATCTACTGGTCGTTGGTCTGACGCAAAGGCGTCCCGTGTAGATCAGCCTTGGTTAGCACGTTTGTCCAGGACACACCAGAGAATGCTTGAAGCTTTCGTTGGTGAACCCCTCTGTGTTGCAAATTCTTCTTAGAAACCGCTTCTTGGACACCTCCAGCAAAGGATTTCACCGCTACAACATATGATGCCATACACATCGTTTATGTGTCTCGTGTTGCCAATACCGTACTGTACTTCTGCCACTCAATCCGCACACTTGGGTCGCACATCTCCCGCCCAAGCTCTTCATTTCCCAGTCTCCAAGATTGCTGGTTAACTTCATTTGGGTTAATATTCACTGAGTCAAAAGTTGGATACTTACATTTCATGTACGGTATGGGGTCTAATCTTCCTGATATCTTTCTCAAATATCGTACTCACCGAGTAATTCACTTTCTTCTACTGGTGACCTCTCAGACGAACCACACTTCCAAATGACTCAGTTTTTCAATCAATCCCATAAAATGAGCTAATACCAAAGAATCACCCCCGCCGGGACCAAATGAGAGCTTCTCTCCTTAAATTTCCTCACTTATTCCATAATAAGTCCCATCAACCAAGCTACCTCTGTGCCCTCCCAATCTTTCCTGACTTGCCAGTGGGGTGGTAAAAGTTTCCCAATTTATCCGACCAGATTTCACCTAGAAAACCCTTTCCGTAATCTTCCCTCTCCTACCTCCAGGGCGAACTATCGTGCAACGTTAATTCTTCTCCAGACTTCGATGAGGAATCTTTTCTCTCAGTTGGTCTCCCGGATAGATCTTATCTTTAAGCCACCAGCGTCATTTTTTCTACCACTCAATATATCAACATTTGCCAAACCTCCTTGCAACAACCTTCTTGCAACAAAGGATTTTCTGTCTCCTAAATCCAATTCAAATCCATGTTGTGCAAATTTGGCAAATTTATTTTAACAACTTTTGCATTCATCACTGATTTCACCTTTTCATTTAATCTTCCTAAAATGGCCGTATATATATATATATATATATATATATATATATGCCCTCCCAAATCTTTCCTGGCTCGCCACTAGGGTGGTAAAAGTTTCCATATATTTTTATATATGCAAGGTCAGGTGATGCGCAACATATCGCCAACCCCGTTTTCTCGAGGCGCATCCTGTTTCCACTAAAGGAGCTCTGACGACCGCCAGTAGCGGTACAACTACACCATCGGAATTAGAGGAAATGCTATCCCACACTCACTAACCCGCTTGGCCAGCGTGGTGAGTTGTGGCTAAACCCCGTCAAAGATGCTTACACAATTTCAAACTTCGCCCTAAGTCTACGGCAGCTGGAATGTACCTGGACAAGGCAGCGGCCAGTGCAACATGAAGGCAGAAGGTGCTAAGGTTTAAACATGCATTTATTAAACACTCGAAGTACAGAATGAGAATGAGAGTCATGAAATGATTATGTACAAATGAGCGCCAGAACAAGTAGGCAAAGAATTAAAACTATATACACTTTCCGAGGGTAAGATAGAAGGGGAAATTATACAGGTTAAATAACGATGTAGGTGTCAATAAAAGGATAGAGTATTCATAATAGTTCAAACTGTAAAGGAACTCTTGGGCCATCAATCTGGAACCAGCTGAAGTATGGTCTCCAGAGTTTATAGAAGTTGGGAAGAGTTTCTATATTGACAGAGTGTTCATGCGCTAACTGTAGACGAAACTTTAGTCGAGCTGTGAAGTAATGGACAAGCTTCTCGCTTGCATCTGTAAGAGTAGGTACAGTGGAGTTTTCATGATGCGTCAGTTGATGGGAGTAAATTTCTATTTTTACAAGCGTGAAAATGTAAACACGCGCTGATGTGAGAGAAGAAGCAGGAACAATATCTTGAAGTAGGCTAAAATATGAGACAGCGTTTAGATTTCCTGGGCAGAGATGGTGTTCAATACGGAACATGAGATTTAACACAGGTAGCAAGACTGGACAAAACCAATGGACATGTTTAATGTCAGCTGGGACATCACAGTAGGCACATTGTGGAGAGACAACAAGAGTCATTCGGTGTAGTAATTGAGGAACGAGGAGGCGGCGATGCAGAAACAGCCAATGAACATTCTTCTCATGAGGTGCAGCAAGAAGAGGATATGTCGCAAACCAAACAGCTGTCAAGGAGGCAGACGGAATAGTAGGGATTGGCATTGGTTGCTGAGGTGCACAAGTGCGAAGAATTTCACTCAAAATCTTCTGTGAGTATGTCTCAAGCGTAAAAGATTTCATACTGAGTTGCGCAAAAAACGGGAAGAGTCGCGGTGCTTCTGCAACCAGTAGAATTCCTTCAGGAGAGGCCAAAGATAATCGACGTGTAGAGGGTCCGGGAGGGGACGGAATCACGAAGATGAGTAGATAGGCGAGAGAAGTCTTTCTATGTAAGGTTGAGGTTCACAAGGTCTCGTACAGTAATAATGCCTGCACGCGTCCATTCTGGAGAGGCAAAGAATTGTCGGTCAGAGGGATGAAGATCTGATGAGTAGAAGAGTGTTTCTTTTAGAATATCCGTAATGGAGGAGGAGGTGCTCTCTGTAATGGGAGAGACCTCAGGATTTCTATGGCCTCCCAGTAAACGGCCGGGAGGCGTTGCCGCAAAGGTGGGAAATCATCCATTCGAAGAAAGTCGGCGAACGTTAATGAAGGATTTTTCAATGAGGCAAGAACATTTCGTACTGTGTATGTATCTGGGCTGGAGCTATTGAGCACATGAAAGAACCAGTGAAGCCGTGCTGCACGGTAAACGAGATCTACAGCAGGAAGACCAATTCCTCCCTGTGAAGGTGAGAGGCTGAGTGTAAAGGAGCTAACCCAGTGTTGCTTTGACCATACAACTGAAGTAAGGAATGCTTGAACTTGACGGAGTCTGTAGCCAGGGGCGGTATCCATTTGCCAGGAGTAGTAACACTTTGATAAGATGTATGTGCAAGCAATGTAAGCTCCTTGAAGGAAGAAGGTGCAAAATTGCGCTCTTTTCCAGAAGCCTGCTGCTTTGAGAAGGAAGGGATAGAGAGAGGACCAATTCGTTCGTACGGTCTTCGATAGGATTTCGAGATGAATTCCTAAGAATGTTTGGGTGGTACTTGACCATTTGGCTCCCCAGGGAGAGTCGTTGCGGTGTTTCCAAGTGCCGCACCAGAGGCCTGTGCTTTTCGCAAGATTGAGTGAGGCTGACGCTGCGGTAGCATACTCTTGCTAGCAGCGAAGAAGGGTGGAGAATTGGGTGTCATGATGTATGCAAAAGTTGCATCATCAGCATAGGCTGAGTAGGTAATTTTATGATGTCTCGTGCTGGCTGTTGCTGGAGGGAGCCGATGTATAAATTCTCTGCGTGTCAGGCGCAAGAACGGCTCCAAAACTATGCCAAATAATTGTCCAGATAGAGGGCATCCCTGACGAATTACTCTGGAGAACTATATTGGAGCTGTCAGGAAGACAGAGGTCTGTACTTGTACAGTTGCTCCTTGATAGAGAGTAAGAAGTGAGGGGATAAAAGAGATAGGGAAACCAAATGCTTGAAATGATGCAGAAAGGTAGACGTGGGATATATTGCCAAATGCTGCTTTTTGATCAATATTAAGGAGAGCAATAGCTCGGACTGAGTGTCAGCAAGGAAGATTAAGTCACGTAGAAGTGTAAGATTGTCAGTGATTGAACGCCCAGGCACAGTATAAGATTG
The DNA here is from genome assembly GCA_039090855.1 of Macrothele yani. Taxonomy (NCBI): domain Eukaryota; kingdom Metazoa; phylum Arthropoda; class Arachnida; order Araneae; family Macrothelidae; genus Macrothele; species Macrothele yani. The sequence continues at coordinate 28,090,451 of CM077032.1, read as the reverse complement.
TTGAGGGGAAACGATATGAGGTACAATGGTATTGAGGCGGTGTGAGAGCAGCTTTGAGTAGAGCTTGTAGTCGAGGTTTCATAATGAAACTGGGCTTAATGTGCAAGATCCAGGAGGTCTCCTTGTTTTGGGAATAAAGCAACGTAAGCTTGAGTGAAGCTTTGTGGAAGACTGGAGGAGCTGAACACATCGTTGAAAGACGGGAGCAGGATCTGGAGTAAGTGTGAAGTTAAGACATCAAAGAATGCACGAGGAAGGCCATCAGGTCCCGGTACAGCATTCCGATTGAGAAGTCTAAATGAGGTTTGGAGTTCCGGCAAGGTGAAGGGATTCGTCAGATTGTTTTGTAGATGATTTGAAACTTGAGGAAGAGACGTAAGAAGTGGGGAGTCAGAAGTTGCGCTGTTAACGTCAGCGGCCCCGGATTTTCGCTTGAAAAAATCGTGTACTAAGGAATACATGACGTTAGAATCTGAAGTGATCTCCCCAGAGGGGAGTCGTAGTTGTAGAATCGTGATGGATTCCCGAGGAGTTTTTTCGAGAGAGAGGAGGTACTTATACGAGTTGTTAATAGGAGTAAGATGAAGAAGACGTAATTGTTGGATCGTCTGAGCAGCCATATGAGTGAGGAGGATTATTAGCTCAGGTTTTATAGCCGGGAACATCGGATCATTTATCGTGCGATCAGCCAGCTCGGACTGAATGTTTTGCAACTTCATGTTCCGCTTGACTGTAGCGGTGTAAGTGTATTGGCGGATGAGAGTTAAAAGTTGATGTTTCGTATCAAACCAGTACTGGAGGGTCTTCTGGGTGGGATCGAATTTTGTCGATTTTTGATTGCAAGAAACTGCGAACTATGCTGCAGAAGGTGGAGTAATAAAAGAATGTACTGTCAAACGTCCAACGTCGGTGTGAAGAAGGATGAGAAATATTTGCTCCGATTTAGAGAGTCACCGCACAGTGATCGGAAGAGGCTGTTGCGCGATAGTGACTTCCTTGGTGTGCTGGCACGAGAACAGAGGAGACATAAAAACTATCTAATCTTGCTACTGATGATGAAGCATGGTTGCTGGAACGCCAAGTATAAGAGTAATGGTCTGGGTGAAGCAAATGAAAGGCGTCCGTGAGACTGAAGTCAGCTAGCAAACACTGTAGACCTTGGATAAGGCGAGGACGATGTTCTTGTTGATTCGGAGCTCGGTCCATCTGAGGATCAGTAGTGCAATTGAAGTCTCCTCCCAATATTACATTAGAGGAGTCAGGAATTATTAGAAGAGCATTATTGAGGGAGGTTAAGAGATGTTCAGTTGGAGAATCATCGCAAGGAATATAAACATTGAAAATATGATATGCTTTGTCATCAAGCATGAAGGAAAGGTGCTGAAGATAATTTAAGTAAGTATTGTGGATAGTGATCGTAGAGATGTTTTGTAGAAATCGCCGATGTAATCCGATGGCAATACCGCCACGAGAGGAGGTGCGAAACGAGTGGTGAAAAGTATACTCTCAGTCTCTCCACCGAGAGTAAGGAGAGTCAGGAGAGCAATTTGTTTCTTGTAAAAGGAGCACTTCTGCGGCACGATGAGCAATGTCCTCATGCACTAAAGCATTTGCAATTTGCAAGGGGATTAGAGAAACCCCTACAAATGAATGTTAAGATCTGGAAAAGGAGGATCTGAATTAGAGTCACGAAGCTTGAGATACGTGTCTTGAAAACGACGGAATTTTTTTTTTGAAGGGTGCGAACATCATCTGGCACATGAGTAACGGTTTGGAGCTGTAATTTTGCAAAGACCTTTAGTTCCTGAATTTACTGAAGCATCTCAATAAATGATCCTTCGCATTGATTGATTAGCTTTTTAAAGCAGTTGGGCTTATTGCAACAGTAGAGTATCACTTTTAAGAAATCTAAGGGCAAGGGGCGTCTTGGAACACTAGATTTCTAAAGAGCTTTTAACATTTCCTTCCTTATAGAGGCCTCTGAGGAAGAGTCTGAACTAGAGTGCTCTTCAGACTCCATTGTTGCAGTAGTGCCGTCAGATTCAACAGCGGGAGAGGTAGCTCTGTGAGTATTTCCTCCCCTCTGAATCTTTGCTTTCTTAAAATCCGTGGAAGAATCATCACTTAAAGGAGATTCTCGATCGCTACGAGAAAAGCGGACTCTGGTCCGTCGGCTGGAATGTCGTTTACACTCAGCGATGGTCGACTGGGAGGGCGGAGGCATCGACGATCTTGATACTTATTGAGAAGGAGGTATGAAAGATTCATGGGGAACAGGAGAGACGATCGGTTCCGGTTAGTCTTTTGTCAGAGAAGTCGAGTTAGAGTGGGAGTCAACGGAGTGAGGTGTAGCATAACGGCAGGACTCACTACTCGCTTTCTGATTCGTGAGATCAGGTCGTGAAGTGCATGAAGTTGGAGTCAGAAAAGGGGCGACGTCCATATTCGGAGTTGGTTGAACTTGTATGATGTTCCATGCAGAAGTAGAAGGCGAGCTCTGCTCAGACATGTTAGACACCAAAGGGTCAAAGTTCTCGCCATCAAGTTGAGCACACGAGAAAGAGCTAGGATTCAGTAAAGTAGGAGTTGTTGCTTCTTTCCGTAAGAGCCCGGAAGAAGAGACATTCATCTGTTCATCAGCTAGTGATGATTATTTAGACAATTTGTGTGTAGTTTTCTCCAAGGGTATGAGCAGGGCTATCAGTTGACACGATTCGGAGTGAGGAGAGCGATTCCTGCTGCTTTCTTTAGTAGATCCGGCCATTGCTAAGTCAGAGGTTGAGGTTTAGGAAAGTGATGATTGTTTCTTCGAGAAGGGTCTGAGAGGTGCTGGATTTTCAATATTTTGCTGACGGAGGTGTGGGCATGTTCGACGTGCATGTCCAGGTACTTTACAGTGATTACAGAGTAAATTTGTTTCAATGTATATATCGTAGGAACGAGAACCTACACATAAATTTTAGCCGTGTGGGGCAATTTTGAAGATCTTCAGGAGTGGAAAAACGCATTTTCACTTGTCTCCGAAAGCTCAAAATTTCAGAGTCGTCAGAGTCCAGAGGCGAAGCAGCGTACGAAAGTCACCTATAAACTCTTCGCAGGTGTTGAGGGCAGCCCGTAGAAGAGAGTTATTTACTTCTGGTGGAACAGGATAACAAGAAACTTGGACAAGTCTCTCAGCGAGAGGAGAGACGCCTAATGTACGAGATCCAATAGTGAGTCCTTTCTGGACAAGCTGGTTGGCAAATCAATTTGAGAAAGGTAAACTATTACAGTTCTTGGCCGACGAGTCATATGGGTAATGGCTCCTAGAGGCAGGGCTTTTTTAATTGCAGCACTGTATTTTTTCATTGTTGTATTGGGTAGGGCATCAATACTGATTCCTTTCCGGAGTTCTAGTAAAGAATCTTGTGTGACTGCGAAAGATACTGGGGTTTGCATTTTAAGTATATCACCAATTCGAGTGATATATTTGCTCAGAGCAGATGGTGTTACATCTGCAGTGCTTGTGGATGTGCCACTAAGGGCCGATGCATAACTGGGAATGTTACTTTTCGTAACAGAAGGAAGATGGAGCTCCGTTTACATTTATTCAGCAGTATTTGCGGGGCACGATGGGAAATCAAGCAGAGTCGTCGGTTCATTGAGCTGACGTTTCGTTACGCCTTGCTGATTGCAGCCAGGAGAAATCTCTGACGTCACTCGAAGAGCCAGAGATGTGTCAGCTGCTTTGGTGGGCGGGTCATCGAGCGCGCCAGCAGAATGGGAACCCAATGTGAGATCCACCATTCCAAATTCCTACATCGGCCAGCCCAGCCGTACAAAAAAAGAAAGAAACGATAAGGCGGTACTCACCCGACTTGGGAATACCCTAGACAAAGTGAAACACCTTTAATAAAGGTAGGCTGGAAAAAATAACTCACCAGAATAGATAAACTTCTAAAAATGACATAAAATCTAAGCGAATGAAATGCACAGAGGGTGCTAAGAATCACCGGAGCCTCTAAGAATCACTGGAAGACCGGACTAGGCTGCCATTTGATGCTGACCTTGGCTACTTACAACGGACGCTCCCTATCTTCTGATTCAAGGCTTCTTGAATTGGAAGAAGAACTACAAAGGGTCAAGTGGGAGATCGTCGGGCTAAGTCAGATAAGGAGAAAAGGAGAAGATCTCATTGAACTAAAAAGTGGACATCTCCTCTACTATCGTGGGACAGATACTGGCAGGTCTAGTGGTGTTGGATTTATAATAAACAAGAAACTGAAGGATAAAGTTATAGAAGTTGAAAGTTCCTCTGACAGAGCTGCACGACTCGTAATCCAACTATCGAGAAGATACCAGGCTCAGATTATTCAAACTTATGCACCCACCACAAGTCATCCTGAAGAAGAAATTGAAGAATTTTATGAGCAAATTCGAAATCTAAATAACAAAGCCAAACAGCACTTGAAGATCATTATGGGTGATTTCAATGCAAAAGTAGGGCAACAGCAACAGAATAAAACTTTGGTTGGTAAATTCGGTTACGGGAACAGAAATCAACGTGGAAATACTCTCATAGAATTTGCAGAAGCAGCAAGGTTTTTCATCATGAACTCCTTTTTCAAGTAAAAGCCACACAGGAAACGGACATGGAGACATCCGAATGGGACGACAAGTGAAATTGATTTTATTATGTGTAACAAAAAATTTGTCATAGAAGACTGCAGTGTGCTAAACAAGTTCAACACAGGTAGTGACCAAAGATTGGTGAGATATAAGATGCACTTCAACACTAAACTCGAACGTGGCAAGCTCATAAGACAAACAAAATGTATTGATATAACCAACCTTAAAAACACCATAATACCTTCAAGTTGGAACTGAGGAACAAATTTCCTGCTTTAGAAGGCATAACATTGGAAGACGTAGGAAAAATAAAGACGTAGCTTCCAACGTGGAATATATAGAGCTATGCAAGGCAGTGCGAAAAAGTATTACCGAAGACATAAGGAAATTTAATTGTGAACTAGTGAGGAAAGCAATTGAAAACAACCAGAGCCTAAAGAGAGCAAAAGGACATCTCAGTAAGGAAAGGAAACAGATTATGGTACTGAGAAATAAAGATGGCACTGTTACAAGAAATACAAGCGAAATTTTGACAAGGGTGAAAGATTTCTATTCAAAATATATGAAAGGGATGATACATCTATTCCAGACATTATGACAGATAACAGTACCAAAGTCCCGCCAGTCCTCCCTGCAGAAGTTACATATGCAATTGTGAGCATGAAACGGGGTAGAGCTCCAGGAGAAGATGGAATTACCGTGGACATTGTACAAGAAGCAAGTGGAGAAATTGAAACTACACTCGCCCAAATTTTAACCAAATGTCTCAATGAAGGGAAGATTCCTGAGGATTGGAACAACGCTACAATGATCCTGCTACATAAAAAAGGTGACGTTGAGGATCTCCGGAACTACAGGCCCATCAGCCTCCTATCAGTGGTTTAAAAAATCTTCGCTACGGTTCTTTCACATCGCTTGAAGGTAACACTAGACACGGCTGAGTCAACCAAAAACAAGCTGGATTCAGGAGTGGCTACAGCACTGTAGATCATATCCATGTACTGAGAGAACGAACTGAAAAAAAGAGATAATATGAACTCCCATTATTCATGGCTTTTATTGATTATGAAAAGGCCTTCGATTCCATGAAACCATCAGCAGTTACAGTGGCTTTGAAATCGCACGGTATTGAAGATGCATACATTAGCATTAATAATAACATCTATGAAAATGCAAGTGCAAAGGTTCGGATATTTGAGGATACAGCACAAATAAGAATTGGAAAGGGAGTGAGACAAGGTGACACCATATCTCCGAAGCTCTTTAACGCTACATTGCAAAATGTCTTTCAATCATTGAACTGGAAAAACAAAGGGATAAATATTAATGAAGATTACTTAACTCACCTTCGTTTTGCTGATGACGTAGTCATCTTTGCAACTACCACTTCAGAGCTGCAGAGTATGATCCAAAACTTACTGACAATACTAAAGAAGTGGGATTAGAAATGAACTTTCAGAAGACAAACGTTATGTACAATGCTTTTACAAGAAACCAAGATTTATCGATTGAGGAAGAAAAGCTTGAGACAACCGATTCCTATATTTATCTTGGGCAGCAGATATCAAGCGAGGGTCACATTGATGAAGAAAGTAATATGCGTATAAAACGTGGATGGAGAGCTTCTGGAAGAAACTGTACAATTTTTAAGAGCAGTATGCCATTATCTCTCAAAAGAAAAGTGTTTAATGAATGCTTTTAGCCAGTGCTTACGTATGGAGCAGACACATGGACCTTAACTAAAAAAGACATGCAAAGATTGCAGACAACTCAATAGAGCATGGAGAGATGCATGCTTGGTGTAACCAGGAAAGATAAGAAGAGGAACTTGTGGATAAGGAAAATGACAGGAGAGGACGACATCATGACCAGAGTGAAATCACTGAAATGGCTACGAGCTGGACGTGTTGCCAGAGCAACGGACCACCGATGGGCAACCGAAATTTTAGATTGGATTCCGAGGGACAGGAAAAGACAAAGAAGAAGACCACATGGGAGATAGATGGATGAAATTCGAAAGTATGCTGGAGTGACATGGAGAAGACAGGCTCAAGGCAGACAATTGTGGAAGAAACTTGGGTCGACCTTCATCCAGCAGTGGATTAATAACGGTTAATCACGACGATGATGATATATACGTATGTGCCCTCCCAAATCCTTCCTGGCTTTACCACTGGGCACTGGGGTGGAATGAGTTTAGTAGCGAGATGGTACATACCAAGCACAGAAGTGATTGCAGTATCACAGGAGCAGGACAATTACCCGCTGATATACGGTACACATTGAGGTCAGCGTTAGTATTGCGTCGGACTGTCTCGTGCCCGGAAACATGCGGTGATACGGTCCGGCATGGAGTCGAAGTGACGCCGTATGTCATCCTGGGACATTTTGGCTCACACTTCTTGCAACTGACGCTCTAAATCACAAACAATGGGACATGGAGAAACTTTGCGTCTCATCTGGTCCCACACGAGCTTGATGGGAAAGAGATCAGGTGATCTGAAAGGCCACGGAAGCGTCGAAGTCTAACGTAGACCGTCCTGGGAAACCCAAGTCGTGTGCGGACGGGTGTTACTTATTGGAAAACGTCTCCCGGCGGCGCCGCTAGGAAAAGCAGCACACGGGACAGCAGGATCTACTGTACATAGCGCTGGGCGGTCAACGTCCCTCGGATCAGTGCGAGGGAATTCCGGCAGTAATACGCGATGGCTGTCCAGACCATCACTCCTGCTATCGGGACGTGTGTCGCTGTACAGTGAGATTGGGATTGTATCGCTCACCTGCGGTCCTCAACACTCTGATACGGTGGTCGTCCGTTCCCATACAGAAGCGGGATTCGTCGCTGAACTCTATACTTCACCAGCCGTAACATTCCACGTTGCTCGCTGCTTACACCACTGCAATCAACGCCGACGATGCTTTGGTGTTAATGACAGAAAACGTTAGGACCGTCGGGAGTCCA